>OZ023162.1:4670353-5870353 GCA_963678695.2 Diplodus puntazzo | reverse complement strand
CAATGTTCTGGATGTTACTGTCTGTTTAGTTGAATGGACACGATGAAGTCACCAGGACAATAAGTGTTCGACTGCAAAGGTTGTCCCGCACTTTGATTCAGAGATTGTAATCAGTGCATTAGTGAGTGTGTCATCGACCCACCGGCTAAAAAAAGCAGGCAGGAAGAGGAAGCCTGTAATAATAGGTAAAGTTATAGGACTTTTGGCCAGTAGTCAGTGTCAGTGGCAAATTAATCAAGCAGTTTTGGTGCCTAAACCTAATTGGGATGGATAATAGGGATGGGGATATAAATTATTCCGTCGGGTATTGAAAGAAATCGCCACATTTCCATTATCAGGATGATCATAAATAGCCACAGAGGGAGCACCGCATCTTTCTGGTTATTCTAAAATCCTAACCTGTCTCCATGGCTGAAGCCTCAGCTTGCCTCTCGTATCCCCCCATAGGAAAAATAAATAACACTATCAATGCCAAACTTGAAGTACAATAGGGAAATAAGGTGCCCACCATTTCCTTATGATTTATGATTACCTTATTAAGGATTGTTCAATTCTTTTTCAAGAAAAAGAAAGTTCACCAAAAATATATATTTGTATCTGTAGTGGGATTTTAGGAGTTGTAGGCTTACCTTGAGGAATATTGGAATAATATTGTGAATTGCAATTATTTGGGCCAGGATTCACTGTGACATAAATAGTAACAGTGACATGATGGACCAGCGGATCTATGACGTGGTTCGGTATGATACAGGTTGGTGGCTGAAATTGGAGATCTTTTACATCTTAAATTTGAAAATGCCAACTCTGTTATTTTTTTGTGATTACGTGTTCCTGTTTGCATTCCAATCACAAAACACCACACTTACGCAGCACTTTTAAATACATTTTCTTTGACATTTTGACTATCCCGCTTTGTAATCCTGTGTTCAACAGAAAAATTATTTCTAGTTATCTCGTGGTGAAACCTTTGTTGTTCTGAGCAGATATGCTTGGAGCGCATCACACTGAATGTGTACACAGCAGGGGCAAATGACAGCAACTTAAAAATAGTATCACTATTTACACGTGTGTCACAACAGGAAGCTGTGCTGTCAATCAGGTGTGTGAGGGGGTCAGATTATTCGGAGGGAGCTATTGCAAAAGTACGTCAGTCCCCCCCGCTGCACAGCCATTGCACTGGAACTAAACATTTACAACACCAACCCGACTGTCATCGTAAAAAATTAAATTGGACCCTAAAAAATGTAGCTAGCTGTCGGTAAGTTAGTAAAGCTGGCAGGCGGAGTTTACTGAGAACCCTGAGTGAGCGAGATAATTTGTCTGCTGAAGTAACATAGATATTTAAGCACCATATTTCATGTATTAATTAATGTATGCCTGGCGAACCTTCAGGCTGATATATCGGAACATAAAAATTCTCGCCTGGGAGAGGTATTTCAGTGCGGCCGGCTCCGTGGGATCCAGTCCCTCCTTAGCACGGACGGTTGACAGGAAATACATTATGTCAGCAAACAGCCTCTGCTAGTGACTGCTTAAACGTCTTCTTTCCCTTCCACGCTTTCCAAGAACCAGCTGCCTTCAGACTGACGGCTCACATCAGAAGAGAAACTGCCTGCCATCAGAGGAAACTGTGACCTCGCCATCCTGAAGTGACACATAGGAAAGCAGAAAAGCAGAAAGACAACGAGAGCTGCAAGAAGAAAAAGGAGTCACTGCAGTGCAGCGCAAACAGACCGAACACAGAGACGGTCATCAGCTCCAGCGAGGTTTGTTTTAATGGTTTGTCTCAGCTAACGCGTGATGTTGTGGATATATCGGGAACACACTGAGTCCATATGACTCGCTTTGTTGTATTAACTTTGGTCCGCCAGGAAATCTGGAAGACAGAAGGTGTTTTGTTGGTTGCCTGAGGTCAAGAGCGAAGGTTTGCAATCAGATGGCAGGGTCATGATTCTACCATTATTGGAGTGAAGTGGTTCGCATTATGTTTACAGGAAAGCCATATCAGATGATCATGATGTGCACTCCCAGAGGCTACGACCGCCTATTTAGACACATGCTACGATTTGATTGGTTGATTTGAAATGAAGACTTAGTAACTCCCTAACTAACTGTCAACTGCTTTTAGTTCAGCATGTTAAGTCGTGTTAACTGGCAGACTAACCCTGGCTTCCGTCAGTAGGGTTGCTAGCAAGAGTACAATACAATGTGTGGTTTTGTATCATCATATGATTTCAATTCCAGCCTAGATAACCCATGAAAATGTCACCATTAATGAAAAATGTTGTCTGCAGCGAACCCAGCAGGAGGCTGAAGAAGTAGAGCAGGCGGACGAGGGAAAAGGTGCATCTTCAGGGTTTTAGGTGAGGTACCAGTCTGGTATTATCAGCAGGCATCAGCATTAAAACTGGTATTAATATGTACAGCAAATATAACCTTTAAAATACATCTTTGGGGTGGTTGTTGTATCCATAACACAGTTAAGACCAAACCTAAGCCCTTGCCCGAGGGGCTTTTTTTAACAAATTCTTTTTTGCACAAAGTGAAAGTTACACATGAATTAGAGTCATATACACTGAGACATAATAAATAGATAAAATCATCTTTACCCTTCACTAACCTAGTATGAAAAGAAACTCAGAGCCTAAACTTACAAAACAAACACTACATGTAAGTTAATGTAATGTAATTTATACATACATGTAATGTAAAGAAAACTGACTGAGGTGAATAACGATATACACAGAGATATCTTTGCTCATGCTAGCCAAGGTTAATTTTATCTGTGGGAGGGTTTGATACTGTCCCATTCCAAATACTTTTCAGACTTTCATTAAACAAGCCACCGCGGCTGTTGCTACGAACAATGACTGCCTTTATCTCACACTGTTGTTTCAGGGTCAACGGGACATTCCTCAGTTCACAGGCCAGCACACAAGTTACCCACAGAGCGGAGTTACTGTGCTGTTAAATCCTGAGAAAACAGCAGCAGCGTATGCCTCATGCCAGACGGAGACACTTTTCACCATTTGGTTTCAGTTCCGTGGCATAGACAAATTATGTGCGATTGTTTGTGTTGAAGGCTGCTGAAGGAAATGTAAACCAAAGGAAAACTTCCAACGTGGGAAATAAATGCAGTGTAGTGCAGAAAATCAGCACTTAAGGGACTGTTGTTCATCTCACAGTAGAGCAGGAAAAGGAAACTGGAATTACAAGATTTATCTTGCACATATTACTGGGAGAAAAATAAGGATGCTACAGCTTTTTTTGAGTATTGCCACGATGTCTAGGATTTCAGAGATAGTGCTGAAGCCCTAATGCTTTTCCCAACTTGTTTTTCTCTAACATAAATAAGGAAAAATGACGCCCTAAATAGTGACTTAATGTCATTTCTATTTATCAAAGTCACTAATGAGCTGCGAGTGCATTGAACACAAATGTTTTTGCCATCCATCATACATCACATGCATCATCTTGTTCATGTGCACAAGTCGTTGAACATATAAACAAATAAATACACTGAAAACACCCAGGTGTGTAAAACATGGCAACATGGCAACCTCTTTAAGTAGCCTGGCATAGCTATAGCAATTAGCAATTTCCAAGGGACATTATCAACACAGACCAAGAAATGCCTCTGGATGCAATTAGATATACCTACATCCAATTAGAGCAAAACATGTGAAGTACAAATAAACAAGTGCGCTTGTTACGTCTCACTGAAACAGTTTACCACTAATGGTAATGCAAAGACCGGCGTGAATCTCGGCCTGCTGCTTTGTTTGTATTGTCTTTGTTATAATTCCATCTGTCAACACTACAAGTGCTAGCAAGCTAGCTTCTTCCCATCAACGTAGTATCGAGACAATAGGCCCGTAATAGGTAGGCCCGCCAGTCCACCATTTGAATGTCAAGTTTGGCGTTGGCTACCTGTGAAATCAACATGGTATCATTCTGTGGTCAAGTTAACAATCAGAAACATGGTGGTTACCCTTTCAAATATAGGCACCAAAAGTGGTTAGGTTTAGGAAAAGATAACACTTTATCGGTCAACAGTCAACATTCAGTTTGAGTTTTCTGAGTCAGGCGGTACTACCCTTTCCTCACGAAAGTCAGAACAAACTCTTAAATTACACTTTGTACAGTGTATCAAATGTCAGTGAAGCTTTAGCAATTATGTTATTTCTCACCTAAACAAACAACCCAAGAATTGTGACACCTTCATACAAAGGGAACTCTTCTACTTCAAACCCACCTACTGTGGATAAATGGTTGTGACTGGCCCGAATACACCCGGTTGGCTGGAGATCTGTATGAATGCTACGGGGGCCAGATTCATCCGTCAGAGCAAATGAAACATGAGCTTGCAGATTCGTCCGGTTCCCAAACTACTCTTTCACTGAAACACTATCACATAACAAGAGTATCAGAGGGGAATAAGAAAAAAGGCACACCATTTGGAAACATCGATAACCTGACACTGACCGTTTCCTTGAAGAATCTGAGTGTTTTTTTCCCATAAATGTTCATGCTTTTACTTTTTATTTACATTTTCTAATTTGTATACAGCTTTACAGCTTTTTAGACAGCTACACCTGATTTTTTTTTGGTTTGCTTTCAAAGGAAAAACAACCACAACAACGACAGG
Organism: Diplodus puntazzo; assembly: GCA_963678695.2. Classification (NCBI taxonomy): domain Eukaryota; kingdom Metazoa; phylum Chordata; class Actinopteri; order Spariformes; family Sparidae; genus Diplodus; species Diplodus puntazzo. Next base: position 5,865,705 of record OZ023162.1, on the reverse strand, counting down.
AAAACACAATCCATCTTCCACTGCAGCCATAAAAGGCTTCCTCCCGGGGGGTTATGATCATCACTCCAACAGCAACAACATCGGGGCACTGCCCTTCCACTCCTAAATGCCATCCATGCTCAGCAGTGCTGAACCTTCTCAATCCATGCAGAACTTGAACCACTTTCGCTCTTTTTATGCTGCTGAAAGGGTTATCAGCAGGGGAATTATACCAGAAATCTTTGTAAAAAGATAGTATATGGGAAGTCTTCCCATGGAATAACACACTTGGGTAGTTGGTAAGCCAATCACAAAGTGCACAAGCAAGAAGATTTCAGGCCTGGCCACCTGCCAAGCCAGCAGACAATAAAACGTGTCAAGCTTGACAAGGCCTGCAGAAATTGTGCCACTGGTTGGAGTCTATCCTGTGCAGCAGACACACCGCTGATATACAGGATGCTAGTTAACATTCCACAAAGGACACAGTGCTCGATTTGAGACGTACAGGTTTCCTTTCCATTTGCTTTGAAATGTCTGGGTTTCAGTGATTCTTATCAGGCTGTGCCCTTCTATTTTTAGTCCACAGATTCAGTCCAGATGTGGAATGGGAATAAGGGGGGGATGGGTTTTAAAAAAAAAATGACGTGGATATCTGCTACTGAAAGTTTGCACCCACTCAGTGTGACAAGTTTCTTTTTACCAATGTGCGGCTATGACCGCCACATCTGTCTGCCGTAATCTATTAGCACTAACAAACCTTACAAATAGAAAGACCATCTGGCAGCTATTGTGGCTTAAGTATAGCAGAGAGTCAAGTCTCAGCTGGTATAATGCACAATATTTCATGTTTTGAGGGCAGTACGCTTCCCTTGTTAAGAAGAATTTTGTACATTTGGTGAACATGTGTTGGTTTGAGGTGCTCTAATTGAGTTCTGAGACCAACTGCTTTCAAATTACACAAAGACCAGAATGGAACCTTCTGGTCATCAGCATCAGCCAGATGTCCACACCACGACAGCACCGATCCGGAAGAAAGCATTCAAGGAATTTCCACTTGGTGCTCTCTCAAGTGACAGTCAATAGTTTTCTTTTTCCTATCTTTTTTTTTTTTTTTAGAAAATAAGAGGTGTTCAGTGAAAAAGTGTCCTGACAAAATAAGCTTTTCATACCTTGAACAATATTTGAGCCATGGACTGACAGCCGAATATGTGTGTTTGGCACCCGTCTCCCCTGACAGTCACACATACCTCATCTCTACATTGTAGTCTGTACGCTGTCACCCTTGATTTTGTGTCTTTATAGCTCAATATGAGACACACCGACTGCTGCTTGGAAATGCAATAACAACGTTCACTGATACAGCTGTCAGAAACCAGCACACAAAGCAACGTAAAAATCTGAACCTGTAGAACTCACTCTACGCTCCACCTCGGAATAAATATCAGAGGGTGAAAAAATAAAACAACCGTCTACAGAGAAGTTACTTTGTCGCCTCTCTGCTGTGACTCCGCTGAGCCTCACTGCATCTTTAGCAGATCTAATGAACACTGTGTGGATAGAATATCATCTCCACAGATCGCTCTGTAAAGTTTATTCCTTGTGTAGTCTGAGTAAGTGTGATGCCACCATCGTGTTTCTTTCACTGTAAAGCATGAATGATTTAACAGCTGTAGAAAAATATACAAGTTTTCTGTTTGGCGGCATCGAATGGGCTATTATTCATTGTGCTTTAAAAACAGGTTGCACTTTTGGTTGGTGCGACTTTGATTTATTGAATGGAACATGATCAAATCAATATCTGTCTGCTTTATGAGAACAACTGTATTCCCTTTGTCCCGATTCTACAATAAGCTCACAGATCTGACTCTATTTACTTTGTAAAACACGTCTAAACATGATTTTACAAGATGCCCATCATAGTTCTTTGAGATCTGCAAAATTATAGGGTACGCGGGCTGCAGTTAGGAAGGTTACAGCTGAGCGTTTGCTCAGTTATGTCATCAATATGAGTTAATGCGCTGGGTCGTTTTAGTGTGAGCAAAATGTGGACGTGATGTGATTCCTTTGTCCAACCAATGGTCCAAAACCTAAAGACTATCATAAATAATAAAATCCAAGCAAATCCTTGCAAACCAGCAAATGTTTGACATTTTAGCTTGAACAATGACTGAAATGATTATCTGATTATTCACTGAGTTTCTGATCCAAAGTTTAATTCAAGTTTAAATCACTATGGTGGAATAAGGGGCAATGACTGCAAATTTTAATGCTGTGTCTATCTTTATTTGACTACATTAAAAGAGCATCTTTAATTATTCATGATGGAGATCAATTTACGCCAAGGTGGCACTGTTGTGAAAACTGTGAATGAGAGACAGTCCTGGAAATTGAGACATCGAAAATATGCTTGGTGTAAGTCAGGGACCTGGCAACCTGCCTAATAATCACAGAGCTTGGTATACACTTCACGTTTCTCTAAATGAGCTTGAAATTGAGCACAGTAGCTACAGAGCTTATTAGGCATTGTCAATCACAGTTTTACACCCCCCCCCAAAGTGAGGTGAGTCATTAGTAGTTTGCAGTTCATCTACATGAGCAGGGAATGAAAAAAAAAAGGTTATTTCACTTCAAAATAAAACACCTACCAGTAGCATCTTCACGGAAAACTACATTAAGGAGTCGTTTTTCATATCACAGGTATTTTAGAAAAAAATATTACCTTTACATATGACATTAGGTACATCGCTGGCACTTGTATCCCAAGAGACTGTGCAAGTGGAGAATACGCTTTACTTCCTGCTTCGCCAACATTAAAATCAACCATCAGTTCAAAGTGCAGGGATCAGAGGCATTTTTATTCTCATATTCCTGTGATCTAATGAGACAGACGAGTGCTAGGTGAAGAGAAAAGAGATGATGCAAAACACGGTGCTTTTCAAGCAAGTATAGCGGGGTACAGTATGAGGGAGGGGGGAGTGTGCTATGAATAGGTTTTCACTTATTAAATCTATCACAGCTGAATGAAGCGCTGCATCCTATAGTGTCTGCGACCAGTCATAGCCACTGTGATTTATTAATTTATTGCAACTACTTTGCAATCGTGCGTGCTGTTGTTGTCGCAGGTTTTCGTCATACGAAGCTGTGTTACCATTTACTTTCTGTTCTCACCTCAGCTGTGTCTCTGCTTGTCATCTTGATTTGTTTTTTGTGTCTTTAAACCCTTTGAAATTAAACACTTTTATAGAAAAAAAAATCCTACCAAAAAACCTGCATTAATATGTATATGTCTTCTTTCCGTGTTCGTGCATACAAATGGCAAAAACACACCGAGCTTCAAAGCAGTGTTCCTTCTTTATGCCAACCAGATTTTTGACCACAACATGTGCACTAAAAAGCAAAAAAGGCTGTTTTTAGGATGCAACTTGGTGTGCACAAATCTGCTCTGATCGCCCTCGACAGCCATCAAATGACCACCGCTACACCAGAAAGACAAAGTCACAACCATATGCCAGAGCTAGTTTGAGGCACCAGGGACAGTGAGAGCCAACCAGCCCTGTGTCACGCCGTGTTTAGTGGCGAGTGTGTCACATCCCGTTGCTGCATCCAGGACGAGCCGCTGAAAGTGTTGAAATGTAAAACAACGTTGCCACAGAAATGCGCGTTCCTCTGCTGCCTTTGTGAATCCGATCAGTAACAGTGACAGCGCTGCCTTGGGATCGAGACGAGATGGAAAAAAAGAACTGGATAAGCATTGCCAGCACAACAGCTTGAGCACCACTCAAGAAAATGATGTGTCTCACAAACACATTTTCAAACAAATTGTTAGCAAATGGTTTGTTTGTTCAGACGGAGACCACAACTCACTCCGACTGAGATTAACGGCAGTATAATGGCAACACATTCATATAATCCTCTCACGCCCTTCTCTGGCGCCATGAGAGGCCAGGAGTCCCTCATGCTGCCCTGGTGACACAATCACATATCTTTAAGACCAGGAACTGACAACACTAATGCCATATCACTATAATGGTACCTAACATCTACAAGGATATATAGTATCACGACAAGGATATAATATAGATTTATTGCCCACGACTGCACGTTCTACACTGCATTCATTTTTGTCCATGTTTAGGTGTGTTGATCGCGGATCCCCAAAAAAGGATGAAGTTTGCATAAAATGATGCATTGAGTTAAAACTGAATCTAATTTCCTTTCCTGGAGAAAATATTCTCAAGCTCTGCATGATTGCTAAATTAACCAGACATTGCTAGTTGAGGCCGACACGGGCGTCGCAGGCCATGCATCATCTACAGCAATTAAATCACTTACAAGGATCAGAGCTTTGGAAAAAAAAAAAAAAAAAAAGAACGCGCTTTACAGGCGAAGTGGATTTATGAGCGGTGCCTTTATGCTTGTCAGATTGATTAGGATGACACAATATTCCATAAAGCTACATGGCCTGCACAGAGGTGACCCGCAACTTTAAAGGGCAACGCATTCCGTCATAAAATTTAGCTGCACTTTGAATGTCAAGAGGAGGGAATTGTTCACATTAAGTCACATAAATCTGAGCCATAGATTAACATCTATAGGATGAGCCTGTGTTTTTCAGCAGCTACCACTGTGATACCTCAGTACAATGCAGAGTCAAGCAGAGGTACAGTTTGTCTGTCTACCGCATCTAAATGATGCGCTGTGTGAGGGCTTCAGTAGTTTGATCACATTATTCTAGTATTCTTAGAAACTTTTGAACTTGTGAGTTAATCCCTCGCGTCTCACCTGTGCTCCCCATTTAAAATTGAGCGTAGCGTTAGTTCTGGCAGGCCACGATGTCAAGCTCTAACTGCATAGCTGTCATCGCGGGGCAGATCAGCTGATGGCTCAGCTGACTCTGCGTGCCTGCTCCCTATTGGGAAATTGCATTCAGAGCGGGGTATTTAAACTGCTCTCGCCCGACCCTCCTTCCTGCTTCCTCTGCTGCTGGCACTTTCGCAACCCACCTCCACCCCAGCTCCTCCTGTATTCACGTTGGTGCTCTGCTCTGTCTGGGTTTTCTTTGCTGCTGCGCTCCCTGCTTATGCCGTTCATGATGGCTCGTGAAGGGCAGGAAGGTGCTCTTCCTGCCTCAGGCTTTCCACGCAAGCGCGTGGAAGAGCAGGGGGTCCCAGAACAGTATCATACCGCCAAATAAAACTGTGCAAGTAAATAAAGATTATTTTGACAAAAGTGGTCCTGACTGAAGTGTTGTTTTTTTTTAAACTGAGAAAAGTGGCTGTAAGAACTTTGTAGCCTGCTCCTTCATGGTGTCCTAATGAAAACATCTCAGGCGCTTCCAAAACCTGACTGCAAACCTGCAGCTGCTCTCATTTCCATATCAGACTTGGTAAATCAGATGCACAGCTGAAGAATGTAGACTAAAGTAATTCCTGCCTTGAGGCACCTCTCGTGTACACTCGCTTCTATAAAATCCTGGCGAGATAACTGCAATTCCCTTCATACCTGCCTCTGGATCGCCTACAAACGATCCGGAACACTGCTGCAAGGCTGTTGATCAGGTCCAGCAGGACCACATCACATCACACCCATCCTAACTTTGTTGTTTTTTTTTTCCCCACATATAAGCCCTGAATGGTCTGGCACCTGCATGTGTACATCTCCGTCCTGCTTCATCCTTATTTCACCTGTAGGTCACTGAAGTCTTCTGACCGGGGCTTACCAGTTTTCCCTCGCACTTGACCGAGAGCAGAAGGTCATTGTGGCTCTGACACTGTGGGACACTCCTCCTGTAAGCTTGTATTCTGCAGTCTCTTTTGATGCCATTAAAGGGCAACACCACCAAATGTATGTATTCAAGCCTGTTAAGTCTTGGGGCGCACTACTGCGTATGTGGAATCCAGCAGTGTAAAGCCTTTTGTGGAAGCTGCATTTAATCTGGAAAAATTGCAGCCAGTGAGGTCACTCAGTGGCTAAATTGCATTGTGGGTAACACAAATGCCAGGTTTTAAAAAAGCCACTGGTCTAGGATTGCACTCCCGTAAAACTGTCGGACTCAATGATCAAAGTCAATACAAAACCAGAGATATATCCTTCGTTATATTCCTCTTCTTCCTTTTCAAAAACATGGTGCCTACATTACCCACAATGCAAGTTAGCCACTGAGTGACCTCACCAGAAACAATCCATCAGATCGCGTGCAGCTTCCCCTGGAGCCACAAAATGCTTTATACTACTTTTTCCACATATGTAGTAGAACTCCCCCGAGACCTGTAAACACACTTTAATGTATGAAACTGTGGAGTTTTCCTTTAAGAAGCAACTCAGGCTCATTTATTCAAGCTGCCTTTTGTCTGCCTCATGCTGTCTAGGGTTTGTGATTTTTGCTGGTTATATTTCATTGTTGGTTTCTTTTTTTTTACTGTTTTTTTTATGGATTTTATGTCTGTGAAGCACTCTTACACTTTCTCTGCTCTGTGAAAAGTGCTACACTTAATAAACCTTGCTTACATCGTTTGGCGTTAGTGAATACCTTTTTGTTAATGTTTTTTGCATTCTCTGACGATCTCTCTGAAGTATGAGACGGACTGTGGACTATTGATTTATGAACTGGATGAAATATACAGTGTTGGGTACAAATGGAGGCAGGTAGCTTTTGTTTTATCTGGATTTGTGTGTCGTGCTCAGGGGGCTGTGTTTGTGTGCGGGATTGTGGGACATTTCTTTATCCATCACTATTATTTGGGGGAGGTCTACGTGTGCACTTGGAAATGTTTATGTCCATGTTAAGATTATGTTGATGTATTGTGCTGCTGGATGATGGTGGCCCAAATGTCTGGAATTGTTATTGGCCATTGTGTCTGAATAATTCCATGAGGGATGGGTGATGTCCATTCATTCATTTATTCTTTGATCCACTCATTAATACTTAATCTCAGCACCACCCTCTAACATGCCTACTTTGGCAAAACAAACCCTCAGTGCACACCAAGTTTGTTCTGCACAAACAGAGCCACACAGTGATGACTCTGTAAAGATGTGTAGTGAATTATCAAGATATCAAAAAATATGTTTGAACTTGAAGAAGAAAATAAATACAAAATGCATCAGAATGTTTATCAATACCGTATAAGGCAATCGTTCATAATCAGAATCTGAATCAGAATTCCTTTATTTGTCCCACAAACGGGGCCATTTCTGTGTCACAGCGGCCAAAGGACAGTAATCTTTGTTCTGCACCGTGTATATTCACAACCCGTTTCTCTCTTTCAGTTCCTACTACTGTGTCTTTGTTACACCATGAGGAGTTTTGGGGTATTTCCTCCTCACTGTGTTTCAGTGGAGCACCAGTGTATTTCCAAAACCTGAATAAAACTGATTGGTGTACAAACAGAGCGTCAGAATCCAGGGCCCCTATATCGACAGCTCAGTTAGGTTCAGAGAGAAAATGGGAGGCTAGAAACCTGCAGATCAAACTCTTTTCACACAAAGTCTCTACTCCATACGAGTCCAGATTAATACAAATATGCACAGCACAAACCAATTTCTGCCAAAAAGGTTATTCTTATAGAGTGTTCAATCCAGGCAGGTATGTGTTCTCTGTCTCTCTTTTGTTTCATATATTTACAAAATCTATCTATAAAAAGAGAAATTGAAGGCTTACCAGTCGTCTCCTTTCTTCTTCAACAGTGTTCAACAGCTGCGAGAACTCTTTGAATGACTGGGCTGAAACACAAAGGAAATATCATTTAAGGATAATATTAAAGATGAAATATACAGATGCCAGTTTCTGATACCTGACTTTGTATATCTGCAGATGCCGGTACAGATACCTGGGCCACTTTCTTGAATATTACATCACTCTTGTCAGTGTCGGTATTATGTGTAAGGTTACATGAGGCTGTAGCAAACCGCACAGCATTTCTTATTGAAAGAGCAAAAAACAGATACACACATGCATTACATTTAAATGTATTCGAGAGCAATCTACTTGAACTGCAGGTTAAACAGACTTGGCATACAAACAGGTTCAGGAGAGCAAATCTCTATGGCAACTATTTAAATGATTGGAAAAAAAAAGTTGAACCCAGCAATGCATTATCCACCACAACAGGGCAGAACCTTATGTAAAGTATTTTCTAAACAAAAGACAAAGATTCCTAAGTGCTCAGTTACATTCAGGAACATTACCATCGGCCCCAATGCCGCTCCAGAGGACAGACGTTGTTTGTTGTGGGAGCTCGGTGTAACTGAGAATGAGGTTCATTTTTTGTCTTGCTGTCCAGTCTACGAGGACATATGAGGAAATAAGGGATATACTTTTCACCAAAACGCCTGATTTCTTTTGGCTGGATGATTATAAAAAACTTGACTTGTGTTTCAGGAAGGGAACCTTTTTTGTAGTACATTTTAGTTTCGCTCATCGCCTGTTGTACTGGCGATAGAGGAAATAATGTCTCTTTAGGGAGACACTAAACACTCAAACTCAGTTAAATCGTGTGTTGGATATGCACACTGATCTGATAAGTGTTGCTCGATAGAGTTGAACATTTTATTTAATTGACCTCTGCAGCTGTGCTTGTGCTGTCCTGTAAACCCATGAGGGTTGGGCACTTTGTGTGCATGACATGACATTAGAAAAAGTCCAATCAATTAAAAAAACAAGGAAAGTTGAAAGTTGATTTCTATGCATGAGTTCAAGAGAGCAGTGGGAGATTACCAATCAATCAATCACACTATGTAGTCTGGATCAGTACGTGATTTAGTGATGTTGGTTCAATAGGTGTTGAGTGAGTTCAGTCAGCATTGGCATCTATACCAATATCGGAATGGATCTTAGTCTCGACTCTAGCGAAATACTGTATGTTTGGTCAATAAATGCACCAACATGTAAGATGAATCATGCACAATATGTTCACAATCGAGCGAGTACACAGTGATCCACTGCGTAGTTGTATTCACATGGTAAAAAAGGATATTTTAACACAGGGGCTCAGTCGTTAAAGATCAGATGTTCCTGGCACCCCACAAGCACTGTAGCACGGTGCTAAAATGTTTATCTGCGCTGCAGCATCAGAGCCTTCAGTGCAGCACATTTTAGAACCTAATAAAATCATGCAGCTGTCCAATTTAAAACCAAGAATAGCGGTAAAAAACAATACTTCAGTGGAATGGAACCCACTGATTGCTTCCCTTTATTTTCTTTCCCTGCTAGGCTTCACAATATACCGTCACAACGTAGGAGATGTGGTAGAGATATGTTCACGCCATCTGGGCTTTACTTCGGTGGTTTAGATTACATTCTGCGGGGCCAGATGAATTCAGCATATAATACATCGAATCTTATCTGCCAGAGAATTGTGCCTTGATAGCTTCACAGCTTCATTAAATGGAGGGCCAGATACAGTGTGGCCTCTGTTGGTCAGCCCCTGTGTCACCCCGTGTCCAGCCATTTAACAGCGGTCGAGCTGCTCTGCTTGCCAACACAGTAACATCATTATCAGCCGCGACAGCCTGGCATGGGGACCAATGCATCATCTTAGACACTTCGGTCCATTTACACACCAAAGCTTTTAAAGACCAAGGAGCAATGATTTTGTGCCAGTGATCCTGCAGGCAGGCTGGCCTCCTATTAACGCCACTAGCTCCTTTATCAACAGCACAAACCTCTCAGGGGGTAAAGGGCACAGCTGGAGCCACTGATGGGACAAGATTAGACTCCAACGAAAGGAAATGGGAGTCAAAGTGAGGTTACAGCTTGCATATCATTCACTGGTAAATGTAAGGAGGGTGATAGACCTAATAAATCACTTAATAGAAGAAAATGTACTACCTCAATCATGGACGACTAATGAAGATGAGCTTATATGAAAATACAGGGAGAGCTTTGCACATGTACATTTTTCCTACATACAATATGAAGACTTCAATATTTCTGATCAATTTTATGGGTTCACATGCTGCCCTTCTGTGTGGTATTCTAAATCTAGTTCTAGATCTCATCTGACTTGTTCCACCCCAGAAGGCTCTGAGCAGCATCTGGAGACTGAAGGATTGACCTTCTGAGAGAAGGGCATGTAACTTTTCTGAAAAATTTAAATTTCTATAGCCACATCAATCTTTTGGCCCCATTGATTCCAAGATAACTGGCGTGGAATGTGAATGTCACTGCAGGAAGTCATGGAGTAAAATCAATGAAAGGTCAGGTGAACCCTTCTGGCAGCACATACAGGGTCCTGATGTTATGAGGGGAAGTTGGGAGCATCAAAGTGAACCATACCAATACTGAATCAAGATTGTGGCTGGCATTCACGCAAGGGTCTAGCTATGTCAGTGAGAAAGCTCAGCTTCACTGATGACAAGATTGATTTAAACTGGCTGCTCCATTTTTTTTTCCTCAAACAGTAATCATGGCCTTTCTCTCCAAGACGGTGAGTTAACAGCTTTGAGTATGAGGAGACCATTTCTCTTTTAGAGGATAGAGGCCCCCTGCGTGACTCACACTCAGTGGGCTCTTTCTTACACTCAGTGCAAAGCGGCGCGCAGAGCAGCGCAAGTGTCATTGCTGGTTTCTGATCGACGCAGTTGTCACACCCGTCTGTGCGCTCCTGGGCGTGTCGATCTTACATTGAGGCGTGGTCAGGCTCACTGATGGCAGATTGCTATTTTGAGGCAAGCAGAGATCAACAGCACCATAGACCAACAAAAAGCTAGTCTGAGGTCAAAAGCGCAGTCTGATTCCTGCTATTTAAACGGCGCATTAGATGCACCTACACAGGCGGGTTCACACCGCTCATACGCTCTGGTGTTATGATTTCAGAGGCTGGACTTTTAAATAACCAACGAAGGTTATCAGCTGTTCCTCTTGCGCAAATGTGCATGTTAATGTCGGGATACACAGACTGTTTCTGGTGCTATAGGAGCATTGCTGGTTATGTCATTAATATTTTCCTCATTAAGGTATTTCTCCCCTTTCATCGCACCTGTTATTGATCAGGATGATACTTTATATGACCCGTCATGCCTGATCCAAGGACAGAGGGACATGCAGCAGCACTCCTCCTTCTCCTCAGTTATATATCAGTGTATTTTTTTCATATGCCATCAAACAGAGCTGTTGATGTCACAGATGATTGTGAAATGGCGGGTCAGAAGGTCCAGCAGCCGAGGATTATGATGTGATCCCTCAGCAAAGACGAATTCCACTGTGTAATATGTGTCAGGCTCTGGCATGGAGACGACACTTGGGTTGGTTTGATTTATGTTCCGCCCAAAACACACCCATGACTAATTCAGAGTCTAAATACCACCTCTTTGCACCACATCTGCGCCCAGATTTATCTGATGATCAACTAGCAAAATGGACGAGAACATGCCTGAAACGCACCAACGCTTTAATGGGATATAAAATCAGTGAATCACTAAATTCCATCACTGTTGGTTTCTTCCCGTGAAGCTGTTATGAAAAATATTTTGGTCCAGTAAATGTCTGTCAGTTAGAGTGATGAAGATAGTGTGGTGGGTCACTGTCCTCTTAGACGACTGGTCCTGTGGACAGAGCTGATGAGTGCAGGTCGTAGTCGGCATGGATTGAAATCTACTTTCTCTATCGTGATGTTAGAAACACTACCCAATCACAGTGCATGACAAAACATGAAGTGTAAGAGACATAATGAAACTCTCGAGGTGAGCAGCATGAAAGGAGAAGTGTCAAATGACTGTGTTGTTATTTGTGCTGATGTTTAATTAACTGATGTGAATTTATCTTTGCATGTCTTTCACAATTACAATTCTTCCAAACAGGTTCCTGTGGCTCTGCCCACTGAGCTCAGCCAAACTGCTGGCATGTATTGTGCCATTGATTTGCACTGTAAATACAAAGCAGGTCCAGCTACATAACAGGTGGGCAGCTAAAATATCCATTGTTCAATCTGTTATCAACACCGCTCTTGATTGAAGGCCAGGGAAAGTGTGCAGTGCCTCAAATTAAAGCGTGCTTTATTCTAATGAGGCTTGCATTTGGGTGTGGATTTTTCCAATAACCGTAATTGGTCTCCTGCACCCCTGCCCATCATACAGACGCTGCAGCTTTTGGAGAAAAAAGGGAAGAATGACTATTCATTACGCATTCAGATGAACATTACAGCCTCATGTAGAGGAGGTCGATATCCAGTCTAGCCCTCACAGATGGACAGTAATTCAGCAGTCTCCAGCTCCACGGAGCGGAGGACTCAAGCTGGGGATAATGAGCAGTGAAAAAAAGAGAAGAGGCCAGACTGGGAGTCCTGCCCATTAGAGTCAGTGAGGCCCACTGCACAGCTGCTTTCATATTCCTGTTGGAGGCTTGGAGGTTCGCACCTCCATTAATCTCTGACACTGATCACAATTAGTCTCTTTGATCTCTTATAGGCTTGAAAGGATACAGGGGAAGCATCATAAGCAAATCAATAACATTAATTATACATGCGTCGTAACTTTAAGATCTACACACGCCAAATCCCATACCAAGAATTTGCAGAGTATGCTCAATTCAGACTGAAAACAGTTCCCGATGACTCTGACAAAGCTTCTCCCTTTTCTTTCAACTACTTTCACCGGTGTAAAATTGCTCAAATACAATAATGTCATAATTTGAGCACTTGGCTCGCGGCATGTGTAAGTACCGCCGCTGAACGTGTCTCCTGACGGAACAGAAATGTCAGAAAAGGTTTGAATTGAGGCGAAAATCCGACCAACTGGGAAGTGCAGAGAAGAAAGTAGAGGAAACACTTCACAGGGAGTGATGTGCCCTCCTGGGCCAGGACAGACTGAACTTACCGATGTTCACCTCGTCATCTGTCTCTGCATCACCGATGCACTCAAACTGGAACTCCTGCAGGGATTGGGAGAACTTCTGGACGGCAGCAGAAAGATCTGCAAGATCAGAGAGTGTGAGCATCAGCACAGAACACTGCACAAATTAAACAGGCACTGACGACACATGGACAAGATTCTACATGCACAGTAGACAAAAAAAAAAACATTCTGCTGATGCAGTACAGCCATAAATTAACTACTTATCAAGATTGGCAGTGAGACTGACGTGTGGTTTATCTAACGCCTCAGAAGTGACACAGTTAAATCAGCAAGTCGCATCTCTTTCGAGGTGCAGCAGGGCAATTAGAAAGTAGAAAAATCCAAGCTCAATATTTCGTCACAGGATTTGTGGATTTGGATCATTTCTCCATATGTAAGCAATGTGGCCCCATTCAGCATTACTGTACATATAAACCTTGTAGCTTTAGTGTTAAAGGAACAATGTGTAGGTTCGCAACCAACAGAACAACCCCTGACTCGAACCCTCCCCTATGTAGCTGCTGAAAGAAAAACTCTAGAGCCAGCGTCTGGTTTGTCCATTCTGGGCTACAGTAGAAACATGGCCGTGCATCATGGCAGACTCTGTGGAAAGAGGATCTGCTCCCTGTGTGGATATCAACAGTTTACTTAAAGGTCACGAAAAACAACACACATCCTAGTTTCAGGTGATTATACACTAATGAATACATAATTAGGAATATCATATTCCATTTTGACCCTCAATCCCACACACTGGACCTTTATGTTTGCTATTTGCCGTATAGACAGTATATCTATTTTTATACTGGATCTTAAGAAGGCTACTGTTTGACAACTTCTGGGAGCAGAAGAGTAGAATATTGCACTTTTATCATCTGCTGACTGTCCACTTCCATGCCCACTGACATTCATGCAATAGCAATCCTCTGAGTGGCTGCTGTGTCCGTTTTATTTACTTTACCACATGTCTATTGATCATAATACCAACATCTGTCCAGGAAAAAAATAGGCCCCGCTGAGCTGCCTAACCTTTGTGTCAAAAATGATATAGCACAAATAAAGGTAAAATTCCACCGTTGGATACTCTCACACAGCTGGATATGGATTTATGATGTTTATTGCATTCCAGGAGATTAGTTGTGATAAAGGGCTGCCCTTATTTTCTCAGAGTGACACGTGAAAACCTCCAGAAAATAGGCCTGAGCTTTTTTTTGTACTCCAGCTTTCCAGCAGACAAAAAGCATGCACCACTTTTCATTCAAACATTCAGCAGGGATGTCAGTGGAAAAACTGATACCTCTACGGTCTCAGAAGTATTTTTCCGATTGTAAATTTTGAGTAGAGTCTGACTGATACTTGATTGTTGGGGCCAATGCCAATGAACCAAAAAAAAAAAAATTAAAAGGAATATTGATATATTTCATCTTTTGTTGGAGAACTTCTTTGTTTTTCATTCATCAAGTTGGAGTGATGACGGGCTCAAAATACTACAGTAATCATGAGCCTTAGCAATCGCTGCTGTAGAGAAGAGGCCAGCTGGTTGAAAGCGGTCCAGGCAAATTCACAAAGCGTTAATGTTGAATCGTTTTAACAAGTTCTACAAAGCTCAGCCTCTGTTTCCGTCCTGCTGCCAGATCCTTTGGAGCGTTCTCATCGAGTTCTCTCGCAAGGTCTTCATTTGTACAGTCTTGTTTTGTTGATTTATCAGCACTGGGCCAGATTTGGCAAATTGCGTTTGTTCATTGTTTGTGGAGATGAGTCAACCGGAGCCTTACATGTTCATTCAGGATTCGAATGATCTCTCACCTAATATGGAAAGAAAAAAAAGCTTGTGTGTTAATATTCCTGAACGCTGCCCGCCCAACATAAACCACCCCACTTCACTTCTCTATCATCCACAGAATAAAGACAAGCAAAAGGGCAATGTAATGGGCCCATTAACGTCAGGACGGGCGTCTCTTTGAATCTGAGTCACCTTTTTTTAATTATTGAACACTTTATTTTATAACAGCATGAATTTTGAGTTATGATGTGGATACGCTCGAGCAAAATTTAAAACACGACAAAAATAAACCCTAGAGAGTAAAATGAAATCTGGGTCGTATCTTTAATATGACTCATGCATGCAAAAGATTCAGTATCCCATGATCTGCAGAGACGTACTGTAAGTGGTCAGAGGATCTGATTTCAGTCACATGAAAATGTTGGGAGGAAAAAAGCGATTAAGCTGCTTTTTAATGCGAGGGGACCTGTGAATAGCTGACCCAGTCCATGAATCAACCGCAATTTTATTTAATTTTTTTCATTATGCAACTGATTTCATTTTGTGTCCTACCTCAGCTACACAAAAGGTTAGCTGTGGGTCTGCTGTGTTAGCACTGCGGCCATGTTCTTGCTGCAGTGAAGGTAACCTATGTTTACAAGTGCTTAAAAGAGTGGGACGAGGCTCCAGCACGTAATGGGAGGCTTTTAACATCCCATAATTTAGCTGAATTTATAATTAAAAGCAAAACAAGATGGAATTTTGAAAAATCCTCTGACAATTTAGCTGTCAGCCCACACAGTTAGAGACGTACGCATTTTTTCTCATAGCCTTTGCCGACAGTGACTCACTAACTGTTTCGCCCTCTCTCTCTCTCTCTCTAACACAGTCATGTCTTCACTTCAAACAACTGTGGACTCTTGCCTGGAAGTAAGAAAAAGCACATACTAATATAGAGTATATACATGATGTGTACTCCCAAGGGGTGAGCAAATGGGTAGCTGGAGTTCCACCTCTTCTGCTCTCCACACACACGCACACAACCTGCATGCAACCACGGCCCACTCAAATGTGAATGGACAACACGATTCAGACTGCAAATGGAAACCAGAACATTTCTGAGACCAAAACCCTTCCTGTTCCCTGCCAACAGATTTTGCATTCATGTGCAGATAATAAATATTCATGTTATTGGCATACTCACACATACATCATATTGTATACTGATATTTAATAGATGTTTTTTTTTTATGAACTATAATAATAATGACTGAAAATTGAAAGTTATATGATTTTAAATTCCATTTTTTTTCTTCCAGTTTTTAAGTTAAGTTGAACGTGTCTGACTGGTCAATGTTTTGACAGTTCATAACAAATACTGTGTCGAAAGCTACACAGCTCCTACTGTGACAACAATAGGTTATCGAAAACCCCGAAGTACAAACCGGCCTCGAAAAGCCCACAAAAAAAATCAATGCTCTCATCTCCACAGGAACGTAAATTGCTTAGAAAGACGGAGAGTGATATTTGTCAATGAAAGGCTTTTTCTAACAGCACGTATTGTTATTTTGTGTTTCACTGTTTTTTAGTTTTCTGAGGGGACAGAATAACAGCACCGTGGCTCAACAAGACCACAGACTGAAGACTCTTAAAGACATCTACACTGTATTAAATGAGTATCTCTGACCACTTGTGAATGCTGCTCTGAGTGCCACGGAGTCAGACTTTTCCACGTGTGCTGCGCGAGTAAAGTGGTCCTATCGTTCCAGTTTTGACTCTAAAGCTGTTGATTTGGGATCGATACCTGGCTGCAGTTGTCTGGGTGTGCTCCCAGGACCATCAATAACTTCTGCTCTTTTAGCTCTGACATTCAGACAGGCTCAGACCTCTAAAAAGAAACCTACGTTGCCAAAGCTCTTTCTTATACATGGCCAGACTGAGTAAATGAGGAAACATATCAAACCAAGAACAAAATCGGCAAGATCGCAAAGGTAGGAAGGTAAGAGACCAAGAAGTGAGCTTTAAAATTCAAGCAACAATAGACGGGCAAACAGAAGCTGGCAACAAAGAAGCACCAAGGAGAATCCAAGAAAACAATAGTACAAAAAAAAACCAAAGACAAAGCATAAAGCCATTGGGAACAAATCAGGAACAAGGGGAACACACGAGGAACAGACACAGGAACAAATGAAACACAGGTGTACAGAGAAAAAGGGCGTGAAAAAGACAAAGACAGGAAGGAAGAGCCAGAGAAATGACAGTCTTGCTGGTTGAAAAAAGAAAAAAGAAAAAAAAAAACATTTCAGGTTAAATCGCATCACACACTGCACTTGGTGTGTCATTCATGTGTTATTTCTGAGCACCTTATAATTTTAATGAAGGAAAAATAATGATCATTTTAGCATGTATCATTAGCATTTTACAGCCACAGCTCTCGTTAAGCTTTGACAGCACTTCTGCGACAGCGGCTCGTGGGAGATGTGGCTGAGACAGAAGAAAGTTGAACAGTACTTAGCAACAAAATACTACGGTGCCCACCAGCTTTAGTTACTTACTTACTAACTTAACTTGTAGCAGCAGCAAGGGAACTGATGGGGAACAGTAAATGCCCGCTGAAGTAATCTGCATTATCATCAGTAACACGGTGGTCAAGCTCACTGTTCATTCAAAGTGTCAACTAATGCTTTATATTTCTTTTTTCATTGAACTGTACATTTCAATATGTCTTGAACATATACAATAATAGGCTAAAATAGTGCTGAGCAATATGGCCTTAAAATAACTTTGCAGTAGTTCTAGGCTATTTTGTGAAACATCATACACATTGAAATTTCCTTATAAGCACTTCATAAAAGCTAGCACATCAAATATCACACTAATTCTGACCAAATACCTTGATGTTTATCATGCCACACAATATAAGGATGGCTATGAGGTATTGTTATTCGTTCTTTAACAAAGTAATAACACAACGATTTTGGATAAATAATCATCAGTCGTGTGGATATAATAACTAAGTGGGTAAAGGCAAATGTAAGAACAGTCTGTTATGTTCAGAAAACATCATTACATTACTGTAATGCAGCCTTTATACACTTATACATATCGTCATTAAAAATCTTAGACGATATATAGTCTCATACCAAGATAACAATGTAATACTGTTATATAGCCTAGCCATATGCTAACAATTGTTTGCGACAGTAACAGTTTCATAACTTTATGTTATCTGGTAAATATCCCAATGTTGATTTACCCTCAGCAGAACAGATTAGAACAGCTAAATACTTACTATTACTTACTTATTTCTGCATTTTCACTCTTATGTTTAAATATCTAATAGTCAAAATATGACTTCAGTCATAAAGCCTGCCTACATGATGAGACTCTCTAGTACCATCCCATTGCTGCTATATGTCAATGTAAGCATATACAATGTATAGATATGTACCATATTCTATTTGGCACATGCTCGTGGGAGACCTCTCACAACAATTTTGTGTTCACATTCTCTCTATATGCATTATTTATGCAGTTTGGGAAACATCACAAATGATTTGGGTCCTCTGCTCATTAGTGGGCACTGCAGGAAATACTTCTCAAGCACTTAGAAAGAAACTCACTTAAAGTGATCACAAAGATAAATGGAAACAGAATCAGTATAAAGGAAGATAAATGAACAGCTTATATTTTCTTTAACTGAGCTAAGCAGTAGAGCAATAATCAGTGTAACACATTCAGGTTGAACCCTTGAAAGTTTTGTGGAAGCAATACAGACAAAGACTCTCAGCTTTCAGGGATTTTTAACAGTTTAAATGTCAACGTTTGCTGTTGGCGTTCTGCATCCAAATATTTAAGCCTGCTGATGAATTAAATTTTTGTTGATCACTTTTTAATTGAGCGATGTGTCGTGTAGCTGCCAAGGCTAAACTTTACTTTTTGAAAAGCGAGTTGTTTTTGGCAATAACACGGTGAAGATCAATCATGCCGTAACCAAATCAAATTACAAACCAAATGGCAGAACAAGGCTACAAATGCATTAAAAGTCCACTTAGTACTCCAGTTTGTATGCTTGTTGTGCTCTGTGCAGGCTGTCATGTTATTAACAGTCATATTGGAGTGAATAACACCTCACAGGTAATACTGGTGCTATGCAGAGACATAAAGCAGCAGACCAGATTAGCTTCCACTTGAGAAGAAGGGGAGGAAAAAGGGTATAAAAGACAGAAAGGAAGAAGCACCTTTGTCTGCTATATAGGAAGAAGAGACTTCATGGTTCCCCAGATATTTCATCTTACTCGCACTCCTCTGCATCTCCTCTGACAGAAGCAGGAATTTGCTCCATATCAATTTGAAGGTGTGCGCGTGGTGACTAAGAGCTGTGCTGTTCAAGGGAGTAATAAAAGGAAAGAAGCGTAACTTTGATAAGGTCTGAGTCTGAAGATGTTATTTACCACATGAAGTGTAACACTGAAATAAGAAGGAGCTATTGCAGCACAAGAAACAGAGGTATAAAAGAAAAGACAAGCTATTTTTTGACATTTTTACTCATTTAAACACAATAGACAAAACACTATTTATACCAGCACCCTAAAATAGTGCCATCTAATTGTGTTGCACCCAGAAAACATTTTATTTTACCCTGCAAGTCATTTCCCTAACACAATGTTGGACCCAATGATTCTTCACACAGAATGAATGCACACTAGGTAACAGACAGAACCATATGGCGTCCTGTCCTGTGCGGGTTTGAAATCAAAGAGTAGAGCTCTGACCGCCCAGCCAAGACACGACTGGATGGAGCAGTGATCCCAGTTAATGCCCAGTGTGCGAGATGTGCGAGAGGACTATGGCTGTCAGTCAGCAAACAGCAAAGCCCCCTGGGTACGCCCTTTATCTCGTCTCCAGGGCAACCACACAGCACCAAATTTCATCTGCTGACAGCCCTGGACAAAACACAGACAACACTGCAATTTCCTTGCAAACAGAAGTGTGTGCTTACTTCAGTAGCCATTAGGACATAGATTATATACATATATTTATATTTATATATATATATATATATATATATATATATATATATATATATATATATATATATATGTATATTATGTTTTAAAACAATTCCCCATCTACTCCAGTTGCTAGGGAGAACACTGCAACACTGCTTTTCTGTGAATGTGAATGTTTCATGGACTTGCGTTCCGTTGGCGTGGGGTCGATTAGATAATGGCTGAATTCAAATCTTTAGGGGAACTCATCATTTAAATAACTTAGCTACAGGATCATAATGCAATGTGATGCTTGTGTGGTATTAGTCATTACTTAAAAATATTACCTTGTAGTTTTAAATATTTAAAATGAGTTTTTGCCCTGAGGGACATCAACTATTAAAACTTCTGTTCAGTATTACACTCCAAATGCGAAGGTGGCTCACGTGAAGTTGGATTCTATTCAGCGGCATTTGACTTTTAATTGCTTCATGGTTCAATGCAATGTGAGAGAACTCCTCCTAGGATATAAAGGCATTTGGACCTAAATTGCAAGGGCATTGGCCATAAAACCTACTTAACTGCTAAATAAATAATATAAATACTCTCCAAACTCACACCACCCGAGAGAGACACACTGCACTAACAAAGAGCAGGCGGAGAGCTTGGAAGGAAGTGACAAGCATACCCGTTTGCAGCACATCTCCAAAGTCCTCTTGTCACTAGGTTTGTCTATCCCCTACAGGCACTTCTAGCTGCAAGCTAAGAAAATATAGAAGGAAGAATTTTAAAAATGTCCTGTTGACAAGCACATGTTTGGGCATGTATGAACTTCAGCGCACTGCACTTCCAGCCCTCCCTGTTATGTGACTGACATACTCATCACGACACTAATTACTAAGCAGCATCCTTGTTGTGCTTTCACTCCTCTGAATATTCTTATGGGTTTGTGCTAATGAAGTACTTTAGCACAAATTAGCCCAGAAAAGCTTTTTAAAACCTCGAGTCATGAGCATAAGATGTGCCCCATTAAAAAGCAACGATGGGCACTATAAAGCCTTCATCTTCGACTTTTGCTAAATAGCTGCATATTTACACTTCCCTCTCTAATGACACTGGATGCACGCAAGGTATTTTCTGTTCAATATTTACAAGGCACATTCCCGGTCTTCCCAGTACGCTTTTGTCTCTCAGTGAGGCAAACAAACAAAAACAAAAAAGCATACCGCGGCGACTTTGGTAGAGGCAGAACACCGTCTGCCTGTACATCAAAATCATAGAGAGAAACAGCGCAGCCACTTTATCTTGTCAGTGAGACGCAGACGATTTCAGATGAGAAGGTCTTCAAAGGCGAACGCCTCTATGCACCCAGCTTAACGAGAAGCGGGGAGATCTCTTTGATGCAACAGTGGGGCGCATTGTGCCACTTTGATTCCATTTGGAGGGATTGTAACAGGGGAGTGGCCCTTCAGGTAAAGGCCTCTTCCACCCGCTTACTACTGTGTTCATCTGTCAGTTGCCCAGCAGGGGAGCGAGAACAGCTTTGTGGAGAGAGCCAACCAGACAGGGCCCCCGCACTCCCAGAGAATATTGAACACTTCCCACCGCTACCTATTGCCTGAAACAAAGCCTTATCTCATAACTCCATGCTCAATGCTATAGGAGCAGGCAGTAACTTTAAGTGGCAGCTGGTCAACCTGCGAACTAATTCTTCCGTGAGAGAGAGGTCTTAAAACAGCTGAATAAAACATGGAGGGAGGAGAATTCAGAGCACGGTCTCTTGGGCGCACTGATACAGCATATATACAGTACTTTAGCATTAAAATAGCTCTTAGCGATGGCTTGTGATGCTATTTGGCTGGTGTAGCCACGTTTTAGGATTAAGGCTTGAAAACGAGTGACGGTGCCATGACTCCGAAAGCAAAAGACGCATGCATCAGCCGCTAGTGTGACATCTAACACACACACACACATGGGCAGTGCGTTCTAATCAATAACAATGTCATAACATGGCATCTACGGTCCCTGTTATATGGCATTTGTTCTCCTCCTCTCAAGGTATCCCTTCAATCCCCATTTTCAGTTGCTGCTATTCTTCTGTGAGTAAGCCGTAACTGCTGCTCGCTGCTTTTTACATCCCCTGGTTGCAGGTCGCACAAATAACATGTCATTAAAAGTCACAGCCCTGTCCCGGCATGATTCATTTATTTGCCATTATTCGTCTACATCACTGCTGCCTCCGCTGCCAGCTTAAAAGGAGGAAGAACAATGACCCGACCATCATGTGTTCGTACATTTCAGACAGAACAGCGAGGTGGACTAATGGTGCAGAATTCCTGCCGTGAACAGGCTGTGAAATAGATGCTCAAGTATTTTGATAGAATAACCATAACAAGTAATATATGATGACTTGTTATAGCAATCTGTATGTGAGCTGAGTATCAGCTGCTAAATGAAATCAACTAATCCAATTATGTTGTAACAATGCACTGGTCACTGATGATCAGGGATGACAGGGATAAATATACCTTTTAAAATGCACCTATCCCTGCAGAATACACTGATCAGATTAAATCTGCATTGTTTTCATCTATCTCAAGTTTTACCAACAATTGAAGACATGAAAGAAACTGACCTCAGTTCTTTGATATGAGGCTGATGCAATGCTACAGCCTCTTAAGCTCAAAAGAAAAAGATCAGAGTTATTAGCCCTGCAACTCTGCTGGAATGAAAAAAGCCAGCCGAGCCAGCCTCTTCCATTTATCACCAAGAATACAGCCTTTAGACTGAGTTGAGAGATTTTCTTTCAGAAGACAGCCTGACACAACTTCTGACAAAGATGAACTCGCCTCTGAAAGAAAAAGCACTCTGAAAAAAATAAGACAAATTTCATGTGTTGCAGCAAAAGCTGGCATTCACAATAAGATTCAACACAACGTCGACTTTGTGTGAAACCTTCTTGCTCTTATTGAGGCGAGCACAATTAGCCAAGAGCAGGCTTCCAAGTAAGACAATTAAAAAACAAAAAAAAAAGAGGCGTGCAAAACTAATTTAAACTCTGCATTGTCCAAACACCTTCTGACAAGACTTGGCAACCCACAAGGCCAGACGCTGGAGACTTTCTAATGTGTCATCCAAAGTCTGAGTTTAGCATCTGTGTAGGCTAAAGTGCAAATCCACCTTCTTTCACCACACAAACTTTGGATTTATCTCAAGAATGTACAGCACACTCATAAATCATGTTTAAGAGCCAAGTCTGGATGAGCGGTTTAAAGTACAGGTAAATTACACAAAGCCTGTGTCTCATTTCATCCTAAAATACATTGCATTTGGGGATAGAGTTGCAACAATCAGACTATTAGTGGATTAGTAATATATTGCCAACTAATTTTATCTAAGTCATTTTTCAAGCAAAAATGTTTAACATCCGGTGGTTCCATCTTTTGAAGTCAGTCCCTCTAGGAAATTGCGTTTTTGGGTTTGCAAAAGCTAACACAAATCTGGTTTCCTGCGAGTTTCACCAGTCATGGCAGCCACACATATATTTCATCAATTTTAACTTCCTTGTTTGCGGTTGTGAAGCAACAGACGTTCTTCTGCAAGGAGCTTGTGTGTTTTTCTTCCCTTTTCTGCTTTTCTTTTTCTCCCATTTTCTGTCCAGGTGCCACCTACAGGTAGATTTTCTAACCCTACGCATTCTGGTCATTCTGCCCTTTGGTTCCACCAGATTGGTGCTGCTCAATCCACATTCGGTGTCGGGGGGGTTCAGTAAAAAGGACCCTTGCCTTCAGAGTTCACCATCGTTTTTCCCTGTTCTTTGCCTGTCTGAGCTGCGTTGTACTGTTTGGGGAAACTTGTCAGGAATACCAAAAAAAAGCTATGTGATGGGAGGTTTAGGACTACAGGTTAGCCATGAAATAAGACGCTTTAGGCCGCAACAATTCCAAAAACGCCTGCAGTATCCTGGCTGGACTGTTAAATGCAATCATCTGCTGCTTTTATTGCAGAAGAAGCAATTTAAAGACGTTACTTTCGGCTCTGGGAAATTCAGTTGATTTCACAGTTTTTTGACACTTTACAGATTAATTGACGTGTTGATTAATCGTGAAAACAATCGATAATGCAAATAAGAGCAAGCTGTAGCTCTGTTTGAGGTTTACTCAACTTCACTGAAGTGAAAGCACCACTTCTCAATAGTTTTTGCTTCTATCAACCATAATAACGTCATTGACCTGTTTGGTGACTTTCAATAGCCTTAGAAAACAGAGCATTTTATCTTCATTAAGAACAAAGACAAAAACCTCACACATGGTAAATAATGCAACAATAAACCACGTCTGTTTGAAGAGAGTGAGTGAATTATTAATGCGGTGGATGAGAAACACAAACGCATCACCTTATCCTTCTCAGTCTACAGACGCATCAGAAGCACCGGCGCGTGATGTCAGGCGACTGTAAGCATGAGAACGGTGTGCTCGGTGTGACAATCACTTTGACTGGCAGAATAACAACGGAGCACTTCAAAACAGACCTCAATCTGGAGTCCAACACATTTCCCTGCGCAGTCTGAGGGGAAACAGCTTTTAGGAAATACAACACATCTAATCCTTTTATCGAAATTTGTCCACACAAACAGCCGAGCCGCTCGCAGTGCTGCATGGGCCCGGGCTCGCCGCTCCACTCAGCTTTATTGCTAAACAAGTCACATAATGTCCTCCTGTATTTCACTTCCATTACACGAGTTCAGATTCATCAAACTAGTCAAAGCAGCGGCAGTACATTACAAACGGTATAATCCTGCAACACACCGCACGTTATACAGTCACAGTCCAGCAGCCGGCCAAACACACAGAAAATACACAAACACACACACACACACACACACACACACACACACACACACACACACACACACACACACACACACACACACACACACACACACAGTGAAACAGAATGATGTCCGGCTAAATGCTATCTGAGGGAGGATGGGGGATGGTTATACAAGCATGTTTACAGGACATTTCCTGTGGCTGAGCCTTGGGAGCATCATCTGTCCGCAGACAAACAAACACTGAGAGTTCCCAAAGCTGAAAGCTTTGTGACATCACTTTAAACAAAAACAGCCTTCATGCCATGTCTTCATTAAACAGGGTTAGACAGTGACAGTCCCTATTTATAGCTATATTAACTCGCATAAGTACCTCACAGCTATGCCGGCACAGTTGGAACATGTAAAGACGCTGTTTACATACTTGTAAAACACTGTAATCTTTTTTATAATAACGGCCATGCCTGTCAGCCATTAATTACTGTATGCATCCCAGAGAGGAAGCATCGCTCTGGCTTGTGAGCGGGCGTGGGCATGGATAGTGGCAGAGAGAGACAGCTAGCATAATAACGGGCTGTCTTCTAGTTTAGACTGAGTTAATCTCACAGCGTTAATATAAGATTATGATAATTAAATGTTTACTCCTGTTCAAGTAAACCAATGTTGCTTTTCGAAAGGTTTTAATAATAACTGTGGAGAGTCACAACAACTTGAGGTGGGAGAGCTCGAGATTTTAGAATGTGATGGAATTCATGGACTACTCCTTTTTCCAAACTTCACATAACTTCATTGCCTATGCTATGCGAACAAACACATAGAGTGATGTAGCTCATTAAATGGCTATGCTGATTGGACCTCACATGGCCCTTCCTTTGCTGAAGTCTTGCAAAGAATGCAGCGCGAGTTTTAGCTAGCAGCAAGGTGGAGGAGGAGTTTTTTTTTTTTCTTTTTTACTGCGGTATTTTGTTTCAGTGGTGCAAATGGAGAAATTCCTAGGCTTTTTCATGTCTGGCCAAAGTCAACATAGCAATTCACAATTGAGAAAAAGACTGCAATTTAGATTGTGGATTGCAATTATATAGATCATGATGCTATTTTTTGGGCAATTCCTCCACCCTTCAAACAACCTTTAAATACACCTCAGATTGGAGAGCTATTTGAGTTGTGCAGAAGGTCCAGGCCTAAACAGCAGACGTCTGGTGGCGGTGTTGCACAATTTCCTCAAGTGCCTACATGCAGCAACTGGCAGTCGGCCTGGTGCTCATCAGATTTGTACAACTGATGAGGGAAAGACACAATCAATAGCCCAAAGGCAACCTGAGTATGAGAGGATTCCTTCACAACACTAGGACCAGTTAAGAGCCTTAGTCAACAGTATCTTATTATGTTTTTCAGACACATTTCTCAATGATATATTATGATTAATGCTCTATAGCAGGGCTGCCCCAAGTCATGATAATAAAGGATCCCTGGTTATTTTATGGTAAGCAGTTTGTTTCTGGTCTGTGGTCCAACATTAAGTTACATTTTTTGCCATTCCAACACAATTCGTATCCCGGGGGTGCAATTTGGAACAGTTTTTAACAATACTTGATTTTTCGCTTGCAACTCAGTTTGAACCTGTCTGTAGAGAACATGGATGGACCCTTCAGAAAATAATGTTGTTAAGCTTATCCTCTGAATCGGATGACTCGCTGTATCGCAGCCACTTTCAGGACACAGGCTCATACAAAAGCCAACTGAATGCTACAGGTTCAGTGTGACAAAAGTCAAGTAAACAAGCGTTTGTTGAAAAATGTCCACATCGAGTGAAAAAAGCGGTGTTATATTATTCTTGGGAGCTGGCCAGTCAATCCACCATTAAAAGGACTTACAGTATATGACAGGCGGCGAGAAAGAGGATGACAAATGGGAATATAGCGAATGCAAATATGAATCCACAACCAGCAGCTTGTCAGCTTCGCTAAGCATATACTGCAACGGAGTAAAGCCTACCAGAACATCTGACGCTCCCAAATTAACATGTTTTCTCTTGTTTATTTAATCCAGACAAAACCCAAAGTTTGAAAACCACAAGTCGCCGTTTTATGTGGGGTTATGTGACCGACCGTTTCTCGTCCAGGCGAAGTCACTTCCAGCAATCCATCATCAGTGTGAGGCCGCTGGGCACGGATATCATGCCGAAATAATAGTGCATCCCATAATCCCGTTACACCGAAATGTCCACATCTGCTTCATTTAGTCGTGATGATTGTTGCTTGGCCCCAACAAAAGATTTTTACTGTAATGTCTGTTTTATTTATGCACGTGTGACTGACACATTGGACATCCTATGTTATCCTAATAGGACATCTCACCATTTGAATGTGAATGCTAAGTATACAACATTGCCTCCACTGATGCCTGGCTACATGCCTGAGTGCTTTGTATACAGACTTGCCCAACACATCTACAATGTATTGTTAAATGAGTCGTATCTGTGGTTTCTCACACCCTACTCACAAAGAGATAATTAGTGCTTTTGGTGTATTTAATTACTCCTGTCAAGCAGCGGGATTATTAAAAGTCAGCAGTTGTTATTTACACCAGGTGTGAACAGTCAGTGGCAGCCACAGATAGTGAGGCAAATATTATTTACAGCATCTGCAGATAGCTGCTACCTGCACCTGGAACAAATTATCCACACCAACAGAGAGCTAAACTCAAACTGTAGTGGGCTTTGGGAATGTTTACACCACGATCCTAATCTTTAATGCACACACTACCATGGAGATATGACTTAGACTGTGATTCCTTCCCCGTCATGTTTTCCTATAGAGGGAAGAAAACTGACAAGAAAAGGACAAAGCCTCTATTTTACCCCCAAAGTTTGATGCTACCTTTCTCTACCACAGTACATCATTATTTCAGCAACAACAAAGTAGGGGCTGTAACTTACAATTATTTTCATTATTAATCAACCAAATCAATTATTCGTTAAGTTCATAAAATGTCAAAAAAGTTGTGAAATCTGCTAATCACAATCTCCCGGAGCCCAAAAGCAGAATATTTCTACATTGAAGAAGCTTGAACCAGGAAATGTTTGACAATTTTCTTTAAAAAAAAAAGGAAATTATTTGCAAACTATTTTGATAACTCATTAATCATTGTGTCAGCTCATCAACAAAGACTCAACCTTGAAAAAGTTAATCACATTTGTCATTACAAATAAGTAACACATAAACAAAACAATCATTTAACAATCATACCTTCATGATTTTACATCCTGACATACACATTGACACACACACCAACATAAAGGACTGTTGCATGTATTGGAATCTGCTAAATGCAGTTTCAGTAATGCGTGGGACCATTTAACAGGTAATGTATTAACATGACAGTCAAACTTGACTCAACAGGCCGCATTCACACACAGACGGCCACACACAAAGGCCGATGAATTATTATGGTATACTATTTAATTCTTAAACATGAGATGATTACTATTAAAAAAAAAGGGCTCCATTAAGGGTCTTTCAGTCGTGTCGCCACTGATGGCGGGTCATAAAGGGTCATAAACCCCTGTGGCGTCCTGAGTTAAAGACCATTAATAATTTACTTCCTTCAGTGCTCTTCCTGCGCTTTCGCTCCGCCTCTGACTGAAACTGAGATATCCAGTTAAAGGACTGTTCCACTCATACTGCTGAGGTGTGGCCATGTTTTTTGGGGTTATTTACTGAACCAGATTACATTCCTCTTCTCTGACTTGTAAGGGTGGGATCAAACAGGCCCTCAGATATGCCGTTTTCCTGCAATCAACACCAATTAAAAGCAATCAAAAGTTTCAATACACACGCTACTGTCTTACATGCTTTGTACAACCAAGAGCGTTAAGTTCTCTCACCTCATGTACCGATGAAATCCTGCCTGAGTATCCTAAGTGCCATGAATAAACCATCCGGGAGTGCATTCCTGTCCACCTGTGCCGCCATGTCCACTGACAGAACACTTCTCCCGCAAAAATGACTTGAAATTGCTTTGGCCTTCAGCTGCCCTTAAGATGAAGAAAATAATTTCAAATATAGTGGTAAATGCGGTAAGTGCTCCTCGCTGCTTTTGTTGACATCGAATGTACCCATAGAAACACAGAACTAACTACCAGAATCGCACAATAACAAGCTGCATGTGGCTACAGCAAAGTGATTGTTTATTAACCGTCTACTTCGTGTTTATTCAGCCATCAATCTCTCCATCACACTCAGAAAGCGAGTGAGAGTGTGGAGGCTTTTGAATACAATATTGGGATATTGTGCAACTACATTTATCACCGTGCCCAAAACAACATGACCATGGCAGCGTACCAGTGACAGGCGTGCTGGACCTTCGTCATACACTCGCAGTTTGGTTTGGTTGAGGCAATAAAAACTAGTTGGTTACGTTTGAGAAAACACTGACGTTAAGCTTCGAATAACAAAGTTCCTCATATAACTACTTCAGAACGTACCTATTTTATGTATGTAACACTATGTATGTGACGTAACTTTGCCTGACTTCCTCCTTTGCTGCTGTATGAACTCTGCCATCTAATGACACACGTTAAACTACGGGTCGTAATAAGCTTCTTTCATAGTAAACCAATGGTTGTTTTCTGATGAAGACGGCCTGTGCGAGGAACTTTTGATTTGAGTTATTATGAAATCGTCTAAACGTAATCTCAATTGCTCTGATAGGATGTAATTTAAACTGAAGACACAGGCGGAAACTGGAGCAAAAGCCAAATAGGTTCTGATCCGGTCCAAAGGCTATGTTAGCTTCCGCGATAACTGTAGCTAGCTGTCTTGTGTCGTGACACTAATGGCACGCATCGAGCAGCTATTTGGGTAATGACGGCCATCATTACAGAGAATGGGTCACATTTGGCATCGGTTCTCCTCAGTGAGCATTTGAAATATTGAAAAGTCCAATTTCCTGTCCGGGGCTGATTAATGCTACTTCTCTAATAATTTGGTTTGTGCTGTTACGTATTTTCTACAGTTCTCGGCTACTTCAGTTGTTTGGGAAACTCCAGAAACGTTTCGTGGCCCAGGAGAAACGTCACATGTGGGTGAGAAGCTAGTGAAGAGTTACTTTAACCCGTCAGTACGTCTGCTGGTGGTATTTCAGCATCACCGACTGACCACACAAGCAAGAACATGTTCTGTGACGCTGAAAGAACGGAGTGAGTGCATGAAAAGAATGATGCGTTCGGGTTGACGGGACCGTGTCAGGTTGAAGTGTGAATAAAACAGTGACCACAAAACATCGACGTGGCCTATTCCAGTCCTCTTCCACGACAGCTATTTTCCACGTTTAGTAGGCTTAATTCTGGTCTTTTCTCCATTTCGCAGACACACTTCTGACACTGACCCTAGGGGGGGAACAGCAGCAGAACAGGAAGTCCACTTTAATCAGCGCGGAGGAATTTGAGATTGAACTTGGGATTTGGAGAGGACAATGACCCCGTGACAGAGTGCTGGCATCCTCATCCACACAGTCCTCACACGCACACACACACACACACACACACACACACACACAAAGCTCTCACTCAATGATTCACTGAAGACAAACCACCTCCAGCTTTCACTCGCTCCTCTGAGGTGCCTTGAAAAGCCAAGAGCATCTCTCATTAATGGGGCTGAAGTGAAGAGCAGATGATAGTGATCTGCTTGTGTCTGGTTCTGGCTCTGGTTCTGGCCTCAGAAGCAGAGAAAAGCCACTTATATCATGTTTTATATCACAGTTTTGGACTCTGAGTTTTTACTCCAGGCTCTGTTGGACGCAGCGCAGCAGACACAAAGCCTTACAAAAGGCTTTGGAATTACAACAACCTCCGAATAATGAATAATAAAAAAACCAAAACAAGAGAAAGCTTCCCACCAGCAATAATAACGTTTCCCAGTAGGAGAGCACTGGGTTATTCAGCTCGGGTTCAAACAGACACCAACACAGTGGACCTAAATACTCTGTAATGAATGCATCAGCTAATTACCAGCCGCCTGTGGCTTTCAGGTGGTTAATAGTGTTTAAGAAAAAAATATTATTATTTCTGGACCCGCAGGGGGGAGAGAGAGAGAGAGAGAGAGAGAGGGAGAGGGAGGGAGGGAGGCCGGGACTTACTCTTGAGCGCAGTGATGAGCATGTTGCCATCCTTGATGAGATCCTTGATGAATTTGTTCGTCCGCTCCAGCTCGATTTCGTGACATTTGATCCGCTCCCTGAAGTCCGGACTGTCCAGGAAAGAGTCACTGAACTCCAAAGTGGGGAGTCCCATCGCGCCTCAACGACAAAAAAGAAAAAGCTGCCTCCCTTTTCACTCTCCACGACTGTGCATGTACGCGTCTGTGCGTCCTCGCAAGTTCCAGTTCCGATGTGATACAGTCGTCTCCAAGTTTCACCTCCAACCCCCCCCTCCAAAAGAAAAAAAAAAAAGAAAAAAAAGTTTTCCTGCTCCTCTCAGTTCCTCACTTCCGCTTTGATTTTCTCCGCTACCTATCGTAAAACTAGCGGTCGTGTGACTCCTGCTGGTTACTGCTGGATACTTTACAGCAGTTCGTTGTGGACCGGAAGCTGCAGATCCTCCTCAGGCGTTCAGGAGAATAGATACAGATATATGTGCTGTAACAAAAGTTGCATTTCATATGAATAAATGCAGAATGATAACATAACAAACTGTTGGACTATTTCCACGGTTGATCTCTTTTAATTAAGTATATTATGGGAAGTAGAGGAGCCCCCCGTGGGAGAACTCACTGGCAACAGGTCGTGATTATTTTTCTTACTTAATTGGCCAATTAACATGTTTCCAATGATGTCATGTCCTTATGGCATATGCTTTCTTACTGTAGGTGGGCTGAAGTTAAAGGAATAGACAGCAGCTTTACGTTTTTAGGAGGCATAATCAACAACGATTAACTGATTAATCAATCGGTATTTGCATAATTGATTAATCATTTAAGTACATTTTCAAGCAAAAATGTGACACATTTGCTTCTTAAATGTGAGGTTTGCTGCTGTTATTTGTCATTTATTACAAACACATAAAGAGTCTTCGGGTTTTGGATTGTTGTTTTGAGAAAATAAATTATTTGAAGACACAAATTTAGGCTCTGTGAAATGCTACCAACAAAACTATTGATGACAATCAGCAGATTAATTAAAAGAGTTATAATAGCTGCAGTAGATGTATAGAGCTGCGTGTGGGTATTGTGTGGTGAACCATAAAGCAGGAAGTCGTGAGGACCAGATAAGAGTGGAGGAGTCTGCATGAATAATCCCTGACGTAAAGGTGCATTTAAAGTCCTGAGGCAGGGTGAGCTGCCTCAAGAGTTTTGGGGGGTTCGTAAACATAATTTGGCTGCACCCCACTTCACCAGCCGTGAGTTTCAAAAGAAGTAAAACAAAGGCCTCCATTAAAAGGGTGAAACAAAGTATGAGTTTCAGCTTCTGTGAAAATACAATAACAGATATTATCAATGTCGGGAGAGCTTTGCCGACTACCAATTACTTCACGGCGCTGGAGGAAGTTGAACAACAGCAAAGCTGCCCTGAGGTGAAATCTGGTTCGGTTAGCTGAAGCTACGACTGCTTCGAATCACTTGCTTGACATGGGAAACAAAATTATAGCAAAATATATAACAAAAAGTCTCATGCCAGCAAAAAATGGTACTCAATAAAATGTATTGCAATAAGTATCCCCCTTGTTCACAGGTCATATATAAACCGAAAACAATTATATAATACCCCACTTTTCTCTGGAGAGCTCAAGAAGTGTCAGCTCAGGTTTTATATGTACGTCCATCAGTCAATTAGCTGCCTTCCAGATACTAGAGTTCACGTGGGGAAGTTGCACCGAGCTGGATTACTCTATTTAAACAAAATGCACTTGCCTTTTCTGAATGTGTTAATAAATAGCAATATTCATGAATATGATAACAAATACTGTCATTTTTTTCCTGTCCTTTTATGGCCCAAACTATTACTACGCAGAAAATGTAATCTGCAAAAATCATTTAAGTGCTTGAATCGCTTTAAATATGAAGTACCAGACACTAATTCAGCGAAATGTAGTTACACTACTAGTTTAGTTACTTGGCGTACAGTTCCTAACACTAGATTTATTCACATCTACCAAAGACATTATGTTTTCACCCACATCCATTAATTTGTTGTTGGTTTGTCAGCAAGATTATACAAAAACTATTGGGCGGATTTTCACAAAACTTGGATGGAAGATGGGTCTCAGTTTGAATCGACCCCATTACTCTTTGGTGCGGATCCGGATAAAAGGACAGATCCCAGAATTTTTTCATACTGTCTTTAACATAGTGAGATATGGCATTTTTCAATAGATTATCAGGGAATAATGCAGACTTAAATCTGGTGATCTTAAATTTTGGTCTGGAAATGACTGCCCATTTAAAATTGAGAGTGATACACTGATATTGTGTTTGATATTGGATTAGGCTGACTGAATTAAAGGGAACTGTTTGGCCTTGGTGGAGGCATTGCTCTACTGAGTGCTATATAATAATTGTTTATTGGTCTGTTCTTGAGTTAGGACAACATTTTTCAGCATCTATATGCTAGTGTCAGTTTCAGACCTGTCAAACATGCTTCTCTTGGCAGAATATTGTGACAAATTTGTTTTCAGACTGAGCAACACACAAAAAAACTAACTCTGCTAATCAGGACTTAGTGCTCCACACTTTATTATTTTTGTTATATGACACTTCATTTTTTCTAATTCTTACACCCTCTGAGCTGTGACTCAGTTACATCTAAGGTTTTTGGATAAATTATCCCAGCAGGCTTACTTTTTAAAGTCGTGAACTGTACACTGTGTAGAAATTACGGGTGACAATGCATCATACTGGAATTAGCACAGGTTTGAGGAGTGGGATCTGAGTTAATACCTCACTTAATAGCAGTAATTAAACAAGAGCCTAATTGGAGTCAGGGGAATTTGTCATAT
The DNA here is from genome assembly GCA_963678695.2 of Diplodus puntazzo. NCBI lineage: Eukaryota > Metazoa > Chordata > Actinopteri > Spariformes > Sparidae > Diplodus > Diplodus puntazzo. Next base: position 5,832,316 of record OZ023162.1, on the reverse strand, counting down.
ACTTTTCCTGCAACAGGAAAGGATAGTGATAATGATGTCACACTCCAAATGAGTATTTTGGTGAGCATGAAGCGGAGGCTCTGTCACCAGTGGCACTAAGTCTTCTGGATGACTCTTTCATATGGTGCTTTACTGCATCAGGGGGCCGGCAAGAAGCTTTATCTCTGAGCAAATGTAAAAACAGTCTCCGCGGAGAGGCAAACGTTGCGGCACCGGCTCGATCCAACACACACAATGAAAATACTTTAATAATTTAATGATTTAATGCTTCACTATCAACAGCATACTGTAAGCTCTGTGGGTGGGGACAGGCCCTTGCTCAGTGTCATTTGGAAGGTTGCCTTGTAGCCTTCTTCCTTGATAACTAACTAGCGACCTTTCCTAATAAGATACCTTCTTTGACAGTAGGTAGCACAGAGATAAATCAGTGGCGACAGATAACCTTCCTGGGCGGCGTCACGTGGCTGCAGCTGAGTTGTTAGTGTGTGTTAACGTCATGTTCCAGCAACAGCCAGCAGGCCTGTGGTCAAGCTGCACTTTCTAAACTGATAACAATAAATTTGATCTCTTATCAATGTTGCTGTACTCAGGAGCTATATGAACGTCATGCCGTGATGCTTCATCCAGTCAGGTACCAATTTTTAAAACATTTTAACATGAATATCTTTATCAGATCCTTCATATGCCTGTCCTGTTTTATCTACAGCAGGGAGCCACAGTGACATTATGAATCTACACAGACAAGTGGACTTAAAGCAGCAGTGGAATGTAACTAAGTACATTTACTAAAGTACTGCATGTACAATTTTAAGGTACTTGTACATATTCTGCTGCTTTATACTACATCTCCACTACAATCTGGAGCCAAACGTTGAACTCGGTACTCACCTTGATAACTTTGGTTACTTGCCAAATATGTGCATTTTTATACAAATTTCTCATACATTAAATATATAATATTTCTTATTTCAGCCTGCTACGTAGTCCCGTTCATGCATGTTGCACGTGCATACGTCATCCTTGATTAGCTAAAACAACATCATGCAGAAATTGGCTCCTTGTGCTATTTGGCACTCGACACAGTTTCTGAGTGCAACGGCATCGTCGTAAACACAAATCCCCGGTCTGTAACAATTTGTCAGACGTAGTGTAAGTGCTAGATACAAACAAAAATCATTACATCATGACAATGTGTGATATTGAACACTTGTATCTTGAATGGAAATGCTGTGGTCCTACTCTTTCAGTGAAGGAACAAGCGACAGGGAGGTAGAGTGGCTGAGACATGAAGAGACACCATTCATCCTATTACAAGTCACTGTACCATCACAATTATTTTGAAGCTGTTATTTTCAGGCAACAAAAAGTCAAATAATGTTATAACAAACGCTAAAACCAAACTGTAAAGGCAAGATAAGCACTAGTAGAATAAAAGGCACAAAATCACTGCACCCACGTGGCTCCAAATGGGAACTATCGGGAATTGAAGTGCGGAACAGGAGGAAACTATTTTGAGCAGCCCTGTTGAAACTGAAGTCGACGTCAGAGAACGAGCAAAAGTGCTACTTAGATAGCGCTGCTGAAGCTTCCACAGCACCTGCTATCCTTAGCAGCAACACGACTCAAAACAGGAAGCCGGGCAGAGTGGGCCTGAACTACTGGATTTTCATGTTGCTAATGGAACTTGGAGAGCCTAACATTTTCTGAGGTGGTGTAAAAAGTTTGAGGATCTCTAGACCAAATGGATGAATGAACTCAAGTTTTATTCTGTGTTGCTGGCAGCCAAAGAGGAACAGGGAAAGGGATCAGAAATGAGACTTTTGACACTGAAGTACATTTGATATCTGATACTATACATCCTTTACTTATGTACCATTCATATGGCTGACTTTGACTTTTATCAAAGTTATATTTGAACACGTCTTTGCTTTTACCTAAGTACAATACTGCTTGAAAGATTGCTTCCTCTGTGTCCTATAACTGAATGAGACAGGTCCACAGCTTCCATATTTTGATGTCTAACTGAGATGTGAGACAGAGCCATCAATCCTCAGGCATGATAGCTTCAGAGAGTCTCATTGAAAACCACCGCCGCAGTCAAAACCGCTGTGAGGAACAGGAACAGAGACTGGCCTCTGGCTGCACCGGAGGAATCAGCAACAGCGGCGGCATCTTTCTTTACACATGCATTTACAGTGATGAAATCTCAGGCCTGCTAATGAAACCAAATGAGAAACTCATGACTGATTCACTGGTAGGCGTCACCACTAAAATCATATTAAAGTTGCATGTGACAAAGCTGGTCAGGGATCCTAGTCTGCCTCCGGATATGTGATTACTGCAGCCACAATATTGCCCCTGCATTTAGTGTTCATTCGGTGGTGTGTGATCGTGGGAAAGGCGTGGGTTCAGCGATTAGGTAATGCTCCGAAAATAAAGCTAAATACGATCTGCGTTTAAATTGTTTGCAGCTGTTGGAAGAATTATCCAGAAACATTTGCCTGAACAACCCACCAGCAGACACTTGTGGACGAATGGCTAGCTGTACGAAGCATGGCTAATTTGCAATCTGAAATAGCTTGCTGCAGAGTCTTTGAGGAACGTTCGGTTTAATTAAGATGATACTCGATGGAGAGCCGTGTCCCTGAACTCCTCTCTCATGAAGACGTTCACACATTCGTGTTAATCATGCGAACGCAAGTTCCAACGAGAAGCAGCGCACGTGACTTTCTGTGTGACTGCACCTATGGAGACCAACCAAGAGCCGTAAAGAAACTGCCCGGGAGCTTAACATGTGCACTAAAAAAATACTCACATGCTTGAGCCACACAGGCTTTTGTCACACATTGAGCGAACAAGACATCTTCCCACGTCCTCGCTCTTGTTCCCCCTGCTTTAAACACAGCCACTCCGGCCCTGCATGATGGAGAATCAGCAGCTCAGACGGAAAAAAGAAAAGAAAAAATGTCTCGAATTTCACAACAGATATCCATAATCCATGCAGAATAAGCATTGATTAGCTCTGCAATGACTTATGTGCAAGTCAGGCAACTTCTGATTAGATTTCCTCTGATATCACTGCATCACACAGCGGGGTAGTCAGTGTGCATGCTGGAGGATGCCTGGTCTCCTCGTGGTGGGAGAGGCGGGGGGTTGTTGGTTCCTAACATGCCCCCGTCAATTCCGGCTCGCGTGCCATCAGTCCTGCAGCAGCAGCCCTCGGGGGTGCTGTTTGTTACACTGCGAGCAGAGAAATGTGATACATTAGTGTAACTGTTGCTCCAAGTTAATTGCTGTGTGCACTCTGCAGTACTGAACTGGGTTATTGGGTGAAAGATGATGGCTTGTGCGGTGGACTCAGAAAAAAAAAAAAAGTTTCTGCTCGATGCACAGCTCACAATTTTCCATATGAAAGTGCAGAGAGGATAGCAATTTAAGATGTCACACTTGACACGTGTATTACTGGCCAGGATGCAGCTAAAAGTCCCCGGCAACAGCAGAGGAAGACATTTAATATGACATTCTGTATCAGCCATAGCTGCACAACGTAGGGAAACATCAGGTATTTGAATTTAACGTGTTGCGTTAATTATGGATTCCAGACAGACGGGCACGTCATAAAAAAAAAAAAAAAGTCAGGTTTAGATAACTAGACTTCTTGTGATGGCAATTACCTCTAAATAATATGAGCTGTTTTCCCCAATTAACAATTGACACTGCCATGCATACTCTTCATTTAAATCAGGTATTAAGGTAATTGCACAATTTCCGGGTGGCACTCAGCTTAGTTCCAGAGGAGAGCTTTTGAGAACAAGACCTGTCACTGTTTTCCCAGCTCATGATTAATGACCCTAATTTAGAAGGTTTTTTTAATCCAATCATGCCCTGACATTTCCTATCAGATGAGTCCTTCCTCATTCTTTCCGTTGTTTACCTCCTGACAGTGCAATCTGCCAGAGTGGCTCGAGCCGCGCTCCTGTTTATGACTCCGCTGTCCAGATGACGTTTTTGAGCAGTTATGCGCGATTACCTCCTCTTTACGCAAAGAGGCATCTCCGAAGCGTGCGACTGTCCACGGGGATTCCATTCATTGCTTTTCACTGCACAACGAAAATTGGGATGGTAAGCTTCAAATGCCACAGTCGCATTTGAGCTGAGGCTGGTGTCAGGTAAAGGACATATCCTCTCGAAAAACGGTTGAGCTAGAGAGTAAATGCAATCCGGCACACATGAAAGCCTCGTCTGTGTCTCTGCATCTGTAGCTCTTGACTTACAAAATCTTCTCAGCGCACATAAGAAGGGTTGTCCTCAGGAGCAAAGCGGTTTTATTTTTTGCCCCATTGACCTTCATAAGGTGATTCTGTCCAGGCAGACCCCAGGCACAACTTTAAGTCCAGGTGATAAATGACCGGAGCGGCTCCACCAGCTTCGTAAGCAAACAGCTTGGGTGCTTTGTTAGGAGGTTTGCTTTAAAATGGAACAGCAGAAATGTTAAAAAATAGAGGCGTCTCAACATCAGCACGCCCCTGTAGAGCTGAAGAATGACTCTGCGGCACCTTCATCTGTTGACCCCACACTGTGAGGGTGTTTTGGTACACCACCAAACGAATCGCATCGAGGGTGGAAATCTGAAACTGTTAAGCTGTGAAGAAAATAGTTACCGTGCAAGAAAGAAGCCTTTGTTCCTATTTTAAAAAAAACAGATGCAGGTTACCACTTCAAGTGCTGGCAGCTGCTTCTGAGTCTGTGTGAATCTCAGAAAGAACTTTGATTCCATTTTAGCTCAAAGTCGGCTATTTCACATCTGACACATCGCTGAAGAGTGACTGAATCATTTGTCTTCATGGCACAGAAAAGTATGCTGCTCTTCTAGCCTTTTAACCATGAAAACTACAATTCTGTTTGAAAGGAAGAGTAAAAGTAAAATTTATCCGCTAAATTTGATCTAAAATGTGACCAGTATTATTAAAAAAAACTATTTGGAGCAGTTTTTTTTTTTAGCTGTCCAACGCAACAAACATGCTGGTTCATTAGTTTGAAATGATGATTACAAAGAGTCACGGTTAAAAGACAGTCACGTGCAATAACAGGTGTCATTATTTGACCTGTTGACAATTTAATTTAACAATCTGCGACTCAACAGCAAAAGGATTCAGTTGTTATCCCAACAGAAAACAACAGATTTTATTTAAAACTGGATCACTCTCTCGCACCTTATTCCGTCTGGACAGCGGGCTTTTGACCAGACATCTTTTTTTTTGAGTGCCATTCTGATCGGAAATGTTGCCATAGCTTTTTATTTTCTCCATCAAATGCAGGGCTTTAGAGGCTTTTGGTAGAATTATTTGTTCTGGGAGAAGTTTGGGTAATGATTAGGGATCAACTTTTCTTCCGCCCATGAATCTCATCCAGCTTTGTATCCCACACAAACATGATTAACATAATCTGAACATGACTCAGTTTCACAGTAAACGTAGCTGATAATTGTTATAGAGCTTTTTCATGTCTTTGGGATTTGTTTTTATGGTTACAATCACACCAAATTAAACTTATCATGCCGAGAGACCGCTCTAACACATCTGTCTGTTTATATCTGATACCAGTGGATCTAGCACAGTTTATATGTTGTTGTTGCATTTATGATTAAAGCAATATCATTGGCTAAAAGTAAGCACAACATCTGTTTTCGCTGATCCAATCCAGCCGTCACAGCAATAAAACGTGGGTGATCAAACGCTGCAGTCCGAGCAGATTTGTTTGTAAGGCCTGAGTCCTGTTCAGCTCTTTGCAGAACAAGCCTCGCGATGACTGGTTTATTAGTATTCCTCAAGCAGACCTGAGAAAGCTGTTGAGACGCTCTTGATCAGATAAATCAGTATTAAGGGTTTTCATCAGAGAGAGAATTACACAGGTCCTCCGATGCTTCAGACTTTTCCTCAGGGACGCTGAATTATAATTTTACATTCTTCAAAAAGTTTTCCAATCATCTCCCCCTTCTCATGGTTATATTTAAAGCCCATTAGTTTTATGTCACCTGAAGTTTCTCTAGCCAATATATTTCCTCTGCTGACAGAGAGAAAGGGGGCCAAAGAGATTAACTTTCACTGAGCATGCTAAAGGAGAAATCAAGCAAACAATTCTTCCGAAAATTCAAAATTGCAGCACTGTGATAGTGAGTTCCCAGAGGCAGAGAAGGGGTATTATGTTTCTGAGTGAAGCAATAAAATCACATAAGTAAGCAGTGACGTGTGGTAACACTGGGTGGCTTAGAATAATTGCTAAATTCTTCTATGTAGTGAACTAAGACTGTAATTCGGTATAAAGACACTATTGAACCATTTTTGGGGGGATATATGTGAGTTTCATATTGTAGGTATATGTCACATTCAGTAACTGACATAAAGGCAATTTTTGGCCATTGGTGATGAAACAAAAAGTACTCTGGGGGTCAGACTGAATAACTGTTATTGGGTGTAGAAGTCTGGAAAAAAATATCAGTGAGTTGAGGACAGCTCCCTTAGAAGAGTTTTTTCTTGCAGGAAAGGCTTAATAACTACGTAGCTTTCAATTTTAAAGGCACAAAAATACATGGCTGGACTTCTAGTGACTGACCGATAAAAGCTTTGTTAACTCTCTCTGGGAGCCCTATAGCTTACAGCAGGTAATTGAAATGAAAAAAAAAAAGGGCTTTTGTTGGGTCATACCCACAAAAGAGCCTGCGCAACTAAAAGCATGCGACTGAAAGGAACACCAGTCTTCGATTTTTTTTCCATCCAAAGCAGATATTAATATAGCCTAGACTTTCATGCTTGTGATGCTTTCAAATTAATTTAAGATGCTCACAGTCCATCAGCGTGGTGCATAGAATATCATCTGACAGGTTTAAATGCTGCCACAGAGCAGAAAGGGAGGCTAACAGAGGAGAGCCAACAAATCTATAACACTACCAGCCTCAACTGTTACATAATCCTGGATGGAGTCAGAATGATGCTTCACAGATCATATTCATGTACCATGCAGAGGCCCAGCTGTGCCTTTCAATCACGTATCCTTTGAATGTGCTGTACAAGAAACAAGGATTTTAATGGCAGGTAGTTACACTCTCCATGTGGCTAACCCAAGGTAGAAGATACTAATGAGGGACAAAAATGAATAGGACAAATGAAAATAGACAGAATTTAAAAAGATCACATTTTTATTTAATTGTATTCCAAAAAAATAATAATAATAATAATAATCTGTGAGTTCTTCTCCTGCCAGCAAACAGCTCAGAATCAGAGGAGAATCCAGTGTGACTGTGGGTGTTTATTCCTCCTGGAGGAGCTCCGCCCGGCTCTCCCCACATTACACCCAACAAACATTTTACATATTATTTAAGTTTGCCACCATAAGCTACTGGTCATGCCAGACCAATTGAGGATGTAGCTGTTGAGTGTAATTTGTCGTTTAATGACTCATTTTTTTATTACAAGGACAGAAAGGTTCTGATGTGTCTGTTTCCAAAAGTTACGTGGTCTGTCTTTAATATATGCTGAGACTGACAAGGACAACATGGCGTTAAAAATTCAGCTAAATTAAAAAAAACTTTTCTTTTTTTTTTAATTTGTTTATTTGGGGAACATTCAAGGCAGGTGGAGTAGTTGTACACAGACAGAAACAAGTCAGCATGTTAAGTACACAATCAGATAGAATAAAATAAATTCAATAAGATATTTGTAGTATTTACATGAGGTGCAAAGTAGCATGGATGTAGGTTGGGTTGTGCATTAAGAGGCAGCAGCAAGTTAGTGCAAATGTGAAAAATCACTACTAGATAGTGAATCGGTCTAAGAGCTGGTGAGCTGTGACATTTAGGATTAAAGATTTGAACTGTTGGAAAAACTCAAACAACCTAAAACAAAAATATTTATGATAAAAGACAATCTTAAAACGATACAATTCTGACGTAGCTGTAACAGCAGAGTCATGTTATTAAATTACCATGTCCATTATTAACATCTGATAAAATACATTAACTTCACATGGCACCATTTAATTGTCTGGATATTAGAGGCCTTTGAAATGCCTCCGAGATAAACAGGCAGCTGCAACATCCCCCCGAATTTATAACCACATCACGTTTTGGTGCATTAGTTGAATCATTTTGATACCCAAGCAGGCATAACTTTAGTAAACTAGGCAGTGTGACATTTGGACCCAGCCATTTCTCAATGCTGTCCAAAATATTTCCCCCAAAAATGGACAAACAAGACCACATTCCCACATTCTCACCACAGTCCTCCATGTGCAGCAGACGCTGCTCACAAATGTCAAGTTATTATTTTCCATCTCACAAACATAATGTGAGACATTGCAAAAGAAGACACCCAGCCTACGTCCCGGTGCCATGAGGTCGGGACTAATGACGGTCCTGAATATCTGTACAGACAGTTTCAAAACTGTCATCTGTCTCCTCACCACAATGTCCTTACTCAAGCACAAAGCTGGTAAATAAGCAACAGGGAGTGGAGAGTGCATTTGACAGAAGCTCAATAATCCAAGGTCAGGGCATTTAACAGACAAAGACAAAAGGCTTATCTCGCCACTTTTCGTTTGCCTCACATCACCAGTAATGCCAATCAAGCCAAATGAGTGACAGCCTCCACTTTAAAGATTTATGCTAATCTGAAAGGCTGCATTGAGCTCTCCAATCCACCTATTGTCATGGTGTCAGGCTCTATGAGCACGTCGGGACAAAAGATGCCCAAAACAATCTTCCTGAGGTTCACCTGGACGTAACTTGATTCTGCTGAGAAAGGCTTGGTAACACTTCTGCGCTCAACACGTTTCTGTTTACAGAAGGAATACTGTTCACAGACGAGGCATCGACATCAATAGCTCACTTTCAACCTGCATCTATCTGGATTCATCGTTTCCTTGGAAGCAGATTATACCTTTCATGTGTCATGCGACTTGATGTGCAGCATTTCCAAACATCGCTCACTGCTGAATGTGAGGTATCGTAGGAAGGAGGAAGAAGGGACGTCTGACATTCTGATGTGACTCAGGTGTTACAAATCCCTCGGCGGATTTGTGGTGAAACAGCTGCTGATTGTAAACAGGCTGCTCAGAGACGGATGTGACACAGCTGAATGATACAAAACAATCAAGTTAAATGATTCCAAATGATTATCTACCCCTTTCTGGACATCGCGATATGAGTTAATTTGAACAGATGAAACAATGAAATGTCTAATGCTTCAGTTTACAGTATGATGAACCGTATTTGATGCGACAGCAGCTCACGAGTGGTGTAAACAACATCTGGATTCAGTTTCTAGGATGAAAATAAGTAATAATGTCACCGCTGCTGAGCCACTATTTCTCACTATTTTTCAACATATAATCTTAATTAGTTTTAATTATGATTAACATGTAAGTTAAGTCTTGTCAATAGCAGCTAATTAAAAGTGTACAGGCACTAAAGACGTTTGTCATGGCAAATATAATGCTGTGTTCAAGTCAGAGTCAAGAGAGGCAGCAGGAAAACTTCGGCCATTTATTTCAGAAGCTCACATGCAGACTGATAAGCAGACGGGCAGATTCACAGGGAGCAATCAGAGAAACTCAAATACTACAAAGGGAAACAATCCAACAAGGCAACTAGGAATGAACTGGCAGAATCTGAGAGGGGGTGAGCTGCTTAAGTATCCGCAGGGCTGATGAGGGAGAGTGGGAACAGGTGTGTGGAAGGGCGGGATCATCAGGTGGTGGAGAGAGAAGGGATTGTCCGAGGGAATGTGGAGGATGAAGGGAGGATGGCACTGAAGGGTCTAGAAAAAAACATGATGGTGGCTGGAGAGGAGTTGTAGATTAATATTACTGCTTCATTAAAGCGAAACTATCGCCAAAATGCAACCTAGGCTTTTTTTGTGAATGTACCCGAGTCAAACCTTCATATAAATTAAAACAAAAGAGGCACTTTTTTTTTTCTAACCCTAACCCTAGGTTGCATTTTGACCAGAGTTTTGCTTTAATGTGTTGCATGTTTAAAGTTGAGTTCATTTTAACTACTTTATGTACTGCTGGCTACTTTAATCTACATCAATCCATCATTTTTCATAAAATCATCGATTGTTTGTAGTGTGTCTGTCCCGTGAGACCCACTCATCTCTAAAAAACTGTTTTAGAGAGGAAGAGGAGACAGATATATCTTTGTATTCATTAGACAGCCAGCAGCAGAGCGATATTAAGAAGGAGACAGAGAGGAAGATTTAAAAAAGATTCCCAGGCCAGATTCAATCTCCGCTTACTGAAGGCTGATGGTACGTTTCCAACCCTTGAGCCAACTTGCAGTATGTTCTTTGCTGCGCGCCCACTAAATCACTGCATTTTTAATGCTCTTCTTATGTTTCTCTCCGGAAATGGTCTCAGTCAGAGTAAAACTTTTTGTTTTTCTTTTCCTTGGATTTCAGAGCTCTGTTGCTTTAGTTTTCAATAAATCTCTCTACTTTTTTTTTTTTTTTTTAATCCTGGGATAAACTATAAATAGCCGGTGAAGACAGAATTTGTCTGTTAGAAAAGAGTTCATTAGTATGCACAGCATGAGTGATAAACTGAGTGTGGATTCAACAGGCCCCGGTGGAAATGCTAAGCATGTTATAACATTATGCCAGAACTGCAAAGTTGCCGCAGGTTTTCATCACTGCGAGGAGATGTTGTGTGATCAGAGTTTCAGCATTTGGAGTGAAAACAGGTGAGGTGACCCTAACCCACCACAGTTAGGACCTTGGGATGATCTTGCCAATACATTGTTTGAGACCATATTTCAAATGACAAACTGGGTATTTTTAAGTAGACTTTTTTTCCAGCCCCATTTAATGTGAACCTGGAACCTGGACATTTCCCAGTCTGCCTGTAATGACAGAAGCAGGGATTTTTTAACGAGATGTCAGAACATTTTCCAGCTGCGTTTGTGGAGATGAAACCAAGTATGTTTAAAGAGACATCAGGACATTTTCCGGCTGCATTTGTGATGACAAAACTCAGGTAAAGTAGTACAGTATAAAGACGCAGCATAGGAAGGTGGACAGGAGACTTATCCAAGTAGTTTTCTTGGCTAAACCCAACCAACTGCAACTACCTGACAGGTCTGGTGCAGATATTTCTGGTATGCTGCAATGGTCATGTCGCTGGCAATCGACTGACTAAGTTGTTTGACGATGAGCGAGACGTTGGGACATTTTTTCCAGCTCTGTTTGTGGCAAAACCAAACCAAAACTAATACTGTAAGCCTTTTTCAAACCCTTACCAAGCGGCTTTTGTGCTGCTACAGAACAAACATTTACTCTGGCATCTTGGTTTGTTACTCTTATTTGAAGCATATATTTTGTAAAAATTAATGTAGATATTTAGCTGCCACTCCTTTCTGCATGAAATTAATCCTAACCGCATCAGTGTCCGTGCCAAAGGACTGAGGCCTCGGGGACAGTCCGGCGGGACACCAATTGAGCTGCGGCTTACATGCAAAAACCGCCATTTCGGAAAGATTGAAACTGGGGGCTACATGTCATTGTTTTCACAAACGGCCTGATCTGAGGCTTCTAGTGGTCGTCCATTGTTTGAGTAATCACAAAGACAGCCTTTTGTGTGGAAATGCTAAACTGAGATTAGCTCGAGTGGTCCAACAGGCTACTCAGAGCCACAGAAGAGCGTGCTGTAATCACACAGTTGCTCCGATGGCGTGGAGAGCCCTGTAACTGAACCACTTAAAACAAACTATGCCGCCGCTCTAAAACAAACCCAGAGGAAATCTCAGAAGATTATCCAGCAATTGCACAAGTAAAGACATCCAGCAGGATATTCAGAAACCCCATATTACATTGATTTTATGCCAGTGCGCGATACAGTAAACATATCCGTGGCTCCATTGATTTCAGTGGCTCTGTTTTTGAAGGATAAATGGCCGTTTTCATATTGAGTACATTCATGCAAAAATCTCAGTTTTATTCATAACCTTCAGGAAAAAAATGCCACGTTATAGCTGCACTTTATTACCGCCATCTATCAGTCCACGAGGTTGACGTTGGTGCTGCCATGCAGTGCCTTTGCAATAATTTCAATTTCACTGCAGGATCAGATCATTTAGATTTTCACCAACATAAAGCGGATATCCATAAATCGCTTTTCTTTGTGCAGTCAAATTGTTTTTCCCCCCCAACCCCGATAAGAATGCTCAGTTGTTAAAATGGATAAATGGCGTCTCAACAATGTGCTTATCTTCTCATGTGCAGCATCAAACATGCGTGCACGGCCATTTCAAAGTGAGAGGCATCTCATTTACTGTGAGGGGTTTGCACGCTGTAATGTGTGAAGACGACGGCTCAGACAGCACCCACTATTATTTGATGATTTATTGTAATTCTCTCACTATGGACATCTGCTTTGTTTTCAGATCTTTACTTCCCAGCTCCCCGTTGCTCTCCCCTGTCATGTATTTTTGCCTACGCTTTGTCTCAACCATAAAGGAGCTGTCTAACATGCTGATTGGCCTCCGAGATGACGTTAATCAAGAGGCCCTCTCAACAGTGGAGACCTTGATGTCCGGTCCACCTGAACAGACAGGTGGCCCATCCCCGCTGCTTGTAGTGCATCCTTAAAATTAATCTTGAGTCCGTTTTCCTCTCCACAGGAAAATCAGTCCGACTAATCTGCCACACAGGGAAACACGATCTGCGCATGTGACATGTCGGCCTGAACGAAGGGTAAAGTGCACCACTCTTGAGAGCAATTTCCTCATTTGAGCTTCAAGTCAATAAGGTCAAACATAGGACATTAATCACCAGAGTTTAAAAAAAGAAAAAAAAAATCTCTACGTCTCAGTACAAAGAGAAGTGGCTCTCCACTCCGCCTATGAGCGTAAACTGAGATTTCCAGCCTACAGCTCATTAAATCTGAATTGAATTTCTTTTCAGTTGCCTGTGTTGCAGATCTGTATTCACCTCGGGTGATAAACCTCTTCTGGCTACCAATTAAGGGAAAACATTTACATGCACAGCCCAATTTAAATGCACCACCATCAGAGCAGACATGCTCAATCACTTCCAAGTCCGTCTCATTCATCATGGTCTTTCTTAGAGCTGCAATCTCCTTGTGTATTGATTCTGCAGCAGCACGCGTGTATACCTGTTTTCACTCACCAGTCTGGGAGGACCTCGCCGCTCAAATGGGACTCTACCTCGGGTTGCTGTTGGGCTTTGATGGTGTGCACCTGTCATACAGGAAAGACATTCTGACAACACTGTGTGTAAGACATCAGAGGTGAATGATTTGAGCCTTGAGCGTATTGGCAGTCTGTACGGTAACGACGCTGGCATTGATTCGACAAGTATCACTGTTGTATCCTCCCTTTAGATGTTGGTTGCCTGCAAGGCATGTGAGATGTACACCGACATGACCCGCTGGTTTATACTGTGAAGTACTCCCTCTGCTCAAGGAGAATGAAGATTAGATTCAGAGTTATAGACTGTTAAAACCTTGGTTGATTTAAATTACAATTCTTTATTGTAGTTTTGGTTTTATTTCAGATTCGGTCTTCTGGCGCCATCCCAGTTATGGTTGTTCCAAAGCTGTTACTAGTACTGGAAAGACCTCTGGCACAGCTTAAAGTGCTGGATCTGTGAACACGTCAAAGACGAATTTCCACTGCTTCTTGCAGGGGACAATAAAGTTTTTCTGATTTTGATTCTGATTCTGATCACGCCGTTTAGCTCAGTCGGTAGAGCAGGGATCCCATGTACAGAGGCTGCAGCGGACCCAGGTTCGACTCCGGGCCTGAGGACCATTCACTGCGTGTCACTCCCCCTCTCTCTCACCTTGTTTCCTGTCACCTTCTTCGGCTGTGCTGTCAATAAAAAAGCCATAAAGGACAAAAAAAAATACTAAAAAAAAAGGGGAAAAAAAAGGGAAAAAAGCTGGATCAGGTATCAAGTATGAAGTCTACGCTTCCATCCAATACTACATAATTTATAAGCCCTGAAGTGGGAACTGTCTGTCAAATTAACAGATTATTTTGCTGCACAGGTGGACAATATCCATGAACAGCAAGCTCATGTCAGCAAACTTTGTTGATTTTCATTTTTTTTTTTTTTTTGTTATGACTGTCAAAACTGGATTATAAAATAACATTCCAAGCCATTAATTCTCTGTACATCTTTTCAAAGGGTTTAGCTGGCCAGACAACACATCTAATAAACAGGTTACTTCTGTAAAGACTGATTCATAATTGTTTAACAGTACAGGTTTTTTTTTTTTCCAAGATTACTTTTGGGAGTTTTTGACCTTTTTTGAGACTGATCAGCTAGAGAGCCAAACAAGAAATGCCGGAGGAGATACAGGAAGACATGCAGCAGAGACCCACAGGCTGGAATCAAGCCAAGGCTGCTACTGAGGACTCGTCCTCCGTACATGAGGCGCACGCTTAACCAGGTGAACACAGGGCGACACAACTGTGAGCAAGTGTATCATTCTCCTTTGCGTTTGTTTGTTCTTCATCTTGCAGCCTTCATTGTCATTTTTCATTTTTCAACTGATAATATGTCCAGGTTTTTATCCCATGGTATTATTTGTGACACACACACACACACACACACGCACACACACACACACACACACGCACACACACACACACACACACACACACACACACACACACACACACACACACACACACAAATACACAAGCAGCTGCATTCCTGAAAGTAAAAAGGAGCCTATAAACAATACTCAAACAATAGACAATAGACAAGAGGTGAGCACGATCCTTTCTGTAATTATTTGTAATCTGTGTAAGTTCAAGCTGATTGAATAATAATAATGTACAGTCTTTATCTATGAAATGTTGTACATCATAGGCGTATTTCATGTTCTGCTGCAAATCAAACAAAGCTCAGTGTGGACAAGCAACACCATCAGTTGGATATTTCACACGTCCCACAAGAGACCTTTGAGATCTGCCACTTTGGTACAGTAACATAATGTGGGCTGGAAAAAAAAGTAGAAACATTGTCTGATAATCTGGTTGTTTTTGCATTTTAAGCTCTATATCATAAAACTTTATGCACATACATACAGCCTTTTTTTCATCATTTTTATGGAATCGTTTCCATCTTGTTAGTGTTTACAGCCCTTCTGAATCACATAAAACAATCAGCTCATTCATCTCTTCACAACAAATCCTATAGCTCTAAGGGAGTGAGTAGCTAATTGAAATCATTGCGAATTGAGTGAACACACACTGTCGCTGTTCCTTCTGTTCTTTTAACTGAGATCACATTTAATGAGTGGTTTATGCGCTATACATTCCACACAGTGTGCTCGATAATACATTTTGATTTCATGCATCATGAAACAAAGACCGTTTCATTGAATTATTTGAAATGCTCTTTCAGCCACGGCTCCGCCAGCACAGTCAATGCCAGAATCATGACAGTCAGACAGTTGCTATTTAAGTAAATGAGTACTGAAACGACGCAGCTGTTGTTACTTTGCAAACTGCAAATGCCTTTTGAAAAATCAGGCACATTTCAGCCGAGCTAAAATAAGAGCACAACTTCTGTGACGCCAGAGTGAAACCGCTTCAACTTTTTTTTCCGTCCGTCATGGAAATTATCAGGTCTCTTCCACTGCAGTGTGACATTGGCAAATATGGGGCTTTCTGATAATCCAGCCAATTTAAACTTGGAGAAGAATGGTTGAAAGCAGCATTGAGACGAGGGGAGTGTGGCCTCTTTACTGTTTTATTACTTAGTTTCACTTTGAAGGAACCCTCAGATTGCCTCAACTGATCCAGGTTTTACTGTGGCCTACCACCCAGGGAATCTTTAAATCAGGTAATATGTCAGCACCATGAAAGGTTCGCTGCACCTGGCTTTACTGTAAAGTAGGCAATGAAGCTGTAAAAGGCCAAGCGATGAACTGGATGCTCCCTTGCACAGCCGGGCTCTAGACCAAGGATAAACCCAGCATTTACCTTTCTCTCCTCCCTCTATGGAAAATGGAGGGTGTGGGGCTGCAGCAGAGTCTTAGCGACAGGTCAGAACAGTTCAATCCGGGAAGAGCCAGTGCATTAAAGGAACTGATGAGACTTTGATTCATCTGAATCTAAAGGCAATGAATAAAACATTGGGTATTACCTTCAGATCCAGTTGTTATTAAGATGTAAAAAAAAAAAAAAAAAAACTGAATATAATCAAGACAAAGGGAACTTGTGTAGCTGGACTGATTAGGTGTAATTTGTGGACTACAGGACACCTCTGAGAAATGTGTATAGTCATGTCAACATACAGCAGCTCACAGGTGAACCATTTAGGGTGAATTGCACTTTCAGCAGGGAAATGGTCACCTTTGAAAAATGAATAAAAGTGAAAGTGGCCGTAACAGCATGTTATTCTGTTTTGAGACGCCTAAATCCACCAGAACACGTAGACACAATTAGATGTGACCATCTGCACCCAGCATTCGCTGACATTCAGATTGGTGACAAATGTCAAAAACTCCGGGGTGTGACATTCTGGTGATTTACTTGGGTGTTTTCTTCACAGATGCTCAACCCTCTCACATTTTCTGTGCTCCAAATGGAAAGTTTTGCTGTCGTTCCCATTTAAGAAATCTGAGCTACGAATTAAAAAAAAAAAACTGCAATGAAATAACTGTGGCCTCTTCTTCACACTTTATTCGAGACTCACAGGATGAGCGACTATAAAATTTGGCACGTATGTTAATGCTCCGAGTGGTTATTCAAAGCAACTTTATGTCACTTATATTTACCTTAAAATAAGAGCTCCAAAGTTGTTTTGATGGTCCAGTGTCTTGAAATAGGGTGGATGGTGTCTCTGTCTCAGCCACTCATCCCCTTATCACTTGTTCCTGCACTATGTAACTTCAATGAGAGATCACAGCATTGCACATGTTTACCTCAACACATGACATTGTTCTGACATGAGTTTTGTATGTGGCTAGCACCTACATCACGTCAAATTGGGGCGCCAAATCGCAAAGATTTTGTTAAGTCCAAAATCCATAATTCTATAAAGGTAGTGGTGTTTTTTCATCTGGTCGCCTGCTGCTATAACTTCTAGGTGAAGGTCCGATGATACATCAGAGAGTGGGGAACATTTTACCCAGAAATGGTGGTTGTAACCTCTGTTAGGGAGGTTATGTTTTCACTGTGTCCGGTTTGTTTGTTTTTGGTTTGTCACCACGATTACACAAAGAAACAACAGAAAAGATTTTCTCAAGACTTGGATGGAAGATGGTTTCTAGCTCAAAATAGACCCCATTAACTTTTGTTGCAGATCCGGATAAAGGAATAGATCGAGAATGCTCACTCACTCTCTTTAACATTGTGAGACATGACATTTTTCAACATTTTCCCTGCATTTCTCAGGGAATAACATGGAACATGATGTAAAAAAATGAGCTGTATTTAGGTGGCTGGTATCTATGAATAAGTAGAATTGGGGTATGCTCTCTACTGAGTGCCATTCTAGTTTGCCATGAAGACAACAAACTCTTATGATCCAATGTTACTTCAAGACATCATGACTTGTGTTTGAAATGTTTGATTGAGAGATCATTTTATCACTTCATTTCCTTCTTTATAAAGCATTGGACATGAAATTGAACATTTAAAATCATGTATGTGACCCCCAAAACCCCCCTTTCCCATCAGCCCCAGCTGCATTTCTCCAATAATTTTGAATTTTGTTAATCTGTCAGATTTTGATGCTGCAGTGCCAGTCAGTCAGGCCTGACAATTTTCAGAGTCAAACTCTGGATATGAGCAAACCCATGAACCAGTGATAAAACAAAAAATATATATATATTCTAACAACCCTCAGCAGCATCAGTCCAAACAGCATACACAAATACTATTTTCTCTGGCCAAGAATAATAAATGAGAAGTGCAAGTGTAGTTTCCAAAAGTTGGGTAGATGAACTTTAAAGCTTAAATACTTTGCTTCGTTCCAGAAGTCAAAAGTTTGCAGTGATTAAGGGAAACTCACACTGAGCTAGCTTTATCACCACCTCCCACCAGTTAACAAGCTAATAAATTTATGTATTACTGGAGTCGTGACCTTAAGAGCAGTTGCAGTGCAGTCAGCTCTATGTGATGGACGGCCTGGACAAATTTATGCTTGTTAGTAGTGAGCTGATGACTTTCTATTCTATTTTCACACTGGACTGGTATTACCTGGGGACCTCTGGCAACTTGTATTAATTACATGATCATAATCCCATGCAAATGTCTCTAATTTAAACTGTTTAGATTATAGATGCTATAGAAGCTTGCGTTTTCACATTTATACGTATTAAAATCATTAGATGTTTTAACACGATATCTAGACAAATTTCCAGCCGTGTTTGTGTCCCGACAAAACCATATGCGGCAAAAACGCGATGTTTTCCTGACCCTAACCAAGCGCCTCAACCTGAACAGAACGCAAGCACAGCATTGTCAGAATATGAAATAGAAAAAACTGAACCTAAAGAAAGGTTGCAACAAAACCAAATGTACAGTTGTGTCTTGGTTTACTATTAGATTACCCGCTATCTTCTTCGGCCGGGAGAAAACCTTTTGATTAGCGTGACCCCATGACCTCCACTGCAGTGCCTCCGACAAGGGAAAGTTTGGTCACCTTCATATGACTGTCCTGATATCTACATGGTACATTACTGACTGTGAAGGCAGTTAACTGGGGGGGATTATAAGGTCTTGGCAGAGGTCTGCACTGAGATGACTGCTCTCTCTCTTAACCTTTAAATCTCCCTATGCAGCCCTCATCCTCCAATATACATCGCACTTAGATTATCCCCAGATTTACAAATCCGTCCTATTATATTTCCGCACACAGTGGGTCTGGAGAAAAGTAGCTTGGATCTCCAAATTGAATCAGCACCTTTTGCCAATCTGCAGGGGATTTGGCCAGGCTCCAACATCTGTATCAACAAATCACCCAATGTGACTTTTACTTCCTGAGAGGATTTGCAGCTGCAGTGGAAATTCTTGAATTAAAATGTTGATTTCTTGGAGCGGCATTTCGGAAATATTGGCTGTTAGAAATGTGGCTCAGAAAAGTCACATTTTGGTTCAGTATTCACCTTACAGCATAACACATGCCTTACAATAACTAGGCTTTCTGAGCCTCAAATATTCAGTTTGTGGTTGAAAGTATGTCAAGAGCACGATTCACTTCAGTAGAGATAGAGCTCTGATAAAGTAGAGCTGCACAATGCATCCCATTACTCCATTTCAGTTTTATATTTGGCAAACGTTCGGGAGCAGAAAAACACAAGGGCTGATCTACAAGGGGTGGAAAGTTTAATCAACAGGATTTGTCTTTTTTCTTCTCAGATTTACTCTTAAATGCGTCTCCCTAATGAGGCTTCTCAGCAGGGCACTTCTACTTTAATTTCTTGTGAGGGAGAGTTCACAGTATATCAAATTAGTGTATCTTAAGAAGTTTCCCTCTAATACACCATCTGCCATCAAACAAGGCGAGAGAATTCGTTTAAAAAAAAAAAAAAAAACAGAACCAAAGTCTGCAACATGTGGATCTAAGTTTAGTTTCAAATGCTGCATGTTTGATGTAGATTGTGTTTTTTTGTGAATTCCTGGCACTACTAAAACCATCCACACATGACGCTGTACAGAAGCATCTCACGATGAATACAGTGTTGAATGGACTGGCCAACCAACTGACACCCCTGTGTGGCAAATGACGCCCAGAAAGATCGGCAGGCTTTGAAGCCAACTTTCAGAGTGGCCAAACAGTGTAATCACAAGTAGGAGCCTGCAAAGACTTCCCATTGCCAACACTTTGAAAAAAGAGTTTCCAAAATGGTGGCTAGTCGAGCCATTGTGACTTCATGCGCAACTGAGCAGCTTTCATTGGAATGACCAGGGCTCCGTTTCCATTGTTGTGTCCTGGTTTTACTGTAGCGTCCTTGGGCAAAATAGTAGAATTAAAGGCTGATGAATAAGTTGTTGCTGGTTCAATGAGAGGACTGTAAACAGACACAGAAGAAGGCATGAATTCTTTATGTCTGGCCAAGCTCAACCGAGGAACACAGAGTGCACCGAGGCTTCCTGACAGCACAGCTGGCTTTAGAGGTCAAAAGACAACTTCAATTATAACTTCAATAATTACTGGACTAGTGCAATACAATGCTGGATGTTGACTCTCCCTGCAAAGCTGCTCCTTTAATCCCCCTGTTCACAGTCTTCAACAGAACATGGCCCACTTCCCTAATTCTCATTCTCTGCCATCTCTGCTGCTGCTTCGGGAGACCAACAGGCCGAAAATCCAAACATAAAAAAAAAACAAAAAACCTCCAACTGCAAACGCAAATTAGCCAGCGGTACTAGAAGTCCCAAGACTTATATATTTACATTTATGGAAAACTACAAAATGTCTTTAGCTAAGATAGGAAATAACTCATAAGTTGATATCTTATTCAACGGTTCAGAAATCATCTATCTGGAGAGTATTTCATTATCACAGCATGTCTCACATCACACACAAGCTTTTAATTAAACTAAGAGACTATTAACCAGACATACATTGGTAGAGAATTATAGATTGAGAACACTTAATTAAAGCTTATTGAGAAAAATCGCAGCTGAAATTGAATTAGGGGGAAACCACAATTATGTTTTTTAATTCATTGGGAACTGTGTGTGGTCCCGAAAAAGACAGTTCCTAAAAAACACACACGCAGAGACACACACTGCATTATTATTACACCATTTTACCATCATCTTTTTTTTTTGTTTTCCCTCCCATTTGAACCTTCGTTGTGATGTCTTTTAACAGTATCAGTCGATGAAGTAAAACGGTTCTTGCAACTTACTTACTGTGCAAGCAGAGTCATCAAACGCAACACAGAAAATGACACGTCGCGCAGACATTCTCTTACAGTATGATATTACAGTTTTTCCTCTTACTGTAGCGGCAGCATCTGTTGAAGGGCTCTACTCTTCTGGCAATTTCATGATGAGTGTTAAACTTTGACCCGCATGAAAAGCAAAGTCACAGCTCAGCTCTCAATCACGGAGCAGATACTCCAGCAACGACGCCACTGAGACAATTTAATACTTGACTTTAGGAGGCTAAAGGACATGTGGGAATGGATGAAGACAGAAGTAGTATTAACTGATACTTGCTGGGGTAGCATATTTGAGGCTTTTGTTTCGGTGCAGATGGGTCACTGTTCTTGTGTTTTTTTCAGAGGGAGGACTGTCAGCGTGAAGAGGAAAGAGAGAAGGGAAACTTTACACTATCAGAACAGAATCCTATGACCGTCTTTGCCAAAATGTAAACTTGAAATAATAAATTGATTGCAATCGCAGTAGACGATACATACAGTGGTGCATATGTCCTTGGGTGTCAGTCCTGTCCTTGGAGCAGCGATGTTGAATCCTTCAGCTTCAGGGTTGCTGTTAGATTATGTGTGTTGCTAACCCTATGAAGGAAAGAGGTTAATTCAATTCCAGCGAAGTGTGACTCCGTAAAGGGGCAATGTGTAAGATGTGGCTAGAATTCAATGTAGCTCCAAGGATATAGAGGGGAAGCACCAAAGCAACTACAATTGCTAGCTATCTTTAGCTGTAGCGACTAGCTGCCATTAGCTAATTAGCTCGGTTAGCCAAGGACTCATCACAGGCAACATGGCTCAGCTCAGCTGAGCTCTGCAGCCTCCAAGTGAACACAACTCGGCATGACACTGGGACCAGAGGCCAGTTTGATGACAGTGGATACGGCATGTAGGTGATTTACACCGGCACTAACCGGGACATGACTGGTAAGGACCGGAGAGGCGTGAATGAGGAGAGGAACTAGAGACGGGAAAAGTGTCGGTTAGTGATTGCAAAATACTTGATTATGTGATTTGAGGATTTATTTTGACCAAACCAGAGGTGTTAGTTGGAAGATAACCATGTTACATATGAATGTAGAGTGTTTTCATTGAGTTACCGAGATAACTCAGCCCATCTTAGTTCGCTAAAAGAAGGTGTACGATTGCTCTTTTCAATTAGGCAAAGAAAATAGGCATAAGAACCATGTAAACATTTTTTCCTCACCCACTTTGTGAGTTCATTGTGTTTACTTGTTAAAATAAGTACCCAAACTCGCATAAATCTGCTGGCTGCTCTTGAGGTACCATGTTGAATTATAAAACTGGGGCTGGGGCCGCGGCTAGCTGGTTAGCATGATAACTTAAGACGTCTCTGCAGCAAATACATAAGTGTGTTCGATACAATGTCAACACTATTCTCTCTTCAAATTCTGCTTATGATTATTATGTTATTTTATTTTTTATGTTTTAAACTTAGATTCTCGCCCCTTTGAACCTAAAACCTGTACTGATCTGACTCTTTGTCTTCAAAATCACAAACACGCAAGAGAAAAAGTGAGGCATTCAAACAGTGGATTAATAAAAACAGATTGGCCTCTATATTTAAGTCAGTAAAAAATACAAAATAAAAGAAGATTTCAGTGAAAACAGTGATTATTAGCAACTGGTTTCATAAAATTTAACTTGCAAGTCTGGAAATCTAAACTGTAAAACTGACGTTGATGTTGATCTCAAGTAATAAACATTAGCTCTTAATTTATCATAATAACATACTGTAGATAACTAAAAAGTACAGTAAATCCCGGCACACATTCACGTGCGTGTACACACACACCCGCAACCACACCCACACTGACATTAACCTAATGGGAGTTCATGTTTTAATTGCTGACACTATAGCTTCTGGCTCTCCGAACCAAATGGGTCCCCTTGCAGGATACATAATCCATTATCATAAATCAGATGCGCCAACACAGACAGGTGCTGCATGAATAATTAAAGGTCGGTACATTAGCACTTGTGTGGAGGCATGTGTTTGAGCCGACGTCATTGAACAGGCTAAAAGCACCGCAAAAACCCTCTCCATCCACATTAAACAGCTTAATGCTTTGCACTACAGACGGAAATGATGTACAAGTAAGAACGAGGAGACCCACCTCACCATACTCCCCTTGTGAATGTAACCAAAACACAGAGGTCTGAGAGAAGAGGAGTATTCACGGGATAGACGTTGCTTGGAGCAGTGTTCGTCCTCTGTTTTGCTGTGTGGTCCTATCTCTTGTGGGTGAGCTGGTACCCTTGTCTGAACCTGAGCGGGTGAGCCAGGTTACTCTGACTCTGTAATGGAGAATCCAGGGAGCTGGAGGCACAGCAAGCGAAAAAAGGTCTGCTCATGCAAACAAGGCTTTAGGACTTCAGATCTCCATTCTAGCATTAATTACACTTGAGGCAAATTCAGTTGGATTTCTGCCCAGCGAGAGATAAGCTTTTAGTGCAGACAAGGCAAGAGAGGAGCCAGAAAGGAGGGAGGGATACTCTTGATGTGGCCTTTAATTCCACGTGTGTGGAATTCAATCAACCCACACTTTGGATAACTCATGAGGTGAGGTGTGTTTGAAGTGCAGAACTGTCTGACTGAACTGTTAGACCAGCGACATCTTACAAACTCAGATGCAATTTGGAGCAAAAGCGTCACTGTGAATTTGTATTTTAATGATATTCTTCAGTTTAAGTTGATTTGTAAGCAAAAAAAATGTATCAACAATATTTATTACCTGTTAATGAGGGATGTAACTGTACCATTTTTTTTCTTCTCAATACTGATCCTGATACCTAAACTTTGTGTATCAGCCAAGACCAACTACCAATACAAATGAATTCTGGCTACTATACAGGATGCTGCACGTAATTAGCAGGGTCCCATTTTTAAGGAGGCATTTCCAACACTGGTATCAGTTTAGGATCAACCCCACTATGTTTTCTATTTATAGAACTAAAATGGCAAACATTGGTTCACACTTTATTACAGCCAACACATCATTAATAAAAGGTACATTTGTAGTTAATTAATAGTTATTTGACTGTTAAAACAATGTAATACTTGATAAACCAATTTATTAAGCAACTGTTTATTGCAAAGTTGGAACTGATGTTTATAAACCTTTACAGCTTCTTAACTATTGACTCACGTTTAATTAACTATAAATGTACGATTTATTAATGATAGTTATTATAAAATGTCACCCAAACATTTTCTGTCTCCACCTTCTCAAACAGGAAAATGTGATGCTTTTATTTTATTTGTTGTATGCTGAATATCTTTTTTTAAGATGTCACCTTTGGCTTTGAGAAACATCCTGTGCAGAGAACATGATTAATGAGTTAATTGTAAAACATCAATCAATTCATCAAGTGTTATTAATAGCAGTTGGAAATTACAAACAACAAGCATTTAAAAAATATACATCACATTTATTTGTACTGATACCAAGAGTCCTTACAGAGTTGTCTTTGTCTAGTGTGTGGGCACTACAGGTAAGTACCTGTTTCCTACTTCCATACATCCAACAGTCAACGAACTGTATCACCAAGCGTTGCTTAACCACTACCAAAAACAGAGAGTTTGACATAGCTGACACACAACAATGTGTTTTTTTCTCTAAAGGTAACACAATGTACAAAAAAGCAAGTCTTGGAAATAGTAAGATTCTCGGTTCCATAAAAAACTTTTTTTTTTCTCCTCAATGTGTGAATAAGAAAACAATGCACTTATCTCTACTGAGCTTCTGCTGCATTGCTTGTTAGGCAGCCAAGGGGTAAATTGATGCAGATAAGTAATGAAAAGAAACAGGCCGGCTGATCCCTGTATTACTACCACAGCAGCTTTCGAGGAATTGTTCACGCTCTGTAGAGTCCCAGAGCTGTAGGAGCCGTCTGGAGGTGGTTAGATGCCAGTCAATGAGAGGAACGCATGATGTTAAAATAAGTGATTAATCTCTCCACACAATGTACACTACAGTACAACACTACCGTCATGTTGGAAAGAAATGTGCAAATAAAATGTCCAGGGCCTCCAAAAGAAACAGGGAACATAAAAGGATGTACTGTAAAGAGCTGCATGTTAACTGGCAGACTAAACCCCCTTTGGCAGGCCTCCGGCCCACTGGGATGGGTTAGGCCAAAGCAAGCAGGCAGTCAGAGGGAATAAGGGAGCGGAAGACCGGTGGCTCCCTTCATGACAATGAGGATGGCACAGTGGCCTCACCAGGAAGCTGAAGGCACCAGAAGAACCAGGAGCAGTGCTGTCCATGTTAGGCTCTGCGGCAGGCGGTGCACTGAGCACTGGTTGCTTTTTGCTCGAACACCTAAGAGACGGAGGAGAGAGGGATATTGATGAAGGCTTTCAGGTCATCCATGTCATAGTAATTCTAAGTGCTGTATAGTAGACGCTGGAACACGTCCAGCTGCCTTATGTATAATATATAAGATGCAGCACTTCAGGAGAGAGAGAGTTAATACTGATGAAAGTAAAGATGGTAAACCAAATGTCTGAAGTGCATACATTTTCAATGCTAGATAACTCCATTGATCTTTTTAATGAATGGAGTTTGGCACTTGGATGAAAGTCTTTCCTGCTTAATAAAGAAAAAAAAGGAAGTGAAGGAAACAAGGAAGAAAAGAGAAATCCATCGCCCTGAGAAGCTGGCTGGCCACGTCACACGCAGGGCTGCAAACTTTCAGTTCGTCCTGTTGCTCAGAAGTTAATTGGCTGTGCAAGAGAAGGAAGGCTTGTGTGGGCGAGGTAATTAAAACAGTATTAGCCTAAGAAAACTTGGCTCGCACAACAGCTGTGGCGACTCAATTAAGGAAGAACATAAGATTGCTACAAAGAGAAAACAGCCTGTGCATAGAGATCGTCTTCCAGAGGTCATGTAATGGAGCGTGCGGCTGAGGGGGGAGGAGACTAACGAGCTTACCGGAGGAGGTGACCAATCGAACTTGGGAGCTGACCGCTCCCTCTCCCCCTTCGCTGAGGGCGCGCACCTCAATGATATAGGTGCCTCCTTCTGGCAGTGAGAGCATGGTGGAGGGGTTGATGGTCCTCGTCACCTGGTTGTGGCCTCTGCCCTCCTGTCTGAGTAACACCTGCAGGCAAGGAACTCTCCAATTTTAATCAACAGCACAAACTTTGTGCTACTTTGTTAGTACACATCTGTCAAAGTCAAAGTTACAAGACTGCGCACATGCAAACGCACAGTTGGACGCTAGTTTAGTTTCGGCAAATACCAAACAAAAATATACTTTAAAACAAATTGAGCGTAGAGTTAGTTCTGGCAGGCCACGACGTCAAGCTCTAACTGCATAGCTGTCATCGCCGGCGCAGATCAGCTGATGGCTCAGCTGACTCTGCGTGCCTGCTCCCTATTGGGAAATTGCATTCAGAGCGGGGTATTTAAACTGCTCTCGCCCGACCCTCCTTCCTGCTTCCTCTGCTGCTGGCACTTTCGCAACCCACCTCCACCCCAGCTCCTCCTGTATTCACGTTGGTGCTCTGCTCTGTCTGGGTTTTCTTTGCTGCTGCGCTCCCTGCTTATGCCGTTCATGATGGCTCGTGAAGGGCAGGAAGGTGCTCTTCCTGCCTCAGGCTTTCCACGCAAGCGCGTGGAAGAGCAGGGGGTCCCAGAACAGTATCATACCGCCAAATAAAACTGTGCAAGTAAATAAAGATTATTTTGACAAAAGTGGTCCTGACTGAATTCACACTTAAGACCATAACATTAATCTATAGCAATGTTTTTGTCACCGACTAAAATTCTTCTTCTGAGTGTCCAAAAACATTATGGGAAGAGATGGACCTTATTGTTTAAGAATTAGATGTATTTTGTTGATCCAAAGCCACCAGACTCCATTTGCAGTAACAGTAATTTAATAAAAATAAAATGAAACTCACCAAAACCATTTTGGTTTGAGAATTTAAAACATCGCCAGCTCTGCTTTGGTTGAATAAGCCCTTTGATTCTCAGTGTTATTTGTGAGAAATTTTCTGGCTCTATTTTCCATCCCCCTGCTTCTCTGATGTCTCTGCCCTACCTCTCGCTCCTCTCCGGATATTTTCACATCTAACACGGGGTTTTACCTTTCAGCCCTTTTCACGGACAACAAATGTTGTCCCCCCCAGTCACACAGACACATAAACACGGGAAAATAGGATTTAAAAAATACAAAAAAGTGACCCTTTAATGCTATGAAATGAAATAACTTGAGAAAGTGATCATTACCATGTATCCGATGACATCAGATTCATTGTCTTTTGCCTTCACTGGGTCCCAGCTCAATGATACATTGTTGCCCTCTTGAATCCACATGAGGTTGGACGGAGGATGAGCGGGAGCTGAGGACAGAATGCGACACTCTGGGTCCAAATTCAACAGGACTTTCAAACAGCTTTTTCAACCAACTAGGTCAATTACTACACTTTTTATAAGGGGATTTAGGGCGAACTTAACAGGTAGCCTCCATACTATATTTAGCATAACATGATTAGTGTCAGCGCTGTACTCACGGGCTTTCCTGGTCTTGGCTGTGACAGCAGCAGTGGCAGGACCCTGGCCGATGCTGTTGAAGCCTTTTACTGTGATGAGATACAGACTGTTGCCCTCTAGTCCTGTCAGGACCATGGACGTTTCGTTCCTCACAGTTCTTTGTTTTTGTCCCGACTCTTCCTGCTCCATGTCTTTCCAGTAGCTGACCTGTTAAACAGTTACGAATGACTTTGAAAGGAAAAAACTGCTGTTCTCAATCTCAACTCTCGTGCACACATTTACAGCGTGCATGCAGGAAATGTCAAGAGACTTTATGTACATGTATGAGATCGGGCAAATAATTTATGAGTACCTCATATCCTCTTGGTCTTCCGGGGCCAGGATTGGGTGGTTTCCAAGTGACCCTGATTTCCGACGAAGAAATGCTGTGAGCTTTCACATCAGTCGGCGCTTCCCTCGGCTCTGTGAAAGGAAACACAGTCAAAATGTTGACAGTCGTACAGTCCTGAAAACTACCCCCCTCTGCTCTTTACAAAAACAAGCCACCACAAACACTAACTCACCTCCCTCCGCAGAGTGGATGATGACAACTTTGCTGAACGGCCCATCACCCTTGTTGTTGTACACTCCGACCTTCACTTCAAAGGGAGTAAGTGGAGGGAACGTCTCGTCTCTGTATTTGTATGTCGTGGAGTCGGCTGAAGTGACCATCTTCTCCTTCCAGCCTCTGGTTCCATTGGCACGAAATGCGACAATATATCCGAAGCCCTCGCCATTTTGGAACTCCTCCGAAACTGGCTGAAAACATCGGAGAGAGAGAAGCAATCATGGGGTGTCTTTCACTGAGATTAAGTGCAAACTGGCTTTCCAGCACTTCAGCTCTGTGACTGAAGGTGCATTATTTGCACATTTACCTCATTTGAACGGCTTCTTCTGAGCAAGCAAGGCTCTCATCGAACAGAAAACCAGCCCTCTATGGCAGTCCCACATAACCAGCTAGCAATTTACTGTAACTGTCTGCCAGCGTTAATAAAGATGCAGTCAGTCTCGGGTAATGGAAACAAATCATATCTGGCTCAGTTGTGCCCATTATGTAGCTATTTATCTTTCCATGTCTGACAGGAGGATTTTTGGGACACGGGTTTTGTGTGCCGGCCTCAATACTTATCTGCGGATTTCCTGAAGTGGTGAAACTAGGAGCTGTCTTCCACAGCTGCTCTGTGCTTAATCAAATCAAATGCCAATTTATTAAGTGAGCTAGAATTTAATTAAAATGTGAGCTGCACGGATTAAATCTTTGGCTAAATTTAATAAATGACAAACACCTGTACACCTGTTCTTGGCAACAAATGCTGCTGGTGCCGTAATGTGGTGATTTGCATAGGCTTCAAAGTAATATTGTACCCTGTGGGCACCACCCAAATTAGCCATCCAGTCTACAGAGGGATTCGCGGTGGATAGAGATGTGGTTCACATTTGAGTCGACGACCAATCATCACGACTGCCTAATTACAGGGATGATCAGTGAAAATGAATTAGCTTCCATCAAAGTTATTATCGGAGCTGGCAATGCTTTCAAAGAGATGCCAAGGAATGTGGGTCTTTAAAAAAACAGCATGAACAAATTAGCTAGTTAAGTCTAGGAACACTTGCGGGTTTGGGAATTGATATCTTCACAGATAAGTGTGGACACAGTAAGAAGGCCGATAGCAACTGAGGTAAGTCTTGTGGATGAAATTGTGGTGCCTGCTGGGCTTAGTGACGAGGACTGTAGGGGCAACACTAATGGCCCTCCCAATGGCTCCTCGAGAAAGAGCAGTCTCTCACCGTCGACTCTAATGAGACGGCTGAATGAAGCTGCAGAGACTGTTTAGTCATTCATCCTGCTTAATAACCCTGCCCACCATGGCCGTCCAGCTCTGACAACTCTCCACACATGATTGGAGAGGCAGAACTGCCACGCGATCGCATGCCCAGACTGCCAAAAAGGGGCTAACATTCCTGCTCTGTCTCCTTTAATATCCATCGCCATTGATCACTGACAAAGTCCTGATTTATTTCCAGAAGCATTTAGCAGAAACGAAAAGAAATAGGGCAAAACTAAAACGACTTAAAATGCCACATACCAAAAGGAGGACACAGCACACAGTGGAGCGTCTCAGCACCGTCCCGTGATAAACTGACAGACTTATTGATGGGCGACCAGTTACTGAGCCTCACAACACTGCACTTTTTTTTTGAAAGATTACTTTAATGGCTCACTATTGTGCCCAATGCACTTGTGCAGAATTGATCTGATTGCAAAAATGAATCAAAATAAATGAGCAGACTAAATAATGTTCACACTCACTTTCATGCTGAGGCACTTGAAGAAACAAATTGTTTCAATCAACGAGGTTTGTAACCGAAAGGCTGATGATATACAGTTTATTGAGTCTCATCAAGAGAACCCTCGAGCATTCTGGGTAAGAATCTGTTTCACTAAGAACCGCTTTTTTGTAATTACTCAAATTATTGCATGAATTGAAATGACTCTTTATTAGGGTTTCATTTTTAACCAAGGGTTTTTGTGTAACTTCAAGTATCTTCTGATTGTTCTTCCAACATGGGGTCCTGTATATATCGTATTGTCGTAAGGAGGTTGTCATTGTGTTATACTTGCTACACTAATGACACTCTTGAGTTATAAATAGGAAATGGTCTCCACCAAACACCATCCCATCTGGAATGGACATTATCCCCCATAATGTGCCACTGAGGGGCACTTCTCCTCATGTGAAGGTTATCCTCCCAGTGGCAGTTGGGTTCCCATACTTAATAACTACAAGAATAACTGTCAGTTGCTTCCACATCTGTTCACCGTTCCCCTGTTAATATATCCTTCAACTGATCTCAATTGCAAATTCTCGGCTTTGCTCATAGTAATTCTGCACATGCTGTGCCCTGAAACTGGCTGAGAGCCAAGCTGTCCACTTGGAAACAGTTCAGACTAATATCCTCTTTACTTGGTGTGAGATTTATTACATTTTGTACAACCATTGTCAAGATTGAGATTACAAACAGATATTCATAAACATCGCAGGATTTATTGGGAACGACTCCTGAGATTCAAGGTTAATCATCATCGGGCCTCTCTGGTGGGACCACATTTACAATTCACAACACCTTAATCACTCGCCCCGGCTGATGCTGCTCTGTGTATTACACGGCCCAGCTGGCCTCCTTTAAGCTTTGTCAGCAAATTTTGTCAATTGCGACCAAGTTGTGCCCTCAGATGGTAAGACCCTGGGTGTTTAAACAAATTTCTAACAAGAAAAAAGTCAGACCCTGTTTAAAATGCAATGCGCTGTGTTCTTGGGGTTGTGCTTTTATTAATTGTAAAGTGGGAGTTTTTGTCCTGCTTGTAATGACCTTCTGCAAAACCAACAACACTTGGACTCAAGCTCTTTAAAGTTATACAGCAGGTTCTATAGAGTCATACTAAAGTAATCCTCAATCATAATAAGCATATGACCTGATAGAATTGTGTGTCTGTATCTAAAGAGGACCAGCCGTTTGCCCATTTTCTAATTGTGCTAGTGTTTAGCTGTGTTTGGGATATTTTCTGGGTGTCAACCTTCAGATGGTGGTTTGTATCCAACACCCAATGACAGAGAGCGGGGCGTGAGGTCTGGACTGTAGTCATAGTGACCAGTTTTTATTGTCTGTCTCCTTGATTTGCTCTCAGTCTGCTATGAAGTGCTGCAAGTCTGTGTGTCTGTTTGACCGAGGGCGGGGCTCAGCCACACACACACACACACACACACAGAGCAGAGACAACAGCGGTCGGGATGAAGCGTTCTTTTCAGCAGCTTTTTGCCAAAAAAATCCGACAATAAGGCACCTTCCTGCAGGGATGCAAGGAGGTGTGGTCATGTTTATGTGTGCTTTAGAGCTTGCCCAGTGTGAAACAATCAGAAAATTATCTTTTATTTCTCTGATTCACTTCTTTGTTTATGCTAATGCTGCTCCCGCTATTCATTCAGTCTGGCTTGCTCGACCGCCGCTGCTCTCTTCCTCTGTCTCAAGCAGGGGGGAGAGGGGCCGACTTTGAATGGTGTGTATACGAGCAGCATCTGATAAAGCCCGAAGAGCATATCTTCAAATCTTGAACCCTGTAAACTGCATCCACAGATAATGTTGAAATCTGTCAACAGTTATTATATATAGTCAGTATTTCAAGTCAGAGAAAAGCATGTGTATACTACAGCAGATGGGTCTCCCACGTCTTCCCTTTCAAAAGGTGAAAAAGGTCACTTGATCTCAATGATGGATGCTCACCTGAGCCCCCACACAGCTCACAAAGACTACAACCTCCACCTTTGTGTTACCCCACTGGATTTAATGTGCATCTTTATTGCCTTTTTCTATAAGAAGGGTCACGGCTTCCTGGGAGTTCGTTGCATCCGCACCTCGGTAATTTTCTTTAACCTTTGGCTCTCCAGATGTGCTGCTGAAAAGGATGGCTACAGTAGAAAATAGGGTACAGGATTAAACAACTGAGTGCGTGCCCCTTTTTTAGCTCGATACTGTATCGAGGAGGTGCGGACATGCTACTGTGACTTTAGAGCAATCATTCAGCAACACATTAAGACTTGCGAGGGAACGCTGACTAAAGCCAAATTAAATCAGAGCGTACAGTAACTACTTTAATTAGACTGCAGCTTGAATCTCAAACACCAGGCAGTGTTAAATGCCATTTAGAAAGTTGCTTGTTTAACATTTACTTTGGAACTTGACCTCCGTGACTCTTACCTTATATACTATTTATGAACTATTATGTATGGAATCTTTCCCCATTCGAGTACTTTTTTATTTTCTGTGAGGAGTTACTTTTTGTCGCTTCTGGGATTTATTTGGGATTGACAAATAATTCATGTTTTTGAGCTGATATACTTAGGATAGAGCTATGATGATAAAAATCAGAGTGAGGAACACCTGTCAATGTTTGGAAATGTGATGCAAATAATCCATTTTTGTTTTTTTGTTTTTCATTGAAGTCTAAAAAAAGAGAAAACTATAATCCCTGCAAACAAATAACTACTCTGTTAAATTTCAAGCATCAAATCTGCCCAATCACAATAAACCATTCACCGCCCAAAATGAATAACTTCCTGTGCACAGTAGGATTTTCTCTGAGATAGAACAGAGAGTAAAAATGTAAAGATCTTTATCAAAGGCTAGAACTTGTCTGAGCTCAGATGTCAGCTTCCTACGCTCTACTATGTTCTTTAAATAGTCCAGCAAATCCCTTACTACAACTGTCTTCCTACATTTTAGGAACATCTCCAGACTCCTCTCATCATCGTGTCACTCGCGCTGCAGAAACTTCCCTCTATGTTTTAATTAGATCCCACTTTGATGGCGCTGGGAATAGGACAGCAAGCAAACACAGGTCCCCAGCACACGCTGAGAAAAACCGCAGCGACTCATCACATCTCACCTCGAGTGAATGCAACTGACTGTAAAGTAATGCAATCATCTGTATATCTTAAAATCATTAGACCGTTTCCTTCAAGCTGAGGAACCACAAGGAACTCGCCTCGTCCATCAACGGTGCTTTATCCCCCTTAATAATGTCTGACAAGTATTCCCAGGCAACAAAAAGTGAAGGTTTTTAATGATTGCTACATGCGGTAGCAGCAGCCTCTACATGATTATTAAGTCACATTCACATGCTGGTTTTATTACTTAGTGACAGTCGAATTCCCGAGGGAACACAGGCAAAGCTGCGGTGTCGGCGCGGATGTTTGAAGTCACCCTTGTTTCAGTCGGTTTATTTGTTTGTTTCTTGGCTCACAACACTGATGCTCAACCCGCAGGTTAAAAAAGAAGCCCGAATAGCGAGTGATGATAAATCCCTGTAACTTTAATGTTAGACTTTCTAACATTGAATGGTGAATATTTACAGCCGACAGGTATCTTTTTCATTTTTAATGACGTATAATTTCGGTATTTCATGTCCAGGGTTTTAAATACTGCACTGCTTTGTTTCAGAGGCGCACAAGAAGAAAAACACATTTCTATTTCCTTCCTTCTAAAGAGCAACTTATGTCTGAGCAGCTCCTCTGAGAACCTCAAATGTATTCATTGGGATAAAAAGGTTAAAGGTTGTGTTTGAGATGGTTTTGTTAAGATAATGCAACATGGATTTTACCTGAGAAGCGACTTCAGATGAAAACTATCCTCATGGCTCAGTCTTTACAGTAATGTTTATTAATGTGCACAGTCCCTGAGAAATAATCTGAATAAAATAAAACAATTATAAAAAACTATTCTAAACAATCATCTTTAGCTCTTAAAATATTGACCCATTGACTTGAGCATTACTGATGTTTGCATTGTAATTAAAGTATAAATGTAATCTGATACCGCATGTAGATATATTTATTTCCATTAGATATACAGCGTGTCGTTGTTATATCCCTGCTAACATTCCACAGTATGGATGTCATGTCGGTGACATCCATAGATAAAACAGGAAACTGCAAATATTATCTTTAAGTGAGAGTAGACTAAATAAAATCTTCCTTGAACTCCTGCGTATCCAACACAATCTTACTCTGCTTTACTGAACCCCCTGACCCACTGTGACATTTGTGTTTTTGCACATTTCTACATGTTGTGCTGCTGAAGCAGCTTGGCAGCGGACCTACCTCCCACGAGATGACCAGTTCATGCCTGCGGCCATTCCCTCCACTAACGTTTGCTGGTGCCACCGATGGGACTGTTTGAAACAGAAAGGTTAAATATCAATGACCCAACGCACAAAAACTCACTTCAATGTGTTCTGAAAACTGAGGAAGAATACAAAAATATACTTTTCAGGTTGTAGTATACGTTCTTAAAAGCCCCTACATTTAAGCCACATTTATTTAAAAGCTATCTCTAATTTCCTTATAAAATAAAAATACAACTTGTGAATAATGTGTCGTAATGATTCAAAATGTATATGTATTGTGAGTCAAAAGATCACATCTGCAAACAAAACACTGTTTTCATTATGTGTTTAAAACATAACTGAAGTAAACCAACGTTGAGTGACATAAGAAAACATTCACAAAGCATAGTTATAGTTCAGTGTCATTTGTGCATGCATTAACATAACTGCCAATAAAACTGAGAGTGATTGTAGCTTCCACTGCTGTAATTTGAATTTTGCACCCCAATGCTGACATTTGGATCACGGATTATAACTTTGAGGATGGATTATCACGACTGTGTGCAGATACAGTAATTAGTCTGTTAATTATGCTGAAGAGATAGGACAGATTGAATAAGGTACTGTCAAATGACCGACGACCTTTGTAATTATTGCATTTCATAGACGAGAAACGAGCAGTTAGTGAAGCGGCACGCTTCATCCCGGCTGTCTCAGTCGATTTCTGCCCACCATAAACAGTGTATTCTGCTGTCTTTGCCTCAGGCCATTAAGGAACTGGCTGCTTTAGAGGAAACACTAAACTTGTTGAAATTCATGTAAGCAGCTTATTTTCAACTTCTGGCCCAATTAAAATAGAGTATATCAACAATGGGACTATAATATGGTCATGAAGTGCCATGTGGAGGCAACAGCAACTGCGAGCTCTCCAGCTACAATAAATCATCAGCTGGAATTTGCACTCAGCATATTATATAACAAGTTCCTGGACTGGGTGATTATGTCTGTCAAAAATGGGACTTGAATGAAGTGTACAGTAAATCCAGCTCTGACAGCTCTGAGGATTTACCTGCTTCTTTAGTCCTAACTCCTCTTGATGGTGCGCTGGGATCTCCGGTCCCGATCGCATTGCTTGCCACCACCCTGAACTCGTACTCCACCCAGGGGTTGAGCTCCACAGCCATGGCTGACTCCATGTCCCCTGTCACCGGGTCGGGGTCTGCACACAAGAGCGTTGTTAATCAAGACAAGCACCACATAAGAGCTCCAGCACTTCTGCACAGATTATGAAGGGTTTTTAAAACGTACACTTCCTTGAGGACAAATGTTCAGCTTTAAGGGTGTTTAGGAGTGTATAGATCCATATTGAGTGAAGAGTGTAGGACTCATAGCCCTTTAAATACAACGTCTCTCGAAAGAACGATGCAGCGCAGTGATGCTTAATGCACAGACAAAGCAATCAGCCTATATCAACTCTTCAGATCAGTTTGATATGTAATTACAAGGTGAATGTATTGCCATAACAGTGTTTAACTGACACAATATAACCCAGAATGCTAACATATTACATTTACATTTATGGGAACATATCTTTCCGTTTCCTCAGGGCAGGCAGGACACTGAGCGTTTGCTGATGTCTGTAGCCTGCAGACAGTCATTAACTGCAAAGGATTTTATAGATTAAATATGAGGACTTTTGTGCGAACTTGTCTAATTACTTTCTGTTCCCTAAAATTGTGGGTATCTGTGTGTAAAAGCTGGGAGTTGACACTTGAACCTCGCAGCCATTGTTCCATTTTAAATCCAGTAAGCTGGAGTACAGAGCCAAAAAAACAAAGACAAACAAAAACACGTCATTGTCTTAGTTCTTACGGACTGCACAGTATTACACGTCCCCTCCAGAGCAGCTGTGACTTGCCATTCTTTTTTCTTTTTTTTTTTTTTTACACCAGGTGGTGACGATATGCAATTTACCTGGAACCTGGTATATTATGTTGTTTGGAACAACGTGTCCTTCTAGCAGCTTTAGAGCAAATTTTAAGATGCAACTCATTACGGAGAGGGAAGCTGTTCCCAATCAACTTTCATAGTATCTACAGAGACTCGGAGAGCTAAGTAATTATAAATCACATCCTGAGAGAGATAGAAGTCAAGTTTTATGAACATATTGTGGATTGAATTACAAGCAGGTAACACACCTAATCTAGTTGCCATTGGACTGCTATAATCAAGCTCTGTCAACATTGACCCTGCATCAACAAACAAACATTGACTGAAAGCATATCCGTGTCACAAATGAACCAGGGGGGTCTCTCTGTGCTAACTAAGGCAGCATCCAGTCAAGCAGCGGAGCTTACATCCTTATCGTCCGGAGCAGCTCACAATGAGACCACTCCGTCAAGCAAGCTGCTCTTCAAACACGAGCTGATAACTGTGTTTGTAAGGAGTGGGAGCCGAAAGCCCAATCCCCTTTATGCTAATCTGAACAAGTTCAACACTGACGATACATCACAGAGTCCTAATTGTGCTTTATCGAATTAAATGTGGTTGAACAGACATGATGGGAGGGGAGTGTACACAAAGTATGATTTATACATCTGTGGGGATGAATCATTATCACACCTTAAACTCGGCTATTATTATCACGCCGCATATTAAGACGGATTACACACAATGCTCTGCAAGCCCT
Source organism: Diplodus puntazzo (assembly GCA_963678695.2). Classification (NCBI taxonomy): domain Eukaryota; kingdom Metazoa; phylum Chordata; class Actinopteri; order Spariformes; family Sparidae; genus Diplodus; species Diplodus puntazzo. Next base: position 5,795,487 of record OZ023162.1, on the reverse strand, counting down.
CATCCTTTAACGCTAAGTAATAGTAATTGATGGTTTTTCTGTCAAAGTACAGAAAAAAAGGCAGCTAATTCATTTTAAGGCGGTGAACGTTCCATTTACACCAAATGAACATGGATGTGTTGTAATTCATGCCCAAAAGGTTAATTTCCCACTCCATGATGACATGACACAGAATAAAATTCAAGGCAATGGCATTTGATACGAGCTCAAATTACTTTTTTGCTAAGTTCTTTTGAAAAACAGCCAAGATCAGACAATACAAGGACGGCTGGAAGTAAAACTGAATTTTAACTTCTTAAAAAGGCATCTGAGAGGAAAGTCCTAGTCAGAGATACAGTATGATAAGGTCTTTTTAATTTATTTATTTATTTATTTTTATGCGGAATAAACCTAGGCTTCTCATCGTTTACTGTCTTAGGAAAATCTTAATCAGTAACATTATGTTTTAGACACTTGTGTTCGACACCAGAGCTGATAATTGGAAGTAGCTAAGGAGTGAGACATCTCACTAATTTTCTCATCTATATTGAGGGTTGAAAGTGCCAGCATGGATCAGATGCTGACATGAAGGCCAGTTTTTTTTTTTTTTTTTTTTTTAAACATCTTTAGCTTCAGCATCTCTTTAAAAGTCTTCTTAACTTTAACGTGTCGAAAAACGATCATAAATTAGCATGTCCACCAATGTGTCGTGTTTCCCTCACAGCAGAACGGATCTGGAGCAGATACAGACCTGCGACTGCTGCGTCTGACGTGCAACTGAATGCAGATTGTTCCCGTTTCCAGAGAAAAAAAGATGCTAGTGGATGTTCGTGTCTGGTTTGAAAGCAGTAAAAGACATTTGATCCATGACTTTATAGATGAGATTTCAAATGCTGATTACATTAAGTACAAGTAATTTTGTCTCTTAAAGCAGTCCCCTTGCTCTAAATTGGGCTGATTCACCGTCTCCCGACTTGACTTTGGGCAGGATTAAGGCCCCACATTAACCTCACCGATCTAGATGCTGCAGTTTGCTCCTTATTGATTACCTGTTTTGACAGTTTGCCAGCCTAATGAAAATGGGCTGCGGGCCTGTAAATTATAGGTGCTGATAGGGCTGTGGTTGTCCAGACCACGAGACCAGGACAAGGTGGCTGTGGTATCGCTGATCTCCTCCACTATCACCACTCCAGGGGGTCCAGGAGGACCTGGTGGAAAGAGGGTGAGGAGACAGAGATTGAATTACCAGTTTGAACCATCAATTCTCTAGACGCAAGGGAAGAACCAAAACCAATCTGGGTTGCTATTTATATCAACTCTAAGTTTGTCCATATTGTGATGTCTTCTTCACGCGTTGTTGCTATTAGCTACTCTAATGGATGCATCCATGCAAGCATTAAGAAGGACGTGCAGCTGTACGCATATGGCGACGACATTAATACGCTGTTGTAAGCTCTGCGCAAACAAACAACAGACAAGAAAAAACAGCATACTAAACTGAACCAGGAATTTGGCTGACACTGATCTGATGCCAAGGATTTCATGCTGATTAAGGGATATTGAAGCTTTCTTTTCTGGGGTTTTGGAGGCAGTTTGCCAGTTCTGCTGAGCATGACTGTGTAGTAGACCTTCCTGTGTTTTAATACAGCTGAACATATGTTTACCTCAGTCTTCAGAAGTAAATGTAATCTGCAAGTGCAGCAAACGTCTAAGGACTCGAGGGGAAACAGCTGTAAACGAAAAGCTGGCAGCTGGTTCACTCAATGAAAACCAATGTAGTGTGTCCCCAAAAAGTGCCTATTAGAAGGTGGCACTGAAAGGTGCATTTGCATTTCAGGACGTTAAGATGCATTTTGAGCTACTATGGGAACATCACCGTGTTTTTAGTGCGCCCGACGCCGCGGCATAAATCCTCTTCTGTATTAGTGCTTGATGTTAAATGACAATCATTAAATACTTCGGAGATGGGCGATATGGCTGAAGATAAACCTGCCTCTGATACACGCAAGCCATTGCAAAACCAGTTCATACAGTGCTGATTTAGTCTCGCCCTCTGTATTTTGCAGTATCAGTGCATTTTACATTAACAAGAGCCGGAGCTAGAGGGTGTAGCGACCTCAGGGCATATGGCAGAGCCTGTGGCGTCATGAGCACGACGACAGTGTTTGTGTAATGTCTCTCAATTGCAACAGGGGAGACAAAGGTTCTGCAGTGTAGGTTTAATGTCATCTTATATAATCTTATAGATTTATCCTATTAAATGATACGGAAAAAAAAATATATATCCCAAAAAGATAAAGTGTCTTCTGCTGCCGTTTTATAATGATAATCTAACACTTAAAACAAAAACTTCAGCAACTATTTTTCCATCACAATTTAACTTGTAAGCATCATTCATTGACATAGTGAGTCTTTTATCATCAGCACTGCTATACACAATCATTAAGCCAAACAGAGCTCAGTTCAGTGTTGGTTGGATGACAGGTGGAAGAAGTACTCAGATCTTACTCTTCTGATCACTAGACATTTAAGCCAATTAGTTTAACAACACTTATTAAACTTCTTCATAAAGACAAACTGTCTGAATCACAGTGACTATAAAAAACATTTGTCAATATTAGTTAAGTGGAGGTAATAATGTGGGAATAGTTATTGTTCGATTGTCTCCAACAGGAGCAAATTACTTTCAGGGGCTAATTTCTTCGACTCACAGAAAATGTTAACATAATTTCACAGCTCAAGAAAAAAACAACAACTTGCGATTGTACTATTCTCCAGTTCCTCTGGTCTAAACTTCTCAAGTATACTTCAATATGATAAAACATGTGTATTATGTTCAGTTCAAATGTACACTATGTCACAGTGTATCGGTACACTGACAGACAACAAGCTCACCTCTCACAAGAAGTTCAGCCTCTGCCAGCACAGTGTCAGCACTGGTCTGGGCCCGGCACCCATACTTCCCAGCATGCTTCAACAAGATGCTCCTAATCATCAGATCCACGGTGGAAGACTGCTGCAATTGGGAAAAAGAAAGAGGAATAAAAAAAGCTAGGTATTAAGTGAGCCTAAATGTGCTTTCTACAAAAAAAGTGTGATTCTTTTACATCTTGTAAAGGCTCATGTGGCTTGAGAGATTCCTGTTTAATTCAGGTGCTCGCTTGCTGCTGCATTCTTCAGCTATAGCTGTATTTTCTCTCTGCTGAAATGAGAAATGCCTAAGGCAAGACTGGGAATAATTCAAGGTCTACAGGCAGCTGTTTAGCGCAAAGCCTGATTAAAATTACAGACCATGCATCAGCCAGGAATCTGTTGTGCCTGTAAAGGATTGTCACTGCAAATACTTTCTCTCCAGAGCACGAGTAGTAGCAGAGGACACATCAGGGCAGATGTGATTTTAACATCCACTGTTGATAAAGGAATAGTAGCATAAACAGGATTCCCAACTCTCTAACTTCATTTTATGGTTCAGACACTAATGCTTTTTTCTTTATATAACAGAGGAGGGAGATGTGAGATGTTGCTTTGTGAAAACGTCAAACTAAATTAATCTCGTTGAAACTTTATGCGAAAACAAGCATTAAACTGTTTAGTGCCCAAGTTAACAAGAGCAATATCTCAAGTTGAATTTACTTTTTTTACATGATTACACTTAAAGATCCAGCGTGTGTGGTGGCATCCCATGATGTGTTTGCAGACTGCAACCAACCGAACACCCTTCGTTGTGAATAACATGATAGGCCCCTCTCTAGAGTCGCTGTTTGGTTTGTCCCTTCTGGGCTTCTGTAGAAACATGGCCCTGCTCCCTCAGTAAATATAAAAGGCTCTCGCTGAGGTGATGAAAACACAATGTTTTCTGATCTTCAGTCAAAGATCAGAAAACATTGTTCTGAATATTACATTTAATTTCTCCCAAAAATCCAATTAGATTCTGCCATACTACACACTAGACCCTCTAGTTAACCACATAATGATCTATGTGTAATTAAGTGATATTTAGCATCCTAATGTTATCCAGCTGTGACCTTTTATTTTCCGATGGCTCTGTAACTTAACAGATGACTCATAAAAAAACAACCAGTGTGGTCTATCTATATGAACAATGCATATAGTGTACATCAAATGCGGTCAACCTGGGAGAACATTCAAAACTGGTAATAAGGAACAAGTAAAACATGGAGGTCTGAAATGTTCAAGCAAAAAGAAAAGTTTAAAGGTGAAGGAGAAATGGCAGCGTTACAAAGAGACCTTGATGTTGAAGGGAGGCAAAGGTTAATGCCTCTTGTGTGTGTCTGTGTGTGTTTTGTTTTTGCTGGGAGAATGTATGTCTTCATTAGAGAGTCCTTGACTCGGTATCTGTTGACTTTTGCTGGATGACTGATGCCAAACAAAAATAAGTAATTGGTATAAATTGGTTCTTAGACTTCAAGAGGCCCCCTGGCTGATAAGAAAGACAGAGGCAATGCATGTTACACGTCTACAAAAGCAGCAATGCACATTAAGATCCATATCAAAGTTTCAATTTCAGGATGATTTTCTTCTTCATTATATTTCAAATTCATTTGCTTCATTTTGACTTTGTTTCCACCCTTATTACCTTTCAAAGTCAGCGTGAGTCGGTCTCTATTTGTCTTTTCATTTCCACAAAGAGATACAATTTCCTGGCTTCAATTCAGAACAATAAACTAGACTCTGATACACATAATTACGTGATTTGATGCAGGTCTTTGATAATACGTGACGCTGTCTGACCTTTTGGCGAAATTGATTCCTGATGCAGGTATAACAAGTGTTTTGGTGCAATGAGACAAATATACAAAAACATTATTAAATAAAAAAGTGCAAAATGAAACAACAAAATCGTTTTAGCTTGAACGGGTTAATGCGGAAGATGAACAAAAATTAATCAGGGAGTTTAAAGTAAAAAAATCAATACATAAATTGGTTGCACTTAGAGCAATTACACAGAAAGATAGAAATACAAGACATACATACAGATAGATGGATAGATAGATAGATAGATAGATAGATAACCAATATGGTAGATTTACTCTTAGTCTTACTTTTGCGCTTACTCTTGCTCTTACTGTTTGGATGTATTCAAAGTGGACGCCATCCTGCTGAAAGTTGATTGGTTTCTGGTTGAAGAACCACTGGAACGCCACATCCAGGGACGTGTCATGCGTCGCCTTGCAGCTCAGCACCACGCTCTCACCCACCGTCACCTCCACTCTGCTCGGGCTGAGCTCCACACGCATGGCGTCTGGAAGCACAAAGCTGCTACACTGTCACCTCAGGCTAACCCAGAGCTAGCGTCAAGCAGCTGCATTTGACTGTGACATCACTGCCAGGGCAAATCGTCAGAACCCAACCCCCAACTCGGGCATGAACACTCACCTTTGTCAGATGATTATCCCGCTTGGCTCGGATCTAGACTGTGTGCAGTGCTTCTATGAGACAGAAGCCTTTACAGTGTTTAGAGTGTGTGTCCTTGTAATATGATTCTTGAATGTGAGAGCCCTTGGTTCACGGTTGAGCAAGCACAATAAATTTCCTGGCACCCGAGCAAAGGTTGCGGTGGTGGTGGTGGGGGTGGGGGGTGGGTTGACATTGGGGACTGTTTACCGGTGGCCGACTTCTGCTAATTTGGCAGAAAATAAAGGCCCCGAGGGCATCACTTACCTTTTACCCACAGCACGGCAGTCATCTCCGCCGAGCCCAACTGGTTCTCTGCCCGGCACACATAGTTCCCCTCATCCGCTCGGCTGGAGTTAACAATTCTCAGAGTGTTGTTCCGTAACAACATAATCCTGCGAGACGACACAAGAATCAATACTGGTATGAGAAACAAATTCACGTACGAACAGTTGCGCTACAAGTTCAGGGATGAGGTTATATGTTTGCGGTTGCGCCGGCGCTACAAGAATAGCAATAATCACTTGGGACGAGAGAAAGAAAAGTTAAAACAAACTGCTCGGATGTTCTTTAAATAATCATCCGCTAGAGATTCCTACAGCAAAAAAAAAACCCTATAAAGTACAAATTGTGTTTACAGCTAGCGAGTTATTATCGCTGAATTGAAGGACAAAAAGCACCTGACAGTAAGTTGTTTGTGTTGGGGGGGAAAAAGCTCAGAGGACTGGATGATGCTGAGGCAAGAGCAGTGTTTGTATTTGTTGTGTAACCTTCAACTGGGGAACCAGGAAAAAATAAACCCCATTCAGCAAAAGATCAATCAACAATTTAAATGTGATAATGAACCTGATTTTCAGATACCACTAAGTAGCCCTATCTTTAGCAGGATTAAAACAAAGATGCTGTTAAAGATAGAGATTAAGGTAATGGGGACGAATTTTCAGTGAAGAAGAGAATTTGTGACAAAGCGCTAATGTCAAGAACAAAGGAACACAGTTTTCCTTTTGACTTTCAGTTTGGGTACAAAGATGCACTTTATCTGGTCTTGAACACAATAGGCTGCCCACTGGAGTAATTACAGCACAATTTAAAATCATTAAGAGGAAAACTTCTGCGGAGAACAATACACAGCGTGAAGTTAAAAACACATGCCATAATTCTTGTCCCTCCGCGGGAACAATATTTCCATAAATCTGATGTTGCATTCATCATGAAAATCCACCTGACAAAACACTAAACATTGCTCCGCTCAATGAATCCAAAGCCAAAAGCTGTCAAACCGAGATGTGCATATCACCGAGCTGTCCTCCCGGGAAACACAGGTAATAGAGAGGAAAAAAACAACACCTCACCTGCATTCATAAGCAGCCCCTTATCCAGCTGAAGGACACTTGCAATATGGTATTAACGTTTCACTCTGACTTGTAAATAACGCCTTAGAAAATGAAGTGCTCGACATCAGATAGTATAGGATGTAACAACAGTGGTAGCAGGTGTGTGAGCAGATGGCCTCAGAGCAGGAATCACGTTCAAGGTATAGTAATGTGCATGATGTTGAGCCACTGCTGAGTGTCCAGTACACACCTCCCTTTATTCAAATTATACAAATATTTATATCACATGTGAGTTCAGCCTTGCCTACAGCGGTGGGGATGAACATTTCATTTTGTATTATTAGAGAATCAATTTCATCCCGAATCAAACAATTGAAGTGACGAGAGGCTGTGAGGCATCCCCGTCTTTTAATTTAATTCATATTGTTTGGCATTTATATTTACAACACTAAGCTCTTTCATCACGGGCAAGGTGATCGAAATTGGCACAGAGAAAGTCACGAAGGCGTGACCAAATCTCGCCACACGTAAGACAATTCAGAAGCAATCTGCAGCCAGGAGACATTTTTCAAATTAGGGAGGAAATTCACATCCGACAAGGACACTGAGGCAGAAAGGACAAGATCCGGACTGTTGGGTGTACAGAATATGCAAATCACTTTCAAGCTTTAGGAAATAAAGGAAACATTAGAGGACCACAAACCTTTAGCATTTGAAAATATAGAACTGAATCTGAGGCGAGGGTTGTGAGGGGAAACCAAATAGACTGCAACACAGGTGGAATCAGTAACCAACAACACATTTATTAAACATTTCACAATATCTATAAAAAAAAAAAATCTAAATTACGCTGCGACAAAGAGTATGTGGATTTCAATTGAGCCCGCCACATACTTTCAAACTAATGGGATTAATACTTTCTATTTAAGAGACAAAAGCTGGGAACATTAGTGGAAATCCATGTTAATTACAAACCTTCATTAAGTCAGCACAGCTGTCAATGCTAGATAAACGTGAAGCTGCTTCGATTCCTCCCTCTGTTCTCCCAAGAATGGAACGTTGTTTCCATCCATAAACTCTTTACACTTTACTATAGGTAATGACAGGAATCCTTTCGGGTGTCACCCTGGCTGAGACCTGAACGCGCCCGGCTCCTCTTGTTTATTCCTGCTTCTCCGGATAATAATCACCCCTCTCACAAGGCTGATCTCCGGGTTCAGCAGCGACCCCCTTAACACACTCGGTTATCCAGTTCATTTGTTTACTACAGTACCGTTAAATTGGGGGGAAAAAAAACATCCTATTAGAGTGTCTAATTGGATTTGTATTTCATAAAAGCATAGTTTATGGCAGTTTAAGAGGAATCTGTGATAAGCTTACAGTAACTGTAGACATCCTTGAGATTATTAAGAGAATATGACTACATATATTTATAATGCCGACACTTAATGATACATTACTCTGAGGAGAGAAATTAACAAACTTCTTTGCCAATATTTTTTCGTGAACAATTTTCTGCTCTCTTAAGAAACGACTTTGTGTGAAGTTAAAAAAAAAAAAAAAAAAAACAAACTAGATGAGGGTGTTTGAAAAGGTATGAATCTCCCCGTGGTGTCCGCCAACAACACTGGAAAAATAGATTTTCAAGGGTTTGACAAATACCTCAAAGGCTTTATCAGATCCAGACAGGCCCGGGTCATTAATCAACATTTTAGGGCAACACGCTCACTAACTTATCCCCATCCATCAGCTCTACAGAAACTGGCTCCTTTGTAGAAAAAAAAAAAATAGACGTCCAAAATAACCTCTGAGAACCATTTTTCTCTTAATGGAAAAATGAAATATTTCGCAGATTTGCAAACAACCTCCGAAATTGCCATGTTAAACGAACTACTGAATATTGTATTTCCATCCACCTGTTAGAGGTGCGGAGATTTGTCGCTGCCTGTTTGAAGGAGCAGCGCGCCGAGGATCTGATTATCAACCGGTTGCCCTTGCTGCGAGGCTGTTGAGCAGACGGCTGAATCTTGGAGGATAAAAAAAAAAAAAAGCTCCTCTTCACTCATTCAAAACTTGGGATGCTCAGCAGTGACTGATAATTTCAGCGGCGTCGCTCAGTTTGATTGATGGCCCCTCGCCCTGCTCAGCCCCCCTCTAGGTGCAACGGAGAGATGTTTCTCATAAAAGATGATACATCAAACTGCATGTGAATTCCAAATGCAATTGTGCGGTCCAAATTGTCAGCATCCCTGAGAAGGAGGTGGGGTTGACGACGAGTCTCCGGAGCTTTGCCATTACCTGAGGTGTTTTATTTTGGTAGTGACACTTAATTTCAGTAACAGTAATGAAACTGTGATGCGTTACAACTAGACATGTACACAAGTCCTCACGGGCCTGAACCAGAATGATAAAACTCGCATTTATTCCTTGAAACGTTGAAGGAAAAACAGTCTAAAAATATTGAGGGAGACAAAACTTTCATGACTTCATACATAATTTAAACACGGCAATTAACCTTCTTCAACAATATTCTTCTTCTTCTTCACTAAACTGTGCGTGCTATTTATAAAAAAAAACAGAGCTCGAGTTAATCTACCGCTACCTGCAAAGAAAACGTGCACCATCCACCCCCCTGATAACAGCAAAAAGGAATTCTACTAAAAAAACAGTCCAAAGAGTTTATTGGTTTCACTCCAGACACTGAAAACACACCCTCCAACGCATCGCTGTTTTAGATGCACAGCTTAGAGCCTGAGGCTTCGGAGATATTTCAAGGCACGTTATAATTTCCTCTTCTCCTGAGAGTTTTACACTTTTCTCTTACTTTTCAATAATACAAATTGTACCTGTGCAGAGGCTTGGATGTTATGATGATATAATGTGCAATTACAAAGATTTGTCAAACTGTAGAGAATTGCTATACCAGCTCCCTCGATGCGTCTATCTATCTCTTTAATATCCCGGCTTATATTAGATCACAGCAGACAACGTTGCAGGCAAAAGCTTTATGGCAACAATGTGATGATGTACGTCAGATATCCAGTTCACTGAATTAGTCCTAAATAGACATTTCTATCAGGATATTGTATCAAAACAATGATACATTTGTTAAACGATGGGATGCACAGCACATACAGCGGCTGGATAAAGTGACAATTATATCACTGGATATATTTCCTGATGATTATTATTATGGCCAAATAAAGGCAATACTAGGAAGACGCTTCGTAGTTTTTATTGATTAACTTTAAAGCTGGTTTGAAATAAGAAGAAGAAGAAGAAGAAGAAGAAGAAGAAGAAGAAGAAGAAGAAGAAGAAGAAGAAGAGGGAGGAGGAGGAGAAGAAGAAGAAGAAGAATAAGAGGAGCTATGGGGTATTTTGTGGAGCCACTTGCCCATCTTTGCACTGGTGTGTCCTTGCTGGGTCCCTATCAGCCTCGGGACTCTCACAAGCTGCATATAAATGGTGAATTTCCTTACACAGTGTATTTCTATCAAGTCAAATACTAGTGCACAACCGGTGCTGTATGTAAAACTTCTCTTTGAGAGTGAAACTCGATGCTTTGAGAGAGCTGCTGTACCTTCTGCTGGGCTGTATCCTTCTGTCTCCTCTCTTCCATGTTATCCGGGGTTTAGGCGACGCTCTGGGTTTGCACTCAAGCGACACGTCTTTTCCAAGTGTGGCAATGACCCGTACGGGATTGTGGACAAAGACTGGTGCTGACGCTGCGTAAGACAGACACACAACATTTTAAGGTGCATTTTAATAAAAACAAAGAAAGAAATTTAAGCAGGCATATCACGGGAAACACCCACACTCCTAATACACTAGTTTATTTTCATGAGTGTTCAATCATTGATCTGTAGGTCAAACACTGAATCAAATGACTGCTGATACAATTAGAGGGCTTCTACTGAAGACAATTCATTGTGTTTTTTGCAAAAGACACTAACCAAAAACGAGAACTAAAACTGTTCTGGGCTAAAAGTCGAGAATGTTCATGACCAAATAATTATTGTGAATAGAAGTATTTCAGGTATATGGAGCTGCAATATGTACATAAGTCTATACTGTATGTATGTAAGAAAGTTAATGTATGGATATCAGTACCTTTGCCCTGTAGAGCACTTTAAAATGTGACAATGCCTCAGTTACAACACTACATCAAGGAACTGTTCCTTCTTCTTTTCTAAAATGTTCCATCCTGCGTCTGAAGATGTGCTGACCTTACATAATAAAAGAAAAACGAAAAACAAAACAAACTAAAACCATGCCGCCATGTATAAAACTGTGAGCAGCTGTTTCCTACCACTAGCTAATTGCGTGCTACCTGCTCAGTGGAATAAGACACCGCGGGGACTGAGAGAATGTGCGAGTGGCATCTGTTCGCCAGCACGACTTAACTAGCTTATTTCTGTGAGCTTGTTTTCCAAGTCTTTCTGCCTCCTAGTGGTAAAAAAAAAAAAAAAAAAAAACTTTTCTCAATGCAGTTTACTCATTATGCGGTTGCTAAGATGCAACAGAATTATAAACACAATAGTCGTTACACCTCTTCAACTGTGGCATTTCAAAGTAATTATTTCAAACGTGCTGGAGGGTTCAGACTGACACATCATGATCAAAATCTGTTTCAAGGTAATAACTAGATTTTCCACATGAAGTATTACAAAGAATCCTTTTTTTACATGCTTTTATACACTGTATAATGTAGCATACTCAATTGTAATGCTGTGCTAATTCAGTATCCACGACAAATACATAAATATGCATTGTGTTGTGCAGCATAATTACTAAATAACTGGCATCATGTTAATGATGACATGGTTGGATGATTTGTGCGGCTTGTATGAAAAATTGTTTTTAACCCATGTTTAACCTGGATGCATGAGTGAACAATAAATACATCATATAAACAATTAAAACAATCATGGCTTACTCAAGAGTATGAATTAGGCAGTAATGGTCTAAATAAGGCTCCGGGCTTCGAGTTGATGGGCTACTGGTATGCAGCTGCATTACACATCAAGGCCATCTACAGGCTGCGAGGCTTTGTCAGCTGTGATTATTCAAATCCTGAATGATGCTTTCTAGGTGACATTACACGCAATGACAATTCAATCCCATCTGTAGCTACAGGCTGACCCCTCTCCCGCTAACACTTGTGTCTTTGAGCCTGAGTAGTTGCCTGAGTGGCACAGGTCCCTCTAGATACGGAAAGCAGCACAAAACAGAGCAGTTGCTGTGCGTATTTGTTTTAATCAAAATAAGAGCAGGGCCTGCAGCTGGTGGCAGCCCGGTACCCTTATTGCTTCACTCGCCACCCTCCCAGAAGAGCTGGATCTGGGACAAGATCACATGCGCGAGGGCAGACACTGCCCCCGTGTAGCCTCCAGTGATCGCTCATCTGCAGGCTGTTATTAGCCGTGTAATCTGTCCTGATAGTGTTTGCTTGTGGACATCTCCTCAGAGCACAGGTCACTGGGAAGAGATGCCTGGGGGTTATGGTTATGAAAACATTCATCACCAGCTCCCAAACATCATCATTGTGACTGTGACTCTAAGGATTTGGAAAACCACCTCCTCGTCAGCTCAGATAAAGCTCATTAGAATCCAGAACTTTGTAACTCTTCTGGAAAATACACGCTGAATTTGCATCATCTAAGCAGTAGATTTTACTCTGATGGTTTAGGGACAAATGTTTCATAGATTTTCTATAAAAACAAAAAACGTGTCCATTTGCCGTAAGATTTTTTGAAATGCCACGGAATCCCCTTCAAAAAAGGGCATGCCACTCAGACAGTAAATCAAACTGTCCCTCGGGGAAACACGAAAGGGGAATGGGTGTCACCAGATGCGTCCCAGTATGGAAGATGACAAGGAGAAAATAGTGCATCAACACAGAACAGTGGACAGCCGTTCAGTATGGCTGCGACGTTTGTAGCCTGCAGCCTGAAGTCCGAAGAGCACAGACTCTTTGGCTTTTACTGTCCTTTCATTTCCAAGTTCATGTTTTTTCGCTTTGTACAAAAGACAACACAAGTACTTCAAAATAACGAAAACTTTGCGCAATGTTCCAATCGAATTATTGATAACCGATTATCGAATGATGACAGCAAACGTCAGCTAATGAATACCTGATGAAAGGTCCATATTTTCATAAGTAATTGTGATTGATGCAGGCTGTGCTTTGATAACAGACGATAGAGTGGAGATAAGACCCTAATGGAGTCATTAAACTCCATCAAAGAAACCACTGATGTCTCTCTACCACTGTTTGCTGCCATTAGTATAAATCTATACCTACAAGTCACTGCTTTTCATTCTCCTCAGAACCCCGTAGAACCGTTCCACATTCCCCTCAAACTTGATGTATGCAGACACCTCATTGAAAATAACCATAAGGGTCCTTCTTTTATTCATGCCGTCCACTGCAGGGCTTAAATCAGGGACCATTGATTGGCAATCAACACATCTCACAGTTCAGCGTTCCCCACTTGCATTTCAATCTCCCTTACCTATCATCGGGTGCCTCAGTCAGATGCCTGCACTTGGCCCGCAATCCAATTTTTTTTTCCGGCGTATCGAAACATGCGCTTGACACACGTGAAAAAACAATTTGACCTTAAGCAGTGACTTGAGGCATTTTAATTACATGTAAGCTCTCCATCTAATTTTGTTACATGAATTCAATGTTGAGTGTTTTTCCATCGTGTTGAATCAATGTGAATAAATTAAATTACTGATTCAGTTAAATGAATGCAGAATTTAACATGTTACGTATGAGATTAAGGGAAATTTCAACGTAAGTGCTAAAAGTAATGCACTTTGAATTGGTTCTTCTGTAACCTGTAATAAATATTATCTTGTTGTTTATTTGTTATGTGCACCTTTGCATTGAGATGGAAATGAGATGAGAAACTTAACATGTTATCAGAATTCATAAAGACTTGAGTGTAGATTTTACACAGCCCCTTTTTTTCTCAATGTTGTGTTTGTAATTTTATTTTATTATGAATGAAATTACCTAAAATCTTGAGTTCAGCATTCGAGTAGATGGCTCCGTATTTATTTTCCGCGACACACTGGTACATTCCTGAGTCCGCCTGCTGCACCTTGTGAATGGTCACTTCTCCGTTCAGCATTTCAACTCGACCCTGGAACAAGAAAAAACAGAAAATGTAAAGGAACATCATATGTGAATATAGATATGCTACACAACATAATGCTGCATATAGTGGACATGCAATTTCACCGTAATAACTTCAGATGTTCCATTGTGCAATCAACAAAAGGAAAGAGGTACTGTGTAGCGATGTAGGTACCTGGGACGTCAAGGGCAAACCATTACGAAGCCAGCGATAGGTGGGCCTGGGCCTCCCAGTGGCCTTGCACTCCCACTGGAGCTTCTCTCCACTATCCATCTGAGTATCATTAATCATTCTGACCCACTGAGGGAGGGCTTGGAGATAGAAAAAAAGTTTTTTTAGAATAAGTAATATATCCTTGAAACGCACACAAGGCACAAGTGTGGTCACCTGTGCTTATAGGAGATGAATCATTTGTGGGCTGTTAATACACCCTTGGAGGTTGTATTTACATGGATGTAGTAATGCACTGAACAACTTGTTTGTAATACCTTAAGCTACAATGACAAATGAAAGACAGTACTTGCAATATATGTTATGTATTATGTTATTTCCAATTTAATTTAACTATTATCTGGTGGTATTTACAATCTTTTGAACGATGTTTCACAACAGTTGGAGCAGAAATTCACAATCTGAAAATTATTGGTTACCATCACGTGTACATTTCTTTATCTACAGTATAAGTGTTAAAAAATAACAATATATGAGCCTACATCTCTCTATATCTACTTGTTCTATCAATTTTTTAGCTCTGTGATATACTGTTGCAACCTTTATCATCACTTAATAAAAATCCTTGACTTTAGCTCCAGGACTTTAGCACTGCACTCAACAGAGGTAACTTTATACGTCACACAATGTGTCCAGGAAGAAAGCATCTTCTCCTGATCCACTCTTATGCACCTCAACCCTGAAGAACTACAACAAAATGAAAGTGCAAAACTATTCTATAGAGATTCTGAAAACAGGCAGACATTAAAGAAAGGAGGCTAAAGGTTAAAATGATGCACCGTACTAAGCATCCAAGGTTTTCTACACTACAGGTTTTCGACAGCGAGGGGTTAGGTATTCACACGAGCTAACTCTGTACACCAGCTCACCTCGAGACCAACACACATCACCAACCAGACAAACATTTATTGAACAGGAGCAACCCAATCAATAAGTTTGATGACATCTTTAATAATTGAGATTGTTTTGACCGAATTCACAGAAAATCCAGAAGAGATTTTCACTGAGTTGCACACATTCTGCTTTTCCCTCCTTCCGCTGCATGGCTGGCTCCTGGCATAGGCAAACCAGGCAAGTGCCTTTCCAGGGGGTGCGTAACCATGAAGCTTCTTTTTCTTTTTTTTTAACTGGAGCCTACTTGATGCATTTCCAAGGCTCTGTCTGCAGATCCTGTCCAGCTCTACATGCTACAAAGAATCTCTGTCACCACGTGAGATCTGGGCACCGTATAGGTTGCATGCACTCTCTTTTCATCTTGTAGGCTTTTTTCAGTCGACTGGGTCTCATGCTGTTTGTGGTTGTGCATTTTTCAATTCTTGTACATTTATAAGAATATACATTTCACAAGGACCTTTTACTGAGTCACTTTTATCTTAATCTTCTTTATGTGTTGTTTACACTCAATTTAGACATTTATAAATGCAGGACACCAAGGGGTAGTCATTTGTTTTACATTTCATTTTGAAAGTATATATAACATACTATAATGACACATGAGAGCAACAATTAAAACCACATTTACGTAGCCTAAATGTCTAAGGACAAGTTAAATAGTTAGGGATAATGACATGATATTAGCACGTGGCTAATGTGATTAATTAGCACAAATTAGTCGGTGCTTACAGTTTCAAACGTAGAAAAGGAAAACTGACGCTGACATGTAGTATCCAGATTAGTGTATAATATGATACACCTGGTCAGGACTCAACAATGCACATTGTGTGGTCGTGTATTTCTTGTACAATGTGTGCAGAAAGGAGAAAAAAAAAAAAAAGCCATTGAGCCTCTTCTCCTGCAGTAACATGCCGAGCACGTTCTTTGCTTTTCTTTGCATATGGCACCCTCGGTAGAATACTTTTTTTGTGCGGTTTGATTGAATGATTATGGTCAGGAAGCCTCCTTCACAATGGAAGTTCAAACTACCAGCTGACCTGTGTAAATTACATTTAGCGTGAGCCTGCTACAAATTAGGCTCCCTATTCTCCTTGTGATGTCAACAGAATGGAGGTTGCCAAGAAGTGCAGGGCCTTGGAAATGTGTCCCACCAAGGCTGAAGCAGTCCATTATCTCGGTCCTGTGCACATGGCACAGACAGAGAGGAACAGGGGACATGCAAACCCAGCGATAAGTCCGTGATCAGGGGCAAAGGTAGTAATTCAGGACGCTTACTTGTGACTCAGATAATTAGAAACTGCTCTTTAACTGAGGTCTGTCCAGAAACTGATATGTCATACCTGTATATAAAAAACAATGTTTTTAGGTGACAAGCATAGAGTTGGTCCAATAGATAAGTGATTTAAGCTAAGAACTGATTTAGTAGATCAATCAAGAAGCTTTGCTGAGTTTCTCAAGCCCGGTCCATCTTTTCATGCCCTGACTGTGAGCATGGTGCACTCGTGGCAGTTGCCCCGGTCAGATGTGACAGTGACAAGCGGTGCCACTCCACAACCCACGCCGTCGGGAAAATATTGAAACTTTTATGTGCACACTAGATGTGCTAAAAAAAAAAAAGGGGATGAGGTCTGTTCTTGAGGTCCGAGAGCCAGATGCTTTTCTGTGGATTTGCTCGGCTCGGCTGCTGAACTTGTTGCAGGAACGCTCAGGGATGTTTATTTCTCACTGGACATTTTAGAGTCATGTTTACTGCTGTTGGGCCAAAGTGCGGGGCTGTTGCTGGCATATGAAGCTTTTAAATTTTGCTTACAGCCAGCGTCCATAAAGTGGGGCACTGGAATGAAAAACATTTGAAAATAAAATGCTGCACGACTTCTCATTCTGCGAATCTCTCAGCATCTTAATATAAAAACGAAAACTTCGATTTAAGTTGTCCTGGCAACATATCTTAAAGGTCACATAATATTAGGTTATTAAATATGCTGCTGATTAATCGTTCTTGGATTATATGCGATGGATGTACTTGGACTGCTCAGCGAATTTGCAGGGATGGACTTCAGCCTTTATTTCCGAATAGCGCGTCTGGGAAAGATTATATCAAGAAAAATCCTTGGAAACGGTGCAGAACTGAAATGGCTTTTGGAGAATTCTAATAGTTGTTTGGACCATTATTCCTTGAAAACAATACTTCAACAACACACGAACAGGGAATGAGAGCATGCCTCAGACTCACTGTAGACCTGCAGGTGTCCTTTGAAAGCAGTGCCTCCTCTTGGATTCTCGGCTTTGCATTCGTACGTTCCCGAGTCCTCCAGCTGAATGTTGGGAATTTCCAGCACGGCCTGAGACTTCCGAAGTCTCGCTTTTTTGGGGATGTTGCCATTTATCTTCCTCCATGTGATTGTTGGCACGGGACTGCGAGGAGAAAAAGAAGCGGGATTATATACTCAGCAAATACAGCGTAGAAGAGAACGAGCAGGAATTACGCACGGTTTAGATTGTGAGCTGCAAAAATGTGATTCACCACTGATTACAAAAAACATTTATACATATATACAACTTATATATACCTCATGAATGAATCTGGAATTATAACTGACATTATTACATATTTCCATGTGCCTTCACCTTGACAGCGTTCTATAAATATAACCTTGGTAGATCCTCTCTTCTTCCTCTGTGAAAGAACATTTAAATAAAAACCTGCTTTACCAAACGACCAACCTACAGATAAGTCTTTCATTGATGTGATGCACCATTGTGAGTATTTAATGTTCGTTCTGATCTACATGTGAATCACTCACCTTTTGACCACTTCTAATATATTTATTGTACCAAACGACCCACACAGGAGACGGTGGGTTTCAGAGGGACGGGGACAATATTCAAATCAGGCTATTACAAGAGCCGGAGAGATTTTTATGATTAGTGTTCGAGCAATCTCATCTTTCCCTGTTTATTCATGGATCGTCCTATAGATCCTCATGATAGATGACTTGCACATGCGGAGACAGAGTATCTCACAATGTGCTCGGTATCAGTAGTGCTCTTGTGTGACAACCGGATTTGACAGGTGTCTGAAAGATGGAAATGTGACACCATGCAAACCTCCAGTGAACCCATCAATCATTTAGCTACGATGGAAATGTTACATCCCTGAGTTTTTCTTTTTTTTATCTGCTCTAAATTCACAAGGACATTCGAGTGCTCTTGGCTGCAATGGACTCAAATTAGGATTCAGAGCATGTTTTGTATTGAACAAAGCATTTTTTCTGTTTTTTTTTTTGTTTGTTTCATGTTTGAAAGGAGTTTCATGACACAATTTTTTTTTTTTTTTCGTGGACTACTGGTTCGAACTTTTTCTTTTCTCATTGTGATTTTGAATAGCTAGCTCATTAGCTCACAGCCTCTGTTTAACATTCCTCACGGCACTGAGGGTGTGAAACGCTGTCACCGAAAATAAATGTCTCGAAAGCCTGAGAAAAATTCAGCTGTAGCTTTGATCTCCATATAAAATACGGAAAAGCAAATCAGTTTCTTAATATAACATACATGATAATTTATGATGACACGTTCGCGGCGCTGCGACCAGCGGGGGGCATCGGGGTGGGAAGCCTGTCTAAATCAACTTCTGTTCTTTTGTACTTCTGCGCTGTAATATCATGTTACTGCACATTTAAATTAACATGTACTGTAAGTTGTAATCTTTCTATTTCCTTCAAACTGGGCACAAGGGATTACATGTTTGTGATTCCATAACTGTGCTTGCTGCTTAGCTTACTTCCCAAAAAGCCCTTTCTTTGGTGTTTTTACTGTTTTAGACCAGGTGGAGTCTATGTGATTGTGTTCGTTATACATCATTTTGTTTATCTGAATACTTATTTCTGACTAGCCGAGGAGTGGGCATTAATTCTCAGTTAAGGGCCACTTGCCTCAGTCTGACCAAACTCAACTGTGATAACATTAAAATATCAAAACAACACCACCACCAACAAAAATGTCCAGTTTATGACCATGTATAAAAAAATGCCCTCCTGTGAAAGCCCTGTGCCCCTTCACTGACAATTGTAGTCGTACATTAATCCAATCAAATAGCACATAAAGTATATTTAGCTTTGGTGTTCTATGGTTTGGTTGTTGGTTGTCGAGGATCTGTAGCACAGATAACAACAACAACTATGCCCTCATACAGTCTGGTTCCTAGGGACAACATCTGTGGCCTGAGGTGAAATTAAATATCTGTGGTCTGATGTGGGTCCATTTGTTAGCACTTGGCATTCTCATTTTAATGCCCCTGTGGGGTGAAAGAACAACGTCTACAAATGCTAACAACAGGCATACAGATTGGATCATGAATATAGCATTCAGTCGTTATAACGCTCTGTTCTTATACGTTATTGATGGAGAAATCTGCAGGAGACCGTTTTCACCGACTAAACTCCTGACTAGCCAGAGAACAGAGCAAATCCTCAGAGACCTCGAGGGTGAATCATCCTGGGTCCGTGGCAGGATTTCTCTTTGCAGGCTGAATAATGAGCACGGGGCCTAGTACGTGTTCACAGGACCGAGGGTGGGCAGGAGAGTGGAAAAGACTGAAGAAACTCTACCCATCAGTGTCTTCTGCAAGAATCTGTTTGCATTAACTCCTGAACTCTGAAGCTCCGACCCTGTGCATTGTATCAAAGGGTACAAACTGAGTATCTCATACCCCAACACCATGAATGTGTTACGCACTGGAGTTTATGTAAGGTGCTACAGTTTTCAATTTAAGAATGTGCCCATTGGCAGGCTCTGCAGATTACATCTTAATTAGCATTCCACACAATTGCCGTGCCCTCATCTGGACTGGTTCCATAATAAAGGTTGGAAATTAAATCTAATACCAAAATATAGTGCAGAATTGGTTTGCTTCAGACCATTAAGATTTCGGTATTATCCCAGCGTTTCGCTAATTCGCCAGGCTCTTGATTTCTTGTCCCTTTAGGAAATTACCACACTAAATCTTTTGAGGAGAAATTACCTGCAACACAAAAGCCACACTTTACCTGCATGGTATGAGCAGAAACAAACTGTCTTTCAAAAGCATTAACCACAGCACGAGCATAACGTGCATTGTCATTAAGAGGCACTTTGTGTTGCTGCTGACAGTGTGGTCCTTGTGCCCCTTGTGTGGCTCAACGAGGAAAGTAACTACAAGTGTTTCAAGAGTTTGATTCCTCTGGGGTCACTGAAACTAAAAGTATACCCTTCTCTACTCTAAGGCAATTTGGATGAAAGCATCCACCGCATAGCACATATTATATTTTAAGTGGAATTGAGTGGGAGAATGTGTAACCCATCAAATGTACAAGGCTTTTTGAACTACAATGAACTTCATACTCCAATATCCCTTGAAATTAATGCCGCTTACAGCGCTGCGCTTTTCCAGAGCATCTCATAAATCTGACTGTGAAGGCAGCAGTTTAAATGGAATTTCGTGACGTTTGAACATGTACAGTTAACGTATCATCATCTATATTCATTCATAAGTACTAATTAATTTTTAAAAAACTATGGAAAATAGACCAAATTACGGCAATCTTGTGCCAACAACAGTCACTATATATATGAAATCAGCAAACTTGTTTAATTCTGTTGTCATTTTCAACCATAACTGTAACATTTAAAGACATAGAGTCAAACACAGAAGTAAGACCTATCTGACATTCCTGCTGTGTGTATATTAAAGGTACTGGATGTATTTTGTTGCTTTGCTAGCATTTTTTAATAATCCAAATCCAACCCCTGCTGGACGGAATAACTGCTAACTGCTTATTTCTTTTTCCTTTAGTTTTCTGTCCAACAGGTAAATCAAGGCTCCAATTAAATGTTAAATATTATTCATGAGATATGAAAGCACACATGTGCATAGTTAGTCAGTAAAAGATAACTGTAACAGAAGCAATCATAACTCTTGTAACTTTTCTGCAATAGATGTCAACCCAAAAGTTTGATTGTAAGCTGTAAGCCTTAAAAAACAGCAAACTACTGGTGGAGAAGCTGACACTAAGCAGTTTTATATTTAGTACTGAACTGAGCTCTTTATTTTTGCATAAAAACATTTTTATACATGAGCTATTTTTTTCTTTATTAAATAATTTCGGTCTGTTGACAGCGCTCATGTCGTCCAGTAAAACGCTTGTCAGGCCACACATAATTTGTTTGAACACAAGTCCTGTTCACATAAAAGGTGTGATAAGCCTATTAGTGCTAATGGAAAAGGCTAATGACGCCCCTTTCCGGCCAAAGGTGTGCCAGAGATGGCTAACATGATGATAACACAAACATATAGGTTTCATTTTAGGGATAATTGGTCTTGTACACATTAATAAACTAACGTTATGAGGTGACCATATTGTAAAACTTAAAGTTGAGTTGTTCCCTCTCTCCTTTTCATTGTCTTATAGTTCTCTTTGTCCTTGACTGGGGCCCACAAAGTACTGTCACTGGTAAATATCACAACAGACAATCACATCAAGGAGCTCTGGCATTCACACACAAAGAGCTCTCCTGTCCCGTCTTAGCCTGGTGCCATCATAAATATTGATCAATAGGAGAACAAAACCCATTTTAACTTCATTTTCAGCGCTATATAAAGACTGGCATTTCTTAATAGGGTGCATCGATAAATCATTCATCTCTACGTAAAAGGGTAAGTCACTGGGATCACTGTCTGACTGAAAGCCATCAAGCACAAATTACTTCATCGAGGGACGCATAGGGCGAGGACACAAGCTGTTTGGCTGCTTCACAAGCATCCAAAAACTCCCGCTTAGCTTTGATGGGAAAAATTACGGGTTATGAGATTATAATGCAGTGTCTATATATTTAGGAAATGACTTACCATAATGTGGATAATTAATTGAAATCAAGGTAAACAATTATGAGGTCCTTAGTCGTCCGCAGATTAGAGACTGTTTGCACTTAAGATGGGAGTCAGCAATGAATAATTCATGCTGAATAATTATAAACAAAATGGAGTAGGGATGATAAAAGATTTCTTGTCATTTCCAAACAGCACTTCAATCCCTCTTTTTGCAGAAAAAAACACATTCAAGATGTTTCATAATTATTTTTCATCTGAATTCTAAAAGTTTACAAATGGCCTCATGGTGACTTTACTTTAACATCACAATTATTTCAGAAAAAAAACAAAACAAAACAAAAAAACAGTAAAAATGTCAAAAACATTTTGATTTAAATCATCAGGAAAGTGTTTTGCAAACCATGAAGACAGCAACGCTAACTTTAATAACCGTAGTACATGGTCAGGATTTTAGTCTCTGTGGTCAACAGTCTGTTTTCCCTCATGGCAGAGAACTATTACCAAATTCATTTTTCTCATAGATGTAACCTTGGCTTTCCACATTCATAACAGTCCCTGAAAGCACCCAGGAAACACAGATACATTAGGCCTCTCAATTACGAGAACACATGGGTCCCTAGGGCTGAATTCCCCATTCAGTCTTCCCCCCATGCACTAACATGCCATCTAACAGCTGAGCTACGATGCTGCGCTTCTCTACACTCACTTAACATCCCGCCTGAAGACAAGATACGGCCGGTTCCCATTCAGGTAATGGAATAATGTAATTTAAAGAAGAGAGGAAAACAACAAAAAAAAGGGTGTTATCTAAAGGATCTCTCAGGAACAGAGCAGTGATAGTCTGCAGGTTATACTTTCTGGTTGATTAATATGATCCCGCTGTAATAAACAACTCCCAATATTTGCGCAATATGTCCTTGTTTACTTACTTCCCCAGAGCGAAGCACTCCAGCCTGACAGTGACTCCTTTGGCAGCCAGAACAGATGTGGGGAAATGCACTTCAATTTTGGGCTCATATTCACCCATGACACCTGGAAAAGGTTAAGAAAGAGGAATTGCAGACATTAGAACCGAGCAGACTGGAACAGCTACTTACTCCCCATTTCCCATCATCCTCATCTTTTCCCTGCAGTGTGTTACATAGACACTGGGGAAGGTGATTTAGAGGAAATAGGGACGCTCACTTCTTATGAGGCAGTACCTGAGTATTTACTGTAAGTAAGTACTTAATAAAAAAAGAACAATAAAATGAAGCAGGAAATATACATTTCCAGGGGATTCCTGATATATAGGCCTCTCACAATACACATGGTATATTAAATCATGCAGTGTGCAGGTGTGGGACTGCACATTACGCACACCATCTGGAACATCTTTCAACTTTACACACAGTTAATTAATTAGGGGTTGGCAATACTGATTTAGATCAAATACAGGAGCAACCGAATAATTTGATTTTTGATCTCAACAACAACAACAACAACAAAAAGAGCATAGAAAAGATCAGAATAAATTTTAAAGTAGGGATGCACATATTCATCGGCTGAACAGTTTTATCAGCTGATATTCACATTGTCGACTGCCATCGGCAAATAAGATAACATCGACCAATGGCAGTGGCCGATGTTTATCTGTTGTGTTACATCAATTGTGCGTTTGCACTATTGAACTATTGGCTTGTGACATTGCTGCCCTTCAGTTGGTAAGGCTTTCTCAGTCCAGAAAAAAATGTTATCACTGAGCAGCAGCCCAGTACGAGGACAAAATGTTGTCAAAACGTTTCAGCAAACCTACGATACATTCACACTTGTGCAGGTAATAGGCCACACACTATACGGACATGTGTGCAAAATGTGTCAGATCACATTTACATTACATGTTTACGACCTGACTGAGCAACAGAGTGATGGAAGGGATGGCAGTGGATATTTTAGTATGTTTTTTATAATTCATATGTAGTCAAAGTCAACTTGATTATGCAGTCCTGTGAGCCGAATTCTGCATTGGTATGCGGTTTGGCACGTTGCCATCCATGCACAGCCACAAAGTCTGCTGACCAGGAAATGGTAGAAAAGCTCTAAAACCACAGGATCACATACACATAAACAAACCATGAAGATGATTTACCAACAAAAGACAACAGGGAGAAGTGGCGTTGCTGTCCTGAAGAATTAGTAATCCACTCTACAATACCGGAAACACATTGCGAAGGACGCGAGTGATAACGTGTTATCAGTCTTGTTGAGCGCCGCGATGACTAACACCTCCATTCTCAGTCGTAGCCAGAGGACATGGTTTCTTTGTTTATTCATCTGTATGTAAGGGCAGCCATTTGTATCCATTTGCCAGAACGGTATGTCAGATGGCATTGAGCACATTTGGAGTTACAAAGGAAAACACCTTCATCTGGGATCTAATTACTATTATCTGCCTTATTAAATGGGAGTTTGCGACATGAATATTGCATGAGCATGTTAGCCTTTAGATGAATGTTAAACGCACACGGGATCATGGCATGTGAACACCGCTGACGGGGACGTCGCTAACACCTGGCACCTTTTCTGAATCTTCAACAAATACGGATACATATCACATATGTATCAGACCATATGCACTGCTGCTCCGTGGGCACTGCAACGTACACGATCAGTAAGACAAATGACCGTCATGACATTTGAGAAACCATAATTACACCTCCTACGCGTACCTGACACTTTTTATGTGACAAAATGAATGCCGCAAAGAAGGAGTGGGGTTATTGAATTGTGTCCCTCCATGAATGGAAAAAGGAGTTTTATGATATTTGTTCCAAAGAACTTTTCAATTTCAATCTCATTCCAAACATTTATGGCTCCAAAGCAGCCCTTCACATATAATGAATTTGCAATATTTCATTCCCTTATGCCACAGTATATTCAATAACGTATTCAGTCTCAGTGCCTTGACTTGATAGAATTGTAAGAAATAATGTCCAGGCGTGGTGTGCTAAAACATTACAGGCCCTCATTTGGAGTTTAGGTTTTATGTTTTATGTCCCAGTTTCATTTATTAATCACATAAAAATTACATTTTTCTGTTGTGCTTTGTTCTTCTGCGAAACCAATTTCAAAGTTTGATGCCTGTCCGGAAATTTACTGTGACTCCCAGCTTATAGCGTTGGAAAAGTACTTGTTTTATTGCCTCTCTGATCCAGTGACAGATCGGCATTTTAAGGTGCCTCTCAGAAGCACTAATGCACGAGAACTTTTGAAACTTCGGTCAGAAAATAGAAAGACACATCATTTCAAAAATAAATGGAAGGTTTTCATGATTCAACGTATTAATGGACCTTTAAAATATATCAAAATATATATGATTACCTTTTTCTTTTGTGAAATATGCATCGCCCTGCAATAGTAAAACTGTTATAACATATTAACATTCCCTTTTGCTTTCTCCAACTCACACTTGACAGCTGCACTGGTTTCACGCATTGATCCTCCATCTATACTGCATTAACAATGCAGCCATGTTTTATACAAGGAAAACGATCAACATCCTGACATATGCCAGAGCATTTCTAATAATGTGACATTAATTATTGCTTTGTAATGATTAGACTTCTAAAATTAACATTTCTTCTTGGGGTTAAGGCAGTCATTTTACATACAGACAACAAAAATGTCACATTTGCAATTGTTGTATGTTCTCAATAAACCAATTACGCTTAAAGAACAGTTCAATCTATAAGTTGGTGCTCTCTTGATAGTGGAATGGGTACATTCAGGGTAAAGGACAGCTGTGTTTCTGTGATGGTTATAAAACCCATAATGCTGACATATAATACAGCTTTGGGCCTAAGGTCCTAATAACGATTTACAATGTAGTACAGAAAACATTCCCAAATGGAAACGACATGTGTCAGCAAACATTATCTCTCACAGATATAACTGTCAGTGCAGAGAGAGAAAATGTCTTATGACAATAATAACGCCACCATCACTGCAGTCCAACTGGAAGCTTCACCACTTATCTACCAGTAAAAACAAACACTGAGAGTCTAATATGTCTGACAGCATACATCTCAGCTATAAATATAGTGACTGGAGAGATCGTCGGAGATGGAAAATTTATAGTTTATTGCTGCAAACATATCTTCTAGATCACATTCCGTTAATGTTTTATATTTCTTTACATATCAAATGATCCGTCATTCACTTAGACAGGCGCACCACCAGCGAATCCCCGCTGGGCCTAAACATCTGGGATTTTTTTTTTTTTTTTATGTAACCTATTTTTTTATTTTATTCTTTTATTAACTACAGCGGGGCGGCTCAGTTGGATCATAGATATAATGGCAACATCTGTTGGTTCAAACGTGAGCACACTATGAGAAAAACGAAACAGCAGGTCTTTGCGCTCGCTGTGTGTAGAGTGATGTTCAACACTCTAACAGCTATCTAACCTTGGCTAGCTAGCCAACACAGATACCTGCCTCCTGTGATATTCAGGGATGATGTGAAGCAGGAAAGGTAAAAGCCACAATCCCTCCTCAGCCCAGCCTTGAGTCAATGAAGCAAGCAAGTCTTTGGTTAAAGCCGTTACAACAAGAACAGCTGAGCATCGATAATGACTGCAAGCTGAAGCAAACACTGAGTCACTGGATGCAATCCTGAATGGATGTTCGAATAGAGACCGAGCAGCTGAGAGCGACTGCTTGAGCCCGTTGATACCAGTTCAACAATGACTACGACAACAACAAAAGAAACTGGTAAGAAAGACGATAATTATGAGGTTATGGTTTGGCTATACAAACACTCGATGCTCATCAACCAAACAACCTTGACTTTGAGAATTATAGCAGTTGTTTATATGTTTATAATAAACATTAGCCTCACAAATAGTCAACATGTTTTAATGATTTGCCATTTAGAAGATGACTTATGTAAAAGTGAACCACATATCACTTTAAATAAAACCAGGATGTAGGATGTGAAACCTCTCAGCTGTTTGTGTTTCTCTAATCATAACAGTGTTGTTATAGCTGACAAACAATAGCAAAAGATGACGGCAAATACAACAAAACTACATACCAGACTGCATATGTTCTATTTTGGGCAATCAACTCAACAGCAAAAATCAAATTCTTGTAAATAATTCATTTTGATTAACAACCACTTCATGCGTTTCGATCGTGAGGCATTTTAAAGTTATTACTGTCCACAACATAATATTGTGCACTTGCTTCTATTTACACCAAACAGATAAATCACAGTGAGTGTGGTTCCGATGAACTGTACGTCCTGTTTAAAATCAGTGCATTAGTCCAGAGTCGGTGCTTAGCCCAGCTTTGCTCAAGGTGGATTGCGAATTGACGATCAATGGCTTCCAGCAGGGTATAATGGAGCCCAGATGCTTGTTTTGATTAAGAGACTCATGGTTGGAGCTGACAGTGGTGAGCCGCGCACGGATCCAGCTTGAGCTGTCTACTGTGTAATAATCACTCTCTTTTACTCAGGCACAGATTGCAGTATCTGATTGGTCGGGATCCAGTGACTGAGGGGTGCACACAGCGGGGGGGGGGGACACATTTGGATGTCTGCTGTGAGGGGTGCCAATGCAATTTTCGGCATTTTAGACTGAAATTCGCAATATAGGAGGCTGCTGAATACTGAGAGATTTGCAGCGCAAGAGTTGCCAAGACATTCTTTGGCATAACGGACCTACAGCTGTCAAGATTTGAATTGGCCATGTTCTGTTGTGTTGCAGGTGAGAGTTCTGTCCTTAAGCCCACATGTCACCACCTTTCACAGTATGGATGCTGCATTCGTCTTTCATCACTCACGTTACTGAAAAAAATAACATCAGCTGAAATAAATCACTAATAGCAGAACGATCACACACCCCTCTTACTCTATTCTGCTCGCTGGTTAATAAGACACACAAACCAATTCAACACGGTTATGTGTTAAGTATTATGCATGTCTCTGAGGGCCACTTCATGCGAGATTATGCAAATAGAGCGCAGGGAACTTGCTACATTAGACAGAATGTAATTCTTAAGAGGTGAAAATCGTGTTGCAACATTCGAAGCGAACCTGGTCCAGAGGCACTGAGGCCCTTTCACAGCTTCACCGGGGATGCAATCTCAGTGGCTCTTTGAAAAACCTTGACAATGACAGGCACCCGTGTGTGAAGTGATGGACGTTTCTCTGTGTAGTCAGATGTAAAAAGGCCTGTAAGGTGAAACCCACACCTGAAACCAACAAACAGCTCCACAGCATGGCTCCTGAGAGGCTAGTATAAAAGAGCAGAATCCCATCCACAGCAAGGGCCATTGATTCAGTTAATTTTATGCTGGAAAATGATTTCCCTGATGGCCAGTTTCACTAAAGCACATTGTGAGTGAAGAAGGCTCCCCGCACTAATGTTAAAGCATTGCTCACTATCTATTTACGCTGCGTATGGAATTCATAATACTCTCCACTAACATGAGTGCTCAGTGGAATGTAGAATCCCGCCTAACTTTTTTTTATCAACCTATCTGATCCCAAAATATTTTCTCCGAACACATTATAATATAATAAAAATCCACCAGCGGAATAGAAAACATGCTTTTTAGAATTTCATCTGCGCTAAACAAGTTCAGAGGGATGAGGCGCTGTAGTACATCCAAAATAAATAACAGAAATACAAATCAAAACATTTCTATACTTTCAAATAAAACGAGAGACGTCCCGGCAATACTCATGTGCGGTTTATCCAATAAAATCCATTATGCTTGTCTGCTGAGGGGAATTTGTAGAAATCAGGGCCTATCATGTGTGAGAGGTGCTACAAAATCTGAGAGGCTCACCGTCGGTTTTCAGCGTTAGAGGTGTCGGCGGGCTCAGAACCCGCGCGTTCGTCGCCGTGTTCTTCACCAGACAGATGTAGCTTCCTACGTCAGAGGGCTGCACCTTCGAGATGTACAGGTTTCCCGTCTCCTGGGAGATGAAGCGCCGACTGTCCTCCGCAACAAAGGAGGGGAACTCGTTGAACACCCAGCTGTATATGATCTCTGAGAAAGTAACAGAGAACATACGGATGAGAAAAAATGCAGCACGCATTTTTGTGCCTGTGTCTACATCCTTGGCATTATAAATACATATCTGTATCTGGAAAAAACTCAGCAAGCCTAGTTTTTATTAAAGACACACGAAAACTGAAACTTTATTACATTTTTTTTCCATAATAATAATAATAGTCTTATTAGTCAATCTTTGTGGAATATAAGATATGAAGTACTATTTTTTGCTCACTGAGTTTGTGGCAAAGTATGGCAAGTAATTACTGAACACATTAAAAGTTCTTTTGGTCTCTGCATCGTTGACTTGTGCCTGCCCAAATAAATGATAGTGCCCCTGAAAAGGATCCTCCCCAAACCTGCTGTTCTCACAGCACAGCATCAGATTTGCATGCACTCTCTCTTAAACACGTACAGAAGGTCTTTGTCATCGTCTGCGTCATCCTCTTTCTCACATCTAGTTGTGTTTCCTTCACTGACTACAGCAACCTCCTGTAACATTAGCGTCCTGGCTATCGCCCGCCTCTCCAGCCCGGCTGGGAGCAGCTTTATCAGCTGATTGAAAAAACTTGGTCATTATGTTGTTGTTTCCGTCTAAAGCCCCTTCCAGCTCCATCTGATTCTTTTTCTTTATTCATCGACACGCCGATTTATGTGCGGGTCCTGGCATTGCAAGGAGCCTACTGCTTCTGTAGGATGAACTGCCATAGTTCCACCTCGCAGCTGAGCCCCATGCTTCCCCCATATTCTGCTCATATGAGCGGCTCTATTCACCGTAAAAGAAAGTGCACCTGATATGATATATCATGCTGAGTATTGCAAAGCTCTGAAGTGAAGATATGGTTTGTTCCATGTTACCAGTAGGGTTAGTGCTTTGTATTCTGTTTCAACCAGGTTTCAGTAAATGTCAAACAACAGACTGAGGAAATTACTAACCAGCAATAATTGAACACCCCATTGATATTGCCACCACCTTTATTCACTGCTCACTATCAATGACTCAATAATTATTAAAGAAATATAAAAGAAGAAGATAATGGAGCACAAATAATCTGCTTGCTCATCAGAATAAAATGAGTGTGATTCTATATAAAGTGTAGATAAATAATACTGAGGCCCCTAAAGATGAAAAAATAACAATGCAACGGGGCCTTAATGAGCCTGCTGTTTCCACCGAGGTTGTTTTAATTAATTGGTGATGCCATCAGAAAGGTAAAACTGGCGTATGATAACTGGGAATCCAGTGTGGACCGATTCCAGAGAGCTCTGTTGTGTGTGTGTGTGTGTGCACAGAAAAAGGATTTCTCTGACTGAATGACTAATAATCTCTGAAAGATTATGAAGCTATTTGCATCTAGGTTGAATCTTTTATATTTTATTCATGAATAACAGTGTGTGATAAAAGTGCAGACTTGGCAGCACAGATGTGCTCACGTCTTTAGTATTCTTCACAATGCACGCCGGTATACAAGAGAAAAATGTTCAAAAAGAAAGATTACACAATTGCTTAGTACAAATTATGTGGGTTTGCAGGGAAAAAAAAGACAAAAAGTAAAAGAAGAGCCAGAAGTAGATTGCAAAGTGAACCTGAATAGGGGAAAAAGGGGAATAATGTGGATGTATGGATGGAATATGAGTCTGATACACATAAAAGCAGACTTTGACGACATGCTGTTTGCTGTGTATCTATTGTGCAGAGTTCTACAGATCCACATCCATCATTATATCGAAAAGAGATGACTATCAGACTCAGGGAGAAATAATGCTATTCAGTGTTACCTTTGAATACTTCACAACTCTTTGATTCTGCATCCGTAATCCGTCTGTTCTTGAGAAAAAAAGAGACGGCTTTATTTTTCTTTTGACTATCAATGTCATCTTGGTAACTGATGAATAACTGCCGTTACAAAAGGAGCTCGAATCTGAAAGATCTGAACTCACGGATGAGTCACCAAACAAAACGTTGGCAGAAAAGTGCCCGCCACCCATGGATACATCGCTGCGGCTCACATCACGTTCAACTGTAAGCAACTGTACTCTGAAAACGTATTAAAGCACACATGACAATAATAATCAAAAAACACCTGAGTTCCAATACTTTTTTATTCAAATGTCAACACACCTTAGCATCATAAAGGGAAAACACTATCTACCAAAGACACATAAAAGCTGAGCCCAAGCGCTCAAAGCCATGAAATGGAAAATAATAAACTTTTCACGTCTCAGCGATTCCAAATTATTTTCAGTCATAAGACCTATCTCATTTAAGTTGCACTTTAATGTCTTTGGATCCGACCGCAGCCACTTTAACCCAAACATTGTTCAACACTCCCCCAACACAATCTGAATTCAAATGGTGACACGCTCCGACTCACCCAAGGCATTCATCACACCAGCAAATTTCATGGCTGTGGCATTTAAAAAAAAAAATGTTTTAGATGTTGGAGATCATTTTTCATTTTATGTCAACAATGTTGAAGAAATACATTATAATCATACCTGTTGTGTATTTGGGCATAAGATGTAAACATGAAAAAAAATAGAGGCTGTTGAGGCCGGCCTGAAGTTTACCAATATAGAAGAAGTCAATACTCTCAAAATCTATATGAGACAAAGCCGTCTTAAGCGAGGATATCTTTCTCAGTGTCGTAGGATTAATATAAGACGACAGTTTGTGTAGATAAATGACGCTGTGAACGCAAAGAGGGAATAACGTTTTTGGTTGTTATGACACGAACAAAGGTTGCCTTCTCAATTAACTCTGGACTCCACTGTGGTCACACTTTGTCAAAAGGGAACAGGAAAGCTTCCAAAACCTTTGATAGCAATTTGGTTTTTAAGCATCACTTTGTAGAGCTGATCATGTATGTCTTCTCTTATTTGTTCCCCCTCTTTGATTCATAAATGCTGATTTGACAACCTCTGTCACATTTCATTTAGCCTCCTCATTCAGAGAACAAACAACAAGAATGCAAAAGTATCGCAGTTACTCGCTCCCAGCAGACTCCCAGCACTGGGGTTATTTAACGGTGTCTGACGTAAAGTCTCATTGTTCTACACAGCATCTTTGACGCCTGAGCGATTTGATAACATATTTATGCAACATATTCTGTATCGATCCAGCTGATCAATCTAATACAAGCAGTGTAACATGTGGGTCTTACAATATGTCATGGTGATCCAATCATGATCGAATCCTGGGTCAATTTTACAGATTATGGCAGCGAGACTGTAACAAACCTTATATGACAGAAAATCATTACCTCCATTATGCTGAGCTCACTCCTTAACATCATCTCCAGTGTTTGATTCCATTCTTTTATATCAATCACACTTTTTCACCAACAGTGGCCTGTACAGGGGGTCTGACCTGTAAATGCAGAATGCTACAGCTGTGCCGGGATCATTGGAAAACTATGAGGATGAGAATCACCTACACTGTTCACTTTCATCTGTCAATCATTAAGCATTGTTCATCATTAATTGTCCCTCTTTAAATCAGCTGTACTGTCACCGACTGTCTGGCCGCTATCGCATCATTGGAAATGGCAGCCAGAAATGGAAGCGAGTGTTGAAGAGCACTTGGCAAACATTCCCATGGGTGCAGTGCAGCGGTGCGACCGAGCTGATGCAAACAGAAAGCCTGGATGATTCATGGCTCACATAAGAGCTTACATTAGGGGGGACAACTGCAGAGAGGAATATTCAAGATATGCCATTAAAGAGCGGTGCCTATGCTCTTTCTATGTGAAATAATTGGCTGCGTAACATTTTCTTTTTCATTTCTAATGATCCAGCAAATTTGATCTCTGAGAATCGGTGCTCGGGCTCTGCTGTCGCTGTAACTTATCACATTATTTGAACAGCATGGATGGATGGACAGGAGAGCGGACGGGCAGGAAAAACTAACCGTCGAAACACAATGCAATAAATAAATAAATAATGGGAACAATCCTTCACCTTGGCACGGTAATAACTGCTTGTTGTCATAGGGATCGTGATGAATAGTGATGAGTTTATTGACAGTCCTAAAAGCGGCGAGGAGAACGGAACTTTCCTTACATCTGAGGCTGAAGGTCGAATCGCTCACCTGGTGAATGAGGAGGAGGGGCACACATGAGCACCACGCCTTGGCCTTCACGCACAGAAACGCCACCTCTGGTCTTTCCACTGAACGCGCGGAGATCTAGAAGAGAGTACACAAAGACAATCTCTCAGCAAAACCGTCAAAAATACCACAGTTTTGTTTATTTTGTACTCACCGACACTTTTCAACTTCATACGATTCAGGAATTTGAAAAAAGAACGACGTGCATCAGCGCACTTGAATTTTGTGTTGTCCATTGTTTGATTTCAAATGCCTCTCCTTGGGTTTTGGTCATGTGTTCAATACATTTCCTGCAACGTGATTAACGTTCACCATCATTTTGGTTGAATCCCGAAGGTTTGATTTCCAGTACCGTCGCACAGATGCTGTGTTGAGGTGATGCATTCTGTCGTCCGAAAGGCTAACTGCAGCATTTACATTTTTATTTATAGAGAAGTTAAATACACTTCCAGCGGTTCATTTGTAAAACTGATGTCTTGAGAAGAGAAGTATTGCTGACTGAAATTTAGATATTTTCTCAGTTAACATCTGCAGAGCTGTCAAGCTGTTTGGAAATATTAATTGTGTTGAATCTATGCACTCGAATTACGAATTAAAGAAATCAGTACATTAAATCATTCCTGATATGATATCACTTTCTCTAAATAAACCTTGACATTTTTGTTAAACATACTAACGTGGCAGGTTTTGTTTTCCCCCTGGCTGTTTTTTCCAGTGGCAGTAAAAACAAAGCAGGTTTCATCTGAAATCCCAAAACTGCAGTCTTCTAGAACCAAAAGACTGCCGGCTTAATTTCTGGCTGAAGAAAAGCCAAAGTGTGGAAATCAAGCGACAGGCTGCTGACCCAGGGCGGGTCTCTGTGTCTCCACCACTTTCATTTCATCACTTTGAGGGGCACTGTTTACCATTACCCTGGGACCGTTGGATAATTATGCCTCCGAGGTACTTGTGGAACCTGCATTTCGTCTAAATTTCTGGCACATTTAATAATGATCATAGTTCATGGCCCTCATCTCAAAATGTAGCACAAAGTCAATTTCCTGTCAAAATGCATTTCCTTATTTTTCCAAACACCACTGTGGTCTCCTCTTTTTCTCCTCATTAAAGCACTGAGTCGTATTTTATTTTGGTCATGGAACTTTTTCAAACCATTTTATATCAGAAGATAAAAGTACACAACAAAAATTACAAAACAAAAGATTGGGTCTAAATATTTCATGTGTGATGCTGCACCTTTTTTCTCAGTAGAATATCCAGGAGAGTAATTCAACCTGGGTTTGAAAGCATCCAATCCACAACACAAATCAATCTCCCATGCCGACCGCTCCCTGTGCTGTACGTGAGGCAGAACCAACATTGAACACACAGTTCAGTGCGACTTGGAACACACAAAGGTAAAATGTCTGAAATGCAAATTACTTTAGAAAACTTCTCCAGCTTCCAATGTTATCTTAAATCAACTATGATTGACTGAAACTTTTCCCTGGAATTGATTTCCACACAGATTGGACCGTCAATTCAATGTTATTTTCCCTTTATTCAAACTGGGGGCTGCTGGTTTGTTCATATTGTGCTGTGTTTTTATATCGATCCCTGACTTGTTATTTTGTGATTGTACTTATCTTGGACTGCTAATGCAACTGAAACTCAATCCAATCATCTTGCACCATTTTCTGCGTTACGAGTGTTGATTTATTTACCATAACAACGAGAGCCGCCAGAGCACAGAGATCGAGAGCCGCTGATTGTCACCATGTTCACTATCGATTCACCAGCAGCTGTCACCACTCGGACATTACTGTCAGCGTAGCCGCTGTCGTCTTCAGTGTCCTTTTGAATCCATAACTTATTTTCAGAAAAACCAGACCAATTTTTCTACTGAATAAGGTGTTAGAATGACTTTAATCCAGATTTTAATAATATTTTTTTCTGTGATTAAAAGAACATATGTCAAAAGATTTTTGATCAGTCTAATTTTCTGAGAAATAGACGGTTTGACAATTATTTAACAATTATTCCAGAAGTCTCTTCTTTCTTCTGCCATTTTGAACCTAT
This sequence comes from Diplodus puntazzo, assembly GCA_963678695.2. NCBI lineage: Eukaryota > Metazoa > Chordata > Actinopteri > Spariformes > Sparidae > Diplodus > Diplodus puntazzo. The sequence goes on along the minus strand of OZ023162.1, from coordinate 5,760,412 downwards.
ACACAGAGTTGAAAAAGAGTTGCAAAGATAATAATCAAATGGAATTATGGTTAAGGCTTTGAGAGTCTGGTGATCGGGGGAAGATAGCAACTAAAATGGTTCCAAATATCTGTCCACTGTAGCCGCCGACACGCGTGAGAGGGATAATGAGAAAATGGACGATAGGTTTGCTTTATAGACTAAGTAAGGGTAAGTACTGAAACAAATGTGTGAGTAAATAGGTAAATAACAACAATGTAACATCAATAGTAAGTGCTGATCTAAAACACAATGTGTATGTATCAGTAAACCAGTGCTGAGTGTTTCTGTAGACGCCCCTTTCCCTTCACTGATTCAAACGAGGTTACGTATCGCGAAAACTCAATTCTTCACATACTTCTTCGTCCTCTAAGTGAATGCCATTTCCTTCTTTGTGTGTGTATTTCCATAATAATACTCTATAGAAGCAACTGCTCCACATATAGGATGGTTACAATTCCACCGACAGCACAGTATATCCAGTTTGGGGCGTACCCACTACACTTGTTGACAACAGGCAGTAATGGGGGAGGTCTTTCCTGGGAAACATCTCCAGGCACATGAGAAATTATACATTTTATATTTCAGGCCACAGCAACACAGCTTGTTGGGAATAAATAAGTCATGTTTAGCGGAAATAGCGGAGAAGAAAAAGCCACCTACATAAACATACAGCTCTATATGATTGCCATGCGAGCGGCGCATTGCGGAAGCAACACAGCGACATCCACCAAACATGCAAATATAAGACAAACAGACAAAGACAAAGCTGGTGTTTCAAAACTAAGACGTGAATGTAAGAAGCATTCATACGACATGGAACCAGGAGATGAGGTTCTAATGATCTTTGCATTCATTTTCCCTTTGCAAAACCACAGTTATGTAAGCAAATCAATATTAATGACTTTTTAATAATGTAAAAACAGCGCGGCCATTAAAGAATCTTCAGAAATTACAAGTCAACATATGTCCATATAAATGTTTAAAGTCCAGAAATGCAGTGATGAAATTTGCAGCAAGCACAGGAGCAGGTGCTCAATGCAAATTAGTTATTACGAGATCAGTGGGAATTCAATCAATGGGCATTAACGAGTGATCATTTCAGATTTGTAGAACATTTTAGAGTGGGGCGTGCGTGTGGGTCTTCCAGTGCTCGAGTCAAAGCATCCCATTAATTTCATTACTACTGTACTGCTCAGAGTGGCTCGATACCTGAGCCTCAGCCAGACTCACGTCTGCAGAGAGAGGGAGGAACTCTTTGGGGAGAAAGATCAGAGGCCTCCTTTCTGCCTGCTGCCTTCAAAGTCACGGCTGAAAAACAGCCCAAGTGTGAGTTCAGCAGCTCAGAATTTCAAAACAAAGAGAGGGAAAAAAAGCATCCTACTGAAACATCGCAGGAGCACGGTATACGACCAGCGGATAGAATATGGCAAGCTTTGACTGAACCTTTCCTCGCGCACTGGTCCGTTCTACCTCTTCCCCGACTCCCTGCGTGACACAGGGCTGTGTTCTGTTCACCAGCTTGACTTAACAACCCTCCGGACCAGAGGGGATGGCAGAGTGGAACAGGCAATTTCAACCTTTGCCGGACCATTTAGCGTGCTCCGTTTGAATTAATACCGGCTAGTTTGTAATTAGGAGACTAATGTTCACCTTTTAAAACCAAAGTAACAAGGAGCCTGCTGACTGTATATGATGTCCCAATGTACACAAGAGAATTAAGTTTAACCTATTCCAAGTGTTCAAAGCAGGTGATTATTTCTTTAAATCACTCATCTTAGTTGGAAAAAGAATTCGAGAGTATATCAGAACTAGTTAAAGTAGTCAACAACTGTGTCGGTGCATGAAACTGTGCAGTGGCAACATGAGAGGGAGGGAAGAAGTTGAGCTCCATGCTGAGTGATAAATGCCCACCATTTGTTATGCTGAAAGAGAGAGGGAAGGCTCTGCATCCCAATGTGTGCTGCAGGGCACCTCTCTTTGTTTCTGTGGCTAGCCTTTTGAAGGGGTCGCATTTTAAAAGAAATGTAGGTCGGGAACGAGACATTACACATTGATGCTGCTGAATATTTGAACTGCAAAAAAAAAAAAAAGAAGAAAAAGAAAAACATGAAGACACACCAATGTGTCACTTTATATGCAAAACAGCCTCTGATGAAATGAAAAGAAAAAAAAACTAATTTGGTGATGGGATGAAATGACGGGAGACATTTTTCTGAACACAGCTCGGTGAAGTTCAGGAGGCTGCGACATCTATCGAACTCTAATGTCAAGTTAAGCTCTTTAAAAGAAATGAATTCACAATTTCTCTTTTTATACATAGCTGTTTCAGGACGCAGGACAAGAAGATTAAAGATCTGCTTGTATGTAAGCAGTATAGGTGGTTATATGCACTGTAGCGTCTTTCCTCAGACTTCTCTAATAATTTTAGTTGTATGTCTTATCCAACCCCGACAAGCTGGAATCCAACGCAGTCATTAATGTTACGCTCAGACTGTTTCATAACCAGTTAAAAGTTCATTGTAGTATGTTTCAGTAACACTGAACTAATGCATTATGCAGAATTATTGAATGCATTAATTAAGTGCAGGATTTAACCTAAATCCCTGCTCACCATCCATTAACAAATTACGAAGTCACTATCATTGAATGTGATTCGTTCAGACTTTATACTTTAATTCTAACTCACAGTTACTTTACACACAACTGATTTGCAACCAAATTAGCTGGATTCCGAATACATTTCACTTTTTTTTTTCCGACACATATTTTCTCAGCTTTTCACAGAAATATGATGAAAAGCACAACGACGAAAAGCATGTTGATTAATGCACAGACTGTGAATGAACACTGTGAATTCATGACACATCCTGAACGGATTCATCATGAGAGATTAACTTGCGTGCCATCGCTTATTTTTTGCATCTTTATTATGAAGTATTTCCATCTAAACTACACCCACACAGAGAACAAACAATGGTTTCATTGTTTCTTTACATGCATGATGATTCTATGTGTATACTGTGTTTACGCACATTTCTTCAGGTCGAACCACAACAACAGCTGGTGCAATGTGGGATTTGCTGCTGACTCAGCAGTAGAAGTAAGATAGTCACACATGTTTATTCAACGAGTGATACTTTCAGGGCTGTGGCTCCAAAAAAAAACCCCCCCAGGCCACAGAGAATATGCTTCTGTGCTGCGCTGCAAGAAATGCTGTGATTTGGCAAAAAGAGTTGAATAATAATGGAGGAATTTGACTCGATTATAAGCTCTTTTTTTCTTTCTTTAATACTTAGAAAACCTGGCACAGTCTGTCTGTGCAGCATCTTTCCACATTACAGCCTGTCACGCCCCTCAGCAACAGGATACTGACTGATCCGTCTGCTATCGGAACCAGAAAATCCAATTTTGCGCAAAGGTGCTTAGGTGAGGCTGATGTGTGATAAACAAGCGGCCGTCATCTCAGCTGACACACCTGTCAATCAACCGAGCATCGTCCCGGACATGTCCGCTGCGTAAGCCTTAATATGCTTGATGACTTCATTCATATTTAACATTCATGCCAAGACACATCTTAGAACAACTGCAATTAGCCAAATAAAAACTGCATGTTTTATTTTTTTTAAATCAGCCAATCCTGTTGCTGCCGTCAAACTTTAAGTGCCTCCAGACCCCAAACTTTAAGTTTGACAGCAGCAACACGACTGGCTGTGCTGCTCTCTGCTGTTGTCAGCTGTCATTTCTGTGTGAAATGGTTCCTCCTCCACATTCACTTGCAATTTATCACGTCGGTGCCCAGGTTGAGTTCATCAGAGTTCCACCTCATCACATCCAGATCTCCAACCATTCGTCTTCAACCCATCACCTCCACCAGTGTCCAGGCTGCAGCGGGGAGGTTTCCTACACCACTAACAACTTCACCTCCACTCTTAAAATTAAACGGATGTCCCGATGGGGACTCAGACTCATATTTCTCTTCGGATTTTGTACATGGCAATAAAAGAAATGTATTTATTTAATCAAAATGAAGTCATGAAGCCTCTTTTGAGCTCTCAAGCCGTCATCATTGCTATAACAATGATGCAGATTAAAGCTGCATTCATATCGGGACGGGATGATACTTGTTTTCTTATATTGGTTGCTTCTCAGCCGACGGTCTTTGAAATAGGATATTATACCTTTCAATATGTTTACATTCTTTAGAAGCATGAGGTCTGAGCTTTAATCCTTTAAATCTTGGAAAAACAGTAAAATATTCAGCAAGACAAACCAGGGCAATTATTTGCACTGTATGAAACATCTCTGGTACCATAAGCTTTGTTATAAGTTGGACATCTGTAGTCATCATAGTCAAACAGATAAGGAAGTGAAAGGCTCCTACTGAAACTCAAGCTTCAATAACTGAAATCTACAAGAAAGACAGAAAATTGCAAAGCACCACACTTATCCCATCAAACAAAAACTTTGGGAAAAGACTAGAATCTTACATAGTGGCAATGTTAATCTGGTGGATAATATAGTGTCAAGCAAATGCACAGTATCTATGGAAAACTAAAAATAGCTGCTGATGTCTCAGCTTGAAGCTTAGACTAATACATGAGTGCCTACATGTTACATTGCTCATCTCAGGCGAGTTCAAGTTTTCAGAAAAAAAAAAGATCAAATACATTTTTTTTCTTAAACAGATTTAAGACTCGAGCGGAGAGAGGAGGAGGAGGAGGAGGAGGAGGAGGGAAGGATCTGGACAGTCGGGAGGACAGATGAGGGTTGAGGTGCAGCTTCTGTCCCTCAGAAACTAGCAGCATTTTTTTTTTTTTTTTTTGCTCAAGCGTGTCTGTGCTTTACCATCTGGGCAGTTCTGCTTGCCAATGCAGTCTGGCTTATATTTAATTTAGGACAGGTCTTCTTCTGACTTCTGTTCACTTTTTGTGCTCGCACTTAAATATACTGGACAAACAAAAGAAGAGACTGAAAAAAAGACTTGGCCTGTTGGCTTGCAGAAAATAGTGCTTTTAAGGAAAATAATTCCATTCCTTTTTTTCCCCCTCTCTACATACTTTCAGGCTAATATAGCCATTTGTTTCCTGAGTAATTTCTGTAACAACTGTAAGTTCCCATAACAACACGTGAGACTGTGTACTTTACTTTCTAGCAACAGCTCGGTGAGTGAGGCCGGTAATATCCCCATAGACATGCCAAAAAGGGTATTATGGTCATTGCTCCCGAGGAAACTGTAGAGGAAACCAACAATGCATTTTCCTCTGAGCATAGTGCTCCTGGCCTCTCTGCGCCGGTGCCTCAGCCTGCGATGATGTTCTGGAGTAAGTCCAGGGGATTACAGGGGGAAGAAATGTGCTTTTTGCTCTCATTTACCATTGAGACATGGCATTTGAGGGTGCATACCCTGTTAGCAGAGCAACTCAACAGTATCAGATGGAGCCGGTGGGAACCGAACTCAGCAACACAACCTCAGTGAAGACAGCGTAGTGTTTATTTACCCCTGGAACCAAACAGGTCTATTTTGACTGAGAGAGCTTGAAGCTAATTATTTGGTTCATAGGAATCGTGTTCGTCATCCCCCCAAGGTTGGAACACACACAGAGATTCCTCCTGCTGTACACTGTAAGAGTATATCATATTTATTATTGAGCATGTGGAACTGTAAGGATGTTTAAATGGATAAAAAAAAAAAAATAAAATCTACTCACATGCAAACTGGAGAAGAGCTTCGCGACTCAGGACGGTCCCAAAGCTGTTTTCTGCTTTACACTGGTACCTCCCATAGTCAGTGATCTCACTCGCATTAGTGATAATGAAGTTTCCATCAATGAAGCTGTAGCGATAATCTGCCTCCGCATCCACTTCGGTCCGATTGATGTGCCAACTGATAAATTATAAGAAGAATAGCAGATTTTCTTATGTATTTGATGAAAGACAAGCTAATGAGCTGTGAAATTAGGACTGCAATTAGGACGGAGACAAATATATGTCACACCTGTACGTGGGCGGTGGATTCCCCCGTGCTTCACAGTGCATCACCACCTTCTTTTCATCAGAATCCAATGGAAAAATAACATCATCTGGCTCCTGGATGAAAACGGGCCCAAACTCTTCACTTTCTGCAAGGGGGGGAAAAAAGAAAAGAGACAAAGACAAGAATGATTGCAATTATCACAACATGAAAGCTCATCTGCTTTAAGGTCCAATTACTTTCTATTATTACCCTCGGTCTGGGTGGTGCAAGTGTGTATTTCTGAGCAGGAGACTACAGGAAACAAGAGATATTGAAGATGTACAGCTCTATAGTGTAATGGACAGTACCAATAACGAGCATGGGATCCTGCAGCACACAGCTGATTGTTTGATAGGTGAGAACACAATTGTAATATATGGTTGTTAGATGAGTGAAAACATTAGTAATACACTGTTAGTACGTTTGTTCCAACACAACCATTTGTCTTCTCTTCTCACCAATCTATTTCTGACCTTTTAGTGTAGAGTAATTTTCACCACCCTGCTGCTGAAATTAGGACATTTTTTTTTTATCGTCAGGGCAGAAATTAAACAAGACAATCTTTCCTTTTCTTCTGTCAGTCCTCCAACATTATTAAATATCCGAATAATATAATTGTCCCTGTCAGGCTTGTGTTCTTTTAAAACAAGCTTTACAGGAGAAATTACAAGAACAAAAATAACATACTGGTTAAAATGTTAGCCACAAAACAGGGATCCATCTATAGCTCACTGTAGGTAGCTAATATATATGGACATTAATGCGCTAAAATTCAATTGTAGTACACAAATAAATGAAATAAAACAGTCAAACTATTGTGTCCACATGACAACAACAGCTTGTTTCAAATGTACACTGTATATCACAGCTGAGAGGATTTTAATTCTAAGAATCATTATTGGTAGTTTATAACCGCACCAGAAAATTGCCACCCGCTCTGTAGCCACATCACAGTTAGCGCGTGTCATGGCATAGTGCAAGTTTAAAGTACAGTTTGACATTTTGAGTGTAATTAAGGCACATGCTGCAATTTACCACTGAGTGCTCCATATTTAGTGTACAAAGGAACAATGTTCAAGCTGTTCTTGCGGCTGGAAGGGTGCGGTTTATTATATGTAATGTGTAATGTTTTGAAGACGATTTATAATGTCACTCCCCAGACGAACGGAGCGAGAGTGGCCTAAAATAAATCACTGTCAGCATCAATCAGTTTATTACATCAATATATATATATTAAAACATCTCTATGAGAAGTGTAAATATATCACTGAAAGATGTCCGACCATACCATTAGGACAGGAAACACACAGACGAGATTAAACAACCAAGTAGGTCTAACATAATTTAAATCAAATAAACAAATTCCATGTATTTAACAAGTAGTACTGTATTGCAATTTTTTTCACGCAAGGTGCCATACAAATAAAGTTGAATTGAATTGACAGTGTTGCCGATAGCGGGTTCCAGCCAAAGCTAATCTGCAAAACCTGTCCCTGATTAATTTCTTCCATTTACAAAAGGTCACTGCCTATCATCATTAACATTACATTAGTTAAGCACATAATAAAGAGTGACATTATCATACATGTGAGATTGTCATAAAAATTAAATATATACATTATGTACAGTATAAAATATTTTTTAAAAACGTGTGAAGCTCAGATTACAAATGTTTGTATGAAGTCACATTTGTGAAATACTATTTTTTGCCAACAAGCATGACAACGTTTAAGTGACACTGTTCCTTGATCAAGTTGCTCCTGTTGGTGATTTGAAGTGGCTCGTATGTAAGATTTGAACTCCTTGGCACAAATGCATCCACATATCAATGTACCTGCTGCTGTAGTGTCTTCTGTGTGGCAGTCCCTGTTGCACTTGTCGTCTGTTCCTTCTCTTTGATCGAGCCCCGTGTTAACACAGGAGTGATGCACTTACCGTAGAGGGTTTTCCATGTACACTGCATCAGACTTCACAATTTAAAGCTGAATCGTGTGTTCTCAAGAAGATCCGTTTCTCTATGAGATTAATTCGGGAGAGATGTAAACTCGGTAAACATGTCGTGATGCGCTTCTTGTGTCTTTCATGTGAAGCCACAACACAGCAGCTTAAGTCCTTGGAGTATATTGATATTCATGCCGTGTGTTTAAACAGACTTCATCTTATGGAGCATTTTTCAATTGGCTGGCATCACATTTCTTCTGGAACATACAGCACATAATGTAACAATGCAACGCCGCCAGTCTTTAAATACCTCTCACTATTTAAGACTGATCTGATGACAATAAAAGAATCATTGCTTTTTTTTCTCAGGGTATGTATAATCTCACCGACCCTTTGTCAGCAATTTACTATTCTGCAGGGAAATAAAAAGCTTTTGAAATAATAACCTAATCAGTGGAGGAAAATGAATCAATATTAAGTCGCAAACCTTGCTGTGCATATAAAGCGAGGCAGTTCAGTACTTGCAGTGTTGCTAATCCTAAAAATGGCTCTAGATCTCTGTATTTTCTTCACACATCTCTCCGTCTATCTATCCTTTCATGCATCCAACAACGCCGGTCTGCTCCACCTGCCCCTCGTTTAGCTTGTGGAGCGGACCATGATGTATGATCAAATTATCTCTCTTTCAAATGAAACAATGAGGGTTTTGGTTCTGAGAGCGAGTGAAAATCCAGGGCCGGCTGATGTCTGTGGGTACTACAGGCAGTCGCCTATAAGAATATTGACACAGCAATATATTGTATTGCTTCCTCTCGCAATATCATTATCGATACACTGGCGGTTTAACAGTCACTACATCCTCCTGTGTAAAGTTAATTTAAACGCATTGAAACGATTTCAGTGAGGCATAATTGCGTCCCTCCGCCAAACACATTCTGCCTGCTGGCAGTTCGTCTTTTTGCCAGTTTATGGCTCCTTTACACTGGAGTGGTAGCACACAAGGACACGCTGCAGTCAGTGTGTGTGATACAAAGGCACCTAGCTAAAAGTCCATGTACATTTTATACAGTTCCTTCATCTCACTGTCAAATTGGGTGAAAATGATGCCGCAATGCAGTGAGTAAATACAGAGATACAGATATTGTGATGTATCTATAGTCTGGCAACATATTTTTTTCTTATATCATGTTATCATTGTTATTTTGAACAACATATGTTATATTCTTGAGGCATTTTCTTTAAATATAATGACTTCCAGTTCATGCTCAATTTTCCAATTAATTTCTTTTACCTAACATCAGATGATAGATGTAAAAAGGGATACTATTCCCTCAATGTTGGCTCTGATGTGGCTGTCACGAACACCCTCTGCCGGCACTTTAACCTGAAAGTAAATGTTTCATTTTAAAGACAGTGTGAACGTGCACAAAGTCAAAAGCAGCAAAAAAGAATGTTGCTGTCCTTCCTGACTGCTCCATAGTTCTGATTTATAGTCCTGTATCATCTAAATCAATGAATAACATATAGTGTGCTGCAGACAACCTGCTTCAGGTGACAGCTGGAACCAACTGTGGATTAGCTTCATGTCAATATGGTTAATAAAGGGACAATTGTAGTACAAGCATCTTATTTCTGCAGGTAATTAACTGTGGTTAAAGCATGACAATGCAATCGGAGGTGTCCAGACATGTTAATAAATTGAGTTGAAAAAGTTAATTATCATTTCTTTTTTTTCGGCCCCTAGTTTTTTATTACCGGAGCTGTGACCTCATATAATAACATTTTTGTGACCATTTAAAAACATTTAAGGTTTGGAGGCAAAAACCAGGTTTCAGTGCTCGAGGCCATTTGGTCTGTGTAGTTTAAAAACACATACACACACACACGCATAGAAGTTGTTTAAATCACTCAACTTCAGGTGCCATGGCCATCTGTCAGTCACACAGCCAAAAAAGCAATATCCCCTTTAAGCCACGAAAGGTGCATTACTTTTTGGCATCCATTTCATCCACAGAACATCAATCCGGTCCAGTGGTATAATGCTCTTGTCACCACTGACAATAGAGAGAGGCATTACTCTCACCTTGGTTATAGAGATGTAAGTCATTTTATGGCTACATAGTGATAATGCTGTCAGAAAGTCAGGAGAACAGAAAGATAAGACAGACAAGCACAAAAGAAGACACGGAAAAATAAACAGAAACAGAAACAAAAAATGAAAATAAAATGAGAAAGAGGTTGTTGTTCCCATTTTCTGCCTGCTTTTCATGTGATTAACTCATTACTCCCAACGTGCGCTGTCCTTCTGCCAATTCAGCAGCTACTTCAGATTTCCATTAATTAAGCACTCCAGATGCAATAAGCATGATGTGATTAATCATATATTAAAGTGTCAATGTATCCTCTAGAAATATTCATGCCGTGAGTCAAGAAGTGACCCATGTAGATTTATTACAGCTTGTTGCCATGCTGTGTTTGGGATATTAAATCTTCCTTTTGACAAAGATATCCGTCATATCTATAGCTTCCATACTGACAGGAACACAGAGAGAGTGGGATATTGCTGTGATCCCACTTCAATTTCATAAAGGGCACAACCCCGGTCACTGCAGACCATGCACAGTGATGATGGATAGGTGAGATTCATTTCCAGACCAAATCTAAACAGGCAGGAAGCCTTCACACATAAAGTGCGACCAGACATGGCAGACTGCTGCAGAGATAGCAAAGTACATTCACACCAATCATATTTGGACGAGGGTTTATTCAAACCCGTTTTTAGTCTGGTTTGTTTCAGTAGGTGAGGGCAGCGTCTACTGAACTCGCGTGGCTCCTCTGAAAATCCAGATTAATTGCAAACCCAACAGACAGCCATGCCAAAAAAATATCCTGCTTTATCGTCTATTTGATCTTAAATGGCATCATAGTTTACTAAATCAGCGTCATTCTGTATTGAAGAAGACTTTAAACTAGTGACTGAGAAAACAAAATCAACTGTTTACTGCGAGTCATTTTCTCATAAGCTTACATGCAATCAGACTTCATTTTGAAACCAGTAGCACATTTAAGACACCGCCACATTGGCTTCACTTCTCATAATCTCTGTCCACATGTTTTACTGTTCATGGTCTCCACAGAAGGAGGCAGATGTTGACATTTGACATCCACAGTAGCAATAACATCTGACAGAAATTCATTTTTAGCATTCTCTTCTCGTTTTATTTCTTAACTAATGAACACTGCAGCTAGAAAATAACGCCAAAGAGTACACAAGTGCTCATTATCTTTGGCTAAAGCCGCAAAAGAAAAAATATATATCCGGCGGAAAAAAAGGAAATTGTTCAATTAGTAAGCTATTTGTGAGGTTGAGTTTTATGTACAGTTTGTAAATGTGAATATGAACTTTAACAAATCCAAAGCAAAACTTTTCAATTTTGCTTCAGACAAGAGCAAACAAACTGTGGGTTTGACTGCACCATTAGTTTTACCTTCACTTCTGTAGTCCTCCTGAGAGCCGAGCAGACTCAGGGCTGACAGGGGGTGACTGGAGAAAGCAGGCCAGTCAGGAGTGCCCAGCCCACCACTGTGGTGTTGTCGAGGTCTGCTGCGCGAGTTGAGCACTGACGAGCTGTCTGGTTTCATTCGTAATACTGCTGCGTATGATATAGGCCGTGCTGCAACAGCTCTTGCAAAGTCTGGGGGAAAAAAAAAAAGGTGAAACACAGTGAAAAATTGCATCACATATAGTCATGACTTTCAGTACAACCGGTCTCAAAGGAGACAGACATTTCACCCAAAGAATGGTGTTTTGGATACATATCAGGAGAAATACCTACAATCAACTTCCAAATGGAGCAACAATAACCTGCAAATGCTAACTTTGTGCTAATGCTTAAACATCTGAGTGTTTCTTGTTTCATAATATATCCTCTTCACATTAACAACCATATAGGTCCACTGTGCAAGTAGCCTATTACGACCCATATCAACATGTATTGTCAGGTGGTGACATCAAGTGGCTGTATTTATTACTACGGCTGCAAAAGAGGAAGTCATGTGAAGTAGCATAAAGAAGCGAGGACAGGGTGGGTGGTTGGTTGAATCAAACAGAGGGCTTTTATGTAGGAGACGACTGTTCGTCTTTGGTTCGGACATTTTGTAGCTGTTTTTGAGACAACAAAGCCAGGTGATCTAAGCCGAGACATGTTCTTTTACTAATCCTAAATAAATGGTTCTTTGTGCCTAAACCTAACTACACCATAAGCACAGTGTTTTCACAACATACCGTTTCAATGAAATATACAAATTCGACATGTCCAAGGTTTTCAGAAATGTACAGTGACAACAACTATTCTTGTGGTCGGGTTGTCCTTACATATAAGCCGGCCCATTTCTATTCATTCTCTGCAGTATTGTGCTTTTAACATAGTGGTCCAGCCGTCAACTCCTATTAATATAATCCTGAGCCTTTACAACCTATTGTAACGTCTGTAATCTACAAAATTCTCTGTACTGTCATCCTCTGCTTTAAGACGGAGAAGCTCAAGTCACTTTCTCATGCTATTATACAAAGAATATTCTAGCAAAAAACTAGTGTTCTACATGACAGAAATCTTGCAGCTGCTGAAGCCAGCAGAATAAGGATGTGTCATGATTCAGAGACAGCTCTGAATGAAACAGGTGGGGAAAAAAAAAACATAGACGGCACGCCTACAGTCTGCAGGAAATAAACATAGTGCTGAAAACCACGCAGAGTATCTGTGATGTAACAGATTTCTGAAGAAAAGTCAGCCAACAAGGTGCAGATTTGGAGCTTTGAAGCCTTTATCTGTTCCTCTTCAAGTCTGAAGATCAACTTAATGGAACAATCATTTTCCAAATGACCACCAAGAGACTTCTTTTTAAGACTTATACTTAAAAAGAAGTAAAATTACTCTTTTTTAATCCTAATTTCAAGAACAATGCTAGAACAAAACCCGTAATAGCGCTCACACAGTCAGTCTGGAACACCTTCCATAAGGTCAGTGTTAGAGTCTTCCATTAGAGGCATCGTATAAAAGGCAAGCATGCCTTTGGTGAAAACATGCACTTCTTGCAAGGCACCACAGATACTCTGTATATCGCAGAATTCACTGTCATCGAAGTCTCAAATTGAATAAAATGGTGAGTGTAACAGAGCAGAAGAGAAACAACTTCCCTCGGAGGTTCAGAATAACATCCTCTCTGAAATGTAAACTACAGTTAGAGCTGTCACTTGTCATTTCCGTCACCGCACTCTTCTCCTAAGTACTTTTGAAGAATTCAATCCACTTTTTATGTAGGGTATTGTGCCAACGTGTTGTCTTTTATGACACTATAAATGTAACGACTCACAAACAATTAGTCAATCTATGACAGCTCATCGCCATTGCATTTTTTTTTTCTCCAAAGCAGCTATACAATAAAGCTGGAACAAACAGCTGAAATTGCTGATGATACGGAACCATTTCTGTTCAGACATAATGCTTAAAGAGAAATGCAGAAAGACGAGAGGCTTGAAGCTCAGCGAGAGTCTAATCAGAGTTTTGCAAAAAAAAAAAAAAGGGGGTGGGAGCATTTTTCGCACTACATGATAAAGTGCTATGAAAGAACTGAACAAAACTGAGAAATAATTATGTGCCCTTGGGGAGTTGTCAGCTGCAAAAATACTGCTATCTACAAATGGAGAGCGGGCAATTACTGTATTACATATTATGGGGAGGAAGCAGGATATGGAACTGCATTTGAAATTAAAGGTATTGTGACTTTGAAAATTGATAAGCAAAGCAATTAGTGGTTGGTTTGTAGTCAGTTAAACAATGTATCTCACTGAGAATAAGCTCAGTTGAGGTGAACATTACAGTACGTTTCCCACCGCTGATGCACATGGCTGGTTTAACACAGCAGAGTCCTCCACTGTTTCCTTTGATAGCTGGAAAAGTAAAACAACATACTAACTTCAGGTGATAAGACAACATGCACAGCAGACTAAACCTTGTATTTGTTCTGTTGAGTGAATCCCACATTAACTATGAAATGTAGATACATTAACATATTTTGTTACGTTTAACATCAACTCACCACACTTGCAATTTCAAAATATAAAGATACTGAACAATGGCTTTTCCAGAACAATTGGTTTCCTAACGTCTAATTATTTTTATGACATTTCTCAAAAGCCATGTTTTTGAAAGAGCGTTATCTAACAGGAGTTTGCCGGGTTCGAAGCCGTTTTATCCTATTGTCCTCTCTTTTGCCGATGATTAATTGAATTGTCAGCATGAACCTCTTAGATTGCGAAAGCTATTGTCATGTTTTGTTTTGTTTCGTCCTTAACACTATAATGCAGATCCACTGTCTGGTCTTAACCTCTTAAATAAATCTGTTTCGCCAGTTTACCCCTCCCATATCACTTAGGACCTTTATTTGAGGATCTTTGAAAATAACAGCAAATCAGCACAGGTATGTTGCCATCATAAGTTATATAATAAGAGATTCTTACAGTGCACAAACATAACAGAGGCCTTTTGATTGAATCATCGCTGACACACAGAACTACTCCACAGAAATTCAAAAGGAATCTCAAGTGTCAGCCGCTGCCAACTCGCCCTTTGTCACAGCACTGAAGTCGCACTTTGCAGGAAATTAGAGAAGTAACAAGATTATTGACTGAACATGATAAATGTAATCCAAGTTATATCCTGTTTAATTCAATTATGGTCACTTAACCAATAATGAGAAGGAGGCCTGCGACTCCCTGGTGACAATGCTTGGCTATGTGCATCCTCAATGAAGGAATGGTACATGAATGCTTAATTGTTAACCATCAATTGTTCAGTGCCGCCGCGCACATCTGGAGAGATTTCAGAACAGAAGCTACAGCTGTTTTTTCTGACTGAGACCAACCCCTCAGCAGCACGTTGGATTTTACCCAGTTTGTTACAATACGTACAGTACGTCAATAAGGTAGATGACTTGGCGCAACCCAGCATCTCTCTGACTGACAGTTTGCCTTGACAGTTGAAGTGTGGGTGAGGAAACCATTGAGTGATGACAAGGAAACAGCTTGTTAAAAAAATAAGTTGATCCTGTTAAAAGATGACAGCTGCACTGACTTGAATTTAGTCAAGGTTCAAAAGGCTCATCGAAAGGCTCATTTCTCTTGGGAGATGCAAACATGTCATCTCATCTCAGTGCTAGTTGTACATACATCTAAGAACATTTGACTTGATTCATAGCAATGATTACGTTATTTGCGAATGTGGCCACGCTGTAAAGACACAAAAAAAGACTGACAATTTTTCCTGACGCATCAGAAACTTGCTTAACTGCAATCATTCATCGCCCCTTCAATCAAAGTGAACTTGTTAGACACCTGGACAGTCTCAGCCCCGAGCAATCCCGAGAAGAGAGAAGTGAGTTGGACAAAGAGAGCGACGGATCACATAAAAAATGACAGTAACACACAAGCCCTTCTCCCTGCAGCGTAAAAGCAACTTCTCTCGATCCAAGAAGAATTCCAGCAGAGTGTTGATCACTCTGCATGCGTGACACACTCAGAAACACACAGCACAGGCTTTGAGCCTAGTAATCCAAATGCTTCAGCAATTACATTCCTTGATACGAACATGGCTGGTGTCACCATTCTGACATATTCAGTTATGCTGGCACAGTGTCAGAGATGTCATTGTGAAGGCTGCTCTGGTGCTGCTTAATTGTACTGCATGATATCGAAAGGTACGTCTAATACCTTCTCCATCCCCCATTAATGTCCGTGGAGAGTTGAAGGTGACATATTGGATTGCATTTGATGCAGCTAGTTGTCCCTAAAGAAAGGAACTGACAAACCAATAACAAATCTTGACTGCAGGGTTCACCCTGACTCAAACTGTTAACTGGGGAGAAAACACTGAAAAGAAAAGCATATCAGTGTGCACGAACTGAGTTACGAATATTGCAATTTAATGACATTAAAGGATAACTCCCCCAATTTTACACATGAAAGCCTCAGAGTGCTATAATGTATGGTGATGGCAGTCAGTGGCCTCTAACATTGAACTCCTTTGAAACTGCTGGACTCATTATGGAGTTTGAATAATCAAAAAAGATACCTCTAACATATTGTCTTTTTAATTTCATGCATTCTTCCAATTATTTCATATATATAGTAGTATTCCCTGAGTCCAAGTTACCGTTTAACTGGCAATAGCTATTTATTCCAGTTTCTTTAGATCGCTCTCTTTAACAAGGGTCTGCCAGGGACATTCTGTCAATAAGGACTATACTTTTTATATACAGTTTTGACAAAACGTTATGTTATAATGGTCCAATTCCTTTCCTCTGGAAGAAAAAAAAAAAAAAAAACTGGGACTAAACCTTGACAAATGCAGCATACTAAAAAAAAGTCTCTTTGTTTGTTTGACTACTGAAGCCAACAGGCACTCGCTCTTGTCAGCTGTCACCTTCATCTGATAAAAGCAATGACCCCTGCCTATACCACTGATCCCTATCTTTTCGAGGGTGCAAAGTCAGAGACGCTCATTGTTGTTGAAAGGGCTGCACCTGCTGCATTTCAGGGAGTTCTAGCGTAATGCCATCGGTGATCGTTTCAGGTCTTCACACCAACTTCACGATAACATCACCGAAGGACACAATGGCCATTTTATAGTTGAGCAAAGAACAAAAAGCCAAACGTTCCTGTTTCCCTGTCCTCATTGTCATGTGTATGTTAGACACGTGGGGGCTTAATGGAGATCCCATTTCTGTAAATAAATTCAGCGTTCAAATCTAAGATATCGTGACCGACTGAGGAAACTTACATGGATGTGAAAGAAGGAACTGGAGCTGCAAACAAAGCAACAACAGAGGTGAGGGTGAGGCTAGGAGAGGATGACATGTTTTAAGTGAGCAGAGGGGAGACCTGAGGAAACAGTGAGAAACTCATCTGCTTGTATTAGGTCATTGGGTTGACACAGCAGCACTGGAGACAATGTGCGAGTCTTGGGATTTGTCTGCAGCCTCTGTGGCGTGAAAAATGAATTAGAATAACATACAGTAAGTAGGTGAGACGCTCACTGGGGCTCAAGTAGACAGACATGATTAGCCATAGCCTGTAAGATTAATGAAGACCTTCACAGGGAGATTATATTGACTGAAGCTGATTATGCTTGAGACCATTTATTCAGCGGAATATCATTACAGATAGAACAATCCATACATCATATGCAACCTCACCTCACCTCCTATCACAGCGGACTACTGACTAAAACCCTGTCTTTTTTCCCCTGATCCTCGTGGACTGTGGAGATTGGACGAGTTCCTTCAACCTTGCGAGATGGAAACGCAGTGGTGTCGCATGATGTATGGTATTATATTGTCATGTTTCCTAATGGAAAGTCTTTATCCAAGATGTTCTGGCATTGACATTCTTTTTATTCTTTATTTAAACCTTTTTTTTTTTCCAACCAGATTTGTGTAACTACAACATTGGTAGTTTATGCAAATGAACAATATTAAACTGCTATGAAAAATCCCTCGGACAAGAAAGGATCTGTTATCTGCTTGGTTGTGGTATCAACGATATATCGTACGTGGATCGAGTGAGGGGCGTCTCGTCAAGCTCCAATCAAACTGTCTTAACTAAGCTCGTGAAAAAGGAGCCTGAAAACCTAAAATTATACTGCTCAAACGGACACTGCTGATCAGATATGAGCCACGATCCTGTTTGTTGTAATACAGCGATCTTACTGTTTCCTGTTTCAAAATAGACAACAGGCTAAAACCCCTGTCACCTATCAGCGTGGGTGTTCACTGGTCCGGCGTGGTGCAGTGCAGTCTGCTTGAATCAAAGTATAACCTCGGCCCCTTTTTTCTCCGGTCATGCAGCACCAATTACAAAATATTTTCATCTCTCCACTGCATAGACAGCCCAGTTTCATTTAAGAGCCAACTTTCCACTGATGAAATACTTATTTTAAATCTCATATTGGAGGCGCAATAAAATTCTGCTGTGACATAACACAAAAGCAGATGCCATGTGTATTTCTTTTCTAACTAAAATAACAAAAGCAAATGACAACACATTTTTCTAATTGGCTGTTATTAGCAGGAGTCTATTCCACCATCTTTGGCATAAGCACACAGGTTCATTGTATGTACTTATGTACTCTGAAATGCCAATTTCAAATCCCTGGGTGGTGATTATATTGTTGCACTGCCAAGACTTGAATGTTGTGCCCAACTTCTCATGTTTAGAGAAATCAACAATGACTTACTTTCTTCTCATTTTTTATTTTTTATTTTTTTTTATTTCCTGGGCTCAAGTTGTGAGTGTAGGAGAGGCTGTCACAACGTAGGATCTTGCCAGTTGGAGAAAGTCCATAACTCCCTGATGGTGGGACCATAAATAGTTCTCAAAGTTTGTGTATGTGGACTGTATTTACAAAGTTAAAGACCTGCAGAATTATCTACTATGTATACTACACTATTAGTATTTAGGTTACTGGGATGTTGGGACATTGAAGAATTTGTAGTTAGCCTCTGTGGCTTGTGGGTGTGACTTTTAACAAATCTACGTGTTTTAATGTTTATTTTTCAAGGTGTACAATCACAGCGATATATTCATTGCAGGGTCTGGCACGGCGTAGCGCATGCAAATAATCACCCATTTATCCGTACGCAAACCGTATTTCTGGTGCATGACTCTTACGCCCTTGGGGAAAAATGACTTCATGCATCACTTATACTGCACCACACATCTATATTCCCTGCAACGCACTTGTAATATTGAAACACCTCACAGTTACCTGATGAACAGCTGAATTACAATTCGACACTTAACCCCCCGAGCTACATTGTATTTCAATCAGAGTCTGGAGGGAGGAAAAACAAGAAATGGCCCCAGACGTCATGCCTGTCCAGCCCACTCTTAAAAGCACCAGAGAGGTCTAATTGTGCTGCTCTCGACTGATTTCAATATCTGCGGTGCAAAAAAAAAAACGACGAGGCAGTGGAAAGGACAGGTCCAGAGGAAAATAAAACGGCTGTCTTCAAAGTGAGCATTTTCAGAATATTGAGACCGAACAGTGGGTCAATAATCCATTACGCAGCACATCATGTCAAAAGTATCATAATAAAACAAAAGCCGCATCACGCCCTTGGGAGTGGCTGCTCACGGCTCCAGCTGATGAGCATATTGAAAACCAGTTTGAAGTGCAGCACTCTTATTAAAATGTGACATATCTCTGACTCATACATACTCAGCTCACAGCACTGCTTTGACTGGGGTGGAAAATCACTACTTTTATAGACTTCTTTGTTACCTGTGGTCCAGCATTGGTGGAGTAATTGTTCTGTAAAAAAATCTCCCTCGCTCTTAAATTTCAACAGCGCAGTGTCTTCATCGTGTAAAGCCTTTTTTCTCTATTTTTTTTTTTCAAAATCAATATCACGATGGTATCAGCACTGCAGAGAAAATGTGCAACAATAATTTTTACGAATTTGATTCAGGTTACCGATAAGGCAATGCAACTGCTAATGCGTAGATGGATGATGACAGGAAACACAAGCTCCTTCAGGAGACCTGATAAAAGTCTACTGCGAGTCTTCCATCTCAGATAAACCAAGAAGAAATAAAGAAATAAATAAATCGAGGACAAAGAACAGAGAAAGCAAACAAAAGTAAAGACCTGTCATAGCTAGTTATGAGATAACAATGTGCCTGGGGACAATATTGATGCATGGTGTGTATCTGCTTTTTGGAGTTTTTATGTGATGCCCATAACATTTCATTTGTCTGCACTGTCTTTTATCTCTTGGCTTCTTTCATTCAACACAAACACAAGACTTCACAGTGGAAGTGAAATGCAGGACAGAATTATATAAACAGACAAAATGGCACAACGCATTACGCACAGGAAGTGTTGTGATCATCAAGTTGGCGACATCGGGATGCATTTCTTAATTTGCCGATATGAGAAACTAGACTACTTGATTTTCCATCAAATAAAAGATGATATATTGGACCAGAATAGTTTTATTCTAACTGATCAGTGATACAGACTGTACGTGTTGAGAGAGAAAACATTTCCTCTTGGAGGAAGTGCATGCTGTTTTATTCTTAATTTAAATAGCAAGTTCCATCAAGTATGTGTTACACATATATAGCCTGAGCGCTTCAGTAACTACAGTGTATATGTGCTATTTTGTCTACAATTCTCGGAAACAGGAGACAAACAGGAGACACTGGGTAATCTCTGTCATGCATAAAATGCTAATGTGAAAACAGTGTGACTATAATTGAATGTTCGAGAAATGGCATTTTTATTTTTAAGACGTCATCATTGCTGAAAGGTTAATGACTTGCAGTTAAAGTTACATTTGCATATTATCATATTTGATTGTATCTAAAACATGAACCGCACCCACAAGCAGACTTTGCTTTCCTGTACTGCCAGTCAGATACAGAGTGTACTAAAACAGGAATCTGATTTCATGAAACTCAATATATTTTAATTTGTTTGTGCTCCTGAAGATCCAATCTTGATATTTTTACCTCTGATAGCTGAAATGACAATTTCGGTCTAGACAAAAGTAGACAAGGTCACATATAGTATTTCTCTCCACATAAGTCAGGAATGTAAAGGAAGACAAATTGATCTCGTTGTAAATCCCTATAAGGCCTTTGAGAAAGAGCCTGGCCATTTTTTTCTCAGAAGCAATTATTTTTGCAAAGCGGTAAGACAACAGGAGACAGTGTAGTAGCAGAGGGCTGAGATACGTGTAATGAACAAACAGAGCAATTTCTGTCAACTATATGCACTCAAGGTACCGTGGAACCAAATCCTCAGGTCGAAAATCAATAGATAGAATTGACTCAACCGAAACAAATTAACTGCACAAGCCACTAAGTCCCTGTTTATAAACTTGATAAACTAGTGAAAGTTTTGATAAACAGATAACAGATAACCTCCAGCGTCTCTACAAGAGCTGCTTTTCTAATGCAAAGCTTAGGTCGTTTGAAAAAAGAAAAAAAAAAAAAAAACTGCAGCTGGAGCGACAGTCAATATCCTTATTGACTTTCTATACATGTTGTAGTATGACTTGCAGTAGGAATGCCGAGGTTAAATGTGCCACACTGTGGAAAGTAAGATTTCCTTTGTGAGCAGGTCTAGGTGTTATACAAATACTGTGAAAGTATATATATAAAAAAAAATGCTCAATCTAATTGCACTTTGAGAAACTGTGACTTTGAGGTTGTGATGGCACAAATATACAGTCAAGCAAATGTGGGCGGTGCCTGCTCAGGCCTGTGAAAGCTGACCAATCAGAGCAGACTGGGCTTCGCAGGACGTAAAAGTTACAAGTGCCTTTGAAATATACATTTAGTTGTTGAGATACAATAAAATAAATAGCAGAAAATCCTTGTGTGTTAATGTTAGAAATCGTACTACGGTGCTGCTGTTCATTGTCCATTACCCCAGTAGACCTTGACACACCAGAGCCTGTTCATATTCCATTTAGTTTTCCCTTTTTCTCTGTTCATGATGTTTGCAATATTAAATAGCAGAACAGCACCTTGAGTAGTAGCCATGGCCACTGCTGTTATCTCACATAAAGCACACAGACACTCAAAACAGATGAGACATTTCTGAGAGATCTCTTAAGTGCTTGTGTTAGTCTAACAAGCTTTCGATAGTCAATTGACATTGCAGTTAAAAAACTCTGTGTATCAACTCTACTCTGCGTATCATTCTGAGTAATCCTTCAATCTGATTGACTTGGACTCACTGAATATTTTACCAAACAATGTGGTCTAAACCATTTCATAAGAATAAAAAAAAGGAATCTAAAATGCTGATCAAACAATGAAAATAGTTTCTTTATACTTGGAGCTCTGAGCGGGTGGCAGCACAGGATATGACGGGCAGATAATGAAGGTGTCTTTTGTTTTCCCTTGAGGAATTTCATTTTACTCCACAATGCCTTGATGTGCTTCAAGAAACCGCACGAGGCCCAGACGCTGAACTGTCAGAACTGCAATTTTCTTAAGTGTGCCAATATCCATCGCACCGTCCTCCGACCTGCTCCCTGAGTATTCGTAAGATATGACACCACAAGACTAGCAGACCGGGTGAAGATGGAGTCTGACAGTGTGAGCAGAGTTGACAAAACGGTGTAAGTTTCATGTTTTCTCAATTACATCCGTATCCGGTGAAGATATCTTTAAATCTGTTGGTTTGAGTTTTCAGTTGTCTTTGATGGTTGAATGTGACTGTTTGGTAAATGTTCCTCAAATTGCGTACACGGATTTTTGTGGCATCAACAATTTCTGAAGTTTGATTATAAATTGCTTCACAGATAAAGGTCAAAGTGACTGCGAGGAACTTTTCAGTATTTGTTGATTCAGCCCCTTCTGACAGAAGCGCTACGACACCAGCGCCTGCTGTTGTAAAGATCACAGGATGGATTACGATGAGGTAATGTATTTATATATGATTTTATATGTTATATATGTGATCGGACCCGAGCACAGGCAGAAATAACAAGTCTTTCTGCTGATGGAAATACATATTGAGCTGGTAGAGCCTCACCATCACACCTCTTTTGACTCACTTTCACAAACTCCATGGGGAGGAAAGATTTACACTTTAAAGACAACTGTTTAAAACCTTTCAACAAACCTCCGAGTGATTATGCAAATTAGACCACAGACCTGTCTTTATATTGGCATACATTTTGAAAAAAGGATACACGAAGAATACATGTATACAGCATAACATGAATAAATATTGAATTGACGTTCAGGTTGACAGCCTTCTTACAAACAGCTACCTATCTCTCACCGTGGAAGCCTTACACTGCTCTTTACCTCACAACAAAGTGGTGTCACCCTGAAACAGCTTTGCTGTTATGTATGGCTTTGTTGTTCGTTGTCTCTGCAAGCACATATAATTACTACCCAGTGGTGCAAGCTGCAGCGGTGTACAACAAATTAGATATCAAGTATGTGAATAAAACACCTATTTACACTGCCGTGAATGTTAAACATCTTACGGACCACAATTGAAAGTATTCATCATTTTAGCGCTTTTACCTACAAAACTGCTCTTGAGAAAATTACTTTTTTTACATGCCAGGAGACTCACAGACGGAAGAGATTCACAGCAACATGCCTGACAGAAATAGTCCTATGAGCACTGAGGCCAGCATGCTATAAGTCACTGACTCACAGAGCAGCAGCGGGGCAATGCTAGAGATTACACAGAACCAGAATTATAATGAAGAAGCCTAATTCCACTTCAGACTGCTTTTCGCTTGTAAGGGACTTTACACGCTATATTGGAGCGAAGCCTGATGACTTTACAGCAGGCCATAAACCTGCAGCATTCATAGGAAGGTGCGATCTTGACCATCTTACTACAGTATTTGTAGTACTCTTTATCCAAAGTGCCATACCCTACACATAATACATAATATGAAACTCCAGCCCCTCTCTTATAAAGATGTCCCTGGAGGCAAAGGATGAAAAGTTAAGAAACAGTTGTTTCCATTTTCTAGTATGGTTTAACGAGCAGACGAGCGAGGTCGGTGTTGTGTGTCTGGCTCCCAGAAACAAAGCCCGGAGAGAGCTACAGGGTGCATGAACTCAGCTCCGGGGAGGTTAAAGAACCATTAAAAACGCAGAATGCATTAGACTTGCAAACACAAGCTCTAGACTGACCAAGAGAGATACTTGATCTGGAACTTAAAATTGTGCACTTACTGCTAATCACAGTTAAGATGTGCTACCAAAAAAATCAGCTCAGTGGGTGGAGCAGGCTCCTGCCAACAGGAGGCTGAAACTTAAGATTATTTTCCGGGAGGTTCCTTCTGTTTATTGCCATACAGCCAGTCGTAGACCTTTTACTGAAATGGTGCAGAAAGCCCTGTCAAATACCGGAGACTCTAAAGCCTCTCAGAAAAAGGAATGCTTAATGAGCAATGACATCCTCACCTCTTCTCAGATTTAAGTGCAAAAAATTCATCATTTCAAAGACGCATATTCATCCTCTCCAAGTATGAAAAGATGCGGAACCTCCTCTGGCATCCATAAGTGATGATTCTCCGTGCTCTTGCACATCTACAACTGCAGTGTCAATGCAGGAGATTTACACAGCGAACCAGTTCCTCTAATATCAGCGCTCAAACACACGGTATGACATTTCTGCTGCTCGTGGCCTCTCAATCAAGACAAAGAATAAAGATGGAGTTTGATGACATTGAGAACTCGTGTCTTTAAACACCACCTACCAACACCAATGAAAAAAAATATATGAAATTATATTTATGAACAAGCAATACAAACAATGGAAAACAACAGAGTGGGAAGCTCGCGTGTTTGCTGGCTTTCTTCTTCACTATATTTACGGTGATTGACAGGTTGCACAATGAAATACATCATCACAGTCAATTAAGTTGTGCAGATCTCTTTTTTGGAACATTCAGGATAAGTTAAGTATATAAACAAACAAATAACGCAACGCAGGACTGGTTGTTTTTTTCTGTATATCCACATTTGACCATCTTTTGAATGTCTTACCTGAAAGGCCACTGATGATAGACAAGAGGAGAAATGGTTTCCATGGTGACCCCATACTTGATGAAGAGGGTCCCTTTCTGCGGGAGCGTTAGCAGGTCTGCTTCGTCATTAAAGCTGTGCCTACGTACAGACAGAGAGAGGGAAAACATCTGTTGGCGGAAGGATATATATCACATGCATCCGGGGGCAGACTGTACGACTCTACAACTGTCAATCCAAACCACTGTGCTGATCTCATAAATTACATATTTCCATTTTCGATGAAGAAAGGATGAACCTTAAAGGATCACCCAACACCCCCATTTCATGTAAGACCATTAAGACGTTTTTTCTTGTGACCTCACTGTGCAAATATAGCTTCACGTAGAGCTGCAGTTTGTGTCTGCTCTGCAGTAATTGGTGCAAAACACGGAGAAGCTTGTGAAGTCAACTGAGCCTGTGTACTTCTTCTTATTTACAGAGCAAACCGTGTGTGGTACAGAGAATTTAATACCAATCAAAATATCACTTCTAAATGTTTTACATAGGCGATGTTGTTGTGACTGTATGTTGACAATTCCTATCCCCTCTAATTGCCTGCAGTCAATCACAGCTATTAAAAGTTTCCCTCATACGAGAAAAGTGTTGTGAAGAATCACACTTTTCATGGAAATAAATCACGATGCGACAGCTCTAACGAGACTCTGAAATCATTTGTCAGTGAACTGTCACTCACAATATATGCATTTACTTTAAGCATCCAAACTATAGCAAGTATTCCGAGTTTGCAAAGCATATTCGAAAAGTTTGTTGCTGTTCCCGAATTTCTAGTGTTCACATATTTGAAGCTATTTAAATATCTTCCTGACAAACACACACGGACATGTTGTCTCATGTTCAGTTTATTGATTATCAAACCGACATATCCCCCGAAGCCTGTCCAACACTGGTTGATTTCTTAATGGGGCTGAAAAGACAGTGTTTGTGATGGTGCTGACCTCTAGTAGCCAGAGTAATTAAGAAGGGGCTAAAGGAGGGAGTCTGGAGGCGGAGTGTAAAGAGTGAGAAAGTCTGTTGCTGTGTTCTCAATTCAGGGTCTGCATCCTTCGAAGGACCCGGTCTTCGAAGGCGAGTCCTTCGGAGAGACCTTGTTAACCGTGTCAAGTGTTGTTAAATGGGACAGTCTAGCCTGTGGAGCATTTCCTGGTTGCGCCACTAGATGTTCTCGCCTTTACCCTTACGTCGCGATTTCTGCCGCTCAGGCTCGTGAAAGTGACAATCTATGCCAACCGTGTCTTTCTTTATTCTTTTTCGGGTGTGCAAAGAATCTTGGGATATGTGAGGCCACAAAGGACAGCAGTGGTGCATCCTCCAAAAAGAGATAAAAGGAGGCCGCATTTGGGCTGCATTTGGAGGAACCTTTGAACTGGGACAGCCTTCGCACGGCGTTGCAACGTAATTGGCCTTCAAATGCGTCCTCCGAAGGATGCAGACCCTGAATTGAGACACAGCATGTGTAAGGAGGAAGGATTGGTCAAACACAGGACTTTCACCCAGGGGGCCATTAATGTGTCCTATGTGAAAACAACAGTCAAAGTTGACTCAGTTAGTTGACAACATTATTTTACGTAGCGTGCTTACGCTAAGCGACACAACGTAATGTTTGAACCCAACCGTGATCTTTTCTTTAACCTATTCAACGCGTTCTGTATGAAACTTGTGTTGCATGCTTAGATAACTAGCGTCACCTACATGACAAAACATACTTTCTTGGACGTTACTATGAACTTTTCTAAATCTAACCAAGCAGTTTTTGCTGACACAACACCAAACCAAGCAACAATCTAACAATGTTACCAACATAACGCACTACATCAGCTTGCAGTAAATAATATCTCAGAATAATAATCAATTCGATATTGGATATTTCAAACATTTCATTCCTTATTTTGAAACAGTCATCACCAGAAGCATTTAAACACAACAGGGTATCCTAAAATAATATACTAGCTTGTATGTAAAGGAGCATACGTACCAAACAATTTAGTTTTAAACGTGTATGGCTGCTTTGAGCTGTGGTTGAATTTGTTTCAGCAGGATTATCATTCCTTCGTTTAACCAGCATTTTTAATAAATCATGCACACTGAGTCATAACACTGCTTAAACCACGTTCTACCTGCAAGTGGGGCTTTAAGCTGCGAGGGAATGATAACAACAGATGCAAATGGAACAAACACAGTGGTATTCAGGAGAACATGTGTGTAAAACGCTGTACCTTTACATACAGTACGGTTCTATTTTCAAGCAATGCTAATTGGATACATTTCTGAAGTGTAAGATCAGCTGACCATGGCATTCTCCCTCAGAGCCATTCATCTCCACAGCAGTACTTCTCCATTTATCTGATATTTTCACTCAGTCAACATGTTTTTGCATCAGCGCTCCCTGTCCTTTGTTTCTCTCCCTCTCTTATCGCACCAACTGGCTCTCTCGTCTTCATTTAAGCTGTCTGTCATTTAGATCATTAATGCGGCGGCACAGGCAGCTCGGTGGGTTGAGGGAACGCATGTCCAGATCCAGCAGGAGTCGTCTCACATTCATCATTTATGCCTCCTTGTCTTCGCCTCGCCTCATTTGCTCCCTATCCTCCCAGAATTCACCAGCAGTTGCACTTGTGGGTTAAACAACCAGTGACTTAGCAATTAGGCTATCCGTTATTTAGAGACGGAGAAAACCAGGGAGAAAGAAAGGGAGACAAACAAACACAATGATCCATTACCTTACTTATAATAAAAGCTGTTTCTGCTGTCAGTTTGTAGGCTATTCGCCATATGTGATCTGCCACTCATCTCCATAGATGTAAGCCTTTTTCTTTACAGCTGGAAATAAATTAAAACATGTTTTAACATTTCTTAGTTTTCACTGTCTTTGCTCACTGATGCAAAGAATGAAATAGCTGAAGGTCTGCTGTTTTGACAGCTGTGTGCACAGGCTGCTGAAAACTGCTCTCCTTTTAGGAAAAAAAAAAAGGTTCTTACCCTCCTTCACCTCACTATGACCTTCTTTTCATCTCACTTGCATACAGTGGCGTAAAAATAGAATGTATACAACAGCAGTGCGATAGAATATGAGAAGAAGTCCATTGCATACATTAAAAAGCACAAATCACCCCAGGAAAGGAAGCCCTTCGCTGTCCCTTTTTTACAGCACTCCACTTCATCCTCGGCTGCATAGGTCAGCCTGCTGTCATACAAACCCCTGGGTACATGTTGGAGTGAACAACTTCCACATCAGCCCCCAGTCGGTAACTGGAGTCTGAATCACATGTCTTCCTACAGACATCCAGAAGCTCCTCTGATTGATTATCTCCGGCCCGCTGTGTATTTATTTATTTATTTTTTTACAGAAAGAAGAAGAAGACAGAAGTTCTTCCGAGGGTTCCACGTTCACACCAATCCAAGTGCGTGTCACACATTCTGAAGTTTAGCTTGGGTCATTTTGGAAAGTTAGACTAGTAATGTTCCACCCAATATAATACCAACAAACAAATCATCTGTAAATCATACAGCAATCCAAAAGGGAAGAATTCCAAGCTTATGCAGCTTTTTAAGGCTTGGACTGACTTTTATATGAAGTCATTTCATTATGAATCATTCATGAATCATTCAGTTAAAGGTATATTATATATATACATATAAAAAAATAAGAGCTCATATTGTAGGTGTCCACGACAACTAAAAGTTAAATATGAATCATGTTTATGAATGGCTTATTAACAGACAGGAAAAAAGGAGAAGAGGAAATACTGAGCATCAGATTATCAAGCAGCGTTATAGTGTCAATATCCAAAGTGGTTTTGAATAATATATAATATAATTCCCAAAGATACAAAATATTGCAACTTCACAGCATGTAGAAGTCATAATCACAGTAAGTACGATGACAACATGCGTTATGATCAAAATATTTAATATTTAATCACCTGTCTTACAGTAACTGGGTTTTGGGATCTCGCATGTCTACCGTCAAGTATTTATGATTCTGGGAGAACATGGGTCCCTTGTGTATATCGTATAAAGTTTGTTCAGCACTCAGACAGCCTAAAGTTCACCTTACTTGACTGCTCGGCGTCTCACAGACTTCTGCCAGACATGTCATTCGTGGACTCAGCTTTCACTTTCCAGTCAACCATATACTTTATACAGGGGGAAATAAATTGGTAGAAACGTCTCTTGATTTACACGAGACAAGCCCACACAGACGCTATAGGCTTCAGAGCATAATTGCATGG
Source organism: Diplodus puntazzo (assembly GCA_963678695.2). Lineage (NCBI taxonomy): Eukaryota > Metazoa > Chordata > Actinopteri > Spariformes > Sparidae > Diplodus > Diplodus puntazzo. Next base: position 5,731,569 of record OZ023162.1, on the reverse strand, counting down.
GGAAAAAAAAAATGGCTCAATTAGGCAGGAACACCTGCCAACGAAACAAGAAATAAATGACAGGAAACAACAAGTAAAGCACAGACATAACAATTACACACCCCGCCAATTAAATAGACACAATTATCCCAATTTGAGTATCCTCAAAAACAAAAACATTATGTAACAGTTCTTCTAACCTTTTCACTAATGCACACGGACTGTTGTGCAGACCTGCAGTCTACTGAAGCTGGTCCAGGAGAGGATTCATATACATCCATGAAAGAGGAATCTCCTCTGTTTGCCTCCCCATGGGGTAGTCTACAATAACAACACAATAACTCCTCACAACGACTTCGTACCAAACACCTTTCCCAGGTGGGTACCATACAAATGGGGATTGCTGATTCTGCTACACTTCAGCCCAGGTGATCAGCACCTTGGCAGGTGTTTATAAATGAGGTGCTTGCGCAGGGTGCAACACGGTGCATTGACACTTCTGGATGCGATGCCTCTTCTTGGTTTCATCGCTGTGTTTCCTCAGGGCAGATAATACGTGAAACTAATAAAGGCATCATTACACAGTCTGGAGTTCGACACACCAACTCACAAACATCGGCCTGATAACGTCTCCACAGTAGCTGTGCTCTCATCGCTGACATGATGTGTGTTATTAGAGAAATTCACCAACTCGTTTTGGAAGAAGCAACGACTATTGTGCTTCTATGTTCATGCTTTAAACAATAAAAAGCTCTGACCTGTTTATTTTTTTTTGACAAAGGCTTGAGTCACGAAGACAGGTGGAGGCCATGATGACAACTGTCATACCCAGATATTCGCAGATTCTGATTGTAATTATAATTTTCCCACCCCCTCGTCTCACCTTGTCAGCATTTCCAATTAGCATACACCTTGTGCATCGAGCGAGGCAGCGCTGAGTCTATGTAAGGATGCGAGCAGAAATGTAATCAGCGCATCCTCGTCGCATCAGAATACAGCAATCAGGTAGACAGAAAAGATCAACAGACATTTTCTTTTGTCCTTTGTGCAGTTTGTTTTTTGGAGCTTTAGCTTGTGTGTTTGACATTTTCACATTTCGTTCCGTTTGATAAAAATGTCAATTTGTGTATTGGTATGAAATGATAAAGCGAGGGGGGTTACGCTGCGCACGCTTTTGGCTCTCCTGATCACAAAATGCAAGCTCTTTCACCCGCTGTGTAATTTGTGCTCATGACATTAATAAGATGATGTGGTGATTACAGTAATAGTAGTGAAGATCGTATACCATGGCATAGTTGTGGTTGCATCTGTAACTGCACTAGCAGAAGCAGCACATGTAACTCGCAGTGGCGGAAGCAAACATTGGCCTTTCTCCTTAGTAATCACTGGATATAATAATAATCCTAAAAATGTGTGTGAGAAGCAGTAAGTGAACAGCACTTCACTGCTCTCTGAGACACTTATCTCCGCTGAGCGCTCTCATTGATTTGTGGATATTGTGACTTGAACACTCAGAGACATGGGTATACTGTATATTACAGACATACTGTACAAGACAAAGCTCTATTAGCATTCGCTCTGCTAACAACTGAATAAGTAATTAACTGTATTGTTGAATATTGATGAATTAGCCTATGTTCTAGGTGGTCACACAGACACTGAAGTTCTACATGCCAGTGCAGCAGAGTTCATTTGAAGAGCCACCAGCCAACATACCTTGACCTACTTCAAAAAGCTTTATTTCACAGTGGCAGATGGACCCGGACAATACAGGATTCTCTCTACCCCCTTCCCACATACACACTTTCATCTCTAAATGGGCAAAGCAATTGTACATGTCATCATGTTCAAACAAAAGGCTGGAGTGCATTTTCCCCTTTCAGTTACTCTGCCAACCTCCGAACCTGTTAGACTTCATGGCTGTAGAAACAGCGACATAAAAACACTGACGCTAGAGCAGTCATTGTTAAAGCAACAAGCTTCCTTTTACAGGGAGCTGAATGCTATGTGACAAATATATATATATTTATATTAAAAAAAAAAAGAATCGAAATGGTGATTAGTTATAATCAAAAGCGTTATAAGACATCAGGGTAGATAATTACAGCCGGGGAAAAATTGCATAATGGGAGATCAAAATTAATTTCATCTCATTTGTCAGATAACTTTTCATTGTTAGGGCATTTATAACAAATCATGCCTTGGGTGGTGCACTGCGTAAGGCTTTTCTATACACAGAGCAGAACTTTTGATAGCATTTTGCAAAAGCTAACATGAGTTGTCAATTTACTTTAAAGCCATATACAATTGTATTTATAAATATTAGACAAAACATGCTTATATTATTACGTTATGGGGCAGATGAAGTTATTACTACAAATAAATATTTAATTTCTGTGCAAGAGTTCATTTAACATGAGGTTCTTTTATGTGGGTGGGTGTTTATTTTTGTTACTCGTGTTGTGAATGCCTTAGAATTTGCATGACCTTCAAAAAAAAGTGGCCTACATTGAAAAAAAAAGAAAAGAAGCACAATTTGTTCTGAAAATCACACGTCTACAGCGGTAGTCAAACTGTACCTCTGCACTTTTGCTAAACATATAACATTTCTTATTGACTCCATTAAAAAGGAGAGCAAACATTGCTGAGAGATATGTGCGCATCGTACCTCAGCCTATACAAACTCCTAAGCTCTTCAGAGTCTCGTTACACACACGGCAGGTTTTAATCCCAGTGCAAGAGGATGAAGTTAAAAACATGATAATACGGGGATTACTCTCATCACAGTTTCACTCCTTTTGACCAAAACAAGCCCTTTGATAATAGGACATCTTTTCTAGATTAGCCTTTAGCTAAGTCATGTTAAAGCCACAGCAAACTCTTAAAAACAGCTCAACGGGAGTGAGCAGGTGCAGCAGATAGTGGTGTGTGTCTGTGAAGTGGCCTTTTCATTGGGCTTTCACCATTTCGGTCCTTGATCTGGCAAAAAAATAATATGGGTGAAGTAAACCACTATGCTGTCCTTTCCTTCCACACATACCACTCAACATGTCCGCCAGCACTTTACATCAATTTGTGTCGGAGCTACACAATGGCCACCCGTGAGCCTTCACTTATACTGGAAATCTAAGTAGCTGTGTGAGTATAAAGAAAAACAACATTTCTGCTTAAACATAGAATAAAAAATATAGTATACATTTTTTTTTTCTTTTGCTTTGAGGCAGGATGTGTCATTTATCAACCCCCTCTGTCGGTCAAGTTCCCTCTCCTTACACTTGTCACTCATCTGTTGTGAAATGGCATGTAGCCCGAGGGTGAGGTAAACAGCACTTTTACAGCTATCGAAGGTGTCGAAATGCAGGCAACGCAGCCAATCTGTGAGCAGTGCCAAGTTCATCTCATATCAGGTCCTGACTGCTTCACATTTTCATTCCGCTCCGTGTTACAGAGATTTTCACCGCTGCTGTGGCCAACAGGCGTCTTTGACTGTGCCCAGATCACGCTCCCAGAAAATTAAATGCAAATTAAAATTACTGTAAAGTTAATTTCAGGCAAAAGGTTGCATGTGAAAGGAATTTGTTGCATAATTCATTTGTTGTTATATTGTAACCAAGCCGCAATCTCAGGGGCTTGAGAAATGAAAGCCGACATGAAAATGCCAAAAACTGCAGTTTCTCAAATTGCCACTGGAGTTTGGCTCTGAAAGTGAGTCAGTGTTAACAGCCTGGTACATACAAATGTTTACTGTTTCTATACCTAATTTACCCGCTCATTAGTCTACATCATGTTAAATTATCATATTATACGAAGCACGGACGCTTTAAGTGACAGCTAGCCACAAGCCGTCTAACTTGCAGTCAGCAACCAGGCTTAATTCGGCCCGACTCGGCTCCACACATGCTCCATGTTGATTCTTGGAACCGCTGGGAGTTAAGCGGAGTCAGGTACTGTCAGCATCAGCCACTTTCACAATGCCTCTACCCGTGTTCTATAAAGTCTAAGACAATATTCTACGGTACCACTCAAAAGATTTAAAAGATTTTAACAGACTCCATCATCTCATCATTCTGCTCATGTCTGGTTTGGATCCGGCCTATCAATTAACTATCCCACAATCTCCATGCTAGCACATTCATTATGTTTTCATCACAGCCACAGCGTTTAAACGTCACGGCCTGCAGCTATTAAAACATACCCACACCACTCAAAACTGCATCGGGACCAGACGGACCTGTGGGAGTCTTGCATTAATGCAAACCACTACTATAGAGCTCATGCTAAATTCTCAAAGCAAAATCTAAAGATTATTTCCTGCAACTGCCTTTTTTTCCCCCCTCCACTAACCAAAGTCACGGGAATGTCTCATTCAACATTTAATGCCATGTTTAACATGTTGCTATTTTTAGAGCTGGTTCTTTGTATGAATAACGTATTGACAATATATTATTTGTGAGGAGAGAGAAAATGTACGGTAAAGATGAACAGCATTGTACAGTCTAAATGCATCGTAACAAAATAAATGCACAACCGAGCAGGACTAACTGAGCATCCGTGTGTTTACTGTGTCTGTGTGTGAATCAGAGTAAATCAGCGACCAGACCAAACCTCCATTATCGGATGAAAATCTTCTCTCTGCTTAGAAAAATAATGCACACTCATTTGACATTTTAGGGATCTAATTGAGCCAAGGATGACGCACAAAAAAAATAAATACCTGGCAAGCTCTGCTGGCTTAAGACATCCATCAACCCGAAGAGATGTTGAAACATGACTATTAAATGTGCACCGCGACTACATTTTATTCATGAACTTTAACAGACTATTGCTGAATATTATGGTGACCGGTGAAAGAGACATTCACCTCTCACACACGTACACATTTGTCCAATCCACAGTTTATTAATGTGTATATGAATAGTTTCTCCTGTAGTTATGATGTCATCCACAGGCAAAATCCTGGAGCTGCTTCATAGACAGTGAATAATGACACAACTCCTGGGACACTGTGACAGCACCCGTGGTGATTTTACTGGGCCATTCTCTGAATCACAGCTGAAAGCCCTACATTCAAGTAAAACTCATTGAGATGCAATATTTAAAATGAAAATCCTCTGAGCCGCCAGCGTCATTCATTAATTCAGTCTCACTGGATCAGCTCCAAAAAGGTCACCTGGTGACATCATGATTCAAGTCTTGAGGTTCACATTTACAGCTAACAGCGGTGCTGTGTTTGCTGTTAAAAATAATCTGAAGGGCATAATGTAAATTCTGCTTCGGAGTGGAGTTTTTCCTCAAGAATGATTTTAGTTCTAATAACATTTTGTATAAGTGATTATGTGTTATTGAAAAGACGCTGTTCAATCATTTACACACCATTTTAGTCTCAATTACAGTCTGACATTGATGAGGAAGTTGTAGCGACGAGCCTAATGTGAACGCTCCTGATCAGGCTTATTGTCTTTGATGAGGTTTACATGCACACGATCTTTAAATGGAACAATGGAGGTGATCAGCAATCCAAAGAGAGATGACATCCGCTCATTTATAGCCTTTCAGTTATTCACAACACTTCTCCATTAAGAGTAAATGCATGCACTACGGTTGTGAAATGCCAGCAATATTCAAGCTGGAAACAGAACGCTATGGAAAATAACAATTAAAATGGAAATATATTGTTTGCTAGCTCATGCTGTATTTACCATGTCACATAAACACATACTAGTTAAAAGAGTTAATTACATAAGTTGACTATGGAAACAGATTAGCTTAGTTTAAACTATGTCCATTCAAAAAACATCCCACATGGTAACAGCTAGCTAAAACTACCAGAAGATGTTATCAGTGTTATAGACTGTGTACTCTGCTTTAGGCTACTATCTGATGGTCGACTGAAATATGGATCAAATATTGAATATATTCACTTCAAACAAACTTCTGACTTAAAGCCTGTGGTCCTTAGGCGCAGACAGTGCAGCAGTATTTGCAGTGTGGGCTGCAAACGGTGCGTGATGCATGCAGGAGGTTGCAACTCCTATAGGGTGCTGAAAGATTATCTGTACATGCGATGGACGATTGCTGAATGCAGTGTAGGGTTCCAATTCAGGTAAAAGGGGAATTTTAAAGGATTTTCTTTTTGTCCGTTAGGGAAAGGTCCAGATCCAATTTAAATGTTTGCAAAAGAATTTCATCACTATTTCGTGAACTTTTACAAGCGGGTTGACATTCTCCAGAGGTGATGTCCATTAAAATAGGGTCACAGATGGTTATCCAAATCGGCAATCTAATTGGGGTAAACTCTATAAGCATAAGTGCTAAATTCTGAAGCTTCAGCAAGCTGCGTTCAATCGGTGCATCCATGGATCTGCTCGCTGCTACTTCTGATGCTCAGCCGTCCATTCAGCTGGAAACGGTGTCTCGAAAGTTTGTGTCAAATCGTGTCCCAAAACCTTGGAGTGAAAGTGTAAAGTGTTGTGATTGCTGCTACTGTCTGTAACAGAGACAATTAAGGTTATTTTTGGTAGCCTTGCAGTTAGTCATCACTACAACAAAATCACAAAACTTCTGCCCTGACAAATGTTACTCATACGCCCTCAGACTATTTAGCATGTATTAGTGTGAATCCACCACCATCTCCCACACAGAGACAGGAGAGACAACTTTTCTCTGCCCACGCTTCGCCGGTACACACTCACAGAGAATGTTTTGTGTAGGTTAAAAAAAAAAGGGAAAAAAAAAGCGATTGTCACACAAGACATGCGGCATTCCAGGAGATAAGTGCATATTTCCGAACTGTCCTCATACCTGACATTCAGCTGGCGGTTACAGTCGATGGCAAACGATGTGTGAATGCTCAGAAACAGTTTCCTATTCATTATTTGAACGGTTTATCCATCTCTGTCTCCTCCGTCACGACTGACATCCCAGAAACTACTGACCCGATTTTGACAAAACTTGGCTGAGTGGTGTGTCTTATTCTTAAGAACAAGCCCTCACAGAATTACAGTTATTGGACTAAGGGCCCCTACAGCTAAGGGCCCCTACAGCAAACAACTGAAATCGTATCTCCTCTCTTGTTTGACACAGCATCGTGATTTTTTTGTAGCGATGCAAATCATCAGGAGAAATTTACCCTGCACTGAGCACAACCAATTGTTTCTCTGACCCAGCGTTTAGCACTGAATCGTTCAGATTCACGTTGACAAGTCATGCTTACTATATTGACCTTTCTACAATATGTTACATGTCCATATGACCTGAGGGGATGGTGTCGGTGTTACAACTGGGTGAGGCGGTTGCCAAGTAAGACACCACTCTTTGACATGGTGTTTCAACATCTGGATGCGTGACAGCACCAGACATTTTTGTCGAGACGCTGGCACATTTTCCAGCTGTTTTTGTGGATTTTATGCCTAAACCCAAGCCGAGCAGCACCGAAGCACAATGTTGTCACAACATGAAACTGATATCGAACGTAAAAACATAAATATATTCTCTCATTTTTCTTTTTTTTACGTGAACTCCACCTAGAAAACGACAAATTTCCAGCTCCCGTCTTGAGAGCGACATATCGTCATAAGAGGCTTCCTCCATCCGCACTGTGTTTGCAGAGTATTTCTCCTCTTCGGTTGATGCCGTCTCCTGGCAGCACAGTGTTGTTTGAGGCACCAAACAGCATCACAGAAACTTTTGCTAGATCTCTGAATGTTTGTGCACGTCTTTTCTGCCCTATGTAACCATATCTGTTTCACCATGACACCAAACGTGTCATGATAAGAAAAACATAAAAAACATTTTAACCACTCTAGTAGAAGCTATATTTAGCTTCATGTTATGATAAACCAAACAGTTGACCAGCCGGCCTGATGTGATCGGCCATCGCAGCGTGATGTCAAATTGTGTGTCTCCCGATGTTATACTGTTTCAGCTTTCTGCAACCCCTGGAATCATCACCGCCACAGCATAAAAAAAAATAAAAAATTGAATGGGAGGAGCGGTGAAACAACTGATATGGTCTGAATAAGCGAATTCAAAAAATTTCGGACATAGCACCCCTAACAGACGGATAACTAGGCTCCCATGATCTCGGATGACACCCTCCTGCTACCTTCAACAGATTTTTTAAAAATGGCATATGATTAATACACTCTGATTAAGTAGTGTAGACAAAGCCGTTCTCTGCAGTGTGCTATTCTGACTACAGTGGGTCTCCCGACAAGCAATTATCTCTTCTGTACGTTTGGTTTACACTTTTCTACCACCTAGCAGAGCTGTCTCAAGTCTCTCGCTGCCACTTTTCACCCCTGAATGGTTTTAATTGTCCTGATGACCTCAATCAAAAGACAATTACCGAAGGGAAGAGCAGCACAGGCAATTATTGTCTTCGCCACGAGATAGAGCACACCTGAATGGAGCTCTGGCTTTGACAGTGGTAAAATTACATGTGCAGCCAGTGATGACTGTCGTGATGAAGAAGTGTGCATGAAGTATGCGCCTGAACTGCTTATGTGTCCTAAGAGAAGGCTGAATGTGAGAAGCCACAGACACTTCAAAGCCAGACGAGCAAGGTGCTGCGGTTTGAAGTGGCGCACACACAAAGTTGTGTGAAGGAATTCAGGGCAAGCTGAGATGAGTTGGAAAATGGGTTAAGAAGGAATACAAGAACAGAGACTTTCTTACTTTAATGTTACTCTCTTGTTAAGTTTCTGAAACAAGTTCTCTCTGAATGTGTAAATGATGTGTAGCTTGCCCCTCGGCCTGCCAATTATTGATTGCGCGAATAGTCACTGCAGTTCCATAAGCTTATATCATCATGAACTGCATTTTCTGACAATGTTAAAATCCATCATTGTTTCAGGAATCAATGAGGGGATGCACGCCGGCGCTGCTGGAGTGACACTCATTCCTGGAGTGAAGGAGGAGTGAGCCACAGAAGTGTTTATCATCTCTGCAGCTGCCCGGGATCACTGGAAGGGCAAACTGTTATTCTGTGTATTTATCAAGAGATGGACAAATTCGTGTCAGGGAGAAATGAAATATTCAAAATCAAACAAAATCAGCATCCCCGCTGAGGCAAATTACAAAATATCACTTTCAAATGTCACCTTTCTCGCCGTAACACCGGCACATTCACACAATCATCTCCACCATGTACTCTTTGGAAACCACTCAAATTATATGCAAGTGGCCGAACACATAATATTTTAAAATATGAACGTTTTCTACTCACCCATCTCTCCCAAACAATGTTTTGCTTATTTTCTGAATGTGTCGAGTCATTGTAACGTTGGATTAATTGCAGGGGCCATGAGCTGAGCTGGAGGTGGTTGCCAGCAGAGCACACACCATCAAGAAACCATGCTGGAGTTAGAAAACTGCACTGATAATTATGTATCCCGTTGTTTCACCATGGAGCACAAAAGTGCTGTCTTCAAAAATCAAGGAAAGTTAAGCAAGTGGACATGTTTTTTCTTGTGTAAATGCACTGCCAACATATACAGTATGTATACATTATAAATGAACGTGAGCATCATAGCCGACAAAATCAACAATCCCCGAAAAATTCATGATCCAAAACTCCTGTTCTGAGCTACTCACACCTCGATCTACTGGCACAAACGTGAATGATTACCTTTAGTGATGTAACGCAGTGGTTGCATTGTGGGTAATGTAGTTGGCAGGTTTTGAAAAAGCAGTCATTGCTATTACACAGGTATACTCATCAGAAACAGTTTGGAAGCAAATGATCAACATTCATACAGCAGAACCAGAGAGATCGCCTTTGTCAGTCCATGTATACTTCTTTAAAAAAAAAAAAAAAAAACTTGGAGCCTACATTACCCACAATGCATTTTAGCAACTCACTGACAACCCTGGAGGAAATTTATCAGATCACATGCAGCTTCCTCTGGAGCTACGGAAGGCTTTATGCTAATGTATATATATATATATATATATATATATATATATATTTTTTTTTTTTTTTTTTTCAGATTTGCAGTAGTACTCCCAAAGACACGCTCTCATGTTTAATGTTTAATTACCCTTCTAGCACTGAGGCAGGCAGCAGTGCACTAACATTCTTGATAAAGTGATAACGAGTTATATCACGCCACTGTAACAGGCACAAAACTCAATTCAAAATACAATAATGCTCAGACAGCTGAGCAGACTTTTTTTTTTGTCTATTACATCTTTCCAGCACATTTTTATATAACAATCATTCACTTTATATGAAATGTGATATTCAAATAAGAAAAAATGGATCTAGTCTTTATCTCCACTCAGAGTGCTATTTACAAAAGAAAACTTGAAACCGATCAATAAGCCTTGGATGAAAAGTTTCTCTGGAACCGACTGTGGCTGAGTCATGCTGGTACACCCAACCCACTCCATTTCATTGTGGCGAGGGAACTGTGTTTCCTCAGTTTTCTCCTTTTTAGATGTGAGCACAGGCAGAAACATCCCCACCAAATTGGACTGATTTTTAGTTTTTTTGCTGCTACAGTTTGAAATTCACCTAAAGAAAACATTTGTTTTGTGCACGATGTTCAGTAAAACATGGACATAAATCAGTTTACTGCCATCTCTGCCGTAGTATTTTATTGTAAAAAATGAGTAACAAAGTGTTGTTTCTCTAAGAAATCCTTTTTCAAGCCTAAATAGTATCGACACGAGCCTACAGAGACCACAGCAGACATAAGCCACGATTTTTATTTTGTCCTTTGGCCAAGTTGATTAGCTACACTTGATAAAAGCAAGTAGTCTGGATTGGTATTTCAATGAATGCAGCCACTGCGTGACATTAAACAAACTAAAAACCACAGCAGAGCTTAAACAAATAAGGTCTGCAGCCTAACTAGAAAGTAGATTAAATCAGTCACAATCAACTTTCCTTAAATCTTTCATTTATTCCTTTAACCAATCAAGGTAAAGGTGAAGGTAAGAGAACGAAAGCGGACGCTGGTGAGCCGGTAGACGAACTCAGCGAATAGAAGAAGGTGTCACAGATGTTTAACTGATGAAAGGATTAGAGACAAAGTCTTGGGAGTGAGCAAAAAATAAGCAGTAGTCCATCTGACGTCTGATTTCTCCCCATCTGTGACGAGGCAAAAGCAGACTGTAGAGCTGCGACTGCACTCGAATACCTTCAGCCTCCAGCAACAGCCTGATAACCAAACACCTGAGCTTAATCAAGGTGAACGCTCCAGTCCGGTTCATCGGATCACATGAGCAGCTGGTGATTTGTTGGGTTTTACTTTAAATGTTGATAATATTTTAACCTTTCTCAGTTAGTGTGTGTTATTTTTTTTTTTGCTACCTTTTTCTATTTTAGATTTATCAGCAATACCTTCTGTCATTAACTGACCTTTCATCTGATTGATTTTGATCGTTCACACCCCTTCTCTAGACTTTTCATCTTCCTTACCAGCATCATTTCCACCTCATCAATCTCTTTTATTTCACTGTGAATCAGAACAAGAGCCCAGTCAGAGATGTGTAACTGATCCGAACTTTAGGGTCAACTTAAACCTGTCTTAGTCAAATTTAAATGTTTTCATATCTTGACATTTTGTAGATTTTTTATTTTTTTTTTCCCCACTGTGTGTTTCAAAGCCTACTCTCTCTCTGTGTATGCTCACAAACTTGAGTTAAGCTCAAACTGTTCCCCTGGGAGGACTCACAGGATTCTTCTGTTGTTTGTCATTTATGAACGCTGTCTCCCACATCTCAGACTGACGCAACTCTCCTTAGAGATCTTTGAACATTTGATATTTACTAGTTTCAGAGAGATATACAGAAGGCTCGCCCTCTGTTTATATTCTGTTCTCACTCCAGTGGTAACATGTTCTGATAAAACTCTTGCTTCAAAAACACAGCTGTATGTTTCTGAAACCGGACGTGACTTTATTGGACACACTGCCGACTGACAAAAATCATTCGTTCTATTCATCGTAAGTCATTTTGTGAGTTTTGCTGATGTGATAGATTACAGAAACAAACAGTGGCCGAGAATATGTGCAGTTAATTCATACGGGCAAAATATTATTTAGTGTTATGAACCTAATTCCCATGAGAAAACTTAAATCTACACCACATCACAAGTCATCATCAATCATCGTTTAGCAAAAACAAATAACAAATCCTCACAGTACTTACTATCTTTTCTATAAAACCAGTGGCGGTGTTTGACCCTCCTTTATCTCAATCTAAGTTGGACAGAAAATTTGTTTTGTTTTGTTGGAAAATAAATATAAATTACACAACACAAGACGTCCTGTCGGCAGGCGGCTACCGCATTACCAACGCTGCAGAAAACAGTGGTAAAGAAAGCAGGTGTGCGGAAACTAGTGAGCAAAGGCTGGTGGAGTTAATGGCTGACCAACTGTGATGTTTCTATGCTGTTAATAGAAACTACGACATTAACATTCCTGCACCTGCTTCACAGTATAAAGCCATATTCATCGTAGCTCCACGTGAATGCATGGCCGTGCTGTTTGTTGTTCTCAGCATCAGGTACTGCATCCAGGTCTGGGTATTTTTTTTTCTGCTGTAAAAGAAGTAATGAAGCAACTCTTGTTATTGCTCAACATACACCATGTCACCCAAGAATTCACAGTCCGTGCCATCCATCTAGATGACAATAAGGTAATGGGGCAGCTGACCTTTCTCTTGAGACGAAAGAAAAATCAGCACCTGAGAAAGTGCTCACAGCATCAGAGACCGCATGTCGCCCCGAATGCTTAAATTAGCCAACTCAGCTGTGTGGAGCTTTAATGTGCCCACGCTCACACAGCAGAGGGCCTGAAAACCAAACCATCACGTTTCAAGTTCAATTATTTCTGCATTCATTCATCATAAGCATGTCAGTAATACTGCATCGTCTCAAAAGCACAATGGCAACAGACGATTAGATGATCAGCGATGACCCACTGACATGACTTGGCCTGCTATCAGCTTGCTGCGTCGGGGTCGTAATCCTTCAAACAGATGACTAAAGCTTCTGTTTTATTCCACGTCTCGTATCAGATGAAGGGGGCAGACAGGTCAAGCAACGTGGTTAATTTACTGGGTTCTGAAAAAGCTGGTGGGGCTCCATCTGCTCAAGCTCAATAAAATCTGTAATTTGTAGACTATGAAATGTAGCCTGGTATGAATTACATTTTGCAGCCCCTAATTGTTGTAATTAAAATCCTTTTTCTCACCACAAATGAAACACATTTACAGGATGACACCTATGACTGCCAAAGGGCACAAAACCCCCAAAAGCATTTCATCCTTTCAAGGTCTTAGACTGTGTCTTTCCTTGGAGAAAAATATAGGAATTAATCAATTCATTCTGACTCTAACACAATGACAAAACATTGTTTTGCCACAGGCGGTGGCTGGCACACACTAAATAACACATCAGCCCAGAAATATCCCTCTGGTATATCCGTCTGTGTTGACTCAGCCCAGCTTTTTAGATAAAGACGGCGTCTTTTTAACTGCGGAGGTAATAAAAGAGGCTGTTTGGATCCTGGCAAAACTGAATGTGTGGTATGTAAAGCATCGTTTTGATCACATTTACATACAGAACGTTTCAAGCGTCTACTTCACATCTGTGCACACCAGGGATGTCAACAGTTAACCATTGATCAGGCAACGGCTGAACTGTTTTTGTCCAGTCTATAGGTTAATTTACATACAGATGCGCTTTCTACTAAAGTCTTTCACAGCACTCTGAGGTCAGACGTGAAGTGAGTGCGCTAAAAGGAGCTCAGTGTGGGAGCGTTTCCTCCAGAAAGGCAACAAAGTCAAATTTAAGGTAAAATGTGCGATGCTACGACTCAGTTCAGTAGTAGTTCTGACGCTACGCTCAAGCACGGCCGGATGCCATGCTTGAGGAGGGCTCAGAGCCAAACGTTATGTTGCTTCTAGCCGGGGGGGGGGGGGGAAGTGTGATGCGCTGGTCCAAAATGATATGCTGCAAATCAATGTGCTAGAGGGTGAGAGATTCAAAGAGCTAGCTGGGTACTGCCAGCCCGAGCGTGTACCTCCATCTAGAGCTACCATCGCTAAACACATGGAAAAAAACAAGTCGAGCTAGTCAGGGCGGACAAGCTAACGTTAGCTCTGACAAGCGACTGCCGGACAGCTCTCACAAAAGGAAAGCTAACCTCACAGCTTCCTGTAACTTCATCCGTTCTGACTGAGAGGTGAAGTCCAGTGTGCTCTTTTCTCCAGCACCGGCACAGTGACAAAACAAGTTCAGTTATGCAACAATGAGTTTTTTTCATTTGTTTTATACTTTTATAACAGTTAATCATTTAGAAGAATCGAAGAAGAGCCTTTATCATTTATATCAAGGATTATGCAACATGGTGAAACTGGTTGTCTGCATCCTGAGAGGACAGCGGGCAACATGCAGCACCGAGGTACCGATTCTAGATCTCATCCAGTGCCTCGACTATCAGAATGAACCTGATGTTTAGTCTGTAAGATGTTAAAACCATTTCCCCCGAGCCCAAAGTGGCGTCTCCTCATGTGTCCAGCCCACCATCTAAAAGTAACAAAGAAAAGCAGCAAATCCTCACATTTAAAAAGCTGTTTGACATTTTAGCTCAAAGAAATTTAGCATAAACAAATTGATTATTAAAATTGTGAAGCTGGCGATTTTTTTTTTTTTTTTTGATTGACTAATCAATTAATTGACCAATCATTGCAGCTATAATGCAGACACACATGCCAGTTTTGAACATCTGAAGCTAAGCAGTGGAATATGTCCCTCTTCACAGCAGACGACAGCACACAGCAGGTTCTGTCTGTCTCACAATTGTACTTCAAATGAGCTCGGCTGAAAATTGAGATTTAATGAGTATGCGATCTGACACAAGAGGGGACTGTCTCAAGGCTCATTGTTGGATCTCTACAGCTCAGGTCAGTGCAGTTAACACACCCACTTATGCATGAATGTTACACTGCTAACAACAAAAAAGACTGGCTGCTTAAAATTAATCAATCTGAATCCAGACCACTGGGGTACGGTGCCGGTGAGCTTTTATTCTGTAAAGCGGCGCTGCGCTGGGAATGGCACTGATCCTCAATGTATCAGAATGGATACGAAACAAAAAGGAACAAAATGGTGTTTCACAGAATAATGTAATGTAAGATTGGCGAGCCGCAATGCAAAACTCAATGGTTATGTCTCAATTTAAATCACAGCTATCTGTATGCCTTTGTGCCCAAAGTTGCTTTTCTGGTAACAGCAAGTTAGAATAACAAATGAAATCAAAACAGCAGCACTGTCAGCTATTCAGCCACATAAAAGTCCAACTCTATCTGCTGATTACCACTAGACATTTCACAGTTTCTCTCTTGCCTTGAAGAATTCTACATACGTATACACACACACACACACATATATATACATATATGTACATATATATATATATATATATATATATATATATATATATATATATATAGATAGATAGATACATAGATATATAGATATATAGATATATATATATATATATGTATCATCTCTTTATCATTAGTGTATACTGATGTTATTCAGAATATATTCCCACTTATCTGTATTCTCCAGAAGCCACTGAACAATGAAACGGCAGAGGTAACGAGAGATATCCCCTAATGAAATGAGTGCAAAATATGAAAGCACAGACGGTCTTTTTAAAAGTCCCTTTTAAGAGTCTTGCTTTGATGCCACAAGATGCTTTTAATCCTGATTAAAATTCATGATTTGCATTATGTTGATATCTGACTGAATGCAGACAATTAAAGTGAGAAGCGGAGACGCACCCGGAGTGGCAGGTCGGAAAGAAGGAAACCAACTATTAGATTTGTTGGCGAAGTAAAAGGTCGCAATCCAACATCGCCATAATGTGACCTGATTTTCTCCTTCTCGAATCAAGAGGCACGGGTTGCTATGGTAACTATACTATAGACCGTAATAACAAAGCTGGTAAAGGTAAAGGTGCTTTTCAAAGAACCAAATAAGAAAAGACAATCCCCCTTCATCCTCTCAGATTGTTTTCACAGACATGTGATAGCGCTGTGACAAAGACAGACATTTTTAATGTGTGGTCACTCTTCAGGAGTCACAGCTGGAAAATAGAGCACAGCAGCCACTGAGATGTAACTATGGGTTTCTGTGTCACATGCTCCCTCCCGGTGCGATTCCTCCCAGTCACCATGGCATCTTTGTGCCAATGATATAGTATAGATCTCATCAATTCAATCCAATTTATTTGAATGGGGTCTCCGCTGCCTGGCTCCCTCGCTGATCGAGTGTCTTCATCTCCTCCATGAAGATCCAGTGATGACACTCGCTGGTTAACATCGGCAGCTAAATCGGGTATTTCAGTTTCACTTTAATCTATGATCATTAATAGAAAGGAACAGAGTTATAGGTAATGGTTTAAGATAGATTTGATTATGGTGCACGGATAATCATATGAGTAATAGAAAAAAATTAAATAAACTAAGATTCAAAAATTGGTTTTCACTCATTGAAAATGCATTACAGCACAACATCAGCTGATCATATTAGATTAAAAGGAAACAATCAACAAAGAATTTAATTCTTTGTCGGCCTGTTTTGACAACACCACATCTCATAATAATTTATTGTGCCGTTATTTTAAATAACTTAATTAAAATAATCTAAACAGGACGGTTCATTATAGAGGCGGGTTGATAAGTTCATGGCCTGTGGGAGAGGGAGTAGAAGTTGCGTTATACAACTCTGGTTACATGCAAGTGCAGGTCAACTCTTTGAGTGATGATGCAGAAAGTTTGAAGTTAATAACTTTTGTGGTGTTTCTATTTTGGGTTATTGAAAATTGCAACTCAGCACTGGCTGAGAAAAGCCCAGAAGTCCACAGTGGTGATGGCAGCCGTCCAGGAATGCAGATTTGAACTCGCCCCATTCACCTGATCTGACACCCTCATACTACTACCTCTTCCTCTAAATGGAGAAGGAGCTCGCTGGTCGGCACTGTGACAGTGATGATGATGTTATCGCTGCTGTGAACCACTTTCTGGAGGTCCAAGACTCCAGCTTCTACAAAGAAGGGATCTATTTGCTCTACAGCCACTGCACTAAGTGAACGCAGGAGGGGACTGTGTTGTGCCAGTTTATCTGAAATTGGCTCCGTCTACCTGAGGCCGTAGACTTATCAATCATCCCCTATATTTATACCCATATACCCGTACGAATCCAATATTATGCTCTGTGGAGTTTTAGACCTCCAGTAGCACTTTAAAGTTGTTTCTCCTGTTTTGTTCACATGTGTATGTGAGTAGCGTGGTACGTATTTCTGCCAATGGTTTCCTACTATTCCTCTGATCAACAGTTAAAAACCATGATGGATTTTAAACACTTTTAGAAGTCGACTAATTCAACACCCTCTTGAAATTGATGGCTAACTGGAGGGCAAGTTAAACTCAGTCCAATGTCTCCAATGATTTCATAGAAATAAACTAATTAGATACAGCAGAATAATATGTTTCTGTTCCAGACCATCCTACTTTTTTTAGTACTAGTAATAAGTAGCTGATTAATTAGAAACTCTGCAGTTGTGGACCAATTTGAAGCCCATCAAAGACAAAGAGAGCTGACATTCAGCAAGTCTTCAGAATAATTACAGCTGCAGCTGTGCAATGTCCCTGTTTGTTTGCAATGTTTTTGTTTGTTTAAACAGCTGTGCCCTAAAGGGTTCCTGTTATTTCAATATTTGAATTTACGTTTCTTCAAACAGCATTGTTCCTTCACCACGTTGCTGTCACATCACCCATTAATCTCCCGTTATATCAACTATCACATGTATTGATCTACGGGACTGCCGGAAAATGAGACAATTCGGTAAGCTCTCACCCGGCACTTATCTTCACATTTTATTATGAGCTAATCATTTTTGAGAGACGCTGCAAAGGCAGGTTGAACTTTGACTTTGAAGGAATAAAATGTCAGCCACGTGAATAAGTTACATGCACATGCTGAAATAATGGCCGGGATAAAAGAGACACACCGACAACAATGTTTTCATCCAATTTGTAGCATTGTAATATATTTCTTTATTTGTCCGGAACAATAAAAGCTCTGCAGCCACGATTCTGGCCTCGTCACGCTGACGGCTGATATCATAAAACTGTGGAAGATCAAACATCAGCATTCAGCGCCCAATAGTGACTTTGACTAACAGCTCCACAGAGCAGCTTTCTTTGCTTTATTTCCTGCAGGATGCATCAGCACTTCTGTCTTATCCCAATGCCTAATGAAGCTTCACACCATCCTAATATCTGGAGGACATTTTACCGGTATTAAGTCCCACATTTGTTAAAGCATGCATTCTGTATACTGATACGTTCCTGTAGAACACAATGCCATTTTCTGGCTAATATCTCCGGCTGCACATTCGCTTTGTGTATGGCTAATGTATCAGACGAAGCTCTTCATCAGGAAGTCACTGGTAGAAGACGTGAAATCACTTAACAGTATTATTCACACGAGCGTCGTTATCTCATAACATAACGGAACAAGACAGAGAAAACTATACTACATCCAGCTCTCTTGGGTAGAGTAAATCCAGTGTTTGTCACAAGACACCGAGCAGGGAGGTACTGCACAAGTACAGCTGAGCATGGCAGCCCTGTTGGTTGTATTCTGACAGATACCTCCGTACACATTTCATCTCTCGGGAGAAAGGAGGCATGAGAGTGGAACGTAGCAACTCATCATGAGGCTGCGGGATGCATGACTTAGTGCTGCAAGAAAGGTGACCGCCTAACACTCCTTCTCCTCTTTTAATGTACAGAACCGCCGCCGCCGCCTTCATCTCAGAAATGCCCACTGGGTTGCAAGAGATGTCACAGTGCATCCTCATCATGAGCCGGTGGACACTAAGAAGACCTGAACTACAAAAAAAAAAAAACATCTGAGAAGTACCGAACAGTGTTTGGACCTCAGGGGGTTACTTTTATGGGTTTGAAAAAAAAAACCCAGTTTCAGTTCTTACAGACTTGGCATTAAACTCTAAATGGCATGTGTGGTTTATAAATAAGAAAAGCTTTGAAAAGCCTTTTAACAATCTGTCACAAGAGGCAAACAAAACGTTACTCAGAGTGCTTACACACCTAAAACCTCACTCCTGTAACAAAGAAACGCATAAATATACACTACAGCAGGTGGGCATGAAAAACCCCAATAAAATAAGGATGAATGATGCAACAACACGGGATTTAAGATCCAATAAATTATTGAAAACATAATCTACGAGGATATTGTGTATTATTTGTTTTAGGACGTGCTTTTTTACAAGAAGCTGAGAAGCAATTCCACTTTAATGAGCTAGCAAACAGGATTGTTAACCAACGGGGCCCGAGGACACTTTCATTAGGGTTAAAGATCAGAATGTAAAAAGGTAATTCTACATAATTGGATGTAATAACAAATGTTACGTGAAATTTCATCGTCCTCGTGAGGTGCTGTTGATTTCGGAGGCGTCTCCACTGGTTGATGCTCGCCCAGAGTTGCACTTGGAGGTCTGACTTATTAAGATAACGGCAAAGCAGAGAATGACTTGTTAAGGTTTGGGCTCCAGTGAATTTTAAGCGGGATAAAAAGAAAACGCCCCCCGACTAATTATTTAGGGGATCAATGATCCTGTCTGAGGTAATGAGAAACAGAAATAAATGTACAAACAACACTGTGAGTGATTTGCTTTCTACGACTGCACTAAAAAACAACCTGATGTTTTTTTTTTTTTAACAGACTGACTGGACACAGATAAGGAGACAAGAACACACTGCTGCCACAAGTTGAACAGAAAGATTAAGCATGAACCTTAAATGCAGTCAGGGACGCATAAATCATGAACTCATCGGACAAATCATATTTTCACTCATGCTCGCAAATCATATTTTTTCACTTTCTTGAACCTGAAGGTCAAAAGTACGTCGGTAATCTCTCATTTTGTACTATCAGCACGATGCAGATATAGCCTTAGACCCTGTATTTGGCTGCATTTGACTCCCATGAAACCGCATAACCCATTTCTACACCTTCATCTCGCTAATCTGTCTCGAGCATGAGATTGTTAGACGTTTGGAAGATAAAAAATCAAAGACTGTTGTGCTTCATCATGGCCCTGGAAGATAAGGCCCTTTACTGTCACATAAAATCAGGAGCTGCCTACTGAAAAACACTCCATCCTCGGGCTATTCCCCACCATCACCATCATCGCCACTCTCTCCATACCATCTCCACAAATACTCGACGCTCACTTCACCGACGGACTACTTCCAAAGACAAATCAAACCTACCACCACCTACCTCAACACATGAGGGATGTGACTGGGGAAGAAATCCTTTGTGTGAGGCGTGCTACTGTGCAGACTTTCATCTAACAGGCAAATGCTCAAATACCTGACAAATCGTGCATGAAAACAAACACATTTATTACAGATTTTAAATCAAGAGTGTGTTTTCTTGTTTCGTATACTACTTAAACACGCGGCCTCATTCCAAACTTGCAATTAATAACCTTTAACATTTCGCAAATAGCCATTCGAGGGAGTAGCCGGCAGGTATCGGCAGGTAACTTGTTCAAAGTTAATACAATGGGGACCACCAAAAGACAAACAGATAAAGGGACTGCACAATTCACCGACCTGCAGGCTGTTGGATGTATCCTCATACCAGAAAAGTTATTACAGCCATTTAGATAAGCAGCTAACTACCATAGGAACTGTGGGCTGCAGAAGGCAGAAGCGAGAAAGGCCACGGGTTTATGCCGTCATGTCACTCATGTTAATTACATTACTCCTTAACATATGTACACATTTGTCATGGTGCAAGGATTAAGTGTGCAATCTGTGGGCTGCATCACAACAGCCAGATCAGAGCACAAACAGAAAATGCAGGATGGGAAACGACGCTTTCCTTAAGAAGAGTAATCAGATTAACACTGCCTACTTTTGTAGTTCGCACATGCTCTCGTATGACAACATCAGCGTGTCTTAAGATTGTCTGTTTGACTCACTGGACATCAAATCCAACTCATTCATGGCAGTGACAAGTGGAGGAGGGCGCCGAAAGTCAGTCTTTCTTACGCAGATGCTTCTGAGCAATTATATAAATTAAGTTGTCAGATGAGCCCTGAGGGACGTTTGTCTTCCAGGCTCTGCGAGACCAGCGGGCCTCCCTTACAAACAAAGTACTCGATAAGAAGGCGGCCAAGGGAAAGGGTTTTTCCACTGTCAGGATCACCAACACTTCTCACATGAGATAATTTCTTTAATCCAACAAATGCATGTCATCTCACATCTTAGCAGGGAAACATGCCCGGGACCTCCACTCTTAGTCACTGTTGTGTTTGGAGAACAAAATTACACTCTTGGATTCTCTGGACAGTGAAAAACATGTTGTTTACAGATTGCAGGATGCCCAATGCGACACACACACACACACACAAAAAAAACCCACAACATTTCCTTTTGTCAGTGTAGAGGAATATACCCACAGTGCTCTATATACTGACTCTAATCTCTTTGTACAGCCTATGCAGTGTGATAGCATATCACTGTCTTTGAGTATCCGTGCTCGCATTATGTATAAAAATACATGTTGAACACGAAGTGCAATGTGCGGGACATTTTTTTGCCCATCCTCACTTTATTAGTCTCACATTTGTCAGGGAAAATAGGACTCCCCTGGGTGCCTTTGCCTTGTTGAGACAGTTTCTATCCCTGGCCTCTCTCTCGTCACTGCTGGTACGCTTTTTTTTTCCCCAAGTGTCTCGAGGGTTTGCCTCCACCGGAGTTGTCATTTTCAATTAGCCATAACCTAACTACATGTCTGTTGGCCCATGTCAATAACCATTACATTAAAGAGGAGGGGACAGCTGCAACTTCAAGACATATTCCGTTTCCATCAAGGTTAGGCAATCTGCTAATTTGCATTCCATCTCACACACCTGCCTCCGAGTGGATCTGCAAACATTTTTAAAAGCATGTATCGCAAGCAAATAACTGATTTACATCCGATAAGGTAGGAGGAGGATGGGGGGGGGGGTAACCTCTAATTCGTGCCAAGTGAAACAGACACAGCTGTTCATCGCCTCCATCTATTCCCCTGATATGCAGGTGAAGCTCCGTTTGATTAGGAGTGTGTCTGGCGACTTTGCACCCCCCCCCCCACCTCGGTGAGATTGGTCCATTTTTCAGATGATCTCCGGAAATTCAGCTAAGCGGTGGAGCGGGCTGATGACAATCGTTTAAGCACATTAGGTCTCATGAAATATATATCCAGATTAACATTATGGCAAATTATGGCCCCATTTGAAATTACAAGCATGACTTCAAGTTAGGCTTCCGTCATTAAGTCTTAATGGAGGCTGTATAACACTAACAGGAAACGATGGCCACATCAGACTGTGACGTCGGTTACATGATTTTATGACTGATATACAGGTGAGACTCGGACACATAGTTATCGCCGCGTATGTGAAAAGACGCTTTGTGTACATAACATCAAAGCACAGTCAAATTCATTGTGAATACTGTAGATGGTCTTGGTCAACGACGCTGATTCTGAGTTAGGAGTTGGGGGTCAGTTAGAAAAAAAATCAGAAAAGAACTCAATAGAGCAGTTTGTGACAGAAAAACAACAAGCCGAATGATTACGCTGAATCAGCCAGAACTTTCTCTTCATCGAGGCAAAATTGAATATTGATCGCTTCCATGTTGCAAACAGTCCCAACACGACTGCAGTTCAGTGTCTATGTGACATAACAGTTGAGGATAGACGCGCTCGACTCACAATCCATCAAAGAATGTGACTGAAAATTGTGCTTGAAGCAGAAAAAAAAAAAAAAAAAAAAAGACTGAGTAGGCTACTTTTGCTCTGTGCATACATCCCACTCTCACTTACGCACATATAGACTGTTACTCAACCGTGGGGTTGTGACCCACCGCATGCATCACAACTCACAGGACAGGAAAATACACATTCATCTTCTTCTCGTCACATTTGTTCCCTTAATATCCATTTTTTTCTCCCCCTTTTTTCTTGTAAACGCCTCTGAGCCACATGTTGAAAATGCACATCCTGCCATGTTCTTACATCTACAGTAGTGTTTTTCAAAAGTGACGCCATATTCGAACATAATTTGTGTCAAATTATGTCGCGACTGAAACATCAGGAAAAAAAACCCAACTACTTTCTGTATTTTTAGAAAAAGAACAAACTGGTCCAGAAAGGTTCTCGGCTCAAATCTTGAGGAGTCTTTAATATTGTAGTGACACACTTAGTGACTTTAAATTAGAAAGCCAGCCTTAAAATAGTCTGATGTTTCTCCCACGTCTCTGAATGGACCTGAAGGAGAAAAAAAAAAAAAAAGCCAGAGCAGCAGCGGGGGGATTTACTGACAGCAGACACACTTCAAAAAAAGGTTGTACTTTCCTATGGCACGCTCTGTTCTATCTGCCAACCGCTCGGCTAATTGCTGTCATTGAGAAAAAAAAAAGAAAAAAGTCACACAAACTTCAAGGAAAAAATGGGAATAATGCTCCTAATGAAATAACGGCTTAATGATACCTCTTCCTCACAGTCCACAGAGCCAAATCAATAGGATTAAACAAGAGTCCCCCCAAACCCCAATCCAGAGCCACAGAGCCCGACCCGCCTGTCACCAGCAGTCAGAGATGATAGTCACACTGAACATTCAACCGCAGCCAAGCCACAAAATTGGAGTTGGGGAGGACATTTGCATATCTCTGATTAGATAAATTCCTGTGGGTCTACTTGTGTGGCAAGTGGTGTGTTAGAAGCCTCCTGCTCTGCTAACCCAAAGATGCACTCCTCCCCCCCTAAAAAAAACAGGACCTGCAGGAGATCTCCTGTCTTTCACCAAATATGTTTTCATAGGTGTGTTTGAGCTCCCATCAAAAAGCAGCAACACCTCAGACCCTCTTCAGTGTCAATGTATTTCAAAAGCAGCTCTGGCTTCAAGGCTGCTGGGGGGGGGTTCAGGGTAGGACAAGCTTTAAATGTGAGCTCAAAAAGCAGAAACGATTATTTCAACTTCCACTCCTCCCTCAAAAAAAGGACCGAAGCAAAGCCAGCAGAGATGTTTCATTCCCACATCACAGTTTGCGGTGTGTTTGTGCGGCTCCATCGCCCACATGCTTCATTATAACTCCATTCACTGTTCGGCGAGAGGGAGAAGTTAACAGCAACACACATGGGGAAGAATAACTAAAACTATCCAGCTCCTTTTTTTTTTTTTTTTAATAATCAGGATTATCACCAGCAGCCTTGTCAACACAACTTGTGTCTGTTTGAACACGCTGCGTCCACTCACACATAATGAAGCCGCATCGCAACCCGAGCGAGAGAGAACAACAACACACACAACAAGAAACGCTTCAAATCCATCAAAATACTCACAGAAATACAAAAAAGAAAACAAAAAAAAGTGCTCCCTGTCTCCCAGATGATCCCGGCTGCGTCTCTCTCTCCACACACACACACACACGAGCCGAGCGGCGGAATGGCAGCAGTGTTAACGAATATCAAGTCCAGGTTCCCCTCAGTCCGGGTCGCTCTATGCGAGCCAGCGTAAACAGTACATCCTCAAGTGAGCACCGCGAGCAGTGGGATGGAGGTGGCTTCGCTCGGTGTGCAGCTCTGGTCCCCCTCTTTCCTCCTCCTCCTCCTCCTCCTCCTCCTCCTTCAGGGCGCGTTGTGCCGGAGCTGTGCGTCGTGGCGGACGGAGGTTTGGTTCGGTCTCCTCTCAGTGAGTCTCCACCGCTGCAGCCGGCTGAGGCTCTCTCTGCAGCGCAGCATCCCGTCTCACTGGTGCTGCTGAGGAAGAGAGAGAGCGAAGAAGAAGAAGAAAAAAAAAAGGTGGCCCCTCAGTTAGTTGTAAGGAGTGGCATCGCAGCAGTTTGTGCCAACTGAGGAAGGCTGCCCTGCTGAGGATCTGCTCGGTTTCTGTTGGTTTGCAGCTTGTTCCATCAATGCAAAATGGATGTTAAAGTTGGGTTGAATAACAAAAATAAAATAAAAAACACAGATCTACCTGTGTTGGGTGTGTTTCTGTCCCATACCCTAAAAAAAAAAGGTGCAATTAAAAAGTCTGGCTGCTGTTTTGACATCAGCTGCAATTCATTTGGTAATGAGGCTGCCTTCCATTCAGAGTCTCTTCTGCAGCCAAGTCCAGTTTTAAGCATTTTTAGTGGCCTGTAATTAAAATTGATTATTTATTTTATTAGCTTTTTTTCAGCAAACTCAGCCTGTGCAGCCAGTGTAAATGTACAATAATGAGTTTTCAGCGCCCTCGGTCAGCAGCTACACCTCTCCCAATTTTGATATTTCTATTAATAAAATGTTCGTTCAGAACATCCAGAAAAGCTCCTATCACCTTCCCTGTTCATGTGATATTAACATGAACAGGTCGTCTGCTGTGTTGATCGTTCTCCATATGACACCTGCATGGATCCATTGACTACCAAACACTTACAGCTAGGATCCAATCACAGCTGACATTTATCCCGCCTATATTCGACAATTAAATGCTCAACTGCTCTTAAATGAATAGAATGATGATAGTGTCTTTTTTTAAATCTTTCTAGAGTTGATGCCGAGATGTTGATTTTGGAACTATTAATCAGAAGTTTTACTGCCGTGATGCTTCTGGAGTGAAATTCTGTTTACTTACTTTGACCATAAGAAGGCAGTGACTCATCAGCATCTCATCAGCGCAAGTCAAAATAAAGGTTGCTAGCACGAGTGCTAACTTGGCTACTGACGTCCCTCCAGTGTCCAGATGTATTTCAGGGCTGTTTGTAGGAATCCATCACGCGGCGCTGGGCCTTACGTTGTTTTAATGATAAATCGTAGACGTCATTGACACTAATAGGCAGCTCTTTACATAAGTATTGTTTCCTCAACAGAATGATATCCTAATAATCTCTTTCGTTCCCACTGAGGAAAGTTACAACGTGAGGTGCCGTGCCATTGTTCCGATGGCAAATTAGGCCATTACAAAAACCCCAAAAGTCAGAAAAACATCCCATTGGATCAGAAGCCAATTTATCTTACAGCACGCAAACCCCAAAAACCGGCACCCGTTGTTCAGATGGTTCTGAAAATGCACACACTCTGTGCAATCGTCTGTTCCGAAACCTAACGATAACCTTAACCTTTTTATCTAGAAATGTTATTCTCTGATGGGTTAGATTTAATGTTTCCCCAGTGTGTTATATTGCTGTTTTTAGATAAGCCTACAACAAGTCAAGAGACTCCCTCGATTTTATTCTGACATTGGGAATTTTTCCTTGTAATGTCATTTGTTGTGAGGCCAGAAAGACCTATTAAGGGGCAAAACCCCTGCCGATTCAGCACCGTGGACGGAGCCAGCAGTAGCCTGAATAAAACTGCAGGGAGTGTATTTTTCGGACGATTGGGACTGCGGAACAATGGGCGTTTGTTTTCTTGTTTTCGGGTTAACAGGCTGTCAGACAAATAGGCTTTCGGTCCAATGGGATATTTTTTCTGAGTGTTGGGGATTCAGAATAATAGGGCCGTTTGAACAATCATCACGTCTTTGTTTCCTGACAAATTATCTTTACAATTTAGCAACAGACAGATTTTTAATTAGTCTGAGGGCGAACGGTAGGGATTTAATGCCTTGCGCGAGGATTTCTTGACAGGACACGTGTCTGTCGATGGTCACAATTGGCTGTAGATCCATAAAGGCATCACAAATCAATAGGCCACTTTGCTACCTCACTGAGTGTTCAAACTGAGATTGGGGAGGTCCAGTTGATGGAAAGGACTTTTGTTAGGTGCTTGAGAGGATTTGTTCTGCTTTTTTTTGTTGTTGTTGTTATTTGTTTTTCCATTCACAGCCTACATCGAATTACTTGATTTAAAGCCGGCTCTCTCAGGGGGGGGGCCTCTCATTCAATCCTATTTTCATTTAACAGCAGAAGAACAATGAATAATGTTAGAGAAAATAAAAAAGTGAACACCGAGGTGAAGCACGACATTCCGACGAAATGTGGAAAAAGGTATTTTTGTTATTTACATACAGAGGAATACTTGTTTGTTCTGTTAAACGACATTGTAAAGACGTCATGTCAGGCTTTAAAAATAAAGCAGAACTCAAACTCTCAACATGTAGGAGCATATTAAAAAAACGTCTCTCCATATTTTATTATCATGTCTTCATTAATTGCGTCCGGATCTTCTCCTTTTCGGAATAAATTCACGAGTGCATGTGTGTCGTCTTGCTGCAGCACCCCTGCCCTCTTAACACAGCATTAATGCTACTAGACTGGAGAGTATAGATTAGTTCCTTCTGTTTCACGTATCCCTTACATAGCTCATATTGCCACCCTCTGCTGTGAGTGTTTGACTGACAATATGGAGCTAACAGCCTATCTCTAACCCCCATCATTAATTAAACAGTACCCATGACTGAGTGCTCTTCCTATCGCACAATTGATCCATTCCAATGCTTGTAGCTCTTATCAGCTCTTAGATGCCATCTTTTTTTAAAAGCAGTATTTTATGGGTCCTTTTTACAGCCCTGCTCGTTGGCACTGATATCGTTTTGGAGAGCTTTGCTCGTAGTATACACAGAGAAATATATTTCAGTGGGCAGCATATGCTTTATGCATATGCCTGTTAGCTCAAGCTTAGCAGTTAAGGTCTCTGCCTCCTAGTCTTGAATATTGTTTCGGATTCAAAGGAGTATTCAATTTGCGTTTTGCCTTTAAAGCAACGTGGCGGTAAACTGTTCCGTGTTATTGTTCCAACGCAGTGAATTTATACTGTACTGTATTATCTGTGATTCTGTGGCGTCTATTCAACAGAGCGGGCGTGAGGCAGAAATCACAAGCAGTTCAAATACTGATAATCAACCCTCCGTCATGAACACAGCCTGTTGTGTCTCAAACGCTGCATGTTTTTAAATCTACACTCATATTTCTGTGGTGTGAACGCTAATGTGGCGCTTTACAGCGTGAAAAACAACAACAACGGCAAGTCTTGGTACAGTCTGTGCACATTTAGAGGAACAGGTTCGTTGTATGGATTTTCCCGCAGTTGATTCATCTTCGTCGTGCATCTACCTATGGGGCAAATAAGATAAGGAAAGTTTAATTAAACTAAAGAGAAAGCAGAAACATTCCCTCTAAAGTCCAAAGTCTAAAGTTTGTTAACTGGGCAACAGGAATGAGTTGGCAGGTGTGTGCACACTTACTTGCAGCTTCTCTTTGTATATGCAAATCTGCCATATTGCCTGTGCGAAAACACAAACTTTGGTTTTGTTATGAGTGTACTGTGGGTTTGAGACAGCTGCGAGCATGAAATACTGGGAACAAAAGCGAGGCCGTTATCACAAGGAACTAAATCTGAATGGTCTGTAGATGTCGCTGCAACTCATTTGTGGTTAGTTATGGTACCACTGGGCCCAACACATCACTTTATGTTGATTATATGGCAAACACACAATGGTAGTGCAAATTAGAGTAAAGGACACATTTGGCCAACTTTTACAAAGTTCCCAAACTGAACTGCATAATGTCATCCTGTGTTATCCTTCGTCTGATAAGGCTTTTCTTTCTTCTCTAGAGCATTTGTGGACGCTCAGACTTTTAGCCAACTGCAAACACATAATTCTCATATGAACTGTAATTACAGCTAAGGATGATAGCAAGTGCGAAGTCTTCAGCTTGCTCTCATATAGTTCAGTGAAGTGCAGCCTTGATTGTCAGTAAAACTGTCCACCGAGATGCAGAAAATGACAGCATGTTGTTGATGGCGGGACCACGGCAATGACATATAATTAGAGAGGCGGTGCTCTGCAGCAAGGAAAGGATTTGATTAGAGCCTGACAACAAATGGCAAGTGGTGGGATGAGCTGAATGGCAGGATACAGTACCCTGGGAGATGTCGGGCTAAACTTTATATGATATTGGCAGTTAAAATCTGTGAGCGGCTGGTGCAATGTGGGAAACAATAAGAAACAAATGTCCTCCCTGTCCCCACCACAACCTTTTATTTAGAAAGCACGTGGGCATGTTGGAAAAAACACCAAACATGGGAAGTTAGCTGGAAAGGCTGACCCCTGGGTGGTCCCGTATGAGGGTTTAAAATGTCCTCTTTTATAATTAAGATCCAAGCAAACCAAACTACTAGACAGCAGCCAGTCCCACGAGGCGCTGTAGTTTCTTATAGGAATCAACAGCGCAGGCTGGAACACCTGTCTGATCAGTCATATCGCTTGGCAGAACCCGTTTCTTTACATAATCCTCCTTCACTCATGCCTGTCTCTCTTCTGTCAGTGCGGGAATGAACACTTTCGCACTTCTAACGACGCAAGTGTCTGACATCTGCGGTTTGCAAGGTGGTGTGTGATGTTGTGGCTGACTGAATCCTAATTTCCCAGGAAAAGGGCTAAGGAGATGGCAACCGTCAGCGTTGGAGCCAACACAGCACTATCCACGAAACAAACGTCTTAATTCATCTTCATTACGCACTCCGAGGGCTGTGTTGTGCTACACCGCTTTCCACTCCACCACTGCTGTTACAACTTTGATTCAAACAGGGAAGAGAGCATATACTTTGGGCACAATCTCATGGAATGTAGCTTTATATGAGATAATTCCTTGGTTTGATGAAGATGGGGATATTTCTGTCCAAGTTTGAGTAAGGAGAGTTCATTATTTTCATATATTTACACTGTATTTGTGCGTGTGCATGCAAGCGTGCGTGTTTTTTTTATTTGCTGAGTGTAAGTCTCCTGCCATATAAACGTCAGGAAGGCATTAAGGTATAGCAGTACAGATGGTGACTTACATTAACATGCTAAGCAATTTTTTTGCAATTTATATTTATTGCTCAGCAGATGCTGAAGAGATGGAGGAGGTAAATTATAATTTGGTTGGTCGACTGATTCTTTTCATTATTGGTAGCACCAACATCTGCTGGGCGGAGTGTTTATGCATGCAAGTGGCACCATGAAGTTACACTGAGGGATGAAAGATTTAAAGTCTATTTAAAGTAAGACAGAGTATGAAAAAAAAAACAAAAAAACAAGAGAAATCAGAGCACAGTTTGAATTCATTAAACATATCAAACCTGTCAGGGAGTCTAAGACGCAGCTACAGCGAGAAACTAATGGATGCTTTTGTTTTTCGTCAGGAAACCACTGAAGTCTGCAGGGAAGCAGCGACGTCTCGGAAGCCAATTTGCTCCAATGTCATATTTTGTGCCATTATTTAGAATACTAGTATATTAGACCGATACATAAAAGGCCCATGAGAATTCCAGCAGTGAAGTTTGTTCTGACCTTGTGATCAAAATGAATCAACTCAAGGTCCAGTTTTAGTCTTTTTTTAACTGAACGCTGCAGTCCTCATGATCAAATGGGACTCCTCACCAGGGCTGAGCTGTCGGAGCATCGAGGACACCAACACCACAGCTGCATCTGGAATTCCATACAAACGAACGGCATGTGAGATTTCATTTCATTGCATCGAAACTGTTGTCCAGTAGATATTTTACTGTCAAGCACTGGACACAAAGGTTTGGGTACCAGAACCTGGTGTTAAATGGGCCTGGGGGCAAAATGATTAAAGACCGTGCTTTTAAAAAGTTCCTACGTTAACAGTTATTTTATCTCTACTGTTTCTGTGTTATGGCGTAATTTATCATCTCATTGTTGTGCAGCTTGTTTTTTTCTTTTTTTAAATTACATCTTTTCGTTGGTGAAAAAGGGTCGATAAGAGTGTTGATGAGAGTAGGAGTATCATCCTAATGATACAGATCCTAATAGGAACATAACAGATAATAGAGGACAGTCACCATGGCAGCTCTGGCATAACCCCAATAGCACTTCAATGACTTATTAAGTATTACCTTTCAGTTAGCAGGGTGTATATATATATATATATATATATATATATATATATATATATATATATATATATATATATATATATATATATATATTCAATTATCTAAGGATTGTTACCACGGTTACATGTCTCCAGCACACAAAGAGGCTCTCAGGAAGTATGGTGGTACGCACTGAGCAGTGTGCTCAAAGGATCCATGCAACTGTTTAGACAAAAGTATGTTGCAATGAGTATGTAGTGCACAGTATTGGATTTCGGATGCAGCACATAACGTCTAACACGTGACGACCGTGTTGATCGCTGCTTTGGGATAATTTCAACTGGACAAAAAAACTGAATGATCGCTGGAAACTGATAACATCAGCTCTCTGGTAAAAAAAAAAAAAAAAAAATGCTCACAGCATCCATAGCTGGAAGGGTCAAAGGTGCGGGTGGACAAATGAAGGAAACCAAGCAGGATATGTCACTATGTGAGGCCAGACATCATTTCTGAGCAGAGGCAGGGTTTTTGATCTCCTGATATCTATACATTCACAGCTGAAACGGCTTTATCTTTCCATCACTACAAGCTGAAAAAAAAAATATCCAGTGGATTATGAGTTGTGCTGAGTTTTATAAAAAAGGGTAACAACAGCTACAAACTGTGGGACAAACTGTGGGTTTGTGGTGTGGTGGGCTGATCACTCACTCTTAATGAGAAGAAACAGCAGGACGGAGACAGATAACACTCCTTAGCAGCTTTTACTGTTCACCTACACTTCATCGGCTTCACAACAACAGTACCTCCTCGCTGGAAAAAGTCTACATTGTAATATGTATGAACAACTAACAGCGTAAATATGAACATCACCACATAACATGGAGACAAGTTCAAGTCAAATCAACTGTTTCACCCTTATATAACTAAGCTTCTATACCTTACGCTAACATCTTGGGTTACTATGTAATAGTTATTAATATTA
Organism: Diplodus puntazzo; assembly: GCA_963678695.2. NCBI lineage: Eukaryota > Metazoa > Chordata > Actinopteri > Spariformes > Sparidae > Diplodus > Diplodus puntazzo. The sequence goes on along the minus strand of OZ023162.1, from coordinate 5,699,695 downwards.
TCAGGTAATATGTCAGTATTGTGCACACAGTTTGAATTTGCTGCCTCCAAGTGGACAAGACAGGCAAAACAATATCAGCTGAACAGGTAAACATGAATAGCTTGGTCTAACACGCGATCATCACATTATTTTGGTATTCTAAATGACAAAAATATGTCCCATTTACAAGATGTGTTGAAGCATTTGAAGCACATACACATTAAAGTACATTTTTCTTATGTTTATTGGCGGTAACATCTCATACAAATGCATTAGAATCAGACTCAAAGTTTGTTGTTTACGTTGGATATAAGCCCAGAACTGTGGTTGAAATCACCCAGCTGCCTCGGCGACCAGTAGGATCCACCTGCAGAGAATGTGAGATTGTCTGCCGTCTCCCTGCAGAAATACCGAATGAATTTGTCAGCGCTTGTGCCAGCAGAACGCTTGTATCTCAAATCGCCCCCATCAGAATCATCTAGTGCAGATAGTCACTCCGGTGCTGTCTGTGCTGCTGAAATAACACACTCCGACTCCATTCAGCTGTGATTGGAAATAACAATCATAATTACCACGCCGTAATCATATCCCTCAGCAATGACTGTCACCAGAGAAATACCATTACTCTAATGTCATAACAAATCAGCTGGTTTCAAGAACAGGAGCCAGAAAAAGAAGAGAGAGGGGAGGCCGGACTCTATAATTGGAAAGGTTCGGTATCGTGTATCATGTCATTTCGTGCGATTCTGAGAAAAGCTGCGTCAGAGTCGCGTCGGTTGGCTCTGGTTGGGTTTCTAATGCCAAAGAAGGCTGGCAGATATTCGTTTTGTGCCTTTGTCTCCATCTCAGAGGGCTCTTACCTTATTCATTCATTCTCCCGGCCATTCAACACGTCCTACATTCACTGATTCCTGCTCAATTTAGAAAAGAGAAAGGCATATATATATACGAGGAATGGAGTTGAGGCAAAAGAGTGGATGCTGCCATTCATCCGCTGCCTCGACTATTTGTGGGAAGATTCCTCATCTCCCATGTGGCGGCCCATTTGTCCTGGAGTAATTCATTACCTGTTCACTCAGTAGTGACAACACCTCAATTCCATCTGGCTCCGCTGTCTCCTGGGGGCCCGGTAGCCCCGGAATAATAAGGACAGCCACCAGGAAACATATTTGCTCACCTATTACCTCGGTAACTATGTAATGATTGATTCCTTGTTGGATTATCCATGTGTCACAGCACAGCCAAGAGCCTCTTTAATGAGAGGAGCAGCGCTCACTCTACCTGTGACTCCATTCTGAATCACAGATGATAAACCGAGCGCGTACCGAGGAATATGTGACAGCCATTTGTCCAGTCATGTGATAGGCAGTGTATCACAGAGACAAGTATATCAGTCAACTTGTCTCAGCTCTGTTTTTTTTTTTTTTTTGAGAGCAGAAGGCGATGCAAAAACTGGCTGCGTGCCAAAAGTGTGAACAATGAAACTAGTGTCCCTACAGACGACAAAAACATATTCCACTTGGCCACCAGTGAGACAATGGAGCGATTTGTCCGGGAGGGGGTGAAGAAAAATACACAACCAAGTGCAATAATTGCTGCTTTGAGATCACTTGTCCTCATCCAAAAAGAAGCTGTTCCTCCAAATGTAGTCATTTAGCTTCGCTTGAGCTCTGTGCAATTTCACACTAAATGACATGGATTCAGCCAAAAGGAGAAAATACCGACGCCTTAATGTTTCTATTATGTAAGATCAATAAAAAAAAAGTAGCACAGCAGCCCCGAAATCCAAGGACACGATGATATTTACCAGGGTCTGCAGCGCTGTCATAACCCAATTGATGGGGCCACCTCAGGAGTTGTGTCGCAACCACCCACTTGCAGCCGGCACCCACCTAGGGTATCACTTCAGAGGCCAGCAGCTGTGCGTGACAGCTGGACACATGTTGTCATCCTCTCCCCGCAGGAACGCTAAGGAAAGGCTTTCTGTATCCTGGAGCTTCTCTTTGATTCCCTGCTTGATCACAATAATAAGATGGACAAAAATTGAAGGCACGGCGCTTCCTATGGTTCCCAATCACATCGCATTTAGCGAGCGTTTCGGGTGTGTAAGTGATGCTTTCATCTCGTGCGATTTCCAGTGGATGTAACAGTGGAGTAAGAGCCTGATGATCAATATGAAAACAATTATTTCAGATTTGAAGCAGTGCGAGCATCAGGGAATCTTTCGGCCAAATGTGGAGGCAAATTTCATCTCTCTTTGCAGTACAGTATCTATCGATCTATGCACCGTTATCATGGTTTATTTGTGGTCTACAAGGCATCATTAGTATTTGAATTTGCCTTCCCTCCACCCCCTCTGTTTCACACATCCACACACACAAACACACACACACACACAGCACATTCCTCAGTATTTTGCTCCTATAATCATGTGCCTGGGATCTGCTCCAGCTTGGCTAAAATTGATCAATAGTGGCTTTAATTCCCCGGAATGCTGACTGCAGACTCGGCAACTGTGTGTCTTGAAACATGCTCCTTCCAGTCTCATCATCAAGATGTGTGTTTTGGAGAAGTTAATGAATAAGTCATTAGGAGGTGACTATGATTGATGTGTTCGAAACAAACAAGCAAGGATCGGCTGCTGCCGGAATCAGTGTGCAGGCCAGACAAACTGCAGGTGAACCGACTGCTGAATCAAGCAGACAGCACATTCATTCCACCATATGTGCATCGCCTTCCTGATGACAGACTATTCACATGTGGTTTCCTCTCTAAACATGCTTTTCGTCCACGCACCTCGTGGGATGTCTCATCGGAGGAGGCAGCGGAGCTCAGTGCCCCTTCACAGAGAGCTGATGTTTTGCTTTCCAAACACTGGGGCTTCAGCAGAAGTTTTTATTAGCACTCAGATGGAAAGAAACGGTGCTTCACTTCTCATACTCCTTGCTGCTATCAGCAATTAACATATAAAAAGACAGCAGGTTGTCCTGCTGGCTCAGTTGGCTAAAGGGCACATTCATTTTGTATCTTTATTTTAGGCAGCATGGAGGAGCCTCGGAAAAAAAGCTCTTGATGACGGGAGGCTTCAACCTCTCCCTGAAACATTTACTAATGAAATGCTTTCGGCCCGGTTTGCAGCTCTTCTGGTCAGGGCTGTTACGGAAGCATGCATACTTTATCACCTCAATCTCTCAAGTTAAGATCTGACTCAGGATCAGGTCCCATTTCGCCTGCAGACACTATCAAGCAAACAGGAAATCGCACCAGAGAGAGGCTAAACAGTATCAGGAAACAAATCTTGTGTCTGTGTTTGTGCGTGTATGAAAACACATTTTATATTCAGCGTCACTTGGGATGATTTGCTATTGCATTTGTCTATTCCAAAGACACTTTGGTGATTTCAAATACCCACTTGACTGTAGGGGATCCAGAAACGTGTCTTATAGTAATGCTAACTCAACACTCTGCCCTCCCCGGGCTATAATACAGCAGCGAAAGGTAATAAGCTGTTCTAAAGACAAGAATGCATGCAGAGACAAGCTGCTGAAATAGCTCTTAGTTGCATTACCAGCCGACCCTTCAGCAAAACAATTTCAAATGAATAAGTGCTGTGTAAAACATAAACTCATATAATTCCACCCATGCTTTTTAAAGAGCCGTAAAAAAAAAAAAAAAGGATGCAGGAAAGGAGTAAGGAGAGCACTGCAGTCATTACAGATGACTGTGTTGTACCTGGGTGATGTAAGCTAAAGCATTAAGACTTTAAAGGCTGCTGGTTGAAATCCCCAAACCGATTCCTCTCGCACAAACCACTGGTGTGTCCTCAAAATGGTTCCCCCGGAGCCATGAATGCTAATCTCAGCGCTCACTGTGGATGCACTGGGCAGCTTCCAGATGTGACTGTGTGTGCAGCTGCTTGAGTGTGAAACAACTGTGGGCAGGAAAAGTGCCCGCATGCTCAGAAAACCTTTTCTGAAGGAGTAAACGATAGTAAATGTAGATGCGCGCTGGTACAAGATATTGATATTGTTTTGACATGTGAAGAATCGGGAGGGGGAAACCGAAATCAGTTATTTAGAATTTGATCTTGAACCTGAATCTTAAATATGCTATGTTTTATTTCCCCCCCAAAAAACAATTGTTCAACTTAAAAATAATAATAGTAAAACATCTACATCTACACCCAAAAACAGAATGAATGAGCATATTTCCAAAATGCTTCAAATCAACATAAATCCTTCATTTTATTCAAACTAATGGTGGATTTCATTTAGTTGTCTGTCGCCATAACTTCCAGGCCAACACCATATGTCAGAGTGAAGAAGTAGAGAAGTAAATCAGAGAACCAGCGCCACCAACTGGGTTTTAAAGTGCAACAATGACGTCCTCTTGTGAAGACACCGCGGGCTCCACTTGAGTTTTGGCTGTTCTGGGTATCTCTCACCAGAGACGTTAGAGAGGAGACAAATCACTTAAATTCATGTGTCTCATTCACATGTCCACAAATGACCGGTTTTGTCCCCACCACTTTTTAAACCCATAATTACTTAAAACCATGCTAACAATGCCTTACACCAAGAAATGATAACTATCGAATGAGAGGAAATTCATTTTGATTATCATTATTTGTCACATTATGCATTTTCGTCCACTGGAATCATTTCCTCTGACCTCTCAGTGTCCTCTTAAATTAAACTGTCTGATATCGCAGTTTAAGACCATTTTAAAAAACGTTTTCCATCCGAGCCCCACTTGTCATCACAAAGCGACGTCCTTGCTTGAAGCATTTTGAATAGAAAATGCCCGGCTGTATGACATACCCCGCCCCTTCCCCCACAAAAGCCAATTGACTGCTTCATCACAGCCGAACTGGGAAACATAATCAGTCATTCGTGTTGTAGCGCTGGCACCAGTTGAGATTCAAGACAGTTGCAACCAATTTGGCGAGTGCGCAGAGGCATGGAAGAGGAGCGCATCACGCAAAATACACAGGATTGCCAAGAAAGGTTATTCAAAGGTCAGAAGACATCAAATTCACATTTCTTCAACTGCTCTGGTGGAATGAGCTGACGGCGTCACGTCACGTCACGGCACTCTGGACTGAGCCCTACAAGAATTTGGTGTCGTGAAGCTGTGCGATCGGCGTATAACCTGTGGGAAGAAAGTTTTTAAAACCTTTATGATGGGGCAAAGTCACCAGGATTTTTAAGTGTTTTTCATCTGATTTATAACTTGCTGACAACTGAAGTGTAGTTATGACTCTCTCCCCATTCTTTTAGACAGAGGCCATATCTTGTAAGACCAAAAAATATCTGCTCGGTGGAATTGCCAAGATGGCTGTCGAGTGGCAAGACTGCCCTACAATGCTTACACTTAAGTCTGGAGGAGAAGGGAAGGGTTCCATTGTCTCTGCTAGAAATGTTTTGCAACGTAAGCTACACAGTGCTAGTTGTACTCTATTGTAAAAGACTACAGCCTGGCTCGCAGCTGAAACCAGCTTTTCACAGTCTGGAGCAACTCTGCTGTGAAAAATGCAGTATGCTGCATAAAGAGGGACTTTATATTTTACTTTTCTTCAAACTGAGATTTTCTACACACTTTATGACTGATTTAAGTCATAACAGCATGAATTCTGTATGATTGTGTCAACATGCTGGTACCTCTGTCGCGCAGCGGGGGGAGACGCGCTTCCCCTCATCAAATCCACCGTCACACACAAAGCGTACCGAGCTGGTAACCCACGAGCAAGAAGATGCATGTTAGATGCCATAAACTTAGACATTATTGCAACCTACTGGAACCATAAGACCCAGCTTCAGCGCTTCAGCTTTGTACCGACACCTGAACGTGGGGAGACAACAAAAAAAGTCTTGCTGCCTCGTCTTTTCTGCCGCCAGTGCAAAGAAAGCGGCGAGATGCAACCTGAATAAAACTCGAATCCATAACCTTGCCTGGTGATATTTCTGCCCGAATCATCAAAGTGAAAGAACAATATGCAAATCACATTTTTGAGTCAACTTTCAACATCCCCACACGGGAAGAAAAACAGTGTTTGACATCCTCGACACTTCAGCTGCAGGTATTCACTGTTGACACTGGCCGTATTCACATTTAAATGGTAAATAGATGAAACAGTTTAGACGTGTGGGTCAGGAAAGTATCGTCATCAGATGAGCTTCCGCATCACTTGACACTCAACTCGCTGTAGAGTCTTTAATTACTGTACTTATCCGAGGAGCACAGCCTCTTTGCTATATGCTGCATTAACATCAACACCTCACTGTATTGATAGGAAAAAACATGTTTACTTCTGTCATTGTGTGAAGGTGTTTATGTGTTCATTGGAGTGTCATATCCGTTGCTCCTCGGTTCATCCATACAAACTAAATTGGTGCTAATTTGGCTGCATTCATTAACGTGAACGAGTTGTACAGCCTCCTCAGTAAATATCTGCAGATCTCTGGCACAGCTTGAGGTGGCCTTTAATTGGCACGAAAATGGAAATCACACCTCCTGAATGGAGTGGAGTAATTAGCTTTTTCTAGCGCAGAGATCCAACAGATCTTCAGATTCAGGTCCGTTAGATCTGAACCCACCTGGGCCAAGCTAAATATAAATGTCCTGTCACGTAAGCTAAAGGATCAACTTGTAAGATAAGGTCAGAATTGTATTTCAAACATTCCAAAAATGAACCAGTTGTCAACAGAATGCGAAGAAACAACAGTGTTGACCGTTTTGTCCAAGAAGTCTATGTATTGTGTTGGAGAGGTGGAAGTTAGCATGCTAACCAACTAGCCCCAGCTAAGGATACAAGTCTGACAGCCCCTGTAGATGCAGCTGCCAGTTCACTACTAACAGGGAAACGAAACAAACTCATCTATTCTCCTTACTAACCAGAAAACTATAACTGTACACCATCTGAATTCAAACCAAGAAAAGTCCTCATTAACTCATCATAAAAATACAAAAAAACAAATGTTATCTTCAGACTGGCGGCACCGTCTTTGAGGCTGTGTTCAGACCCAGTATGGTGTCCGGATGTGTTTTACTGGGAGGTGGCTGAGCCCCGCCGAGACTGGGCAGACTCCGCACGGCTAACAGGGACACGTAGCTCCATGGCTAACTGAGCTACTGGCTAACTGCATCTAGCCTCTACAGCAAAGAGTACAGTGAGCAGCAGCAGTTAGCGGTTACGCTGCCTCTCATAGTGTTGGAGATGACTTGATTATTTTGTTTTCTGCAAGAAAAAAAATAGAACACATTAATAAATATCATGTTAGCCACATGTATAATAGTTTGATTTAATATGTATAAATTGCACTTTAACATCAAAATATAACAATTTCATTGTTTTCTTTCATGAAGAACATGTTTTCTTTCCATTTGATTTTTATTTTTCTATTTCACAGCAGCCTTCGACTATGTGCACCTGTAAACACACAAACGGGTGTGACAGCAGGTCGAGGTCGGCTGCAGCCGAAGTCGAACGCTTCAGTTTGTTTAAATGTTTACGACTGGCTGACACCACGAGACCCAGATAGCCGCCTTGACTCAGGTTTGTATCGAGCGGCTCCTCTTCGTCCCTCGCATTTTATTGTTTGGCTTCCTTCTCTTCTCCTCAACACGCTACCTTTACTCTTCTCCTGCTGCCATGGAAGCCTTCTTTATGGGTCTCAAAGGGAATTATTCACAGTCTCCTCAGGGCTCTGACAAGGTCGTGGGCTTTCTGTCTCCCCTCTGTCTTGGCTTCTGTTCTGAACCATAATTGATTAGGTTAAGCAGCAAGAGAGGGAAGGTCACGCCTGCAGCGGGTGATCTGGAGCACTCAACAGCACGCGTGGCCACAGACACATGCTCTCCATCACCCAGAGACAACCGCGGCACGGACAGGATGAACCACACCTTTGAAATGGATTCGCTCACAATAAGATCCATTTAGCCGGGAGATGTTATTTGGATTTTTCCCGAGCTGAAAACCACCGGATCATGTATTAGAGGCAGGCTTGGGAGCTGGCATTTCATCCCTCTGTAATGAAGATTCTCATTTTGAAATTGCAAACATATTCGCTTTGGCATCAGGAGCCCGTCAAAGAAAAGCATCCAGTCATTCATTAGTGCACGGAGATAAGCTCAAAGTAAATTCCACCAAGAACATTGTTCCTGGAAGGAGAGGGAATAAAAAGGATGCTGTGCTCAATTTGTGCAGCCCGGGTGCCTCTGAATCAGCCTGGCTTCATTAGTCAGACTAGAATTGTTCTTGAAGGACATAAAATTCACCGAAATGGGAGGCGGGCATGATGTGGGTGAGTACAATCTTGGGGAAGATCTGGTTGCTTTTTTATCCCCCCCCCCCTGCACTGGAATCAGTCAGCCAACACAGCAAATCCAAAAGCGGCAGCTGCTGGCCCAGGTTGATACTATTCAGACTGACATATAAAAAAGTGACAATGCTAACAATGAGCTGCACAGACACAGAATGTGAGAATTCAGTCTTCAGAAAAAAAAAAAAAAAAGGTTTGGCATGTTTTGTTTTTTTTACTCTCTATTCGTGAGGAGATTTTTGAGACGTGGAGATTCATGGACGTGATCAGATCGGTCTGAACATGAGATAGCGAAATAAAACGGGGGGGGTGTGATCCTGGAGAGAAACTGCATCCTTCTCCATACGTATGAGTCATCCACTCACACGGCAGATAAAAACAGCCTTGTTGTAAAGGTAAATAAGTAATCTATTGTCTCTCTGCATAGTGATGCCATAGAGGATTTTTTTCTGTGGTGGAGTTGTTCAACATGACTTTATTCACAAACAGCCCTTCAAACACTTTTTTAGGGCATGACCACTGCAGCTGCAAATTATCGAATCACACGCATATTTGTTTTTTCTACAAAACAAACAGTTCAACAGGGCAAATTAAACAAAATTAAAAACACATCTTTCACTCGCTGCAGGTAGAATGTACCCATCCATATGTTTCTGGTTTATTTTCCTGCTTCATCTTCAGCCTTCACCCGAGGACAATAAGAGTAGAATTTATTTGTGACACATATTTGTGAAAATATCATTTCAAAAGATTTCAGCTGGAGCAACAAAACCTCTCAGCTCAATGGATGTCACATCTTTTTTATATATAATTTGGTAGACACAACACTAAAAGTGACAGTTCTTCCCAAAATCAAAAATAAATACCTGTAGTATGATTTATTCAGCTATCAGGGCTGCACAATGTGGGGCTCACAAGCCAACGTTGGCCTGCCATTAGGTTCAAAACAACACCACACAATGGATGTTTGCTTTTTGGCCGGTGACCAACTATTGAGTTTCAGTTTTGTCTCTCAAATGAAAAAAGTTTGGACAGCTTTCATCTAGATTTATTTTGGTTGCAGTTGCAGAGTTTTTGGAGCTATCCACTGTAGCTATGTCTGCCTTCTCTGGAATATAATGGAACTAGATGGCACTCTAATATATTATTCATAGTATTCAAAAAATACATTGGATAAAAATCAACAGCAGTCATGAGCCGGTTACTCAAGATAATCATGTGGGAATTGGCTTTTTACTCAGTGCCTCCATGAGGAGATGCATCCTACTTCTGTGCAGAGAAAAAAAAAAGGCCTGCGGATAATCTTGAGTAACAAAGTCCTGAATTCTGGGAAGCAATGTTGCTGTGGAGTTGTTCAAATGTATTGTTTTTAGCTTTGAGCAACACAAGTTGAGTGCCATCTAGTTCCATTAGATCCGAGAGAAGTCAGAGTCTCTACAGCTGATATCTCCAAAAGTCAGTGGCTCACCCCAAAACAAATTAAAAGGGAAAAGGGAAAAAAAAACGTTTTATGATTTTGGGGGTGAACTGTCCCTTTAAATTGCCGTCCCCAGAGCACAATTACTACACGACTGGATATAGAGAAAGATACAGAGGGGATTTATATTCCGCTGAATTGCAGGCATTTAGCACTTTGGTATCATTTAAATTATTAATGGCCCATTCATCTGAATGCAGCTGCTGTTTTTAATTTACTCTGACTGACCAGGGATCATTGTGACTCAGAGTCAAGATGTATGAAATACAGTACGAACAGCTGCATGCGAATGAGCAGCCGGGCTCTGCCATCCCTATGCAGAGCGCGGCTTGGAGAGAGAGGCAGGCCAGAGTGATGATGAGTCCATCCCCGGCGAATAAATTGGGGTTGACTTTGTGAGGGCCTTGAAGGAAGGGAAAGGGAATGGAATGAGAATGTGCTGTTGCTATGCTGCGGGATAATATTCATAGAAGATGAGAAGCAATGGTAATGTTAGGTGAGGGCGGCGGCGAAGCTCCATGAAACCTTTGCGAGGGTGAAGGGCAGACGACCCCGCAGCCGCTGGCATCGCCCGCGAAAGAGGAAAGCATTCAAACGGCAATGTCAGCGTGACACGACACTCCAGTCTTCTTCACTGACCCACGAGGAAAAACAACTTTTCAGGCCCTGCGCCTCATGTCAACGTGATGTCTTTTCTAGATGCAAAACAGGGCCATGACAATGAAAACAAGTCAAAGAAGAGCGTGTCGCCCAGTGTCGGAACATTCCCGTAAGAAACATATTTTTTTTTTCTTTTACCCTTGATGGCAAACCACTAAAGGCTGTGCCATTTTCTTCTTAATAAAGGGCAAAGCCTGATTTGAATATTCATAAGCGGCTTGTTCCGTGGACCCCTGTGTTTGAATGCATTAATAAAAACACAAAATGTTTTCTTAAATGGATGCAGCAGTAAAAACGCAATAAAAGTGTATGACTTTATGAAGAAGGTCGTAAAAATTTGAGGGAAATAATAAATCCTTTCGGAGCAAACAGCACTCCGGATCGTGGCGAGGAAGTTGAGCAATTAAATTATTTAGACCTCCTACCGCGAGAAATGGTGCTAATTAGCATCAGACTACTTCAGCATGATGAGATGAGCCAGTATCACACAGGTGCAATTGTCACTTTGTTTTGTTGAATAATGAAGGCGCTGACACTTGTTTCGATGGCTCGTGACTCCGTGTACTCGGTTCTGTGCCGGGAAGTCGGACCGGATCCCTGAAAGGTCGCATGTGCGAATATCAGTCGCGTTGTGTGATCTCCACGGGGATGCATCTTCAGGCGGAATGCCGGGATTCTGTTTGAAAGCCATCGTTTAATTATGAATATCAAAGACAAACGTTAAGTAAAACAAATTAGCTGACAGACAGAGCATTCTGTTAATGAGCCGGGTATTAAAAAGCTGTCTGATGGCCTGTGACAGGAGGTATTCGTCCGCACATATCTGGTTCTGCCATATTTCAGAGCCTTTGCGTGTTGTGAGTAATCCTGTCACGGTGCGTCTCTGGCTGTAGGAGTGTGACAGTAAAGCGGGGAGGAAACGGGGTTGGAGGGGATGGAGGTGGTGGGTGGTGGGTGGGGGGGTTGCTGGGGGTCTGAGCAGAGCTTGTTACCCAGACATGAGGATGAGTGGCTGGCTGCATAGAGAGGAAGAGAAGCTCCCTACCGGGGAGTGATGGCGGTGTGCGCAGGGACAGCATGATGAATGAGGGAGGAAAACTGCAGGAGGCCATAAATCAATATCTCCCCTCTCCTCCTCTCTTTTAAGGTGGATACTCCCATACACACCGTCTTGTCCTGTCTTATTTTAAAGATGATGGAGGAACACCCTGCACTAACACAGTGATATCCCTGAACTGACCCTCTGGACAGCTGTAAGCCTTCCCACTCCCTAAATAGCTCTTACTGTAGAATATCATAGCTTTTCAGCAAAAGCGAACTAAACAAATGAAGTCCCCCTCAGGGGGGTCTTAAAGGACAGAGTGCTCCGCCGCTAAATGCATTGGTCTGACTGCATGAATGATTCATCAAAATGGTTTGTAGCTCATTTTAGAGCTGTTGTGTCTCCCGAGCAAAGACTTGAGAGCATTAATCCCGTCCTCATTCAGCATTCCTCTTTACAACGGCGTGTTGCTGAATGAATACGCCGTCTGCAGCACCTTCTGTGACTGCCATTATTCATACGGCATAATATACATATCTATTTGGAGTAACTACTTCAGAATGAGAATTACTGTCGTGGTATGGGTATTTATGAAAAAGAGGTACTTAAATTCACTCAAATCTCTGCCCAGCATCCGCATCCTCCACCTCAGTGCAGAGTTTGTTTTGCGCAGCGTTCATCAAATAAATCACGTTTAAGAGAAGTCGTGCCCCGGTTGTCATGGATAGTTCACAGACCTTAGCATTAGCTCACGGTAACAAGGACATTGTTTGTGTTGCCAGCCCAGTCACCAGAATATAATGATGGCATTGTACTTGTCTGCAAACAGCATTGTTCGAGCCTGACTCAGTCAAGTAAAGATGGATGTGTTCTGAAAGTCACCGTCTTTGCTCCCTTAATGTGTCTTTACAGCCCCGCTCGGGCCTGTGCTACTTCACTTTTAACACATTCCCTTCCAAACAGACAACGGCAGCATGGTTTAGTCAGATGTAATCCTTCGCCATGGCAACCAGATCGCCGTTCTCGCAAGATCGACGTCATTAGCGTCGACAGCGATGGCGGTCACTCGAACGTGGGTTTGTTCTTGAGTACTGAGGAGCTGCGGAGTTTATTCCTCAGTAAACTATAACGTGCACTGTGCATTTACCACTGAGTGAACACCGCGCGCTCGTGCAAATAGAAAAGCCTTAATCCTCAACGGAGAAACGCTAGTTTATACTCACCATACGCGCTGACGACGCCTCTGCAGCTTCTCAAACTCTCCTGGCTTCATGATTCCATGATAGTCACGTGTCGTCACATTTCTGCACCAAGTTTGAGCACAAAATTATTTGTTCGGTTTCAGGAGAAATGTGAAATAAAAAAATGCCTAAAATATAGTGGAGTGGCAAAAGAAGGGAAATAAAAATGTGGATGTGTGGGAGACACAATCAAGAACAACATATTTGAGAAACAATTGAAGATGAAATGCTGAATTATTTTTTGCCACAGAAATTCTGCAAAAAAAAACAAACAAAAAAAAAAAAAACAGATTACGTTGTCTGTGTCCGTTCTGACCCGTCGCTGGATCAGGCTGTGTGTGAGGAGCGGCACAGAAAGGGTTATCTTCCCTGTGCAGCAGGCAGGTGGACCTGATTGAGTGACAGCTCATATAAAGAGGTAAAGCTCAGGTGTGCATTATTTATTTTGTGGCCGGCAGCAACACTCTGAGCCTCTGTGGTGTTCCACTGTGGAAACAGAAAAAAAAACAGTTAATACCATCATAATATCGTTTAAATGAATGAATCCCCCGGTTAAAAGTGTGTGACACTCAGCATTTGCACTGCTCCCGGATATCAGTACAGATCTTTAAACAGCCCTGTCACAATTTTTCACAGCTAGCTGAATACAGCTATCTAAAATAAACTGCATGAGAAATATCATTTTAATTTGTGCGACACATGGCTTGAAGATGGAAGCACTGCTTCAGTAAAAGACATTTTGGCCAGGCAAGCCTCATCCACCGAGCGGACATCTGCTTCGGTGCCTCCTCCGTTATTGACTTGTGTGTATCAGGACTTCCCATGAGTATCGAGCAAACAGAGCGGCCTGCAGAGAGCTGTCTCTCATCATCTCCTGGCTCTTTACTCTCCTTGACAGCATCTACCGGCAAATATTTGACTTGAGATAAGTTTCACATTACCAGGGGATCTAAATTCGCTGGCGGAAATGGGATGGCCACCAGCTTCATTTGAGAGGAGAAATTGAGCTGAAACAACCGAGCGTCGTTGGCCGCGTGATCACCACATGCTGATATGAGACTGTGCTCATCACTTTCTGTAGTTGTTGTATGTACTCTACCACCACAATAATACCACAGTGAGAATAAGGGATTTTAGCAACATAATTCATCACATTTTGCCACCCTGTGCAGACAGTGTGACTGATGTGTCAATAACGTGTGACAAGTTCTTTGCTTTTATACTGCTGCATAAGTTATCATCAGAGCAGAACAGTTTTCCCCAAACCTGCTCGGGGGGGAAAAAAGGCAAACTGCAAATTTCAGTCCAACTCTCAGTGGATAGTCACCGAGAGCTCTAACTGGAGCTCGAAAGGGACAAAAATGAAAATCTGAGCCGGCGCCGATGGAAGGAGTCAACGAAGCGCGACGGAAAACATACCCGAGGTTCACAATGTTAATGAAGCCCAAGGTTGTTGAGGGAAGAGAAGTTTAAGTTCTGACAAGGCTTAATAACTTATTAATATGAATTTGACATGAAAAATAACTTGGTAAAAACATGAAAAAAACAGCCCTCCTCAGTAGAACGAGCAGAACCCTCAAAGCATCAAACGAGTGTCGACGGCAAATTGATGCTTTCAGATTACAGAAACACACAGTCACTCTCCCACCCATTTAAATTTGGGTAAAAAAAAAAAAAAAAAAAAAAAAAAGCTTCGAAAATCAAAAACAAATTCACTCAGGAAAGGCTTTTTTCATTCACCTGCTAAAAGCATCTCTCTTGCTATTTGTAGCCCAGACAGTTTTTATCTAATATATCAATATCGAGATTAAACTGGGAGAGAAAGGCAGGGAAAGAAAACACGGAACAGCAGGAGGTGCGCTTGTGGTTCACAGCAATCAATGGAGGTATCAGTGGGTTACTTCCAGCTGCTGACCGACATCAAAGAGGCCGACTGTCGGGGGGCCGCGAGCCTCACGCAATGCAAATTGTGCAGCGAGAAGTGCTGGGAGTGCAACATGGATGTGTGAGTAGCAGAGCGTGGTTCACATTGTTCTGCCCTGTGTTACACATGTTTATATACGTGTTACTGAGAATATGTATTTTCAATTCAATTCAAACTCTATCGCACACGTAGGGCCGAGGTCAAAGACAGGAATGAATTACCCACAACAGCACAATAAAAGATTATGTTCAAACGAGCAAAAAACAGGCGACTGCACCGATGTCTCCACAACCTCAGGTAGCACTGAACCTTGTGTTCGATAAGATGATTTCATTTTCAAAGACTCTAAGTCAGCAAATACATTCATGCATGAGATTTCTTAAAACACCTTGGGAAGTATTGGCTCCTGCAGCCACAGTACAGTTTCACTTGTCCTCTGCCCTTCATGACTCTTAAGTGATATTCTCAAGGCAACATCGTAAGATACTCGAAGTCTCCAGGCTGCTTTTTTTGTAGACTGAGTGGTGTACAATGTGCTCCGAACAGAGACATCCTCACTCGATCTGTACACGCTCGTGCAGGAGATTGTTTTCTTGTGCATATTTCATCTTAAAACCGAGCCGAAGATGATTTTTCGAACATGAAGTCAGGATATGAGACACTTGTCCTCCTCGGTTCTGCAAATGAAGGCCTAGTTCACACAGTTGGAGGTACTTTTAAAACAGGGTTTCAAAAAAAGCAAAAAGATTGCCATCCAGCACTGTTTCAGAAATGATATCTGTCCGTACAAACACACGTGAAAACATATTACATGGCCGTTCACGCACATTGGGCATGCACATATCGATGCTAACAGAGAGTGAATTGTGTGCTTAGCTTCAGAAAATACTTTGAAAGATTTTTACGTTCATTTCTTTTTACTTTTATTTAATTTTATGAGCCAAAAATGATGACGCGAGGAAATTAAATCATTGTCACAAATGTTCAGTATCTGTTTTCCATCGTCCTGTCCTCAATGTCTGTTTGTGTCTAAATGTGTCTGATACCATTACAAACAGGGGCGCCGCCAGGGGGGGAAAGGTTAGGACGATTCCAAGGGCCCGGCACGGACAGGGGGCCCTTTGAGACATGGGCAACCTATACAAGGGCCCAACTAGATTTTTTTGTCATGGGGCCCAAAATCCATGGCGGCGCCCCTGATTACAAACTCCAAACGGGTTAGCTCTTACAGTGTATCTGGGCACCACTCTGACTCAATCTAACGAACAACTCTGTGGGATTAAAGAAACAGTTCGCCTATTGATGCAAATGAATCTACTTAGCTGAATGCAGATGAAAAGTTGGGTGATGTTTTGGTAGTCCACAAAACATTTCTGGAGTTTTAACAGCAAAATAATGTTTCAGCCTTCTCCTAAACAACTGGAGGAGATGGGGACTTGTTTCAAACGTGAAAAAAACAAACAAAAGTGAATTGGCTCCATACAGTCTCAAGTCTCCAGAAGCCACAAGATCTCAAACTGATCTAAAAAAAAATAGGCTACAGTGAAGATTATCAGGCTTAAAAAGTGAGAAAAATAACTCCTATAAAAATCAATTTGGGATCTTGGAGCCTCTTTTCTGAGCCATTTTATGTTTCTTTTTGTTTTTTTTTTGTATTAGTTCAAGTTTTAAACACGTCTGCAGCTACTTCAGCTGTTTAGGAGAATGCTGCGGTTAAGCTCCATAAAGGTTTTACGGACTACAGAACTTCACCTGACTTTCCAATCGGGCTGAGTTAGTAGATAAAGGTATTTTTGGCCAAACGTTTCCTTTAAGGCATGTATACAGAAGTCAGTACTGCATTTAGCCTAAATCCCAAACTGGTTATGTGTGGAGTTAAAAACAAATTTGATCTTTTCTGTTCAAAGTGCAAATATAGCCCTATTCGCACGGGACTAGCATTACCTGGGGACCTCATGTGATTTAGAAATTACCCAACCACGTCTGTGTTTCGTGCGGCGCATTCGCAAGGGATAAGCGAAGCCTGTGTTTTAACTCAAATTTACTGACATTATCCCCCGATTGATCGCACCGGAGCCCTCGTTGGAGCAGCACAACGGTTAGATATGGATATTTTTAATATAATAATAACTGGTGAGCCTGTTGAAAGATAGAAAAATGTTCCTTACTGCATGCTGCCATGCATGTAATCCATCTAATCATCTTTCGAGATTTCGCTCTTCTGATCGATTTGAGCTTGCTCTTTCTGTGAATGGGTCTCCACGCTGTGTACCTAGATGAGCCTCCTGAATTTGCACCCAAAATGCTGACAAAACTTTCATTTATAATTTCCAACGCAGCCTCCATAATTCTCGACGGGGAAAAAGGCAGAAAAAAAGCCACAAAAAACCTTAAGAAAAAACAACAAACGACCCCAAATCACAAATGGCCTCTGTGTTTGGCGAAATATGGCAGGTCATTTTGCGGTGGAATTTTTACTTTACAAATTACGGACATGGCAGATTAGCATGGGATTAAGATCACAGACGACCTCCGCAATTATTAAAAATTACTAGAGGTCCCCAGGTTATACTAGTCCCGTGCGAATAGGGCTTAAGACTCCAAGTATTCACCATTCTGGTATTCCCTGTTTGTGCTCCCTTTGGGGGAGATGAGTCAGTGGGAATTGAGCAAAAGTTGGATATTTGGTTTGGCCCAAGCGGCTCTGTAAATCTTATACCCCCGGGGGCTTGCAGATTATTTTTTCAGCATACCAACCCCACAGCTCTGAGGATAAATCTTCACCTTCGCGGTAGGGATACCTCCCTTTTCTCCTCCAAAGAAAGCAATAGCTCAGAGAATTGCAGAATGCATCTCGCTAATGCTACTTTCCAATTGTCAATCAATTTTATGCACAACAGAACCAAACACTGCTCTAATTGCATTTGTATAAGATCTGTTTGGTATTACATTGGCAAACAGTGCTGAACCACCCACTTCTACTTCACTGAGCAAGAAAATAGGGCTTCAGTTGTGTTGGCAGGGGGAGGATAAATCTGCCACTCCTTGGGAATCATCACACCTCCATCGCTTTGCAAATGTTGCCACTCAATCACTTCTCAAAAGAGCATTTTATGATTAACAACTGTTTGAAAGAGCTTTTAGCTGGAAGAGCAAATGTCATAATATTTTACCAATATGTTTATGGACTAATTTTTTTGCTCATGCTGCAGTGAAGGAAGGCGAGCCAGTGCTCTGCTCCAGCTGCCAAAAACTGAATTGTCAAAACAAGAATAATACATCAAGCACTGTGCAAAAGCGTCCCGACTATACGGCCTATGTAACGACCTCAGTAAAACAAGGCCCCAACAGGAGCTCAGCAACCTATAAAAGTCCAGACCGGGCCAAAAGTAATCTTTTTTTTTTTATAAGGAAATGATAACAAAAACTCTACCTGAGGGGGCAAAAGAACAGGTCAACAGGAAGCTGCCAGTTACACATTATTATGTTATTAGACTAAGAGCTTCCAAGCACTAATATAAAGCAAATATTAAAATGAGAAAGAACAGCAGCATTTCTTTTTATAACTGAAGAAAGCTGTTGAAAAAAATTGTCCCTGAATTTAGCATAAGTGGACACTTTTTACTGGCTGACTCGTCCCTTGTCCAAAACGCCACGACCGCGGCGCGTGCAAATGATGATCGCCAATCAAACACAAATGACCCATTTTTGTTATCATCTTCACAGGAGGCATGACATTTGTGTAACAACAGTGTGCCAAAATAAAACATCCCTCGGGATTTAGTCTACAGGGACAATAGATCACATAAAATGGAACACTCAATATCACCATCTGTTACCACCTGAATAAACTGGAATGTCAATTTACAGGTTTTGTTATGAAGAATTCCCTGTTGAGGAGACCTTTAGCTCATCAGTTATTTCACATACTGCATGTCTTGGACTGATGTTTGAACTCTTGTGTTAATACAGCACTTTTTACCTGATTCATTCCCATTCAGTCACCGGTGGCAGAGGCTACCGTGCAGGATACCAACAGCACGTCAGTGGCAAATAACCATTCCTGTGCACGCTCGCACACCAATGGAACAGCCGCCAGGAGCAATTTGGGGTTCGGCGATTCGCCCAAGGACACTTACAACATGCAGACCGCAGGGCGAGGACCCAGCCGTGACCTTCCGATGAGTGGACAACTGCTCTATCTCCTGAGCCACAGCTGCTGCCAAAGAAAAGCAATTCTAGAAAGGAAAGAAAGAAAAAAAACAACTTTCAAATGTCTCAATAACTGCATTAAAAAGACATTACAAATCTATATAGCACATGTAAGACATGTAACTGTGTTACGTGATTAAATTATGACAGAAATGCAATTGTTGTCCACTTCACTCACTGAGAAAACATATGTAATTACATCAGGGTTAGCAGTAGGGGGTTACATCCCAATATATTCTTTGCGGTAACAGCCGATAAAGATATTATCATTTATTATCTTATTTGAATCGCACAGTAAAAGGAATTAAGTATGCAGCTTTTGTACTTGATGCTGTAAAGGAAGTGCGTTGGGACAAATTTGAGTGCAACACCATCAAAAATAGGATGGCTTAAAACTCTCGCTTTGGGATGGTGGCCGACCCCTCCCACAATCCAAAGGGTCAGTTTTTGACGAGTTGGGAATGAGACTCAAGAATCTTACAAATGTGTGTCGTGCATCCTCGACTGCTCACACTCAGCAGGTTACATTTTGTTGATGAAGTATTTGAAATAGTAACATCACTTGTTAGATTTTTTAGCAGGGTAACAAAAAATCAGTGAGCTGCAACATTTCTAAATAATCTCTAATATAATCTGGATGTACTGATGTTCTGTTTTACTTTCAACAAACTGACCAAGGGGCCAAAATGAGAAAAAAAGATATAATTAAATATGATGTCATATATGTGTTATTGTGGCATTACTTTCATTACTATCCTGTGATTATGTATAATGTGTTGCTGTGCTATTTGTGGCCTAAATTAATGTAATATTCAGGGAATTTTGTTTGGTTTTAAGATGCTCAGGGACTTGATGCTGCTAAATTATCAAATGATGATAAAACACTTTTTCTACAAGCCTGTAAATTTGTATTTTTCTGAGTGAACCTCTTAAACTGGGTTCACTTTTTTCTGGAGATTAATTTTATGTCACAATCATCTGTGTGAACTCCGAAGCAGCAGAGTGCAAGCGAGCTGCCACGCTGCCAACAAATGGATCGTGTCTTTGTAAATAGAATAAAAAAACTACATTTTCACTCAATCCTGGAACATTTTGAGCAGTTCACAAATATTAAGTTTTGAGCAGCGTGGTCAGAGCTGATAAAGCCTTCTGAAATTAAAAAATGTTTCCCACTTATTCTGAATTCACTGATGTGCTGTGAAATTATGCAAACTGTTAAAACATGCTGTTATGATTGCTAATATATGCCTGTTTAATGGATTTCTTAATATGTTTTAACTCTCGCAGTTCGTGTTCAGTGGCGCTGCTTCAAAAGTGGCTCTCTGCTAACTTTAAAGTGTGTTTGCACCATGCAGACTCCCCCCTGGTGTTGTGCGTCCGTTTTTAGAAAATAATTAATCACGCCGGACTCCCACTATCTCAATATCGCAATTAAGGAAACAAATGCCTGTGTAAACCAATAATGGCCGACATAAGCAACATCAAATTCAATAACACAAGAAGTCACATCGATTACATCTCCGTACTTCTGCTGTTGTTGTGCAAGGAAACAGTGTTAGCACAGACACACATCTAACTTAGTCAATGCAACTCACAGCATCAATGCAGTGTTCAAATTTGCATTTATAAAACGTATACGGTGCGCGGTGGACGTTACATGTGAGAGAACATCTGAAAAAGACAAGTTCGAGAGGTATATCAGTGTAGAAATGGTTAAGGCCTGTGTTTTCCAACTGTAGACAATTTCACTTGTCATAGTGGGACAAGCACAGGTGTAACTAATAACCTTAATTAAGGTTACCCTCTATTTCAGGCTCCCTGTAAAGCCAGCATGCAAAATAGCGGGACCCTGACACCGGCGTGAAATGCAGCCGTTAACGACATTAGGTGCACCTGTGTGTGGCAGGTCAGAGTGTCCTCCATGAGGCGAGGCTCGCGGGGTCACTGCTACTGAAGTTTTGGCCCGATCTGCCTTTCAAATGCATCGTGAGAACAGTGTGTCGAAGAGAGGAATTCTTTGCTGTAACCTTTGTCGGGTTCACCGGGTACAATTTAATCTGCTGCTTTGTCATTTTACTTTTCAGCTTTTCTAGCATTTTTCATGTGCTATCCAGAAAATATCTGAAAACTCCTGGAGAGAGGGTCATAAAAGTAAGAAAAGGAAAATGATGTTGGTATTGTTTCGATTTATATTTTATTTTATTTTTGTCAGCATGACCAACAGGTCAACATTCCCACCTGGTCAGCATGTTAGTTCATGAAATAATGCATCCAGAACTAAAGACAGTGGCTAAGCTGCCTCGACGGTGAGAGGATCCAAAGGCAGAGAGAAGCAGGCCGACAGCATGGGCTCAGTGATTTATGAACAAAATTAAGGTGGAAAGGCTTCCAGCACAACGAGGCAGGAAAGGGTCAAACCGAGAGGAGGCAAACGATTCCGAAAGGGTTGCTTAAACACCTGCAGGGCTGATAAGGGAAGTTGGAAGAGTTGTGTCGATGGGGAAAGTCCAAGGGCATCTGGCGGATGGTTACAAAATGGCAATAAAGGGACCAGGGGACCAGGGAATGTGACTGGAGATGAGGGACAGAGAGACAGACTGTGTTAATTAACATTAAACACAGAGTACAACTGATTTTTTGCAGATACAAATTGTAATTCTGACCTGATGATGGCACTACATGACACAGACGTGAACCTCATGGTGACACCAGAGGAAAGGTCAGGGGACCGCGTCCTTTTCACGATCACGAAGGTGTTCAGATGCTATGTGAGAAAGTCAGTTGACATGTTTCAGTCCGGATCATGGTCACTCATACAGACGTGGATACTATGCTGTATCTCTGTATATGATGAAAAACTTTTGTTCTGGGGTCAAAGATGGCCTGCCCTCGACACGCAGAGGGGTCCGGGGAGTTGATGCAGTGCGTCTCGCAAACAAACCTCAAGGCTCTCACACCTTTCCACATCACCATCTGAAGCTGGACACTGGAGGCGGCTGGAGGAGTTGAAAGACCGTCCCAGCAGCAGAGAGCCGGGGGGGCCCTGTGTGGGTGTTATTTCTGAAACCTTAACACGTTGTCTTCTCTATACAGGGACCGAGAGGAAGTCTACGTTCCTTGCAGGCGAGAATGTAAATAGATGCTGGCAGCACATGTGAGGAAAGCCTCGGGGCGTCTCACCTGACACCCTCACCGTACCGATCAGCTTTACTAAAAAAAAACAACAAGCCCTTTCTTGCTTAAAGTCGCCTGCTGTAGTCCTAATGGTGCCTCCCTCGCTTCTTTATACCCCTAAAATGACCAAAGTCAATTCATTTCTTTATTCATTATTCATTTCTTTAGCCAACTCGTGGTTTATCAAAACTGGGCAAAGAGGTGGAGCGTGGGTCAAATGAACCCCGGTTACTGAAAAATGCACATCTAGCTGGAAGCTGCCAAGCTAGCTAAAGCTAACAAACTAGCTGTGTTCACAACACGTGTTTATTCGCATCAAAAAAAAGTCATACGATAGCAGCAGGCACAAACAAACTTTAGAGAACCAAAACCCTTCTTTGTACTAAGCTGTTAATAAGTTTATTTCTGCTGTAAAGACATCGTAACATGGACTCTTGTGGGGATTAACATGACTGTGCAAGCAGCTTATTATGGCCCATATTAACATTTCATGATAGGCAGCAACCTCAAGTGGCTGTAGTCATTTTTTTACACCAGCAGCAAAAGGAGGAGGCCTGGTGAAGTTATAAAAAGAAAGTCATTTAGGTCACATAAGTAACCTAAACAAGTAGTGTTTGTGTGTATATCCCGCTGGTTCGCTGCCGTGGCCATGTTGTTTTGGGGAGGACTTTACAGGGTTGGGTTGACCTTCGTGTTTCCACGTTTATTGTGTGTTATATTTTTTATCTTGTTTCTTGTAAAGGTGCTGGATGTAAGAGTTGTGATTTACATGAGTTTATGGATGAATAAATGAATCTCATTGTCTGAGCTGCTGCAGAGAGGCGACGATGAGCGTTTAAAATATGAATGCTAACTGCAAAATTATACAAGGTGCTCGTCCTTGTGTCCTACGTGTTGATGTCGCCGGCGTACTGGAGACAATTTTCCGTGCTTTTGGAGAATTAAGAATAATTTATATTTCATTTAGACCGAATGTGTAATATACAGAAGGATCAGCTTTGTATGTTACTATTGAAATTGAAAGGAAGAACAGAGTCAAGCTGCTGTTAGAAGATTTAAGTAAAAAGTGAATTATATCTCCCCAAAATGTTTTTTTCATAAAGCCCGTGTTTTGGTGAGGAGGCCTATGAATAAATGTATACTAAAACAACAGCTGCATGTGGCTCGCGCTGTAATGGGAAAGCACATTACCTCAAAACTTTTGGACCGCGCTTGTCTTTTCCTTTCCCCTGTTGGACTTCCAAATCTTCACTCGACCTCCATCCATTAATCTGCAGTGGATTGCTTACCCCTGACATCTCAATCAAAAGTGGAGATATTGCTCCGAAAAGACGAGTGGGAACAGATGCCGGTGGCACGTCAGCAAATCTCTGCTTAAACAGCGATCGCTCATGACAACATCGCAGCTTTTTTAAGTCACTGGCGATAAATGTAGCTTGAAATTGCAATGTCATCTCCCCCAATGGAACAAGTGTTTGAAAATCAGCAACCGTGAAAGTAGACACAGACGTATTATCCAGTAATGACTGACAGGCTTCATGACATATTGTTGCTTCCAACATTTCAACACAACCGGAGCGCAGAGGGCATTTTTCCTTCACCACGGTTCAGATTTCATCCCCATCCCTATTTTTAACATATCATTGAGTTTCCATGAAAACACTCAAGAACAGAAGATATAGATTAGGAATCAGATGCAGATTTGAATGACAGCTAGGGTCTTGATTTAGACCTTTTCTGCAGATCAATCCAAAAGTTGAGGCGTTGCCAAAATGTCAGCCTGATGATGGCGCAACAAAATTGATGTGATCAGTGATAACACAGCTGTTAATGCATAATGCGGAACAAAGGCACACGTTTCTTTACAGGTTGAAGATCTCTTTCATTTCCCTGTACACCGTCTATGATAGGCTACACGTTTTCTGATTCCCTCTCACGTGGAAATCCTTTTGTTATTTCGTCCTCTCTTCGCGCACAGTTCAGCAGAGTGAATTTCACACTAATGGGAGAAGCCTCATTTAGATTTATTGAGTGGAAACACACATGTGATTGCACTCGCTCGTGATTGCTGTGAAAACAGAGGCGTATAATTGGTCTGGTGTAAACACTGAGGGCCAGACACGCGTCCTTTAAGGAGTTCTTTAATCCCCGCAGGACTTTCAAGAGCACTGGAAGAGCATATGCTGCCCACAGCATGTATAATGACCCCCATCAAAGCCATCAATAACCATAATGGTCACCCAGACATTTATGTTACAGTTACTGCGATGAGGAATGAGGCATTTAAGTCAGAGGGCAACCTTTGTGCACACTGATTCTGCAAAAAGGGTCCTGTTCGCTTTTCATGATTCTGTTATAAAATACCAGGCGACGGCCTGAGATAACACTAATGATCTTTTGCAAATAACGGCAATTTTGTGAAAATGCCATTTAAAGAGTGAATTTAAAGACGGATTCCTCGCAGGCAGCGAGTCACAATATTGGCCCCCGATAACAACGGCAGCTCCTCCGTGTTCAAACCTTCTGACCCCGAGGCCTTCCTGCTCCAACGCTCCCAACTAACACGATTGGAAAGATCTCAGTCGTGCTTTAGCAGAAGGAAAAACCAAAAAATGATTATTTTTTAATCATGCAATAATTCTGAATTTAAACACTTAAAAAGTCTCACAGCGTTTCTCGACTCGACTTCCACTTCCTCAGCCGCCTCTCACTAAAAACGAATCAAATTTTAATTTCTACATTAAACATCTTTGATCGTATATGTATGCACATAAATGCAGCAGAGTTTTGGGTTTTCATCTTTTAACATATTTCTGAATAATTACTTGCTTCTTTGAATATAAATGTTCATTCCCCTCAAACTTTTTTTTTATTTGAACTGTTATATCCGTATAATTATCCTTAAATGTAAAACAACTATTCTGTTTTCATCACATTTCAAAATGATTGTGTATCTTTATTTGTTTTCCAAGTTATTAATTATCACCAATAGTTTATTAATTTAACCAGGCCAGTGTAACATTTTCACATTACAGATTACATTTCTATCTTTTCAGGCTGTGAGATAGTTAATGTGAGCGTGCAGCTGAACATGAATATTGATAAACTCGCGGAACCAAAATGTACATTCTCATCGATTAGTCTTCGAGACCTCTGCTGAATAATACATGGCGTTAAAAATGTGATGTATAGACGAAAAAGGTTTTTTGTGAATCAAACTTTTATTTTGGAGCCGATTTATGAGTGTTAGCTCATTTAGCTTGTCAATCATGAAAGCGTGAAAACCTTTTACATCTCAATATGTACATCAGGTTAGATGAAGACTTAAAGTCAGCCCAGGAACACATGTAATTTAGAGCATAACTCTTCAGTTTCCCCCCTCCCAGTGGTCCCCTGCGGTTTTACTGTTGGTGCAGCTGTCATAAAGACATCGTAGCACCAGTGCTACCCCGAGCAGCCTGGCTACTGCCCAAAGCGAAAAACCCAAGTATCACAATCTGACCTAGAAACCCTGATCTCAGTGTTTTGAATACGCAGAGTAAAACACCAGGTTGTAACAATAAGTAGGCAGGTTTGAAATAGTTGCAGGTCAAAGAGACTCCCATCTTTGGTGTAACCACTGGGTGTAGCTGATGAGAGACAACATTTGCATTTAGGGCATTTATCAGACGCGTTCGTCCAAAGCGACTCACAGTAATTAATGCATACATGCACTGATGGCGGTGGCTGCCATGCAAGGTGCCGACTAGCACATCAGGAGCAGTTTGGGGTTCAGTGTCTTGCCCAAGGACACTTCGACATGCAGACAAGGGGAATCAGACCAGCGACCTTCTGATAAAGATCATCATTATTATTATTTCTTAAGGTACTGCAAAGGTGGTAAACAATACATTTTGTATCAAGAAATAATAATTGTATAGCCCAAGAAAGTATCACAAATGTGCAGAAAGTATTTTTGAATGCAATTGACTGAAGGCGCTTCCAATAACAGTCAAATGTGACCAACATAAACCAACGAGGCGACCTGAGAGGGCGACCACGACCACTACAGGAGAACAAGCAGCTGCTTCACCTGCTGGTCCCAGACCTGTGTTCTGCAGCACAGAGAGAGCTGCGGGTTCTGTCACCTGCAGCACAGTTACACTCTGAATGTAGAAGTGCCAGCAAACAGGGCCTTGATGGTTGTGTCTGAAACAGTTTCAACTCTGATCTCTGAAAGCTGTGTATGGGGTCGTGGAAAGGTGACGGTGCACCTGCACGAGAAAGTTTTAGTCCTGTCTGAGATCAATCAGCACTGTGTGTGTGTGTGTGTGTGTGTGTGTGTGTGTGTGTGTGTGTGTGTGTGTGTGTATGTTTTGAAGTCTGTAACTGACTCTGTGACTGTGATTTATCTGCCAGGTCAAAAATGACCCAAAGACAATCTTTGTATCCAAGTGGTGTACAGCTTCCATGGAAATATGAATAAAGGCAATATTTCCTTTTTTCTGATGTTAAACACAATTCATTTTTGACAATTTCCAATTGCGTTTGTGGCAACAAAAGACAGATATACAATACAGGTATTTTAAGCATAAACATGATGTTTGCCTCACCCGAACCAATCGGTTTTGGTACCGTAACCTAACCAGAGAAAAACTAAAACTGGAACCTAAAGAAAATATGAAGTTGCAAGATAAAGAAACGTCAAGTTTTTGCAGGAACCACAGATACATGTCAGTTGCCAACATTCATTCTGCCGATTGGGTTGCTTAAGTCTGGGTGGTGAGTAGAAACTCAGACCGTCAGAGGAATGGACTTGGACGCGAAGCCAGAACGATCTCCGTTGAGTGAGTGCCCGTCGGTTCACTCTTGTTTCTCTCCCTCCCCTTCTTCTCCTTCTTCATCTTCCTCCACCATCGGCAGGGTTTGTTTTTGTTTTGCGTTGAAGAGTTTCCACAGTTACCCCACCGTTACCTGGGGATGGTGACTAGGGGGAAACGATGCAGTATGATAATTAATATTGAAAATAGTTAAACTGTTCATTCAGGTGTAAAATATAATTTTCTGCACAGTGTGACAAAAACATAACAAGCGCTGTCGTTGGGAATGCAAAAAAGCACAAGCTACAATCAACACCTCTGTGCCTATTCTGTCAGTACATCATTTCTGAATATTATTATTTTCCATCTTTTTATTTATCCTTAAAAAAAATCTTCCCTCCACGATCATCATTTTGTTTGGGACCTTGCTTGTTAAACATGTTACAAACACGGTTCAGTTTAACCACAATATTCAACACCACGTCCCTATAATTCACCATAAAATAACGTTTGTGCTTGTAAAATCCTCGGTGTGCGGCGCGGGTTAAAGGAAAGCTCAGCTGGTAGGAACAATGTTTCAGCATTCAGCAGCAGGTATCGCGGGTTAGGCTCGGGTTAGTGTTTCATCCAATTTGCCGGTTAAACGTTTTCACCTGCTGTCCGAGGTGTTCAAAGTCAGCCTCTGATAAGATGAGCAGAATTTAGAGCAACTGCTCCGCTGAGACGCAGCAAACAGCGTTTCAGCCGTCAAACACGGCGATGCTTCATGATAAATGTTGTATACGAGGGTCGGGATGCAGCTCTCCGGCCCTGAATGGATACAAAAAAACAACAAAAAAAACCACTTTCGGATAGATGCTTTGATTTAGATTTCAACATTTTTGTGCACGTGCCTGTGATTTCCTGGGAGGTTGCCACTATCCCAACAATGGAGTTTCCAACAATAAGAGCTGTCATTTTTACTTCACCCACCACAGAGAATTGAGCAGGTACAGCCTGTCAGACTCTGACCACAGTGCCTCAGTGGTGGGAGCTGGAAACCTGATCCTGGGCAAATGGTGAAAACACATGTAGAGCTCCTGTGCATTTCTCTTCTACCTTTTGTTATCTGCTCTCCTCCGAGCTGGGAGGATGTGTTTCCAGATGTGCAATAATTATTGCATTTGTACGATAATGTTGTTCCTCTAAGATGTACAATCGAGAGTAAGAAACGTGCCATAGTCTGTCTCATTCCAGGTAATTTCCTGGCCTGATCAGGTTAGCCGAATATAAATCATGTGTCTCACGAGACCTTTCCGATGCCAGTCCGACACATTCTCACTCCCGACTCATCAAATACAGCAGCTCAGTCAGTGTCCTGAAGCATCGCACTATGATGTATGTCCTCTTGGGTCTATGTCGGGGAGTGATGAGCAAATCATCTTGAACTCCCCGGTCGGAGCCTGGAGGTGGATGCTGGGTGGTGGTGGTGGTGGTGGTGGTGGGGCTTAAAGAACATGTGCAGGCAGAGGAAGACTTGGGATGTTGATGCCTCATTGGGAGGGTGTGTTTGGTAGGTGATTGTGGAAAGTAGAGCGTCTCACATGTGTCAAGCAGCGCAGCTCGAGTAGTCTGAAGCATTTCATTTGAAGCAACTCGGAGGTGAAGATTGAACTTTCTATGTTGTGTTCATCCTACAGCAGTAAGCCCAGTTATTTATTCAACCACCTTAAATCAGGACGATGACTGTTTTCATGCAGAAGACAAACATGCTTCTCGTTTTGCTGTCCTAAATTTACTTTGTCAGGCTGGTGGACTTGCAGTGTGGATCCACGTTTCATAGCAACACCAAACTAATGGAGTTGATTTATAAGCGAGTCAAAAATGACTTCTTTATTCCTTCTTTCCGACACCAGAAATATGATTTTTTTAAGTGTCTGGTACAACAGTTTAACATTTCCCACCTGGCAGTGCTGTCTGGGAGTGATGTTCATCTATTAACTGAGACAGAACGTGTCTCAAATACTAGGAGCGTGTAGGCGGAGTAATGCCATCACATTATCATCATCCTTGGGGCAGGGCGGCCACACCGGCTCTGCATGAACAGATATGAGCTCCTGTAAGCTACGAGGCGACCTGGGAGTCTTTTAACAGCTGCCAGTTCTGTACCGCAACAAAGCTCCTTCATTTTCTGCTGCTTTCTGTTGCTGTTTTCCTGGGTTTGTGTCCATGTTGCAACTCAGGACAATACAGTGTATATTTTAACAGAAGTTAGCCATGTACCTTGACTTGGATGCCAGCTGGTTTATAATTGTGTCGTCGTTGGACTCGGGCACATTCTCCCAGGACATCAGAGAGTCCAAATTAAAACTGTGCACGTAAACCACAGGCATGTTCTAAATCGAGAAACTCCTCCGTAATTGTTGCCGTTGTCAATCAAGAGTTTCGAGACACCATCTGCAAATCTAAATTAGGACATGTCGCACAAAGTGATTCAAATCTCTATTTGCAAGGAATTCTATTTTTTTCTCTCCTGAGCCATTGTTTCACCAGCACATGTTTTTTTTTACTTTTCTCCAGAGAGTCCAGGAGTTTCCCCTCCCTTTGTGGGTGGCAACTGTGTCAATCAACGGCTCACTTAGATATCAAGTGATTTCAGCATCCATCTTCACATTATTACATGTTGAAATAACGTACATGGAAGCTGAGCTGGAAAAATGTGCATTTTCTATTTTCAGTTTCATATATAATACATCACATGTGAAGATACTCTCCCATCTCCAACTGACAATTTGAATGCATCTGACTTCATCGCGTCAGTATAAATAATGTATTCATGTTCACTGGCAGTCATACTGCATAATAAGAAAGAAGTTGACTCGTTGCTGTTGTTTGAACATGCAGGGTGACAGCATTGAAGGTGCACGGAGGGACAGCGAGCAGCATGAAATGGCTCCTCGCCTCTTGCTACCAGTAAAAAGAGCTGGTTATGCGGAGTGCACACAGCTCTGAGCAGGACTCTGTGCCAGCGTTTGGCCATGGTGCACCAGCATAGATGAGCAGAGAGGTGGGGGAGAGAGTTGTGAAGCTCAAAGGACACCAGGGAAGGTGCACTTCTCTTTAATTGTGGTTTCATGCCTTAAGCTTTGGTGCGGTAGGTGTTTGAGAGGACGGCCGTGGGTTTTCCTGTCCGTAGCCGTCCCTAAGCAGCGTGGCAAGCCTGTGGCAAAGACCTGTCAGTGACCTGAAATGGGCCAACATATGGAAGAAGGGACTCACCTGGATTTGCTTCATTATTCAGAGGTTAAGTAGATTTTCCTCTAACATCCGCTTTCATCTCATCTGATGATATTGTTCCTGTTGCTATAAATAAAATGTACTTTAGAGACTTAAAACCAATCAATGGTTCTTTGTAAAGAAACATCTCCAGAATTTTTTTTTTTTTTTTTTTTCAATTCCTTGTGTTTGAGATCTGAAGCTTAGGGGACACAATCGCTGATCTTCGGACAATCCCACAAGCCATCAGCGCAAGCAAGCATATAAGCACCACATGCTACAGCGAGTAAAGCTCACCGGCTACCAGGCCAGCATATCGCATAAGAGAAACAGCAAACACAGCAAGCAAAGATAATCTGCAGTCATCAGCGAGATCTGCATTGGCAGATTGGATTAGCTGTTTGGTAATATGAATCTGCCATCGTGATTAGTGGCTTTGGCTGGCGTCCTGGACTGTTTGTTTGTTTTTGGTTTTTTTTATAAAGAGTAAGAATGAGAAGCTAGATTGTCTTGGAACAGCTCCTCAGCAGCATTTTCCATCAAGCCTCAATTAAAAAAAACAAAACACCAAGTGTTAAAAAGTTACTCAACAATATCAACAATAGTGGCAAATGCAGCTATCGTCCAGACTTCTCTCGATTCTAATGTTGATGTCGGTGCAGCTAATGTTTGCGCTCTCCCATATTTTTTCAAACTGTTTTCATTTGTGACACTTTTTTTTCCCTCCGTCTGTCTGAATGGAGTGATGACTGAGATAATGCAGACCTCACTTTGGTGGACTGAGGCGTCCCCGTCCGATCTCACAGATTTTGTTATGTCACAACTTGGTGGTACTGAAATAGTATCCAGTCAAACAATCCTTTACCGCGGGTGCTGGCAAACAAGTTGGATATCAATAAGGCACATCCTTCTTTACCAGCACTACGGTTTGCCATTGTATAAATCTTATATTGGCTATGGGATTTGATTGATTTTCTTAGGTGTGAGTCAGAGCCGCGGGTAAACAGTAAACCGAGTCCACTGGCAAGAAGTTTCAATATTTAAACGCCACACAAGTTTTCATACACGTCTTCATTAGTCAGTCAGTCGGTGCAGGGAGCCGTGAGAGGCCGTGGCTCTCATTTAATTCCTCATCATTAAATGTTTTTTACACCATGTTCTCTCTAATGAACTCGTGACTGAACCTTATTATATGAAGATTACAATCACTATGCTTAGCAGTAATGTGTTGTGATGCTAATGTTCTCCCTCAGCCTGCTTCTGCAAATCTATTTTTTTTTTCTTTTTGAACATCAGGGCATTTTATAATCAGCCGTTCTCCAGCGCCGTCGCTTTTGTAGTGACATCAAAATTAAGAAAACCAATAGCAGCTTTTTCTCTGTTATTGAAATGAAACGTTTCCTTTTTTTTTTCTTTTTTTTTTTGTGAGTACACACAACCTGGCTGTGGATGTTGAGATGTGATCAGATGGGATTTCACTCGAGGCTGTTTGTTGTTCACAGATATTGTATACGAGATGTGAGCTCGCCTTTGATGGCTTCACCGAACATCAAAAAACTCACCGGCATCAGTCAGCTGAAGACTGAAAATGTCTTCTATTTTTAGTTGCGAGTCTTCGGATCGGGCTCTTAATGTTCAGTGGAACATGAATGATCTCCTTCCAGAAGACGGTTTAACCTCATTTGGCATTTAGCCTGAGTGACACGCAGTTAGTATAATGAAACCGAAGCTTTGGGCACGTGAGGATTTTTATGCCGTCCTTTTTGTGCGTGTGTTTTTCGTATCTTCGTGTATATCTGCAAGCCTCTGTAAGTGTGTGTGTGTGTGTGTGTGTGTGTGTGTGTGTGGGTGCATTCATCTGCATACAGTCTCGCCGTAGGTCAGGCTGGGCTCGGAGCCAGCAACATCTGCAGGGGTCTTGCGAGAGTGCTGCATGGAGGAGCAGCTGAAGATACCTGATCAGGCTGATGGATGCCTGTGAGCCTTGTGTGCACACCGACATGCACACCTGCCGCCTGTGCCCCACTTATTGAATCCATGAATCAATTTAATGAGCGGAGGACGGGGTCAGGACTTCAATAAACACCCCACCAAGCTTTCAGATTTAATGTCTGCCCAATGAATGATACTGTATGTTCAACAAACACCCGTTGCAAAGCGCCGCCGCTGTAAATTGGAAATGGGTGCCGAAGCAATCGCTGTGTACAATACATGCTGCTGACTGGATAAGATTCACAGCTTGCACGTAAACATTTCCAACGAGCAAATGAGTTCAAACTGAGAGCAACGTATGATTTAGCTGTTTGCCTGCGTGTGCGGTAGGGTGAAAGAGTGAGACTTGAGAAAGAGAATCAGACATCTTCCATTGGTAATCAATACTGCAGCAGTGACCTGAGCGTTTGCTCTGTGCTTCATCCCATTTAGAGCTACAGGGTTGGCTGTCTGACAGAGACAACTCCATGATTTCCCCCTGGATTCCTCCATGAATCCGCAAATCCCCCCGTTTTACGTGGCCACTTCTGCATCTCCATAGTCAGTGGTTCCAAGTGCCATCAACCTGCCTCCTGCAGCAAAACCTTGTCTGAAAGTCACTGCGGTGCTTTGCTGTAAAATTCAGTTTGATGTGCCTCGGCGTTGATGCACCTTTTTAGTCACTTATGTTTGCATGGAGTAACCCACGCTTCATTTTTCAGCACAATCTCAGGGTAAAAACAATCACTGTCAACCTCCTGATCTTCACATGCTGTGATTATAAACTTACTTTCCCCTCCACTGATTAAACCATGACCGCGCTTCCCCGTCATGAGGTCATCCGACGCGCAGAGGACGCAGCAGAAAGGACGAGTAGTTGCTATTTAGATGTCTATGGCAGCAGCATCCCAGTGGTGAATACATTTTTCTTCATCCACTAGGGACGAAGGGGCTAATGGACCATGAGAGTGGCAGTTCCCCCGGAGTTGTGTAGCTGAGTCACGCCCCCGTTTGGAGTGGAGCTGCAGGCAGCAGTTGCTGTGTGAGACCGAGACCAAGAGGGCATGCTGTGAGAGTCTGGGCCAATTCAGGGGTAAACATCGATGGCAGTAATTGGAGAACAACGCAGCGGGGAATTTCATACATTCCTGATCCATGTGGCTCTGCCGAGAATGTCCTGAGTGTGGACTTTTGGAGTTAAAAAAGAGCTGTTCGCTGTATGCCAAAGACCTTTTTTATTCCTATGCGCAATTTGCTGAACCCCCCCCCGATACAGAGTCTGCATATATTAAACAGGTCAAGATTTAATTGGTTAAATAAGCTCCAAACTCACCAGTCCGTAGAAATTTCTTTGATTTGAGATGCCGAGTAAGTTTTAATGCAGGGGTTGTGCAATTGGAGACAGACAAAGATAAAGAGGTTGTTTGCTGCTGAAACACCAAGCTGTTGCTGTCCATCACTTTCTCTAATTTGGTGGAGCTCCAGTGGAGCTATTAGTCCTGTATTTGTAATTAGATTGGATCAATATCATTAGTCATCCATTACAAGTGTTTAAAGAAGTCTTTTTCAATCTATCCATCAGTCCCTGCGTTTGTCCTTTTTGCTTCTGTTGCTGCTTTGTGTTTGGGTTGTAAAGGCAGAATAGGATAACGTGGTTACCTTTCAAATATAACACAAATCCATAAGATACTGAATAAATAAACATCACCGATATGAAAACTCATATGGGAATGTAGTACATGACATGCGTCCCTATATTGTGAGTGATGCTGCCATATATGTTATCTATGAATATAATCACATACATACAATCCATACTCTGGATATACAGAGATATAGTTTACAACATGCTGTATATGAAATATATGTTCATATATCAAAAATAGCTATTTGTTAAATGTTTAGACATACACAACTAATACTGTATTTCATTCATATATTAAGATATGTATTTTAATATATATTGAATACTCAAAGTAAAATGTCAAATAAGACAAATATTTATATGTGCTTTAATGTATCATTACTGTCTATCTATCTATCTATCTATCTATCTATCTATCTATCTATCTATCTATCTATCTATCTATCTATCTCATATATGAAATATCCATTGCACAATTTGTATACATACATATATTGAAAATATATGGTATTAGATGTATAACATTTGTATATGTACAATTAGTAAGAATACCTATGTGATAATGTGTTTGATATTATATGTTGTGACCATACATGCTACCTATATATTTCATTCATATATGAAGATTTAAGTTAACATATAGGTGTATAACAAGAACAGATGCAACACCTAGTGTAGAATTCAGATGTACACATACACACACATCTGTCTTTTATATCTACATATAACATCAACATATTCAGAAACTTGGGATGGATATATACGTAGGATGTATACAGGATATGTCACCAATATTATGTCACCAATGTTAACAAATAAAATGTATGTCCAACATGCTTAAACAACTTATACAGGAGATTTTTATAGGTTTCATACAAAAAGTAGCACTTTGGGGATTTCAACGCTGAGCGAACGCACTGGAGGAAAATGACAGAATTATTGCGGTTACAAGCCTGAATCAACTGCGACACGCCTGATGTTCCAACCAAACTTCAATAATGAGTCACCAACCGTGGCAATAACAGCCATGTGCATCACTTTCTAGTGTCTCCTGGAAACAGTTCCTTTTGTTGTCCGTGCTACTTGCAGTGTTTCTGTATTTGCAAATGCTTCTTTTTTTTTTTTCTAAATGCTGCTGATGTGCCATCAGATTTGTGAAGATTTCCTCAGAATTTCAACTTGTGTTACATCAATTTGCGTGTAGTTGCCACCGTAAAGACACTCCTGAATAACACCTTGGTGAAACTAACAAAGTTCGGTTGTGTGCTCGACTTTATGGTAATTTCCAAGCCAGAGGTTTGTGCTGTTATCATCTTTTTTTTTGTAATGTGTTCTGCCGTGGAGCCGTGGAACAAAAACCTTACAATATAATGCATA
Organism: Diplodus puntazzo; assembly: GCA_963678695.2. NCBI lineage: Eukaryota > Metazoa > Chordata > Actinopteri > Spariformes > Sparidae > Diplodus > Diplodus puntazzo. The sequence goes on along the minus strand of OZ023162.1, from coordinate 5,664,618 downwards.
TGCATACAAACTGAATATAAAGCAGAGCATGCACTGCAGGGACCGACACAAAAATTCTGTAAGCGCAACGCATGTATCATTTGTGCATCCAGTGTAACATCAACACACACACACACACACACACACACACACACACACACACACACACACACACACACACCTCTATGGTACATTACTAAAGTTGTTGGGGAAGTACAAGGTTAGCGGTGGGAGTGACATCCTGTGGCTCTGCTGAGGTCTCTTATCAGTGTCTGCTCCTTATCACTCAGCCCCACAACAGCAGAGACACACAGAGACTATTTTAGCTGCACCACATGAGAAGAAATTATCTTTATCAATGTCTGTTGCATGACATTGTGCTGTGTTTTCCTTTCTGTGGGTCCCAGATAAAATTATGCATTACAGGCCGGCATCGGAGGGTTAGAGAAAATAAGTGAAAAATGATGCGTGAGCAGATACTCTCACACACAGCACCAAAGTTCAGGAGATGTTTGAGTAACATCGTCACCATCAGCATATTTCTGTATCCTTCTTCTTCCAATACGGAATGGTAACATTACTTAGTGCTGGCAGAATGAGCATTACTAACAGTCTCTTATCCAAGTTATTTTCCAGCTTGAATAGATAACGAGACGCTATTTTCATTGCCACCAAGACACTTTGAAATCTGTGAGATCTGACAGCGGCAACTCAGTCCCCCAAAACAGAGCCATTATCGCTCTGTCATATACAGTATTTAGACATTATTTTTCTGCTGCCAATTCTCCACTCAATAATGATGCCCCTGTGGTCACAACAGAATGTGTGGCACAGATAGTGGCCAAATCCAACATGTTCACAAAAACAGGCTTTTCAGCAGACCTCATTTATTTCTAAAAAAAAAATTAAACCGACCCTGACGCATTTCCAGTTGGTCACTCCTACAACAGCAACTCATGTCAATACCGTGAAACAACTGAAGGAATTTACTGATTGGGCATTTAAAGTGAATCCTCTGAATCAAATGACAACATGTGATGGCAGATTCAGACTACATGAGGTTATTTTGTCTGTGACAGTGGTCAGTGTGTCCGATTGGGCCCTGAATAGCTATTCAGGGTCGTGGACCATTGCATGAGGACCTCGGGCCCGACTGATAAGAGCAAAAAAAATGAAAATAAATGATGGCATTTTCTGCAAAGTTCTGAGGTTATTAGTTAGTATTTAATAGTTACACCTCGCAGCACCAACAACATCATTCGCCACGTTTACAGCTCTGCACAGAAGAACACTCTTTGCTCTTAATGGTCAGTGTTTGAGACTTTGTTAGGTGGTTAGTGGGATGATGTTAGTTGTTGTCTACTATTGGAGCCTACAAGGGTTGACAAAAAAAAACTGATCTGACTTTTTGTACTCGGCACCCTTTGTCTCTCGGGTTGGGCTATCAATTAGCTAATATTGGGAGATCTGAATCCAGAATGGGATATTCATCGTGATGAAGGATAATTAGTGAGAGTATGATTCAGTTTGATCACTGTCATAAACCTGGTGTAAGCCACAAGCTTAAAAGATTAGGAACATCAGATTTATTTGAATTAAAATGACACCTGGTAAAACCATAATAATGATAATAACCGGTTTAAATATATGATCATTAATGTCAGATGTGTGCTTCTGTTAGCTTTTTGTGGACTCCTTCTTTCCCTCAAATTAAACTTGAACTCAAAAACTATAACTATGTCATATTGTAACAGTAGCATTTTTTGCAGTGTAGTGTTACACTGCAGGGTTTGCAGGACATGCATGGGTGGAAAATCAGACGTCTGGTTTTCCTCCACATTTCGATCCGATTGTCAGCACAGCTTTTTGCTCTCCAAACTTTTGTATGACAGAGATATGAAACAAAAACAAAAACAAAGACAGATGCCGAGCTTGCAGAAAACAAATCTAACACACGTGCACACACACACGCTTGACCAGGCAGCTCCCACCGGACATCACACTGACAACGTGAGTCCAAAAATGTGGAGGTTTGTCAAAAATTGACAGTTTACATTTTGTGTTTTTCATGTCTGTTTTCAGACCACTGTGTCGATTCACACGTGAGGCGATGTGAGTGTACATGTGGAGGAGGACTCTGAAAGTGCACATTATACATGTAAAAGTTCCTCCTGCAGGGACAGGACAGCGCTGATAAATGGCTTCAGTGCACTTTATTATTCAACTTGTCCACAACAAGCTTTTTTTACTACTTTCATGAATTTTATATGATCCATCATTTATTAGGACTGTATATTGGGCATGAAATGACCTGGTGCTGCAGACCTCCCCCACACGTGCCCTCCTTCTCTTAGCTGTCATTAGCCCCTGACATTACAGAAACAAGAGGAGTGAAATATCCCATTTACAATTTTGGAGATTTTGTCATTCTTCAGCGTGTTCTCCATTAATGATGCAAAATGACACAAAGTGCGCTGCCCTGGGGGGAACCTACACAGACTTCATTACAAGGTACTTTTAATTAGTCTTTGTAATTAAAAGCAGAATATTGGGTGCAGAAAGGCTGGAAGCTAAATTGATATGCCCATAAACATTTGCATGTTCATTGGTCAGGCTTAGCAAACCGTCTCTTTTTTTTTTTTTTTACTAAGTCAGGGCTGACAGGAGGCTGGAGAGTTGAACTGCGGAGGGATTTAAAGGGAAACGTGTATGACAACCTCTTAATTAAATGGGAACGGTGGAGGGAGGACTGTATAATGAGAAAGTGAAAACTAGGTGTGAAGTTGGGGATCTACAGTTTCTCTCCTATTTTTGGCTGACCATATGCTGCAGTATGTCGTCCAGAAGGGGCTCGTAGGATAATACTCACCCACAGGCATATACTGCTAAATGTATCCTACAGCTGTGATCTCATTTGCAGTGTCAGGTTAAATAGACTTTAGCGCCTTAAGTTGATGGAGATGGTTTAGATTTAAGGAGTTGAATGTTTTTTTTTTTTTTTTAGCTCAATAAAAAGAGCTTTTCCAGATGTGATACAGTCAGACTCTCAGAAGGGGAACAAGCCCGTATATATAGTAGGAAATTGTGCTGTTGTCACATGTGAAACTGCATATGTTGTAGGGGTGGAATCATAGTTTTCATTATTGATCAATCCATCGATTATAACTGTTTAATCCATCCCTACGCCCTATTACCCTGTGCTGCAAGTGTTTCAACCAGTGTGCATCCTACTACTAATGGCAGTTATGGCTGGAGGCTCATTTGACAAACAACAATGGCGGCTCCTCAAGAGGTTAGCCTAGCTGCTAAAGCATCAGTTACATCAGAAGAGGAGAGTATGTGTCCTTGAAAGAAGCTTCACTTGATGTTTTCACTCTCCTCTCGACTGGCTTCAGGACAAATTTGAGTCACCATCTGGAAACGCTGGCGGTAGCGCTTTCTTACTATTAATCTGATTGGTTGAAGTTAGCCCGTGATAAACCTTGATAGACAGATGGTTTGTCCAATCACTTGATGAGTATTAGTTTGACAGTGGCTGTTTCCAAACAGTCTCTAAAACAGCCTCTCCAGATGGTCCTGAGTAAAACACTATCTGGCACATCAGGATAAAGGCTTAAGTTGACATCTTCAGATTGTCCAACCAACATTTCAAAACTCAAATATATTCTGTTGACAGCAAAAACAAAACAGAGAAAAAGCAGCAAACTTCTCGTTGGAGAAGCTGCAGCAGGTATATTTTCTCCCCTAAAAAGAGTAAACATGCTGTTAAATCATTGTATTGTCTAACTGAATACATATACTGTTTAAACCTAGAACACTTCAAATAATCCTGAAGTGATCATCAAGGCTCATCTGTTAAATAACATAATGGGTGCTCGGTAAAAGGTTCAAAGCGTATTAATGTTAATCCATTTGAGCCAAAACATGCAATCAGTTTTAATCGTGCACTCTGTGGTTCCCCAGCCTTAAAGTTCAAACTCATCCAGCATTTGAGCTTCCAGTTGGTACATTTTCATTACACATTTCCATAACGGTCTGCAACTTATTTATAGGCCTCTGCTGGACTGAGCTCTGTAATAAACACGGCAGCAACACAGTTTCCAGGTCTTTGGAAATTCAGCAGCGGCACATTTTTTCTCCATGCCATCGCACCAATGGTTTGGCCTTATTAATCTGTTTTGCCAGGTATAATAAACTAGATGGAAATCCAAAAATGGGGCCAATCCTTAAGAGGAATGGTAATAAGCAGGGAATAAGAATAGGGTGAGATATATAGGAAGCTTTGCAGCCCATATGAGGATGCACTGTGCTGGTGTGTTGATGGAAGAAGGCAAAGCTTCAATATGAAACTTGAGACCAGTGATGCTTTAATCAGTCCGGCTGTCTGCTGGCAGCTTTTTGAATGGTTTGAATATTAATCAAGTTGGACCTTTTTTTTCTTCTTCTCTGCCATCGAAAGCTGTCCAGTCACATTTCAGAACATTAATTTAGAGTTAAATGACATGGCGCTTGCATGAATCATTAACCCATAGCCTCAGAATTGCTCGACTTGGAGCTACAGAGACTGGACAAGCTGTAATTATCCTCTTTTTGTGCTGCCAGGTTGCATAAGAGCTCAAACTGAGCGTCCAAAAGATTTTTATTACATAGGACTTCTCTGCTCTGTTAAACATTGTATTACTTCGCAATCTGTCAGTGAATCATGACACTTTTTTTTCAGGAGAAAACCAACTTTGAAAGTTTAAAAAAAATGTCAGAATATCAGATTTTTATTGACGAAAGGATGATGAGAACAAAGAGTGCATATTGGTAAACGTCACTATCAATATCAAACATCATCAACCAATAAAAGCTCGTTCAACATTTTAGGAAATACATTTATTCACTTTCCGTAGGAGAGCGAGATGAGAAAGGTTGATGCTCGTAAATATGAGACTACCACCAGGAGACGGCTTAGTTTAACATTAAAGTCAGAAGAGCTTTGTTGGCCAAAGGTGACAAAGAACCGACTAAACATTACCTTTAAAGGTCACTGACACATTTTTTTTCTCTGTTAGTTAATCCAGACAGAAGCCAGTGATGTAATGTAACCAAATGCATTTACTCAAGTAGCATTTTGTGGTTTATGGGCTTTATTTGTACTCAAATGTTGTACTTTTTACTCCACTGCTTTTCTTTGATAACCTTAGTTACTAATTACTTTGCGGATTGCATACATCATCAGAGCAAAAGCATCATATTTTTAAAGGAATCTATTTTATCAGCATTCAGATTAAAACATAAAAAAAGTGATTCCAATAATTGGGAAAATGCTGAATATAAAATCTGATGATCAACCAGCCCAATAATCTAATCTAGTCAGAATATACAGTATGTAAATGTGATATGTATAATTTGTGCTTTTCATTTATATACTCAAGTACATCTAGTACATCTAATGTAGGATAATAGGCTATTTGTATCACTTGTATCACTTTCACCAAAGTAATATTTTACCACGTTATCTTTACTTTGACCACGTACTGGGGGGGTAGTTACTTATTGGAGTCTCTGCTTGTTGCCTGGCAACTGTGTGGCACATAACACCCCCTTAAACTGTGAAGGGCTATTTTTGAACTTTGGTTTTCGTTCGGATTAAACAAACGGCAATGAGATAATGTGATAATTAGCGAGCTTTGGGCGGGTTGTTAGGTCGATTTTGTTGGACATTTTGAACAGAGTCACAGTATTTTCCCCCTCGGTCTCCAGTGTTTAAACTCAGCTATGCTAACAAGCTGCCAGCTGTAGCCCTGCATTCAATGGACAGTGGGCGCTGCGTTGAGCCTCTTATCAAACCGTTAGCCGGAGTAAATGAGCATTTCCCCAAATGTCTAATTATGCTTTTAAAACTGAAACAATGCAGTCTGCTACTGAGTCATCGGGCTTTCAGGTCTGTCCTGCCAGACAGTACAAATAAATAGGAATTTAATCCTTCATATTAGAGAACCTGGACACTGTCTGACACTGTAGCTCAGGAAAACAATGACGTAAAGAGCCAAAAAAGCTTCTTCATCAGCAACGATCAACAAAAAAGCTCCATGTTTGAATCAACGAATTTAGTGAAAATTGGCATTAGTAATATACAGAACTTATTCTCACACTTTGAAATACAGACTAAGTATATTTGACTGGACACCAGAAGCCTCCGTGCTCAGCTGTGCTGCTGTTGTATAGCAACAAGACACTGAAATAGCAGCCATTTTTCCTACCACAGAGCGCCCCTCTCTCCCTGCGTCTCTCTCTCTCTGTGTCTCTTGATGAAATGTATGCTGATTGCAGAGCCTATAGAGAGCAAAGCAGCTGCCTCTGATAAGCTGTCCATTGTAATCTGTGCCAGGTGAAGAAAAAAAAAAAGAAAAAAGAAAAGTTGCAATGAAGGCTCCCAGATGCAGACTGTGGATCCAGCACATTTTTTTTTTTTACACTGGCTGGTAAATGAGTGTTGGGAGGCGTCTGCGGGGCGATGAGGGGAGCGAACGGGACGAGAGTTCAGCCAGCTTTAATGTAAATGAGTGTAATTAGTTAAAGCTAGTTAGAGCTAGATCAGCGCTCCATTATGTTGCACATGCAGCACAGTATTTAGGCGAGCGGGTGAGAGAGATGAATGTTGAAACAGCACAGAATGGCAGGTGTGGAGCTTTTTATGTATAATTTGTAGTTTGGAATCATGGCGTGCATACATTATAGGAGTCTGTCACCACTGATGTTGTGGAGCAGCAGAGGTTTGTGTTGTGACACCACTCAGGATGATTTAATTAAAGGGGGCAGCTATTTGAGCTTGTCCCGTTAATGATACAAGGTGTTGAGAAAGAAGAAGTTAAGTTTCCCTCCAGCTCCCTTTAGAAAATAAATGACACACGGATCTTAAATCTGCCTCAGTTTTCAGTTCAAACCGGGACATAATCAAGTCCACGGGCTTGAGATGAATTTAAATGAACTCCTGTTGAAAAACATGTCATGAAAAATACCTTTTTGATCTGTCATTGTGACCCCAAAGACTTCAACTCATCCCGCTTTTGAGTTTCATCTGACAGCAGGAACGGTTGCAGGAGAAACAGTCGCTCCAGTTTTTGAAAGTGTGTTAGTGACATCTGCTGGAGGACGTGGAGCAGGACGAGCCTCCACACAGCATGTTGCACTTTGCCGTGGACGTGAAGAAATAAACAGCTATAAGAAAAACAAATACTCATTATCATTTCATTTTTGAACTCTAAAAGCAACTTTGGTAATCAGAGAAAATATATTTCAAAAAGTGCCTCATAACTAATCAATCGTTTGCACATGTTCCTCTCATTTTATGCATGTAAACAAACAAAGCCTGGTGGAATAAAGGCTCGATAGGATGGCGTTCGTGTACACAGACTGTTGTTTTAGGTCGTGCAGTAGTTAAACTGTTGAGAGCCTGGATTACCTGCTATTATCACCACCCTCTCACAGTGGAGCAGCGGTGGGGGGCTGTAACTTGACCTTGCCTCTTAATGGCTGTGTGACAATGGTGCCCCGTCCCACTGGCCTGTCTGCCCCTCTGTTGTGTCCATTTATATTGTCCAGACACAGTGCAGAGGTTATTCGGAGGTGCCGGCAGAAACAAGGTGACGGGCTCAGAGGAACAAAGGGTGAGAAATGTGACTGTTGCTGCTGCAGTTGTTCACTTTTACTAAAATGCAGATTTATGTTTTTTTAGGCTTTTGTTTACCTGAAATTCCTCCTTGCATGCTAATGCATTAATGTTTCTTTATTAACTGCGTATTTTAAAAAGAAGAACTTGTATCAATTATTCATGTAAAGTGAGTATATCAGGACACATCTCATCGTTATCTTCATGTTTTTATGTATATCAGTCAGACTTGTTCATTAACAAAACATATAATCTGTATAAAAAATGCAACCTTTTAACATTTGACCGTGTTCTCCAGCAGTGATTCTGGATTGAAGCTCTTCTACCAGAATGGTAAATGCTTTTTTTTTTCACTGTTTGACATCTACACTGAAGATTTGTGGCAACACTTCATACTGAGGGTGCAAATCATGATTACTGCATGACTCATTATGATCTAGCGCATGTATTAATGCAGGATTATCACAGATCCCCGTTGTCACCATTAACACATTAACAAGTCACTCTGACTGTACGTGATTAGTCCACACTGATCATCACTTAGGAGATGTTCATTTATAGGCACTTGCATGAAGCATGAACTGATATGCAAAAAGGGTGGATGTACTTTATTAGACCGACTACAATTACTGCAATTCAGTCATTTTTTTTGGATACTTTTACCTCATGAGTATTTTTTCAAGTATATAATCTATCACACCATCATCAGCAGATTTAATACAAAATGTGATTCTGACATTACTGCATTTGTAGCTTATAATCAGCCGCAGTCTGGACCTTGAAATGTTCCCTCTTCTTCTTTGATTCATTATTTCCCTTTGAAGGTGAAGAGCAGGAAGACGCATGACGGCCGCCATGAGCATTGTGACAAGTGTTACAATGTCCACTGTCACGTCCCGGTGCAGACTTCTGTCTCGTGCTTGCTCATCGGTTGTCCTAAGAACTGTGGCGCCGTCCTCCATATGTGCAAGCTGGAGGAGCACCAGCTTCTCTGCCCCAATGAGACGGTCCCCTGCCTCAACGCCGCCTATGGCTGCCCTCTCAGCATGCTGCGCCACAGGCTGGCCAAACACCTGGAGGTGTGCCCTGCCAGCGTGGTCTGCTGCTCTCAGGAGTGGAACCGCTGGCCCGTCTCAGAAACCGATCTGACCTTCTACAAAAATGTTTCAAAAAACCTTCAAACTGAAGTGAATCTTGATGTTGCTATGGCTCTCAGGGACCAAGAGCTGCTGTTTCGATCCATCAAAATGAAGAACATTTTTCCTGAGCTGATGTTGGACGATCCTGCCTGTCAGGATGTTTCTGCTGGGGGCCACAATCCTACAGGAGAAGCAGCCTGCGCATTAGTTTGTGGTGAATTTACAGAACACGGTTGCACAAAGATGGAGGAGCAACTGAGCCAAGAGGAGAGGGATGCATTGGCGAAGAGCAGGGACGTCGATAATATTCAGAACTACAGCTCCTGGGAGAAAATATTCAAGAAGGAGATGGATGGATGCAAGCAAACTGTCCAAAACCTGAATAAGACGGGGGAAAGTGGAGAGAAAAAGGGAGAGTGTGAACCATCAAACTGTCAAGGAGAGACGAGAGACTCACATCTGAGCCAACAGAATGCTGCTGCTGCTGCTCCGAGCATGAATGGTGCTACTGGCCTTGCTCCATGGCAAGACGGGGTTCTTGAGAGGTTAGGCAGGGAGGTAAACATCGCTGAATATAACATGTACCTGGTGCACAATGGGGCAATGCTCATTAACTTTGGCCAACTTGCAGCGTGCACCCCGAGAGAAAAGGATTTTGTTTACGGGAATCTGGAGCCCATCGAGGTTGAAACCGTCCGAACGTTCAACGTTCCTACAAGCTACCGAGCAAAGCGCCACCACCTGAAGGACCCCTCGAACAAGAGAGCAACCAAACACAAGAGCGTCGACACTGCAGATCTGACCCTGTCAGACGAGGGTCTCCCAAAGTGTGACGAGGTCGACACCACACTCCTGTGCTGCCTGGAAAAGGAACTGAAAGGGCACTTCATCTCAGAGAGTGTGGGGATAGATGGTCTTTATGTGGATACTGGAACGCAAACGTACGACTTCGCCTCTGCTCCGTTCAGGACAGACGCTTCGCTTGCTGATGTCATCGCAGACAAACCTCGAAGCCTCTATGTGCACGTCGAAGCAGAGTCCGTCACCAGAAGACACAACAAAACAAGCTCAGCCTTCAGCTACATGTGCGGTCACTTCTTTCGCCGTGACGAATACCGCTCTCATTTCAGGAATGTGCACTCCGACATACAGGCCTCGATTAGCGGCTGGTTCCAGCAGCGCTGCCCCTTGCAATACCTCGGCTGCACTTTCACTCAGACAAGGTTTCACCCTGCCGGTCACAAGGGCACAGTCGCATTCTGCCAAGATGTCAGCACCTTCGTCCTCCAGCCAGAGGTCCCCTCACCACTCTGCGAAGGTGGGAAAACCTTCAGCTGTCACAGAAATGCTGAACATAATCTGGATCCCCTGAGCAGCCTGCCCCTGGAGATCCTTCAGCACGTGGCTGCGTACCTGGACAGCTTAACATTATCTCAGCTGTCGCAGGTTTCCCATCTGATGAGAGAGGTGTGTGCCACATTGTTGCAGGAGAGAGGGATGGTTTCCCTCAAGTGGGAAAAGACACATTCCCAGGAGGGAAGCTCCTGGAGCTGTCGAAAGAAAGTAAGTATCCTTAGGATATTTTTCCATTGCCTGAACCATCTGACCTCTTAACTGAACTGTAGACATTTATCATATACATCATATATTTATATATATATATATTTTTATATTTATTTGTTTATATATTTATATATATTTCTACATATAATGTCTACAGTTCAGTGTTATATATATTCCTATTTGTTTATTAAACCCAGTGAACTCTGTCATTCCATCTCATACATTCTCTTGATCTTAACCTTGTACACAGAGGGGAAGTAAACACAAGGCCAGACTTCTAAACCAGGTGTCACCATCATTCTGTTTACTGTCATCAGACAATGTCAGTCATTCATTCAGCGTGACAGCTGCTGCATTGTAAAACACTTTCCACAGTCCTTACTAACAATATTACAAACTGAATCACAGCCGCGTTGGCAACAGTTTATGGGTTTCCAGTGAAGCAGCCACTGGGGATTTGCTGTATTTTTTCTGTGTCCCTATCAAACCCAGCGACATGTGGGGGGGTTGGCACCATCAGGAAGTGTTTTGGGGAAAAAGAAAAAAAAAAAGAAATTGTTGTTTTCCTCGCTCACTTTGGTTTCCAAGAAATGGTTTAGGAAGCAGACAGTTGAGCTAAACCATCATTTAGTTTCGCAACATGATGATTTTGCTCTTCTGTTAAATATTTCAAGAAGAAAAACAACTCCAACAGAAGCAAAGACTTTTTAACCCAGACCTGAAATACACTGACGCAAATTGAAATACAGTCGTTTGTAAGCCACCAGTGCTACTTTTTTCCTTGATAGCAGACAGTAGAGTGATTATGAGGGGGGGTTTCTGTGTTCACATTAGAGCCATAAGCTCAACCTTAGACCCCCTGGCTCAGACCACAAGGCCCCCCTGGCTCAGACCACAAGGCCACTAGTGGTCTAGTGGTCTGAGCCTGGTGGATGCCTTCAGCTGCCTGGACTTTGGGAGATTATCTTCATCCTGTCTGAAATCCAATGAGGATGAAATTTTAACTGATTTGAACCCATGACCATTGAGCTATTACCATTAAAGTTCATGCTTCTGTAGAGAAAACTGTGCATGAGATGCCATCAAATGTGCAGGATCACTCGATGAGTTCCCAATTTATTGATTAATGGTGCACCATGGTGAAGTGACTGATTTTCATGCTTAAACAAACTAAATCAACAAACTGTCTTTCTTAACATGATTGGATACACTGAATAAACAAACTGACATTAAATGACAACACAATTTATACTGGTTTACTGTATATTTGTGGCAGACCCTGCCACCTTTTATGCTTCAAACCGTGTTCTAGGATCTTATTTTCCTCTAAGAACAGCTTATTTATTCAGTGATTGAATTAATACATATTTTTGATTTTTTATCTCCTATTGGCCTTGTTAATATTACCTTTCTGAGTCTCTCAGTGTCTTTTCCAAAACTACGTGGTGCACCTTTAGTTAATGAACTATTGCAGCTTTAGTTTCAGCAGCGCAATGTTTTTGAGAGCTTTGGCAGTTTGTGTCAAATTATCCCATCGAACAGCCACAGGTAGGAAAACAGATTAAAATCTTTGACAGCTCATACAGCTCATGTAAATGTTTATGTGACACATTAAGAGGATGGAAATTAGTAGAAGTGTTGTTAACAAAACAATTAAAAAAAAAAAAAAAATCAAGAATCTCTCCAGACAATCTGTTTAAGCAGGTGAAACCTTTGTTGTGAAACCAGGATTTCTTGCTGTTGTTGTTGTTTTCTCTTCTTGTGATTCACAGAAATGAACTTGAAACTTAATTACCGCCTGATTACCATAATCTAAAAAAACAGTCTTGCTGTTGCTCTTTGGCTCACTCTACTGATTCTTTTCCCCATCTGTTAAGTGGTTTGTCAGATATCCTTCTGACAGACAAACAAACAAACCGTGGAACTAATATAGGTGGCATAAAAATGCACAACTGTGTATTTTTATATCTCCGTGCTGCAGAGATCATGGGACACGGAGCGTGCCGATGATATCAGGGATGTGGAATGGCCCGAGGCCTGGCTGCCAGTAAACACAGTGCTACCATAACAAGACAGATATGTGATCATTCATGGAAACAAAGCGTTGGTGGGACTGTGTGGTGACAGCTGGGTATTTGCTCCCAAATGAAGGGCATCATTTGTATAAGTTGATAGTTGATACAGGAATAACATCATGTGATATAAATACACTGTGATCCAGATTCCATGGACATCATACATGAATACATCCTCATGGCTATAGCCGCGGTACGCTTGATAGATGCCGTGACAGCAGCCTCCTACACCTCCTTCAGCTTTGCCTCTGTGTTTCACAGGTTTGGGAGTTCAGCTCTCTGTTCTCCTCTGTGGACAGATGGAGCTTCAGCAACACTTCCTCCATGTCAGATCACCTGAAGACCTGCTCCTTCTACCAGAGAGAGGAGCGCACCCAGCCGGTGGCCTTAGCCTGCCTGGGAGAGGTCAGAGACAAGTATGCAGAAGTAAAGCATAAAAGATAAATGCTCACGGTCCCCGAGCTCAGTGGGCGAACCACAACAAGGGCCATGCCATGTTTAGAATCACTCAGACCTGATATATATGCATCCACTAAACTGTGAAGTGGATAAAACCGCCGCATATGCAGAAACAGGAAGGAAACGCTGTGCTGGAGCCCAGCAGACAGATACTGTATGTATGAAGAATTCAATTTGGCATAAACTGCAATATCTGAAGATTTCGATGTGGTTTACCGAACTGCTATTTTCTCGTAGCGTCTCCTCAGATCATTTTGCCTCTAAGTGAGCAAAAAAAAGATGGATTAATGTCAGAAGTTTTTATTGAGAGAAGATGAAACTACAATAATCCCCCTGAAGACTCTGAATCCACAGAATGATATGGTGTCTGAGAGGAGTTATCTGTTATGATGTCTGTAATATCAGATCATTTGCAAATGTTTGGCATCCTGAGCTGAACCGTGTTGTTTGTTCTGTCTTATTTCATTCTTGCGGTGAAAAAAAAAAACTATCTCCAATATAGCTGTTGTTTTCAGCGTGACAAGACTGACATCTCCTGGAGAGAAGCTGAAGTACGTCGCCTGTGTGGAACCATGAAAGAAGTCACACATTTGAACGCTGAACACGACCAGGATCACGTCCTGCATGTCATATGTGACTGAACACAGCTGTGCATGCTTCACGAGGACAACACTGACAGCTTTGTTTCTAATTTAGATGACCTTTTGTTGAGGAAAAGAGGGGACTGTCATTTATGTGTGTCACTGACAATATAAATGTATGCTGACATGCAGCTGGCCTCTTTTTTTCAACTGCAGCACAGTCAGTGAAATAAAACACACAAAAGAGGACACAAAGGTATTTTATTAAAAACAAGCACGAAAGGTGTAAAAGTAACAAACTGTCTAGATGAGCTCCTGCATCTCTGGGTTGCGCAGCTTGTTGATCACCTGCGATAGCATTTTGTTGCACAATGCTGCATACGGATTAAGAGCCACAGCCTGCTGTCGAGCAAATTCACTCCCAAGTGCAGCTGCTTTCTCAAAATCTGCTCTGGCTTCATCATCCTGGCATGCTAATCGACGTAAAAGGCCTCTCTGCACCAGCCCCTGGCAGGCTGTCCGTCCCCTGCCACCGCTCAGAGAGATGGCTCGGTCCAGGTCCTCCAGCGCTCCTGAGAGGAGAGGAGAGCACTGTGAGACAACCACATGTTTGGGAAGGCTGATTTTCAATTTGTTATGTTAAACAGGCCACTCAGTCTGGGCTCAGAGTCTGAATTGTCATTTAAATCACTGTGCAACCAAGTGTTGTAGAGAATGCAGTCAAATAAAAGATGCATATACAGTGCTTTCAATAGTATCAGCCTATAACCAGGGTTGTATTGTAAAAAGCACCCAACAGTAAAGACATCGAGCTGAAATATGACTTTGGTAAAAGTTAAAGTCGTCCATATGAACATGACTGAGTAATATTCTTAAAGTAGATGATACCAAATGCACTTTAAACTGTTACAAGGTCCTGTAAGACCTTCTATTCATCCTCAGCACTCAGGCATTATTTTTTATTTGTTTTATTCTATGACTTAATCCGTGAGAAAAGTTCATTTTTGAGTTTCATTCCCAAACCGTCAAATACTGACGCTTCTAGACTGCGAGCGACCCGACCTGCAATCCCAAAGTGAGGGTTTTCTGACAGACTGAACTTGTGATTATAGCCAACATGCATAAGTTGGAATCTGACCTGGTGACAAACACTAAGAGTATCAATAATAATTATATAGAAATGGCCAATTGTTCTAGCTGATGGTCTAATTTGCTTATGTAGGTGGCAAACACTTCCACAACCATTTAGCATCACAAGTGATTTTCTGGCAACAAATGTACTTACAAAGTGTCCTTTAGAATAAAATGATTATACATATATTTACATATGTTTATACTGCATAATATGGGTCAACTGATCATCAGATCAGATATTTAGCTTTTTTATGATCAAAGTAATCAATGTTTTTTTTTTTGTTTTGTTTTTGTGCTACGCTGGCTCTGATATCAGCATGTAATCTGCAAACTAACCAGTAAATAAAGTTATCAAATTAATGTAGTAGAGAATAAAGTCCAACATTTGATGCCAGTGGAAATAAACAGTATATATAACCATACATACCTCGAATTTGATTTAAGTACAGTACTTGAGTAAATGTACTTAGTTACATTATGTCACTGTACATCGCCAACAGCTGTTTTTCATGAATCACATCATAAGTATAGCAGCAGTCTCAGTTGTGTCATGTATATTCTCAATACATGACATATTAAGACCTCAGTATTAATTTGCTCATCTGTAACACAGTAGTGATTCAGGCAGTGCTCAGACTTTTAGGCAGGAATGTGTCTGCAATATTCAGAAGATCTCGTTAGTCGGCATGAACAACGACTGGCACCAGGTAACACACAAATTGAAACGCACCAGCTATAAATAGAAACTCCAATATGAGAGACTTTAGAGTCGAAGCAAGTAAAATGATGTTACACAGTGCACGGTGGGATTGACGAAGTGAATCTCCCTCGAGAAGAAAAACATAACAGCTTGGTCACATGTGCCAAAAATTTTACAACATGAGCTCTGGCTACAACCTGTTACAGCTGTCATGTTGTCCTTTGTTCATTTCATTGAAGCACACAAGGAATTATGGCATGGCAGATATGACTAAACTCCATGTATGTTCAGTTTATACAACCCTGCCACTCTTGTGACAGAGAGCTCTAACGCAGGGCTAAATCAGAGCCTGTACTGTAACACTGTTGACAGTGCATCAGACGGACACAGGTCTGATAAGGTGTCACGCTGGCCTCGGACTCGACAGTCTGATATGTCGGCACACTGCCGTGTCTGGAAGGGGTTCTTATTGAATTTGTGGCATGTACCTGCTGTGTTTCCCTGCAGCCGCAGGGTCTGTGCCCGGTTGTTATAGGCTGAGGCTCGCTGAGGCAGGATCTGGATTGCCTGGCTGAACAGTTGAAGTGCAGCTTGCAAATCCCCAGCCTCTGCTGCAGAGACACCCTGCGTCTCCAACTCTTTCACTTGCTTCAGCAACTCCGTGTCAAAGCCACTGTCTGGCAGGGGGAGATAAACAGGTTGAAAAAACACTCAAACTCAATTGACAGGTACCGTGGAAAGGAAAACACAGAAATGTCACCCAGAAATCAACTTGGATTAAAATGTCATGTTTTTTTTAGTTCCAGGGATGGGACGCGTTCAAATAAATTCAATATGCTGTGAAATGATAAACATAAAAAGCTGTGACATGATATGTAGAGACACATCAAGTCGGAGGCACACGCTCACCATCATCAATTAATTCCTCCTCTTGGTTCAGGCCAGGGATGTCTCCAAAGGGGCTGCTTGGGTTGAATATAGCTTGGAGTACAGCTCTGTCATGTGCCGAGGCCATCTTGCCAGTATCTGTGAAGAAAGCAGGCAAAAAAGAGAAAATCCTGACATCTAAAATACAGCTGGGTGGAGATTTCGTCCTCCCCTTACTCCTGCCATTTCCAGCAGCCAATCAAAGAAGGGGGTGGAAGCAGATCTGGACTTTGAGTTTTGCCTGCACTGAGCACATCTGTATTTGGTTAACTCAAAAATGCAGGCCAGGGATAAACACAGAGCTGCTGTTAGAAGGGAAAATGGAGACAGAGTGAAAATGATCTCAAATATTCATTAGATGATTCCTGCTCAGTGCGAAGGAGTGAAAACGTTTTAGCATGCTGTGAAAACTCCACTGACAAAATAAATAGGTTTGTTTAAAATCAGGAGATGCCTCGGGGGCAGTAGGTAGATACTCATTTAGCAGAAAATATGGACAGATTTCCAGAAAGACTGATGAAAGTTAACGATCATTAGTTGCCACAGGTGGCAGCACTGAGCGCCATTCATAATTTAGCAAGTGAGTAAGACAGGAGTGATCCACCATCTTGGATCTTGAATAGGTTGGTGTCTGTTGGACACATGGCACAGAAGTGAAATCTCTTGAACTGTTGCTGAGACGTTCATGTTCACGCTGGTGGGTTTGCATTTTACATTTGTATCTAATAAACAACCTTGTAAGCATCAAATGTCTTAGCTATTGTAGGCTAGTGCTCCATCCAGAAACTGGACAGGTGGAGTCAAAAATATGCCAGATGTTTGAATTAATTTTGTCCGTGAAAAAAAAGAGCAACAAGAGGTGTGTTCCCCCGTCAACAGCAGCCGAGATAGTAGACTAGAGCCATCGTCAGGCACTGCTAGCTAATGGCGACTCAGTGAATTTTGAGTTTGGTTCGGTCATATACTGAAGCTCCAGAGTGGTGACCTACCAACTCAAAGTGTCAATACTTGACAAGTTGGGAGTGCGTCTCAAAAGTCAACTTCCTCACAGTGTACGATTTGATATTTCCTTCCACCTCTAGGTCAGATGGATAAAACTGAGAAAACATTCTTCAGACCGGGGCCAGAAACCAGAGCTACATAGCCAGCAGCAGTTTTGCTATTGACAGATTGAAGAGCAAGAGGGAAGCTACAGTGAATGGAGCAACTCATTAATTTCCACTTGACAGTCTTTAGACGGATTTCAATATTGTTTCACATCCTAAACAATGTGGAACTATTACTGAGGGAGTCTTGGAGGCAGCTAATGATGGCAGCCTTTGAGAATAAGGCTGACAGATATATAGACCACCAATGAAGGAGGAAAACTATGCTGTCTCACTCCTGAGCTGTTGCATTGCTGCCTCCAGAACAATCAAAGTGTTCCAGGAGAATTACTCATGTACCCACCATCAATAGGTTTGATTTACTGCTTTACTTGCACTTTGCTGGCAGCAGAAAATAACCAGATTCTCTTGCAGGAGACATCCGGATGAAATACCATGGCTCAAATTCTGATTTTTGCTGACGCTGCTGACCCAGAGGTTGACGCACTTTGGTGACTTGATACAGAATTAGCTCTTCTAAAGGTAAGAAACATATTTCATGAACTGAACGCAGTGTGATACAGTGGTGACTGAATGTTTCTTGGTCTGACAGTTTGAGGCTCTGCATTTTACATCAGCCTCATTTTGTTGTTCTGGTTCTGGGGTTCACAGCAGTGTGGCTGGTCTTTGACAGTTTGTGACATGTGTTTAGGTGCTATGAGCAGAATAGCTGAGTTCCAGATGTTGATATACTGATGGGAGGCTTGTCTTCTTCTGGGATGACTGGCACTGCACGTTTCTCTGCAGCCATTTTTGCAAGATTGCCTTAAGTAGGCCAGTGCTGTGACTACATCATTTATCTTGTGTCTGTATTGGGGTTGGGTATTACTCATATTTGAACCACTACTGTACCTGAAAGGTAACCGTACTCAACAACACCTTCTTTCGGTTCTTTACTCTCTGTGTAAAAACAAAAACATCTCACCGACGAAAGCAAAGAAGAAGAAACACTGACACTGTCATGTTGTTGTTGTTGTTGTTGTCACCACAGCAGTGCTTCATACTGCAATATTTCCCCATAAACATACTTAAAAAATCCCACACGCTGTTTTAGTGTACTAAGGAGTAATATCTGTAAAGAATTTCAGACGCAGCCAGTGTTAGAGTTCTGGCTAACGCTTAGATTACATCAACTGAGATAGTGAAAAAGCCAATTATCAGATATCTCAAACAAAATCTCCTCCAATGAGCTAATTAATCACATAAAGATGTCGATGAAGATGTTATCAGCTGGCTTTCAGGCTATGAAATACAGTGCACTCATTAGCTTTAGACACGTTTTTTATGGACTGGGTGTTTCCTCAGGTTGGACGTGTTGCCGTGCTCCGCTTTGTGTTTTGCATTACAAATATTGCAGCAAGTATTGCCCCGACTCACATGTTACTCTAACATACTTCTCAATTGATTTAATGTAAATGTGGGTAAATAATACTGATGTAGTTTGGTCAATACGCTTAAAAGTACTGATTTGGTACCAGCCCAGTGGAATTAGAATTAAGCAGTAATATCCGTATATGTGGTGCAATCTTAATATTTAAGTGGTGAAGCATATCTTCAGGGGTAATTACTTGATTGTAAGATACACAATGATTGTTTAGATCAAAAGACTTCATAGTATAGAAACACAGTTTCTAAGTGACAGGGTCGGATAAAGATGTTAAATTATTACTAAATACAATAAACAATTTCCTCTGATCATTGCTTCTTCTCCCTGTGAAATACCAGATCGCTATATCTCCTCAGAATCTAAAGATTATTCAAATGAAAGAGTCTGTGGAGGAAAAAGATCCCTCTTTGATTAAAATGCTCACATCTCAAGCTGTGATGGGGGAATTCAAAAAGACATTGTCTTGATTGAGGAAAACAGCTGGGTAGCACTGATGTAAACTGTAGTAATTTAAGCGTACACACAGCGAGCCTGAGGTGTTGGCAACAGTGTTCTGAGAGTACACAATGCTAATCTATTGTGCAAACTAAAGGGTTTTATTACAATGCACAGAAAATCTGTGCAGTACATGTCTTCATTAAGAAAACAAAGCATGCTGTAATTTGGCACATTTTTACATTTCAGGGGACTCTTGTTAGATACACTTGTGTTTATCAAGGCTCGTTCTAGGTGGTATTTAGAAAAGCAAAATAGAAAAAATTGAATAAATCTTCCATAAAGTTGGAAGTTGGATGGCAGATGACAGGAGAAACATCACAGAATCAGGAGAAAATCAGCGTATACTTAAACTGCAGTTGTGAAATGAAGAGCACTGGCTCTGTGGGGATCTCCACGGCGACAGACACAAGTACGGAGCTGGAGAAAAAAAAAAACAGTCTGAAGAAGAGTTTTCTTGCATGTAACAAATGGCAGATAAGAGTGGCGGGGAACAACAGATATCACCACAGGGGGAAAGCAAAGTAAGTGATATGAATACAGGTGAGATTGATCAAAACAGTACAGTCGAAACATGGAAGCACTGCAGCTTGTCATAGCTCCCATAACTGCAGCCTATCTCCAGCAAACGTGTGTAAAGTGAGCAGATGAAAATGGTTCCACCTCAAAGCTTTTTTACAGTTGTTTCCAATTACTGTCAGCAGTGATCTGGAACAAGAGGGAGCTGGTGGAGGTACGGGCTTTTGGGACTTTTAAACGGATAAGGCAGGTCTGATGTTGAAGAAGCTGGAACGCAAAGTTTGTTCAGAAATGGTCCTCGGTTCACTGACACTTATATTCGGTTCTCGGTAAAAATAAGTTCTGGGCTTTGTGTTTTTGCTGGACATTGTATAATGCAAAATTAGACATTCAGCAAATGTTTCTGAGATGCTGTAGGGTACGAGCTACAGTAACAGAGGGCATGCATTATTCAACGTGCATCCATTCTTTGTAACAGAGACATCAGTAGAGATGTGACGGACTTAGGGATGTGGGCTGGTGTGTGTTTTGACCCAGCTACAGTTAAGTCAGTCGTTCTTTAGAGTGAAAAATACAGTCACATAATCTTGTTTGGTAAGTTGCCTTGAAAATGTGAATAACAGAGCCAAATGATGGAGTCGGTGAGAAATAGATGCATTGCCATATGTTGATAATTCATGCCTTTTGAAAGGGAGGTAAGTTATTTATTCACATACGGCTCGAGGCAAAGGAAAAGCTTTTGATGTGGAGTGCAGCTGATTTTCTATAACCGTAGTTTAGTTAAGACAGCAGTTGGTCTGTGAAGGTAAAAACGAAATGTTGTCAGAGAAGCTGGCAGACATACAGAGACACAAAACAGAGAAGTGGCTTTGTATAAATAACAAATATTGTCAATATTCACTGTCATTAGCTAACGTTCCACTGTCAGAGAAACTGATGACAAACATCATCTCCACCACATTTGGATGTCGACCATTGTTCAAACATAAGTTCAAGCGTAAAGATGGCTGCAACAAATTAATTTAGTATTCAATTTATTTTTGTTACTGCTGTTAAAAAAACACATGATTCACCAAGGTCCCCAGAGCTCAGGTGACGTCATCTCACATCCAGGCATACGTAATCCAAAGACCAAAGCTGGCAGGGAACAGAAGAGAAGAGGCAGAGGAGGGGCACAACTGAAAACTAATGAAGTACTACAATTCAAAACTAAAATCAGTGAAGCCCTGGGAACACAGGCAGGAACACAGAGGTGCTAAACAGGGCGAGGAATAAATGAGAGAGACGAAAGTCGAACCAGCAAACGTTAATACAACTCAATTATTGGAACATTTGGAATAAGCCCGGGAATTCAGAAGGCTATCATGTCGATGACAAGGATATAACTGTGTGGAACTATAGATTTGATTTGAATCATTGCATGCTGGATTCTCAAGATTTCAGTAGTCTCACATTGCTATAAATATATTCTGACTTTCACTCCATAAAGTCAAGCTTCATATAATAGGATTGCACAGTGTGTGTGTGTGTGTGTGTGTGTGTGTGTGTGTGTGTGTGTGTGTGTGTGTAAGCAGCAGGATATGTGATACTTTAAAGACTCATCTTGCAAGAAAATAATGTGCCTTGATGATACCTGCATGACTAATGCTGCAGGTTTTAAGTATCTAATTTAAACTTCTACTGCTGTACTGCTGCCATTCTATATTCTACAGCCATTCTCAGACTTAATTTAGCCGTGAGAAGAAAATCTGATCAAGACAAATTACTGCAAGGTTTTAAAAAGGCAATTAAAAACCTTACACAGTATAGTTATTTGCCTGGATGATAAAAATCCAAGAGGATTAAAAGAAAAGAGCTTCTTGATTGCCGGGCAGGGAGAAGTTTTCTCTTTTCACCACTTGAGAGAGCTCTTGCTGCTTTTATTTCTGCTTCTGCTCGCTCTCCATTCACCAAGTCAGCACACACAGTTTGATCCTGCAGGACCACCATTTTCCCACAGGGTAATAAGAGTTAAAGAGTGAGGGCTAGGCTATCATGTCCACGGTCACTCGGTAAGCAGCAGATTTTCTGCAGAAGCACACTGTTCCCCCCCCATGGCCTCGCTCATAGTGCAAAAGTGGAGAGGCAATTGTGTGAGGATTATCAGTCTCCTATTACTGCAAATGTCACTGCATCAGCACCACTCAATGTGATTATGTCAATAGGAAAACACATCGGCTGTGTTTACAGACTCCAAAACCAAGAGCTGAGAGGATGGAGTTTCTGCCGTAGGCCGAGAGGGAAATTAAGATGTAATCAAAACACGCTGACCCTCAGTGGTAGCACTGCTCGAGTAGCTAATACCTACATACAGCAAGGAGCACATCCTTTGTATTTCCTCTGAGCAATTACGAGGACAACAGATAGATTAAATCAGACTGCAGCAGCAGAGAATAAATAATGGAAGAGCATTTACTGAAGTGCTAATTGTGAATGAAACAACATTATTACTCATTAGCTGCTTAGCAGACACGATGGACGTTTCGTTAAGGCGAGCTAACATAAAGTCTCCTTTCGAATCTTACAAACATCCCAGAGAATTACTGAAATACTTAAAAAAAAAAAAAAGAAAGAAAAGAAAATCAGTCTTCTGCATTTGGTCATCCATGTATTCCTTTTCTTCTCCTCTGGTCTCCCGCTGCTCCATAACGCCTGGTAAAGAAATGGACTTGGATATCATAATAACCCTGAGAGGCTTTAGCTTTGCTCCACTTCTGTCTGTGAATCTGACATCAAAGCTTGTGCTCCTAATCCCTCTGCCCTATGGAGGTAAACAGGGGCCCGTGTGTCGATACCTGGCCTGTTATGATGACGAAGGACTATCGCATGCTGTGCGGGGGCACTCTGAGCTGGATTAAAACAAAGTAATCCGCTCTGTGGAGAGACGGGGAATAACTGCAGAGGTGCCCGAGGTTAAGCAAATAAACAATGTGCTCCTTTTAAAGAGAACCTTAAGCAACACCCTTTGTGCTGCAGCACAATAACTACACACTGCTCTCTGTCTTGTTTGCCAGGGACATGCGGGGCGGAAATGTTAGCCATTCATCCTGATGGCTCTATGTGCTGCTAACAATGTCTGATTCTGTGCTTCCAGGCTGGAATATTAGTCTTATTTTCATCTACTCATAAAACTAAATATGAAAGCGACGGCTATCTAGGGAGAATAAACAAATCGGTTGCTGGATTCGTCTACAGGCCATGTGCGCTTCGTCCAGTTTGCCCCAAAACCAAGGCCACGTCAATTACCGTGTATAAAGTGTTTTTTTTTTGGCATTTTGTGAATTTATCAGAATTAGAATTAGAAACAGATTTATTACCAAGAAGGATTTAACACCAACGAGGAAGTTGTCTTGGTGGTATAATTTATTGGTTATGAACACGTTACATGGCACCTCCTGTGGGGGAATGTGGAAATGCGTCGCTAACGGCATAAATAAGTTTACCACGATACAGCACTTGGAATTACCACGGCTCGGGTGACTGAGAACCTTCACCAGCAAGTAAAAACCGAAGCAAACACTTTCGTATACACTAAAAACTGTAATTCTGACAGTGAGCTTATTTGTCCAAGTCTGAGACTGAGACAAAGCCGTTAACAGCATCAACCACCTGGTCCTTACTCATTCAGAAGACACCGAAGCTTAAGCACGGCTGCTTTTTGTTGATCTTTGTCCGGCGTTGAACACCTCTCAGCCTTATCTATTGATTCAAGAAAAAGAAACAGATGAGTATCAATCGTTTTATTTTTAAATGGTACCAGTCTTTTCTGACAGATCGTATCCATCACACAAAGGTCAACAACACCCCTTCTGACCCCCGAATCAATCAGTACAGGCACCCCCGGGCACTGCGTGAGCTCCTCAGTGCTTTTCACATTGTGCACGAGTGGCTGTGTGCGCTGTTCCTTGTTAACTACACACTTACATACGCTGATGACACTCTCCTTATTTATTAGCTAATTACATCATCATACCACTTCCAGATAAACGATTTTGGACTGTGATGCGATGCTAACCACTGCATTTTGAAGAGATGGTGTTTGGCCCTGGGGCAGTAGCTTTTAATACTGTCAAAAGTTGTTGTAATATTTAATAGGCTAGTGTTAAATGTTTTGGCTCACTGTCCTATATTTATAGTCTGGGTTACAGTTGCTGAGAGAGCTGAGTGGCACCGATACAGGCATACTGTATGTTTGCTGAGTTTGCTGTAATACGTATCCAAAAGAAAGAAAACTATGTATGATAATAGGTTTAAATCTCGACTCAACTGAACTAAATCATGGTTGCCCTGAGGCTGAACTGTTGAAAATTGCTACACATGCATTTCGTATACAAAGCACGTATTGTATTCTAATTGAACAACAGCGGTTCAGTCACAGCCCTTACATGGTTATACCAGCCAGTTTTCAACAGTAAAGACACATTCCTCCCTAAATGTGGTCATTGAGTGTTGGTTCAACACACTGAAACTGAAGGACATTGTAACAGTGTGTAGAACAAGACATAAAACGGCCATAAAACTAGATTGATTGGTATCTGAAGAGCAGCTCTGCCTCTAAGGATGCGACAACAGAAATCTGAATTGGCTTCCGCACACACACTCACTCACACACACTCAATCACTCACTCTTCCGACCAACCAACCACGATTAAAACCATGATTGCATCAACCGAGGCGCTGAGGAGAAACAAAACAAATAAAACCAAATAGCAATTTTTAGGATTTGGGATATCTGGACATGTTACTGTAATGTTTTCCCAAAGTAATGTGGTGGAGCGTGCCCGGAACTGTCATAACGAACCATGGATGATTTATGGTTTTACGTGGGCAGAAACAGAGGGATTTAAAGCGGAGCAGGTTGCTTTGTTTTGAGGTGTTGTGCCACCGCTCACCAGCTGATAGAAAACAACACACTGAAACTTGAGAACAAAAGTGGAACTAGTGAGGTGAGCCAATCTTATAGATTTCCCCAGGCTAACGGAACGTTTAAGGCCTGCTGGGAATGCTTTGCAGATGTTGGAATTTGATGGTGGGTTATAGGAGGGACAGTGTGTGTGTATGTGTGGTGGTAGAAACGGGGAGAGAGTGGTCTTACAATGCTGCAACTGTGCTGCTACTCACAATCACTCTAGTGTTAACATACAATTTAAAGGTGCAATCTATAGTCTGAATGTAAGACGGCCAGCAAAGCACAATGCCTGGAGGCTGCAGTCACTCCCAGATTACTTGAATTGACAGATACTGGCAGCAATGTTAGACAGATTTATTCTGTTGATGTTTAGGATATTATTAGAAATGATAACATTACCTGATACAGATAAATGTGTTGTATATTTAACTCTATATCTGCAAGCCATCTGTATGTCAAATACTTCATTTTATGTGTGAATGTGTGCAGTACAGTCTGTATGAAGAGTCGTAAGTGATACTCTCTTAACTGCACAATAATAAAAAGAACTGGTTTAGGAAAAAGAAAATAGAGATTATTGTTTTTGCAAGTACATTTTACATACGGTTACAAGTTGTTTTAATTTTTATTTAGAATGTTTGAATTACACACAAATCATCACTAAACAGAGGTGCCAAAAATCAGTAAACGCATTGAAAACGCAGGGGTAGCGCTTTAGGCTAGATCGGTGCGGACTGTGGTGGGTGCTGAAAAAAAGAGAGGCTGCGAAACAGAATCTGCTTTTGAGAAACTCAACCCGATGTCACATTGTGGTAGCCATCATGTCAGCTTGCTATCAGATAAGCAGCACAAGTAAGCAAAAACACAATCAATGGAAAGTCACTGTGTGTGTTTTTCTCACCTGTCGTTGCCGACAATCACTGTCGGATCAGTATGATAATCCTGCAATAGCATAGAACTGACCTGCCGATCAAAGCAGCGTAGGACGAGTTATCTCCAGGTGTGCTATGCAGCCATGTTAGCATGGCTAAATGCTACAGCGGCAACTTATGCTTCACTTGGATTTACTCCGTTTGGTATTGTGCACCACTTTAAAAGCCACTGTAATAATATGCCCAAAATCCTGGCTGTTGATAATTATTTTCTAATTTGTTGGTGTGGACAAATAAAAATGTTTACCCCTCGAATGCTACGAGCATGCTAGTAGCAGAGAAACATAGCAGCTTCTCTTTTGTTGTTCAATGGCAGATGGCAAATTGATTTGACGGACGTTATCTTCATTACACATTACATCAGACAAACGGGCCGCTGAGTGACGCTCCCACCTCGCCGCACGACCCTGATTCTGCCTGAGAGGGGCCAAAGTCATGCAATTGTTGGACATCATTAATTTTCAGTCCCAGCCAAACAAGGCTAAACCAACAGCTGTTTCTTTGGAAAAAAGCAAAGCATGGCTGAGTCATGGAGCCACTCCATGATCTGACCACACAGCTTATGCCAGCAGTATTGTGCAAAATCCTACGGTTGGGGAATATTTGACTATTCCCTTTTTTGGTGCAATAATGCAGCACCCGCGTGCATTACAGTCTGCTGAAGCTCCTGCTGCATGAAAAGGGTCTGCACTGCTGAGGCGTGACATTTCAGTTCAAACTAATACTGGCCCTTCCTGATGAAGCCAAAGTAGCTCAAAGTCAAGGGAAGAAAACCCTCTGAATTTTATCCACTGGGGACCAGAGATATGCCACCGTGTGTTCAATGGTCGCTGCCCTGCTGAAATCAGTGAGAAAAGGAATACCCAGAGCGCTCGGCCTCAGCTTCTTCTGAGCAACACAGAGGAGTGTGTGGAGCTCAGTTACTGCACCTTCTTTGGCAACACTTACCTCCTATAAGTTGTTAACATCGATCTCAGATGATGCACCTGCGTGTGCAACCTGCAGCGGATTATTCAGTATATCATAGTTAGAGGCCGTGTCGCAAACAGGAATCTCATTACAATTTGTCCATGAAGAAATAGGGAAAAAATGATAGATGAACAAATAATGCACAAATTCACTTTCAGACTCTAAATTTGGCCTCAAAGATGCTTTATCTTTATTTTCTGTTGTACTGTAACATTCTCACTATATTTTTTTGGGTGGATTATCTGTTGTATTGTACTTATTTTCTTTCCATACTGAGCCCTTGAGTTAAAATACCAGCTGCATCCTATTTATGAGGCAAATAAAATTTTGATATTGAATTTCTGAATTTCTGCATAATGCAGGTATTATCCTTTTTTCCACCACATTGACAGTGCGCACACATACAGCTATTCAATCAATGTTTTTCCTCCTCTCATCTGACAGCTCAGTCTGGCTTTATAAGCATGAGTGTGAGTCTCCCACTGTGCTGCAAGGACTGGCTGACGTTTGGATGGTATTCAGGGTATCTTTGGTGGAAAGAGTAACATTTGGAACTCGAGGCACACTGAAATAAACAGTGTCAGTTTAAAGAGCGAGCGCTATTGAATATTCAGTCAGCCTGTGAGTCTTTGCATGATTTCAGTGCAATTGTTCACGATTGTGTTTCAGCTGTATGACAGATGGGCGTCAATAACAATTAGATGAATAATCAAAAACAAACAATATAGCGCCAATTGTTATCTGCAGTGACATCATACCTGCACCAGCAGTCACGGAAAATAAATATAAAATGCTGTCGTGCCACTTGCATTTTTCCTGGAAAGCACGCATTCCGCCTACCATCACATTTCTCATGCATTTTTTAGTCAACTGTTCTCATGCCAGGATGCACTTGAAAAGGCCTATCTGGTCCTTGTGAGAAGCCATCTGCATGTCTTTAAAGTCCTCTATTAGAAAGTTAAATGAGCTCGAGAATATCCCTGGAGATCGTTTACCTGCACTGGATAGAAAATACGTTTTTTATGGTGGAGCAGACATTACGGTGCAGCCCCAAAGTAGAATGGATAGCCTTGGTCCAAAGCTTATTTAACACTTGATGTCATGCGGCTACATCATTTGTGCAGGCGGGATAACTCATTTGGAAAATGAAAAGTCCCTCGGAGTGATGTGTGAGATCTAATCAGCTGCAATATTGTATGGTTTGTACATTACTTCTTGTCAGCCAGTTCACCGGGTGCAAAAATGGCTGGTTAATGTGTCAGGCTGGATTGTCTGGAGGACTAAGTGTGGCTGTATATGAGTGTGAAATTTGTTTTGCATAAAGATGCTTAGTGTTCACCCTCCATCTATGGAAATGTCAAAAAGCTTACAAGAAATGGCCAATGTTGGGAAAAGTAGCAACCGTGAAACAGATGATATTCATTGCTGTTTACCACCCTGGCTCCTGGATATCACACAGAACCCCAACAGGCTTCTTTGTTGTTGCAGTTATGCATATTGACCAAGTGATGGAGCCCAAAGACAGAGCTTTCCGGGCCCTGCTTCTGGTCACTTCAAGGGATTCAGCCTGTGAGGTTCAGTGCATGGAGACTGAATAAAACATGATGCTTCTCTTACGCCTTCAGCAATATAACAACATCAAGACTTCATTTTATTGCTGTCTGGCCGAAGCTGCATTAAATTATTAATTTTCTTTCTTGTTTTAGCATTGGGCTATTTTAAGGGCTTATCACTCAGAGCAAGGTCTTGAAAATGGAGAGCTCCAAGGCAAGTTTCATTAATATAGGTCAACAAGGTATTAATATAGACAACAAGGGAAAAAACATTTACAGCAAATGTACTGGTCTCTTTCTTCGGTGACTCATCATATTTATATCTGGAGGCTGCAGCGTTTTCATCCGGCTCAGGTCTTTCTGTAGCTGTCCGCCCACTCAAAGCTCCCATGTAAATACAGTTGTTTGTTACGAGCTATAGTTCCAGCTAAAGGTTGGAGGCACTGACCTCAGTCCAGCTCTAATTAATCAACAGAGCGGTGCAGCGTCCCACACCATTAACCTTACAGGAGTGAGAGATTCATGAATGGAGTAGTCCAGACGAAGCCCACTGATTTCATGAACTGTGTCTCTGCTGGTGTTTTCAGTTCAACTGCTATGTCAGAACTCATCTGTGCATATCACAACATAGAGTCAGCAACGGAGTCAGTTTTCACTCGTCAGTTTTCACTCGGCTTACCCAATATGAGACTATCAGAATATATATATATATATATATATAGTTATGCATAGTATGTTTTGTTGATTGCCTCATCCTGAAATGTAACTTTCTTGCCTGACTAGAATGTTGATATTGGACTTTTCGATAACCATTTTGTGGACATCACTCAGAACCATATCCCTCAGAGCATTGGCCAGCCACATTTTTATTTTCAAGTGAGCTCAATAAATGTTGAAGAAATAAAAGACGTAGTAAACACCAGCAATGTAGCCAGGAAAAATGTTTAGCATTATAGGGTTCTGCTAACCAAAGATGACTTAAATATGTATGTTTCATAGTCATTGTACCAGAAATGCTATGATATACATGGATATGAGCTGACTTTCATATCAGGGGAGAACAGTTGTGGCACTTAGGAGAGACCACTTCATCGGGGTACGTTTGGAGACCAGTCAAGGAATATTGCAACTGTCTTTGAGTTTTAAATCAAATGGTATTTGAAGCCAAAACATGATCTTCTCCAAACTCTAACCCTGAAGTCAGACACTCTTCTCTTGGTAGGGAGGTAGGACGATCCATTCTGCAAGCACATCTGCTGAAATGATGGATGCCTCAAATCCTGTAAATAATATCTAAATGCTTGAAATATAACTGTGGTGTGGATTTGCTTTAAGAGAGGAAGGTTGTGGTGGCTGGTTGGATGTCCTGTCTCCTACCAGCACTGAAAGGTGGTTTAACCATGCAGTCTTTCCCGAACCATAACTGAGCCATTTTGGTTGCCTAACCATAATTTGTTGTTCATGATTACATTCTCTTCTTTTCTCCCAAGACATTTGGATTGAGAAATGAACCTCTGAGTGCCTGATCAGCAAAAGACTTGTATGAGTCATTTTGGGACTGCCTGTCAGACGGTGTTGTCGTTTAGGAGTGACAAATTAGTTGTAGTTCCTGCTTATTGATATTATGACATTTCTTTGTGTTTTCTGACTGAACATTTCAAGATACAATCATGGACTTTGAGATTCTTGAGTGGATATGTTTTCCTCTATTTACTCACATTTTCTATAAAAAACAGCAACTTGACATAATAATTGGCCGGTGAATTGCTCGCAATAATAGCACAAATAGCTGCACAGTTTCAGAACCATGAGCTGCCATTGAGCAGCTCCAGCAGTGGAGTTTGTAGGCAATTTTCTCTCTTTCGTGAGCACCTGGGCAGCACTTCTGGAGAGATGCGAGACAATTTTTTATTCACTTTCCAATCTGCTTCTGAATTCAAACCACAGTCCTTCCAGTCACAAGTCTACTTTTCAAAGGTCAGAGAATCGCTGGGAGAAATAACCATCTGTTTCACAGTTGTCTTGTGTACTCTGTTTGGGGATGTGGAGAATATACAACTTGCCATGTGCACAGCAGAGAAAAGTACACTGTCAAGTTGAAAAAAATCTGAGCAGAAAATCAGTGAAGCATCAGCTTGTGCTCTACTTCACTTTTTGATAATGAGAAAACCCGGTTTTCCAATCTTTGCCAATGCATGCTTATCTGTAGGAGTCCCTGATTTGAATTTGCTTCATGGAAACACTGTTTATATATCAAGCAATCATATGCTGTATATCAAAGTTTACTCAAGGTGAGAAAATATGGGAGCAGATGGTTATGTATGCTGGATTCTCATAAATTAATCTGGCAACACATGTTACACATAATGGTTTTAAAGGGATGGACTGGAAACAGGTTTCCTTCAATATTTCTGAATTCAAGCTGATGATTTTTCTTCATCAAACCTTTTGTCATTTCAGTGTTTATCTGTGACGGAAGTCAATGCTTGTGCAGCAGACCTGACTCAAATTTGATTTCCAACGCTGAAAATCCATCGGCTGACTCTCACAGTGTTTTCTGGTTGGGTAAATGTTCTTTAATCTACTCCAACCACCACCACTCATCATGATTGGGCACAAGGACAATCAGGTGGGCCTCCGTCCAATAGTCTTAAATAGTGTTATTGCAAAAAGGAAGGCAGCAATTATCATAATGTTAGTCGTTCATTTACCGGTGTATAATAACTTTACATTACCGGCACCAGCACAAACAACCTGAAAAACATAAAAAACACCTGATGGAGGACATGACATCAAAGCTTGGCACAACCACGCACAGTTGGCAGACACAGCCGTAACTGCATCAACTCGAAAATATACATACATATAGCAAACACGAGCTGTAAATAAATTCCCACCGGACGCAACGATAACCACATCTAGTCACGTATCTGCAGAAGAACATCCACTCCTACTGAGTCACAGAAACAGCAGCATAACTTAGTCGGTTATATTTCAAGAATACAAAGTCCTGTGTGCTACCAGTTGTGACCTAATTCCAGGTTTTAATCGACTGACAGGTGAACAGGGCGACATCACTGTACAGTGTGTCATGTTGGGGGATGCATCTTGGGAAACGTGTCACTGAGGCTTCACTGTATGTTATATTAACCAGTAGGCTACTTCATCAAGTCCACCGCCGGAGAAAAGAAGCTGCTGGCAGGTTGATTTGGAGCTGCTTAAGCATCCACATTCATCTTAGCGTCTGACGGGGAAAATAGCGTCATGGATCACGGCGCAGCTGTAAGTAGTCACATAATCAAGACAAATATTAAGAAATAGTCATCAACTGCAGGGGCTTCATGCAAGCCAAAATTCTGGGGTGGGGGTCATAATTAGAGTGGGGTGCATGGGCAAATATTGTATGTATATGACGTGTATTTTTAATCTCCCACTTTGTATGAGGGCAAATACTTTTTAGTACTTAGCTCTTCACTAGCTTCTATACTGCTAACATTACGTTTTGACCGCTTTGACCAGTCAACACAACTCACAACTAGCTTGCGAGCCAGAAGGCTAAACAACGCACTATGGATCCCTCTGCTTTTTTTGCAAGACCCACCCTAGTCCTCGTCTGATTGGTTACGTTCTTTATGCTTGACTCAGACTGTATACTTGTGTAACAATACACCAAACTCACGATTCAGTTTGTGTCACGATTTTTGACCCACGGTTTGATACAAAACTCAATTTTTTTTTTTCAAAATTAAACATTTTATTTATGTAACATTTCAATAATTTCTGTATATGATACTCATCTGATAGTATCAGAGGCACAGTGTTGGCAAACTGAACCAGTGTGGAGGGCGTGTTGATCGTACAGTCTGATAACTGCACAGGTCCCTCACTCAACTAAATAAAGAGAAATGTCCCACAAGGCAACGTTACAGAACCAAACTAAGGTAACGTAGTAACTGTAACTGTCCTCACGAGTGACAGTGTCAGACAGCGACCTGTTCACTACTGGCAATTATGTAATTATGTCATTTAGAGCGAAAAACATAACTTTGTTACTTTCCAGGATGTTTGGTGGGTCAGGATTTCAATCATGACACAATAAAACAGCATCGATATGATTATAAATTATCTGCAGGTTTAGATTGACAGTGGAACATTGGGGAAACACCTTGAAAACACACACACGTTAGCATCATGACGTGTACCGTCAGCCCTATTGTGTAGAGTTGTGCGTGTTTTTCTTGAGATTCTGATATGATGGTCTTTTCCCCGGTAAACACACCAACCTCTTAGGTGTCCTTCCTGGTCTTCTGCTGCTCCTCACTGGGCCACCCATCCTCTGCATCAAATTTTAGCTGCCAGAGTGTTTCCGGGCTTACACAGAGCAAACAGACTTGAGATTCAGAGGGCAGACTGCCAGGATTACAGAACAATCAAGGCTTTGGTCAGACAAAAATGACAGATGCGAGCAAATCAGAGGCTTGGTTTTGCAAGAACACCTCCGATTGACTGTTTTTCATTAATGTATATAATTATGTGTGTGCCACTCACAAATGTACATACTCACACACTGAAACAAATAGAGTAAATGCACATACAGACCCCTTATTTTGACTCAACACATGGATATGACATTAAAGTAATAAACGAACATCTTCCAGCTCTATACTCATGGCTTCTCCCAGCATGTTGGCAACGTCGTTTGTGAGATGAGATCATCTCTGATGGGCTCCTGCACTGCTGAGTGGCAGGTTTCATCTGCGGGGGATGTCACGTAATGTGACGGGGGTAACACCCTGGAACTAATTTATTCTGCTCTTAAGGGAAATTGCATTTCTTTACTGCCTGTTGCACACTCAATAGTACATATCATGTCGTTACCAAATTATAGAGATGTCTCATCAGCTGGCCGGTGTGAGAAATGCAGTGTTGCTTGGTATGTATTGAATCCACCTTGGTGGTGAAGCAATTAGTTCAGTGTAACGAAAAAATCTCAAAGTGATACTTTGAATAAAGTATGAGATAGCAAACTCATTCTCTCAGCGACTGCAAGCCAAGGCGGATGGCAAAACAGGTGAGCATGTGAATAGATGAATGTCACTTTAATAAATGTATCAGACTGTGAAATCAATTATAATTGATCCCCCATTTATGAAACTTGGCAGGGACATTTATTAAGCCTCTGAGGGTTTGGGGTTTGATTAAATTGGCTGAGCGGCTAGGTCGGGCTGTTTTCATGTCAAAACAACACTTAGTTTTGGAAAGTGCTTTAATAGTGTGTCACAGTAACATTTATCTGCCGGTTGTGTCTTGTCAGTTCGTCGACAGGTGTTGTCACCACGCTGGGTGGAAAGCTGTGTTGACATTTTCACCATGTGAGATATGATCCTGCAGCACTGAAACATAGTTAGAGCTAATAATAACACAAGACACATGAACTCAAATTTATTGCTTAATTAATATATGTCACAAAGGCACTCAAAATTCACATTTTGGATTACAAATAGATGTAACCTCTCGTTGTTTGTTCCCACATCATAGCTCGAAGCTATTTTCTGTCAGTTTTTGCAGCTATTCTACTGTGGCTTGTTCCTGCCACATGGGTGGCATTTTGTAAATGCGAGTCAGCAGCCTTTAGTCAGCTCAACCAATCAGAATTAACATATTAGCACAACAAACAATACAAGACGGGAGCAGCCAGTCGTGGGCGAGGAGGTTATTTTGTTGGAAGCCTTATTTATTTGAAACGATGTTAAAACCCAGACTGAATCAAATACATTTTCTGTACCTTAACTTTAAAAAATTACAGTCAAGATAAGCAATGAATTAGCTTTCAGTGGCATTAGATTTGCATTAGTGCATTAGACTGCATTTAGGTCTCTCTCCTTTCCTCTCTCTCACTCTCCCTCCCGCACAAACACACACACACACACACACACACACACACACACACACACACACACACACACACACACACTACTGCCTACAATTCAATTTCGGTAATCAGATTTATTTTCACCATAGACAATGCTGTTTCCACCAGAAGCCAATGTTGGAACCTTTCATCAACATCCTGACACAATCACAAGTCAGATGTCTAATTTACATTTGGCCACATGCCACCGAGCTAATTAAAGATTTAAATCCGTTTGGATGGTGAACACAAATCAATAGTCCTTTGCTTCAGACACTTTAGTTGAATCATCAATTGGAAAGTTTTGCACACAAGTTGGTTTAAGTGAAATCTACAGTAACTTGCTCCGTGTGAATATCACTTCACCTTTTCCTGTGGTTCGCCCGTTATTCACTCACTCTGCATGACGTAATAGAAATGATGAGAGGGTAAGGGTAATTTATTTCCACTCTGTTTCACTTTAATCGTCGGTGAATGTGCTGTAATGACAACATCTCTGTAATTATGGCATCACTGGCTGTGATATGAAGAGTGTCAGATGCAGACGCGCAAATTAAAGTAATGAATTTAAGTGGCTGTGTTTTATCATCATAATTCATTCATCACTCGTTCAATCACGTTCGCTTTCTGTTTCACCTCCGGATCCTTTTGCATGTCGTTTTAATTGTCGACATCAAGCGAACGCGAAACAGACGAGGAAAAACTGTAAATGTCCACTGGTGATAAGTTTTAATCAATGATTTTTGAGGTTGTGAAGATGTTGGATTTTGAAAGGGAGAAATAACCTGAGAAATAACCCGATACACATCTGGAAACTTGTAAGCGAATAAAACAAACCATCGGTCTATCACGAAGCAAACTCGAACCAAAAAGATCAACAGTAGAATCACGCTACATTTGGAAGAATGGTGAAAACATGTTTTCCATGAAATGCCATGCAATGCCCAGACACACCATAACAACAGAAAACCAATGTTGATGAAGGCCAGCTGATGCATCACATCACGTTGCCTGTGCCTATGCCAAATAAACTGCACTTGAACACTCCACAAGACTACAGTCAGCGCCCCAGTGCTGGCCCAAGCCTTTTGGGGACCCTAAGCAGAATTTGATTTTAGGGCCCCCCTCCCACCACTGCGAAATCACCTGTGCTTGGCAATTATTAACACAAAACGTCACACTATTATGCTACATTATATATTGTTTTAATAAAGTGACGGATAATGAACTACTGTCTCATGAGAAGAAAAACTCTCCACACCACCAGGTGGCAGTAGAGTATATTTTCGTCATTCGTGATTCAAAATCATGGATACAGTAGCGACAGGCTCAAGGGGCTTTCCCTTTTTTAACATTAGTCTTTCCATGCACTGGTTTGCTTGGATGAACAGCCAATCAGAGTGATTTCCCTCACCGATTGGTTCTGCCTCCAATTCAGCATGCTCAGTCACCGAAAAGCTGCCGACATGGGCTGACTAGCGCCAGCGAAGGGCGCATACTGCAAGAACCGATGGCTGACTGTTGGCCTGGTGTGTCAGGGCCATAAATTGAGAACCGTCCTGGTGTTAAATTCCACTGATTACACAGTGGGAAACATTGAAATATTGTTGAGGAAGTAGGTCATTTTCGTCACCAGTGCTTTAGTTAAAAGCCCGAAAGTCTTCCATGCTGCACTGCGGTGCTTTGTTACCTCATCATTCCATGTCGAGTGTGTGTGCAGCAGTTAGTCTGAAAGCTAATGGATTTCATATTGTGGCGGTCTCACGTGGGAATCGTCTCACTTCAGGCTCTGCTCTCAGATACAGCTTTAGTTTCAGCTGTTTGCCCTTTTAGACTCCCAGAGTAGGCTGGCCTTTTTATTTGATCTCTGCACTGTATTTCGAACAATGACAATGTGAGTGGGATCAGTGCGACCTCAGCACCAGCAGTTATTGCATTGATTTGGATCGTGTTGTAGTTGTGCCTCATACAATATTGGAGCAGCGTAATGAATTTATACCTCAGCACACCTAGCAGGAAATTGTAGCCTGTAGTGCCTGAATACAGCTGGAACAAGAAAAAGGAAGAAAAAAACTTGTATCTTATATTCTGTGTTTGGTCTTCACAATGAATAAACATGTTAGATTTATTTGGTTGTACTTGCTTTGGAAAAGCAAGGCTGATCAGTGTGGATTCATTCATCGATGCCTGAAAGTTTGCAGACAAATGTGTTTTTCACTGCGGAGGACAAAAAAAAAAAAAACTCCAAACTCCATTTTGACTTCATTATTTGTCACTTTTTCTCGAGGAGTAAATTCTTACTGCGGGAGACTCGACAATTCAGCAAAGAAAAGATAAAGTCTATCCAGCTTTGTGTTCATTCTGTACACAACCTCATAATACAGCCTGGGGTGCTTTGTTGTATGAAGTGACTGCTCGGTATCTAATATGACACAGCAGGTTTTCAGTGTTTTATTGTATCAAATAAATATTCCCTTATTCCCACAAACTGCCCTCAGTCTTCTTGCAGTCACTTTAAATTGTGTCTCTAATGAGCAGCTCTGCTTTTTAAGCCTGATGGCATCACAGGTTTGAGTCACTCAGCAGCTCTCTGGTTTCCTGCTTTTGGGAGAGAGTTCTTCATGATTGCAATTAATCTTTGGACTGTTTCGGGCGATGTGAATAACAGGAAGATTCAGAAATCGACTCGAGCTCCCCTCCGCTGGCTGCAGAGACTTTATATAACATAAACTTTTTTTTTCCTCAGTGTGACACGCTGAGGTGACAGCACTATGTAAATAAAGGCAAGCCAATCTTTAACTGTTGAACCCGTGTGGATAAAAACAGCGAAATGTTTAAGTTGATTGTCAGGTTTTAACCTCAGCTTCACATTCTTATCAGTTGGAATCCAAAGAGATAAGATGGTGCAGAGTGAAAGAAAATAAATATTAAATGTGTCACTATTTAACTACTTTTCGAATTCACATCAGTGGTTTTATATCATTTGGACTTTACCCTCTAAAAGTTTTTAAAGACTAACACAAAATGGCAAAAGAGTAATTATGGAGCTCATGCCAACTGCAGAACCATTACTTGTGATAAATGACATTCATATCACTTACAGGCTCACCGAGATAACACACACTGTTACAGACTTTGAAGAAAGTAGCTTAATAAAGAATCTCTCACTGGGGCTCACAGACATTTTTCTATGTCAGAGATGTCCAAGTAGAAACATTTTATATAAATTAGATTCACGTTCTTTTGCTGTTGGAGTTGGAAGAGCCAATCAAAGTCACACATTACTGAAAGAACAAGCTTTATCGGTTGTTGCCAATGTTCTGGTTTCTACAAGGTGCATTTAGCCTGGAAGATATGTTGGTACCAGGTGTAAGATCAACTTTACATCGCCATTTGGTTTGGAGCCTTGAGTTTGGCACCGTGGTCTTTGCCATCTTGTTTTTTTTTTTTTTTTTTTGGGGGGGGGGTTAGAAGTGGCCATATTTGGAGGGTGAATATCCTTATTTGATCTGACTGAGAACCCAAAGACATGCTGCGGTTGCAACTTTTCAATCGCTGCATTATCGTCGGTTTTACTCCAAGTGGGACCATAAATTCCTAAATGAACATCATGCTTCGTTGAAGAAGACTTGAAACTAGCGATTGAGACCATAAACTAATATGGAAACTGTCAAATCAAGTGAAGAGATGGGTCGTAAATGTACATACAACTGGACTTCTGCTTGAAACCAGTGCAGTCGCCCCCTGCTGACCAATAGAAATGATGCAGCTTTAGGGTCCTTGAGCATCGGCTTTACTCCTGCGACACAGAAGCTCAGTCCATATTATATACAGTCAGTATGTGGAACATTCCCCGCATTCAGCTTTTCAATGAGACAATCAAAACTGAACTCAAACTTGTCAGCAGTTGGGGAAACAGTCTTGGGCTTTCCTGTTCCTCTCACTCTACAGACACTGCACAAATACAGCATTACAAACCCTGTCTGGGCTGCAACGGCTGATAATCATCTTTATATCTTATTAAAAAAAAAAAAAAAAACTCAAAACCTTCCAGGGAACTGGGTTGACAGCACATGCTCGGAGAGCCTCAATAGAGGTTATTTTGGCAGTTATGAATACAGGTTTACCCTGAGAGCTTTACTGTACTTTTGGAGCATTGGGCTCTAACGTTTGAAAATCACTGTTCGAGACACTTATCCTGCGTACACGAAGACGGCCATTTGACTGGTGCTGAATGACTGGTGAGATGTTGGGTTCATTTTCTTTGTCAGAGATTTGTTTGGGTAGAGAATGTACTTGAAACACGTTTGAGAAACTTTTTAACAAACTTTTGTTGTTTATTGTTGACTCCTGAAGGGTAGTACTCTGGAATGTTTATTTTCAGCAAATATTTTTCTAACTTGTCTAACACTAGCTCAGTTCCTCCAGGATGACAGAAATAATGCTGTTTTAAAAGAATTTGAAGAATTTTAAATGAGAGTTAATAGGACATAAACCGAGGTTCTGTTGATCGTTACAAATCCAGATGTGAGTAAGACATCAAGAAGAAGATGCAAAGACACTAGACAGCTGTTTGTTGCAGGAAACCAAGGTATTATCTACCAATTGGTAAGTCTCACCGATGATGAAACGATTATTTGACTAATGACGGTACTAAAGTCAGTTCAACTGAAGTGATCCGAAAACCACAAATTTATCTCGAACTGCTTAAGATTCTGCACAGCGGTCTACCCTTAGACCTTTGATTCACAAAAAGCTTAAAATCTATTAAATTCTAACCTCAAGTACCCCTGAGATACGTGCTGTAGTTTGTGCACCCTCTCTTTAAAATGGACCAAGGTTAGGTCAGGTTACCTCTATGCATTGTTTCATCAAACACCAGACTGAATTTCTGCCCTGGCCATCGTACAATTATGGTAATTATCCTCATGGGAATATAAAAAAGAAAAACCATTGCACAGAAATCTTTTCAAACCCAGATGCACATCGACGTTGCGTCTCCCCCCTCAGTGAGGCGGCAGACCGTTTACTTTATTCAGCGCTGCACAACAACCCTTCCAATGACATTGTTTGCCTCTTTCTACCTCATTATTGTGATTGGAGCGTACAGAAATGCATTCATCTCATTTTCACGATATTTGCATATCTGAAAAAGGACACCCTAACCTGAGCAGTGATATCGGTGAATCCTGCAGAAGATAAGATGTGCTGTTATCTGAGACCCCTTTAACACTCACAACCAAACATGGCTGCTTGAGCGGCTCCGGGAGGAAAACAGACTTCAGATGGGCTTTTATAGTCTGGAAACAACACACTCTAGGTCAGAATATGCCCAAGTTTCCAGCGGTATTTACAGTAAAATGGCCGTTTTTTATATATTTCCCAGATGTCCCCATTGATTTTTTTTTTTTTTTATCCTTGATGACATCACAACAGTTTCGTTTCACAAAGAAAGGCGAGCCGAGACACGTGGAGTAAAATGTTACCTCGTAGTGCTGCATAAAACATTCAAACTCTCGTAGGGGCAACACAAAAACACAGCTTTTATTTAATCACTTGGACTGCGCGAGGCTCTTCATGGCACAGCTACTAAATGTAGCATTTTATTAGAGCTCACATGTGACATTCTCATCTGTGGCTTCCTGCAGGGTTATATAACTCAAACATCCCTGCAGCCAGTGAGACAGAAAATGTCGTCTTCGGTTCACTGAGGCATACCAGCCCCTGACAACCATTACTGTGGCCCCGTGCTTCCTCTACATTGTGAGCATGAATACATTTCAATGACTCCCACATGCTCAATCTTTCATGACAGGGATGTGTGTGAAATCTTAAGCCAGCCTCCCCTACCTATAGTGTAGTGCCAGGTGCACAGCTAGCAGTGCTATCGGGATACTAAGCTGACTGGCAGAGGAAGAGGCATTTCATTTTTTACACGCTGCCACAGCTTTCTTCTCTTACATCCTGCCAGACTGTTTGAAAAGAGTTTATGAGGAATTGTCAAAAACAAGCGCAGGATACAACCTCGCGATGAGAAAAATCAAGAGTTGGGGATTTGGGTTCAGTCCACATAATAAGCAGAGACGATCCTTTCGTTGATAATTGATTTTTTTTTTGGGGGGGGGGGGTTGTTATGGTCAGATAAGGGTGAACATCCACTGTAAAGAACAGCATCGCACCGTGAGCAGCACTAATCATTGCACTGTGCAGAATCGATGGTAATGCTGTCTCTTGCCACGTGGACGGTGCCAGCACTGAATATGCAAGAACGAGCGGCGGCTAATGATGCTTGCCAATGGGGGCTTGAGTTGATATTATAACAGATTGCACTTCAGTCAGGGTCTAGCCAGTGGGAGAAAGGAGCAGCTTCTTTATTCATGTAGAAAATTGCAAGCACAAAGAGGAGAGGTAAACGTCATGGATGGGAGAGAGTTGTTTACACTCTAAGGGAAATTTTACACTTCAAAGGATTGACTGCGTCTCATTCTTGACAGTGAAAGATAAAGGTTATGTGAAATACATTTTTTTTCCCCTTTATAGTTTCAAATCCAAGAAGCCATTATTGGGCCTGTACTATCTCAGTCATATATATATATATATATATAAAATAATATTTTTTTTCCTGAAAGCTTATCAGAGTCCTCTCGTGATGAATTTGCAAATTTAAACAATAGTGTGTCCTCATTTGTGAATGTTAACTTTCCCTTTCAATCCTCACACCCTGTGAGTGCCACGTATACTGTGTGGTTGTCTGTCAAACATACAATGCGGACGTCTGATTCTTATTAAAAAGAATGACGAATGTGCAGGAAAGATTAAGTCCTGGGACACACACAGTTTGCCGGCGTGAAATACGGTGCAGTGGCTGACAGGAACAAATGAAAGGATCTAGATTTACTATCGGAATGATACATACATGTCATAAATTTCTGTAAGAAGCAAAATGTTTGAATAGATGCCGCACTTTTCCGCACATTTCCTCTAATGCGGTAGACTGTCACCTGTAACTGTGGCCGTACATTTCTCCCCCTCAGCACATTCATTCCAAAACGCAGGACAGGAAATTCATCAAAGTATTACACAAATCAAAAAAGTTTAGGAGGCTCTGCTGTCGCCTGTCACCAAAGACGAATTTGTCTCAAACGGATGATGATCTTACCAGCCCGAGTCACTCCGCCCACAGAGCGAAATGCACTCCTGGAATAATTATGACTGGAGTCAGAAAGTGCATATGCTTTGTATGCAAACCACTTTCTCTTATAGAAACGCGGCTGCCGTTCGGAGCTGTTACCTGGATGATTCGTCAAATAAGTTGTCGTCTGCCGTCCTTTGATGTTGCGCTGTTTTGTCGTCTTCCTTTGAGAGCCTTTTCTCAGATCGCGCTTCCCATCCGAGCTAATAAGATGAAAAGTGGTTGGAGGCATAGCTAGCATAAACATCCTCTTCGCCGAGATTAAAGCAGTGTTTTCTATGATGAAAGTGCATACTTGGATGTTTTGCTAATTTTCATCTATTTCATTCTCGGGCACTTCCAGATGCCGTTGTCAGCGTTGTGTCTCCGTGGCACAATTTGATGTCTGTACATGTCTGAGACAGTGCAGAGACAAATATGCAGTTGCTGGGTCTGCATGTAGTCGAACACTTTCATCTTAAAGTTAAATGCCAGTAATTTTGCGTGGCGCTGCTTTGTGCTAATTGAGTTTTATGACGGAGTGCTTCAGGTGTGTCCCGCTGACAGAGGTGCTAATCTGGTGTTGCTCACCATTTCCCTGATTAAAAAAAAAGCTCCATGAGAAGGCAGCTGCACAAAGCACTCTCCTTCCCCGCAGGCATCCGTCAAGTTCGTGCGTTTGGCCGCTCGCGGTGATTTCCACTGTGTTCTGCTAAAATGTACATGTCTACCTTAATCTCTTTCCCCCTCAGTGTTTTTTCCTCTTCCGTCTTAAATCATCTTGTGCTTGTATATTTGACATGACCAAATTGAGGGTGAGGGTAATGAGCATGTTACAGTGCCGTGTTTCCGGAGTGTCTACAAGATCTCATTTTTTATCTGGCACTCTTTTTTTTTTTTTTTTATGTCCTTGAGCAATATCAGTGCGAGGCAATAAAACATGCAGGTACACCTGAGAGAAGTAAGACGAAGAAAAGAAATTGCCTTGTGCTCAGTGGGCCATAGACGGGGTGGGGAGGGCGGGCGGAAGTGCGCCACTGCCACCTCTTTGTACTAGTAATGTGTGTTTACATACACATCATCTCATCTTCGGGTGGGGGTCAATCCTCTCTAAAACTCAAAAGAGCCACATCGAAGAGCCCTGACAGCAACGCGCTTTTACGCTCCAAGACATGATCTCATTCACTTTAACTGCGTGTTGAATCGATTTTTCGTCCTTGCGAACATGCCTCGAGATTTAGTGGTCAAGTATCCGTTCACGTAGTTGCATAGTTGGAAAAACTGACAACAACAGTGTTTTTTCATTACTGAAAACTAAGTACAGCCATTAAAACTGAGAAAAATCGTATTCAGTCCATGCTAATTTTACATTAATTCTGCTAAGGTGGTGCCCAAAACGGATTGTGTGCTGCATCTAAACCTTATAATGATTGGAGGGAAACCCTCACCAAGCTTTATTCAGTTAGATCGACATAATGTTTCTAAAGTTACTTACTTAACCCAAATCTTGACTTTTTCCTTAACCAGACAAGGTTGTTTTGGTGCCAAGACCTAACCCAACTGCTATTGTTTTACAAAGTTGATCACATTATGACAAAGGTCCAGAATGCCTAGCGCTAGTATGTCTAATGTTTAGATAGGC
Source organism: Diplodus puntazzo (assembly GCA_963678695.2). Lineage (NCBI taxonomy): Eukaryota > Metazoa > Chordata > Actinopteri > Spariformes > Sparidae > Diplodus > Diplodus puntazzo. The sequence goes on along the minus strand of OZ023162.1, from coordinate 5,621,732 downwards.
TATATTGTTTGGGAAACAGTCTTATACTGCATGTTGTTTTGGAAGTCATCATCACTTGACCCATCTCAAGGTAACTCTTTCAGCTGTATGCATTAATGTGTGTTTACAGGTCTTGGGGAGTACTTTTACAAATGTGAAAAAGGTAGCGTAAAGCCTTTTGTGGCTCCAGAGGAAGCTGCATGTAATCTGATAAATTGCCTCCATAAAGCTGAAAATAATTATATCTATTAGTCATCCATCATTCCATAACACAAAAATTTTAGGTCAATAATTTGACACATTTTGAGATACACTGACTGATGTGTGATCTAACGGATGAAGCTAACTATCAGCTGGAGTTCTTTTGAAAAGTAAGGTTAACAATCGTCCAACGGATCAGTCAGTTCTTAGAAAACCTGTGTCACTAATGCGTCATGAGTTCCAGTATCACATCTAATAAGCGCATGAAATTCAGTTGTTCTCATTTTGGTGTGTCTCCTCAAATGTCAGCGATATCAGAGAACGCGGCCAGGGCGGTTAGATGTGATGCGAGGAGAGAGCGAACATACCGACGCGAGCATCCCACAGAGACACGCAGCACACTCACACTCGCCTGTAGTCAGGCAATTATATACAGTAAGCTTGCAGGAGGAGCTGGAGTGGAGCTGCCCACGCTCGGTAAACCGAAAGAGGGGAGGAAGAAACAACATACATGCAGTGTGTCTTTCAAAGTGACTTCAGAACGGAGTGACTGTGAGGAGAAAACCAGCCGCAGCCTCAAGTGTTTTGCTGGAGAGTAAAAGCCCTGCAAGAGAGAAAAACTGGGAGGCAGTAAGAGCGGTCATAGCTCTGCAGCAAACCTCTAGATGTGTTTTATATCAGGAGAGGTTTAGAATCTGCATCAAATACCAACGTTGGCATGATTGACAACTGTTGATTGTCATGCAGATGGTGTGAGTGCCGCCACTTCAATTTGTCATCTAGAGTTGAAATGAAATCACATTTTGCAGAATTGCTCGGGTATAATGCGCGCTCGCCTAATCAAAACGTGGGTACCAGTGTGAGAGTGTGTTTGTTTAACACTGTGGAAGTTTGTGCGAATCTGTATTGATTGTCGTACAGATTGGCTGAAACCCGTGGGAGGAGTGAGAAAAAAAAAGGGATAACATGCCGACAATCTGTCAAGGCAGAAATGTTGCAAGGAGTGAAAAATGTATCTGGAACAAAGATTACAGAGGAAAGGATCAGACGTCAGTGCTTGGCAAATAAACAGGGATGCATTTAAAGTTTCATTTAAACATGGCAGAGTGACATATGCACAGTATATAATGCTCTCTCAGGAAGTCATTCCTGCATTCTAGTGAATCTTCATGCACTGATTTGTGGTTCTGGAAATGTCTGTATCGATGTAAAGGAAAATACTGCTTGAAAACATGACTGCAGCGATTATTTAACGCTCTTGCAGCCCTTCGTTTGAATGTCCTTGGACAGCTGCTGTTTAGATGATGCTATTTTAGCTCACCTGGCTCGCTAGCAGGCCTTAATTATGGACAGGCAACACTCCTTTTAGATCAGTTAGCGAAAAGCCGCCATTGTCACGTTTGTCAGCGTTTCGCTTATGCGTCCCTTTGTTCCCAACAGAAATCTAAACTTTTTCCTCCCCCGATACTGATTCCAGTACCCAGTACATGTATCTACATCCAGCATTTGCTTAATATCGTTGTAATGTCAGTCGTCATTTCTTGGACCATTTATCAAGCTAGTTGTGTACAACTTTTAAAATAGCGCTGCAGCAATTCATCAATTTGTTGACCGAAAGAGAAATAATTTGAAGTCTTCTTTTCAAGCAACGATTGCTGGTTCCAGCTTCTTAAATGCGAGACTTTGCCACTGTTTTATTTGTCCTTCACGACTTGTAAGATGTCATTTTGGGCTCTGAGAAATCGTGATGAGCACTTCAACAATTCTTTGACATTTCATTTTTATTACCAAGCCATGAATTAATGTGTGTGGTTAGCTGCGGCCCTAGTTTGCAGAAAATGTCTGTAATTTTCAATACGAGCAGAGAATAAAAGTCAACCACAGCCTTCAATTTAGAATGGATTTATGTTGCAGCACAAGCAGGTTCAGAGTCTTCTTTAAGATATCACGTTAACCAATAAAACATAACCACCTCGTTTCCGTTCATATAAAATCTCATCTCTTTGTATTTTGCGGCTGAAAGGGACAAACGGAGGGGGACCAGGCGCTTTCTTCATTAATACCACTGTACTTCTGTTATTATGAGAGACGGAGAATACATTTATTTCAATATTGGGATTCTTCCACATCAGCATACAGTAAACAGTTTTTTTAAGGACAGAGGTGTTCATTTTAATATCCAACACCATTTGTTACCATGAAAGCAAGAGCTGCTCATCAGCATTTTGGAAAATAATATAAGCTTCGAGGGGAATATAAAAAGAGGAGCTGCCTCACATTCCGCATACGGAGGTGACGCTTTGATTCCTTTATCATTTTCGGAGCAGCTGACCCAGGAACATTTCAAAAGGTAACTAAAGGGAAAATAATTCCTCCCTCCTTCCTGTGAGCTCCTCCAAAGCTTGTTTAAATTGGCCATCAGGTGTTTAGCTCTGCTCCACTCCGCCATGTAAACTGAATTAACATCTAAACACAATGAGTTTCATTTATATGTCTTTTTTTTTTTTTTTTTTTAAGCATTTGCGACCGTGTGTGATATTCCGGTTAAATTACAAAATGTGTTTTTCAGCAGTAAAGAGCGGTCGTTTTGCCGTTTCAGCAGTCTTTTCCTGTAACAATGTGAAATAATGTGTTTGATTTATCCGTAAACAGCAGTGGGTTTGTTGAACACGACCTGTGTGTGATGGACGGTTGTTTAATATACAGCTGCAAGCTTCAGCTATACAAAAACATGTTGTTCACGTCCACTGTCAGCTCCCACAGCGGGGCAGAGGCGCCGGTTTAACATTTGAATTTGACGGTTTGAACCAATGAAATCACTCCTTTAATCAGGAAATTGAATACGCAGCTTTGCTCAAATGTTAGCATACAGCTGAGTTTACTGAATTTAATCAGGAGGCTTCATGTAGTTACTGAGTGGAGGAATAATTTGTGCATCTCGTTCTGTTGCTTTTGTCGAAGTTTGGCACCTCAGCACAAATGATTTAAGTCTCAGCTCTGTGGAACTTTAATGTTGTGTAGATGTAATTATTGAAATTGAAGGTCAACAGAAAGCTTTGCATATGGAGAGCCTTGTTCCTGAGAAACAACAGCCGCCGTAGGACATTCGGACGTGTTTTTGAATCCCAACTTTTGTCTTGCGTGCAGCACAGCAGGCTGCGGTCACCTCATACCGTTTTGCAAGGATGAATGTTTTTTTTTTTTGTTTTTTGTTTTTTTCCACTACGTTCATTGTGCATTGGTTTTTACCCCCGGGAAGCCACTCGTGGTCTGAATAGCATTGACCCGTGGGTACCAGAACCTGTCATCATGAAATGTCTTTGTGAATCTTTCGCTGGGATAAAAAAGATATTTTCAATGTCACCCCACACTATTCAAGGAGAGGATGGAACTGTGGGTGCTGTCCGTAAGAACAGTTATTATAAAACTGTAAAGAAATAAAAAAAAAAAAAAAAAATCCCCTCCAGAAAAATAAATCCATGTATGGTCTGCTCACCACAGGGGCAAAATGTTTTCCTTGAAAAACTCTGCATTCACTGGGTAACATGTACCTTTTCGCCACATAAAGACTGCTTTCTTCTCACCACTATCATTGTCATTACTCAGGTAGTCCTCGGTGTGAGGCGGACCCAAGGGCATTTTACTGCACCGAGAGTCTAGACTCACATCAGTTCTTTGTCTTCATAGAGTTTCTTCATTTCTATTTATAGAGATTTGCATCCTCTTTAAATTCAAAGGACATCTGCAGTAGTTTTGCGCAGGCATTATACAATAACATAAAGAGGATGTTTATGCCAGTAAGTGCCATAGGGTTGCTCAAACAACCTTGATGACTATATTTCTATGCAAATAATCCATTATGGCTTCTCAAACGTCTGCTCTTCAAGGGCCCCAGTGCTCACACCGACTGAATGTTGAGTTTGTTTAATTTTCTCTGGATATTAAACCATTAAACCTTTTTTTTTTTTTTTTTGGACTTCTGAAAGCTCCTCAAGGACCCACCTGATCACAGAAATCACGGTAAACAGCCAGCAGTCATTTTTATATAACACGCGTCAGTGCACTTAACTGGAAATTGTCCACAATCTGTAAATCTCAACAAAGGCAGGAGTCTTTACAGTAACATGCTAATCACTGGGAGAACATACTCTACATAAACATGTGTGTAAACAAGTGCCAGTAATCTTTGAGACCTCCTGTGAAAATGCACGGAAGTGCCACTAAAACATACAAATATGTATACGTCAGTGTATTGGTGTGTTTTTAGACCGTGGGTGTTACTCCTCTTTGGGTATCTCTGTGCACGTGCTGTATCACCTTCACACACAAGGCGCCTTCATTTCAGCTTTGGTTAAGACAACAGCCCGCAAAGAATTCAATCTGCAGTGTAAACTGCCTCCGGCACATAAATTGAAAAGTAGCATAATCAAATCTACGGTACAGTCGTGTGAAATGATTTTTGCTGCTCATGGAAATCATGGAAATAGTGTTCCTATATCCAAAAAGAATCGGGAGATGGACCGGAGGATACCGACGCTGCGAGTCCTTTAATAGTGTATAACGACAGAGCAAACATACAAAGATTACACTTAAATGATCACAGAAGTTACAGGGGATCAACATATGACACCTGCTTCGCCATTTACCCTTCAGCTTTTTCAATCAGACTGATGGCAGGTTGCCAGATCTTCATGAATAAGTCCCCCTCTGTTTGACGTGGTGAATCTAACTTTCTCAGCATGTAATTTTCCCTAATTCCTTCAGCCACGTGTCAAATGTCGGGGGCTTCTGAGATTCCCGGAATTGTAGCAGCAATTATCTGGCTGGCGGTGTAGAAGGAGAGATGACCTGAGCTTTACCTGACTCGACCTCCCCGAATAGTGCAGTCAGTCTTCTTCTTTCATCTCGTTGTTTGGCCTGTTCCCGGAGAAGCGCCACAGGTCGTATTATGTGGGGAGAAGGAGGAGCAGTCTGCTGCTGCCACACTTTTTTAATTAACGATTCAAAACACGGGCAGGATGAGTCGTGTTTGCCTGGTGGTGCTGAGACCGGAAATTGAATATGCATTTCAATTATTCGGATACCAATTACACAATTTAATTCATTACCTTGATGTTTTCATGAACAGCTCATAACCTTTTTTATGATATCGTGGACGTTGTTAATGGGAACGTGTGAGACCAAGTTCATACTCGGTGTATAGGCCTTGAAATATGAACCTACAGATAAACTTTGTACCTGTACGGGTCGATGGCTGAGCATGGCAGCGCATTAAACCTGACCGCAGTGTGCAGCACATAAAGCTGCACTCTACAGTAGATAGACTTTACATTTACACCTGCTGTAGACGCCTAAATCACAAAATAGAGCTATAACAGAGAATAATGTGCCGTCTCTCTGAAGTCTGACCCTTCCAATGTCTTCACAAGAAGTGTGTGGTCTCCACTTACCTACTTATCCTCATTGCCGTGGCTGCTGGGATGTGATTATACACTGCAGATGAACCCTGTCTCGATGCTTTGGCATGCGCTTCTTCCCAGTTCAACTCTTCCAGTTCCATCATTCACTGTCCTCTTTCTCGTCCCCGTCGGAGTCCGTCTCAAAGCAACTTTGGGTATCATTTTATTTGGCAAACTCAGAACATGACCGAGCCATCGTAACCTACGTTTCATTAGCTCGAGGGACATTTTTTATGCCACCCTGTACAGCTCCAACAACTTATGTGATCTTTCTAATTTTTGCGTTACTCTCCGGCACTCAGAGCCATAAAAAAGCACATCCTTTACATCGCTGTTGTGAAGCCTGATCTTAGTATTTGAGGCTGTACTGCACAGACATCCACACGGTAAAAAAGTGGACTAAAAGCACCTCTGCCTTTGATAAGACAGGTCCTGATGTCTACTGGAAGAGCCTTTTTTCATAGCATTTGAGATATGTGAGATATCCAGGGTATATGAACTGTCCACGCGCAGGAGAAAACAGTCAAAACTAAAAGGTGAAATCCGGAAACGTTGCCTGGAGCAATAATTCCAGACTCCACGACTGTCAGATCGTCTGCCTCCTGCGTCCGTTTGGTATCTTTTGGCTTGAGGTGATCACAGAACAGTCAAGTTGGTAAACAAGAGCATGCTGTGTGTAGCTCACTCTCAGGATTTTTGGATGTTCAAGTTCAGTCTATTCAAATATGCCTTTCCCGTTGCCATTCACAGCCTGAAAAGTTGCCTAGTGAAGCTTTTTTTGCCAAAGCCTAAATTGGCCCCTGAAGGAAAGAATGAAAGAAACTGTACTTAAATAAGCTATTAAACAAATGTGCGCATGTGAAAATATGAAATGGCATTTTCAAATCCGTATGCCTCATTTTTGAGTGGCGGAGGCACTCTGCAAAGACCATTTGGCCTGCGGGCGCGGGTGGCAGAGCCTCCATTACACATTAATTTGTATTTTTATTCACATTTACGATTGCATGAAAATAGTGAGACGTAACAAAGCAAAACAAAGACAGACGGGTACAAGCTGCCTCTGCTGCCATTAGGTAATTATGTGTTGTGCAAACGTAAGAAGCCACGCACACCAACACATTTCCACAAACCCTTAAACCCATTAGACATTCAGCCGTGTTAAAAGAGATAATTGTAGCTTTCATTTTGTCACTGCTTCGGACCGCTCCGTACGTTCGGTCCAGCACTGAGTGGAACAATGTCACATTTTGGGCTTGTGGTCGACTTTCTTGAGGCTGTAAAAGGCCCCAACAATAGCTTAAAGCACGGAGCAAACTTCCCCCGGGTAGTAATTGCGAGACTTTATCTGATCAGCGAGATGCAGAAAAATATTTTCTATTGGTTCTGCCTCATCACACTCATATTTCTCATTGTTGCAGAGGCCGAGTCAAGGCAGAAGCAGATTAGAGCGTTCCTCTGATGAATGCTGAGGAGATACCACCTCACAGGTGCCGCTTTACACAGAATTACAAATATGGCAAGGCAGCGTGTGACAGGGCAACAGTGTGGCTAGCGGTGTGCACCCGAGTGAGACAAAATACAGCTAGATAGTAAATCACTGGCTATGGCTCCCGGGCTGAGAGCACCGGTGGCAGTCACACTGTTGAGCTGCATCGGGGATGAGGCACTGTATTGGCAGTGAGATGGGGACGTGTTTGAAGTGATGAATAGTGGAACCCAAACACACAACATATCTGGGCACATCCCGTCTCGCTTAGTACACAGCCAGGGTTTGCTTTGCAGGATGAAACAAATTCATCTTCTTAGCCCGAAGCCCTTCTGTTTTCTTCACGTCCCGCGTTTCCGCTCAAATGTGAACGCTGTTTGCACCTTTTCAGACTTGAAAAATCCCCTGCGCCGTAAATGCTGTATAGAAATGCAGTTCTTTGGATGTGACACTGATTCTTGAGCGATGCTTTGTGCCTGTGTTGCAGGTTGAAACACCTCCCCGGCTCTTGGCGCAATCCATTTTTATCTACATTTACAAAAACAAAACAATCGAGAGGCAAAACAAGAGCATGAAAAATCACCTGCAGAACTTGCGTATGTGATCGGATGGTGAAACAATGATGACATTATTCATTTATCTCCATCACTCCACCATGTCCTTTTCTAGACTGGCAGCCCAGGTCTGTTTTTCAGCATATCTGCTGTACACAGAGTGATTTTTAGAAAGTCTGGAGAGATCAAAATGAACCAGCACCTTATCTTCACCTTATATGTTCCTATAACCAACCAGCACTTGTTTGTAAGAGCCTCATCAGAAGACTGACTGTATAGAAAGGAGTGATAACGACATTTGCTGTAAAAGCAGTGACCTTTCACAGCTGTGGCAATTATTACACTAGCAAAGGATGAAGTGAGGAGAAAGTGTAAAGAGAAAGAATGGTCCGTAAAGGGATGGGGTCAGGGATGGACGGTTAAACGGCCAAACAAGCACAGGACTTTCACTCAGGAGATCTGTGCATGGGGAGCTCTGCTCATTGGATTCAAAGGGTCCTCATGTCACTCGTATCCTGCCGAGTGACGACAGCGCGGCTAGAAAACTGCGTCACCGGCATCTGTAGTTACTGATGCTACGTTACCACGGCAACCCATGTCAGGACACACAAATCCAATCCGGGCCGATCAGTGTAGACAGTCTGTCTTACAGATCTGATCTGAGACACCAATCTGATTTACCTGCAGTCTTGATTGTTTCCAAAGCAGAAAATGTTTGTTTTTTTATTTTATTTTTTTTTAACTAGAATATGCAGTGTTCAATCAAAAGCTGTGCCGCTGTCTAGACAGCCCTCCTGGTGCCCAGTGTAGCAGAGGTACATTTAAAAGCATAAAACAGCCGTGGATGAACAGGGCAGATAGGGCAGAATAAAAATTGGAACAGTCAATGGAAAGATCTCCCCGACACAGTCCGTAGGTAGAGACTAAAACTTTCCAGTAGCTGTAATTTCTGACACAAACCCAAAAAGAAAAAAACAAACCTCGGGATTTGTTTTGAGGCTTTAAGTCTTATAGTCTCTCTGCTGCACTGCAGGAGAGGAATAATGCAGCTATAAATGAAAAAAGGCCCACATCTAATGTCAATACATGAGAGTCTGTGCTCCTTGCTCCGACTGTGCGCCTCTTTGAAGAAGTAAGAGCGAATGTAAAAAAGTACATTTTGCAGACCTTGTCACAAGGGATTAAAGAGTATTGGAACACGATACACAAATATGACAAATTCGTGATAACAGTGACAGCATGGAATTGGAAATGTTGTACCCAGTTTAGAAATTTCCTTTTATATCGCACCAGTACCCACCCTGCTGTCAATGTGATATTTTCAGTTCCTGGCTCTGCACAGGACTGTTAGAAACGAGCCATAATTCCTTTTCAGAGAAGAGTAGCGTTGCTGTAGATTCTGTCGCCCGGTGGCCGAACGGCGCTGCTCTGTTCTCACCTTCATCGGCTCGACATGTGTAATAACATGCAGCTATTATCAGTTCAATTCAGGAGACCATCATCTGAATCTAAATCAGCAGAGCGATCGATGATAATCTGCATATTGTTTACCATTCCCATCTTCAGATCTTTTCTTTCATAATGTTTGTGATTTATCTGGTTCGCTGTTTTCTTAACCATAAACTTCAGCGTACTTTTAATGATGGTAAAGAGGAAAAAAAAAAACAAAGATGCTGACCCAGTTATATCACGGACATACTGGGTCAATTAACATAATTAAAAAAAAACTTTGCTCAAACAACATCGGCCCTGAATTCCGCACACTTTTAATGGGATGATGAATTGTGCGGCGGTTTGTTATTTTTTCGGCCATATGGCTGTCACTCAGGAACTGATTAATTTCATTTATATCTTTGGAAAGGTGGGCGTACGCTAAACTGCACAAATTGACAACAGAAAAGAGCAAACACGAAGCTTCTGCATTTCCCTGCTGTTCTCTTCATGTGCTACTCCCTCTGCATAAACACATTTACATATATATATTTTTTTTTACACACACACAATAACTATTCCAGCCTTGTTTATGGTTTAATACACGATTTTCCTCACGCTGCACAATATCCCCCGGGGTGTTAAGAGGAATACATGTTTTCTTATCCTTCTCTCTCAAATGTGTGATTGGTGGGTTAAGTTTCTAAATCTAAATAATCTGAACTACATCATCAGTGAACACAAACCGAAAATGCAGTTTCCTTCTTTATTGGTCCCCGACTGGATTTAGAAAAAACAAAGTCAAACAGTCTCCACATGGGGCACGTGTGAAGGATGTACATTATCTTGCGACGCTGCAGTCTGCTCTCTCGGCTGCCTCATCAAACAATGCCATTATCCCAGATCAGCCTGTGCTACATGGGTAGATAAGAACTAGTAAATTACAGAGCAGTCCTATACGGCGCGACGCAGACAGTAAATTCTCCCCAGCAGCTACATTAAATCAGCTCCTCTCAACAGAAAGGTGCCTCCTTTGGTTCGAACTCATGTATGAGTGTTTGCCGCATGGTGCCTCATCTCCCTTTTAAAACACATCTTGCTTGTCCTCTGTGGAGGTTTTTTTTTTTCAATATCCTGCAGCACATAATACTAAACAGTGGAGTGCATGGATGGACTCCTTAGGAGATCCAAATTCTAATTATGTAAATGGACAGGACTTTATTTTAAGATTGAATGCTGATAGTGAACTTTCCATTTTTTGGTGAAACTTGATTCTCCTCGCCTGGAAGGTCAGCCTCTTTTTTTCATTAAATGTCCGGCCTTGAGGTATTGCCGACAAAGTATAATCACTATTCCGCATTAATATGCTGATCAAATGCCGGGTTCCAGGCATAGACGTGGCTTTTCATCCTTGCCATCCTGCCCCCACGTTTCCCATCAAATATTTAACATCAAATATGCACGAGCATCATCAATGCAGGTTTGGGCACACTCTACCTGCTACAGGCTTACTTCCAGACATCACAAAAAGGATCGTGCAGCCTGACTGCCCATTTAAGCATGAAGGGATGGCTCGCGTAGTTACGCCTGGCTGCAGACATCATCTACAATCTGTTTGGGTCGGAGTGTTATGCATTCTAAATGCATTTTGCAGAGGGAAATTACCTCCCGCTGAAGACTACTTAACACACAGTCCCTCATCTATTTCCGCCTGCAAATACATGGAAATCCCATATAATGTCCTTCTATTTCATAGAAAGAAAGCGTGGCTCTCTGCAGCAGGGAGTTCCACCTGATGAGCTAATACAGCCTTAGTTTATGAGATCATTGTCAAGCTACAGTGGCAACAATTTCTGAAGGAGCACTGGAAAAAAAAAAAGAAAAAACAACTTGCATGGCATGTAGGCTTGCACTACTAAGCTGTGCATGAAAAACTACATCTTTGTGGACGTCCTGCAGTGATGCTGATCCAGTCGGAACAAGCACATCATACCTCGGGGAATCACTGTCATACCCATAATCACAGTAAGGAATGTCCTCACCGCCATCATTGCTCAGAAGAATTGGTGAGGTAAAGTTTGCAGACCATGGCAAACGGTTTTACATATGATTTCCACTCAGCAGTCACGGTTCATCTGCTTGTTTCTGTCCTGAGCGTAGGGGGACCTATTAGCAGAAATGAAATAGGATTGCATTGTCATTAGAGTACAATCACTTGAAAATAACAGGTGTTTTCTTACTTCCTCAGAATTACCTTTTTTATATCGAGGTGACGACCTATACTGGCCATAGTAATTATTATGGCAGCAAAGGAGGAAGTCAGGGAAAATGGTATATAGAGCAACAAAGTCTGCATAAGGAGGAGGACGGGATAAACGAGCACAGCACCTCATGTCCAGTGTGAAGCCAAAAGCCAACGATGAGTTCTTTACACTTACTAACGTAGTTAAGATAAGTAACACACATAACTTTCAGAACTGGGGTAGCATGAGAAACGTAGGTATTTTGGACAAAACACAATGTTTTCCTAAACCTTACCTTCAGTATTTGTCTTGACTAAACCTAACCAAAGGGTACAATGAAGACCGGGTACGCCTGTGGCTGCAGCTGTTTTATTAATGGTCATTTATGTTGTTTTTGGAGTCACATGCAATCGTTTCATTCAGTTGTTTAGGGAAGAGGATGTGTTGCTACAGAGGGATCGGGTTGTCTTCCACAGAGAGCGCCAGGTAGCACCACCATGTTCCTACAGTGGCCCAGAGCAGACACACCAAACACTGGCTCTCTAGAGAGCACTACACGTTTTTATGTTCTCAGCAGCCACCATACGGGAGGGTACGGTGAGGTATGTTCAGTTGGTTGCCATCTGCAACCTCACAACGGAATGCTACTAAATACTGCAAACTGGACCTTTAACTCTACCATAGAAATATTACAAAGAACTTATCAAGACATGGAGAAAGAAAGCTCTCACAAAGACTTCAAAATAACAATAACACAGTCATTTTCATAATTCATATATTCAGTGAAACCATCAGGTTTCAGTCAAATAATGCTGAACACAGTTACAAGCCTCAGTAAACCCTGCAATGTTCCAAGATTTGTACTTCACAAAGTCACAGTACACACACGTCTCAGAGCAGTGATAACTGTCATCCTGAAGGTCAAGATTTTCAATGGCCTGTCTTCAGAATTTGAGATAGCCAAAGGTATGAAGAGATGGAGATAGAATAAGAAAAAAATGATTAGAGTGGAATCTGGCATTTTCTGGATGAATGCACTTTGGCACTCGGAGACTGATTGTGAGTGACACTCTATGACCAGTCCCAGCCTTTCTGAGCATCTGTGCTGTCAGAGAGGGAGAGGGGAGGTGGGGGGTGTAGGTTGTGTTATCATGTGGCTGTTATTCTCTAGCTGAATAACTTACAGCTAGAAGATTACATTCGACAACAGTATACAGGGAGAATAAAGTAATGTTGGCATTCCTTCCTTTTTTTCTGCAGAGGTCTGTCAGGTGATTTAACACACCCGTGGCAGCCATGTTGGGGGTCTTTAGCTCTCAGCCTCAGTGGTTTGTAATAGCTGATTGTGTTTCTAAACAAAGCGACAACGCTGTTGTCTCAACTGAATTTATTAGACATGGGAAATTGATTTCCCCTAATAAATGTGATTGATTTTGTGATGTCAGCTTGTTTGCTTGCGAGCCATAGCGTTGTCTGCTAACATTACTGTCTCAGTCTTAACACATCTTATTTTCACACCAGGTAATTAGAGCTGCCAACACTCAGGGCCTGTCAGGGAACCTGGCTCAGTGTTCCGGGAATGGGAAGGAAATAATTTAGAGATTTTCTGACCTATCAAATCAGGAAGTGGAATGTGGAGAGAAACTTTTTTTTTTTCCAGTGTGAATAAGGCAATATGAAGGTTCTTGCTGATGGTCGGGCCGTAGAGTATCTGGCAACGGAGCAACCGAGTGAAGCTGCACTGACGGCTAGAATAATGTGAATGTAAACATAATTCATTTTTCCTTTTGATTCCTTCCTTAAGATATACTTTGTTTTTTATTTCCTGACAAGGAACTTTAATTTGTTTGTTGATTCTGGTGACCCGTATGGACAAAAGCAGTATGACCGCCACTCAGTGAAAGGAAGATTACACCTATGTTTGAATACTAGTTATCTTTTTTTAAACACAGCTGTTTCCAGGAGGCATGATAATGAGATAATCTGTTTCTGGCTATGTAAGGTTGATAACTGGAACAGGACGATTGAGATAAAATCTTTAACTAACAGATTAGATGGGCAGTTAAAGTAAGGTTATCATTATAACAATAATAATTATAATAACATTGCCTGGGAATGTTATGTCCTCAACAGCAAGATAAAGCTTGTTAGCAAGGGCAGCATATATTGATGTTAACCAGATCTCAGCTCCTCTTGAATCCTTTCAAATCCTTGCAATTCTTGCATCTCTTGAATCAAAGACGGTTGACTCATGTTTTTTTGTCTCTCTCATTCGAGCTCTTGTGTCCAAGCTGGGTTCACTTAGTTCTTAACCTGGCTCTCTTCCCTCCTTCGGGCCAATAGCATCCCTTGCAGTGGTGTTTGGGCTGACTGATCTGGCTGGGTAGTTGGAAGATGGTGTGGGCAGTGTTTATCTCAAGGTCTGCTGTGCTGAACCCTTGATCTTAGCCTCAGTATCAGCCATAACCACAAAATATCATAGTGTCAAAAAATACAATTCTTAAAAAGAAGATGTCCTCCTGGCTCATCTCCTTTTTTTTAACTACTCAAGGCAATCTTTGCCTGGGAATATGTAAACATACGAGGGAATCCAACCTGGTGACAACGACACAGAATTAGCCAGTCTTCTCGCTGATGGTCCTCTTTGCTCATGCAGGTCATTACGAAACATCAGTGTTCAAATCAAGCCCTTTCACAAACAGTTCCAAACACACTGCAGCACACTGAAATGTTTGTTTATACATTTTCTGTGCGTAGCGTGGACGGAAATACAACTGCATTTCTGTCGGGTTTCCATTGTCGCATCATGACAACAACGCTGAAACCTTGAACCGTTTTGACTGTGAACGGTGCGGTATGCGTCTCAAAGTGTGGAGTAGTAGTAGTAGTATGGTGTCCCTCTTTATTTGTATGGTCAACAGGATAAACAAACTCACATACCGAGCAGCAAGAGACCACACGACGTGTCCTTCGGTATATATGTTTACTCAGATACCCCGAGGACATCCAGACAAAGAGACATACAGACCATGAAAATACATTGAAGCTTTTCTGTACCAACAGCGGTGACTTTGTGAAAGTCTGCACCTGCTGATTGGATTTGAATACCATGTCTCTCTAATAAACATTACATCAACTTCAGCATCCAACAACTACAGCCCCCCCACGAGTCTTCGGCGTAATGATACCCTGTTGTTTGCAGACTAGCTGTCTCTCTTCTCTCGGCAACCGATGGAAAGAAATTCCACATGCCAGCACTGTTTTCAGGTGTTACTCTCTGATCTGGCTGTTCGGCTGTGTGCCTCCATGATGCAGTCAGTTGTGGCTTGTCTGGAGATTTATGATGCAATCGCACAGCCTCATATATGAGAAAAAAACACATGAGCTCTGTAAACACCGAGGACATCATTTTACTTAGATTCCTGCAACCTTTTGTTTGCAATAAGAGAAAAAGTAATTGCGAAATGTCTGAGTACATCACCCATTTTACTCGTCATTGAAAATATCAATGGCCTCTGCTGCTTTGTCGTGGTCTGGGGAGATAACATATTCGAAGTCATGATCTGACTGCAGTGCCCATGAGCTGAAATCATATCCTGCTGCAAGAAACAATGTTTTTTTTTTTTTTTTTTTGTTCAGTGGCTGAGGGAAGCAGTTAGGCTGCTTTTGTTCTCTCTACGAAGCTCCTGTTGGCTTGACCTAAGTCAGGATGACATGTTCACCTCCTATCCTCAGTACCTATTTCGGGATGACTGTAACTTACTCTGACATTGCTGGGGGCAGCACTTCCTCCGTATTACTCACAATATAAAATCTCACTAATGTATTTTGGCTGTTATTTATCTCAGGCGGAGGAGTGAAAAAGAATGTTATGCACCCTGATAGCCGATAGTATAACGTGCATAAACATTTTATCTGCAGTGTTTTATACTTTAAACAGGGAGCAGGTTAGACAAATAATCCTAATTGTTCACATCATCACCGGTTAGACTGAATTAAAGGATACGAGCACAGCAACAAAGCGGGTCGGTTGTAAGGGTTGGAAAGCATTTATAATGAACTTTAATCAGATTTTTATTAGAAATTATTATCTTGAGTTCTCCTGCATTCTTTTTATGGCAGCACTTCATTTTACAGACCTGGGGATGTCATGGTTAGTAGGTTGTAATTACCAGGGAACGTATTTCAAATTTATTTGAAACTACCTCAAACCGTATTGGAAATTTTCCCGTCACTATTTCACGATAATATTCTGCTAGCTTCTGTCTAACTTCTCCGCAGTAGGCCATGAAATTAAAGTGAGTTGTTGCAGCTCAATTTCCAACTAGTCTCTGTCTAATCACCTATTGTAGAATAGCAAAACTTTATTAAAGTGGGGTAATCTTCAAAAAATTGTTGTGGTAATTTGGGAGAAACTTAATATTGCATTTCCCTCCTGCTTGCCATGAAAAGTGCATTTATTTTTTGCTTTCATGTAAATGTATGTGTTAATATATCATATTATCTAAATTAATAGATATACGGTATACTGTATATGTCGTGTTCTCATACAATGTTTCAGCTCAAATGATTTTTATATGTCTCCTCCATAATCATGTAATAAAATGTCTGATTCTGATTCTGATAAAGATAAACCAGTGGTCACAAAAACATGAATAAATGAGTCAGTAACAAACCACACGGAATAAAGCTCATGTCACACACGGATCTGTTTATGCATATACGTGTTGTTTACACGGTCTGTGTGATGTCTTCACATGTTCAAGGATCAAACATGGATATGTGCAACTGCTCCTAAACAATATGAAAGCCACAGGTCCATTGGTTTCATGGGATTACAAGCTTTTGCTCTCTCAGCCTACTGAAGCATTTTTTTTTTGTCCCATAAAACATTGTACTGCATCCAGTCGCAGACACAAAGCACTGCTGCTGCATTTCAAGCAGGAATGAATTACCAAAATGATTACTCGTCTCACAATGTTAGTCATTTCCAGTTGAAGTTAATTTGTAAAATTAATAAATGCTATCTTCAAGAAAGTCCCAAAAGGCACGGTGAAGGTTTTTTTTTATGATACATCCAGCCAGTCCTCATCAGAAACAAAACATATCGGTCGACAAAGCAAACAGGTCACTACAGCCAGTGTTGATGTCTTTTGTTGGGCAAAGACCTCTAGTGGCCATACTAATAATTACAACAGCAAAGGAGGAAGCCAGATGAGATGGCTTAAAGTGCGCCGTATCAAGGAGGGAGGGGTGGATGGTTGGTTAAAAAAAATTGATAAAAAAAAAAAAACTCACGGGAAGTCAGCAGGTTGTTGGTTTGTCAGCAGCGTTACACAAAAACTACGGAAGAGCAAATAAATCGGATCCTGCATCTGATGAGCTTCTGTTTAAGCAGTTATTGGTGACTCTTGATCTGATATTGGATTAGACACAATCTAAATTAAATTACAACGGAGCTTCAGTCTTTCTGACGCTGTTACTCTGCAAGAATCATGATGTTTTGAAACAGTGATATCTGTCGTTTCAGGAGTTACCAGCACATCGACCTGTTCATTCTGTTAGGTATGATGACATGTTGGATTTATGGAGTTGTACTGCGCATAGAGCATACATTATGCTGTTTAGTGAATCAAAACATGAAATTGTGGCTTTGCTACTCCCACAAGTCTGAGAAGGCCTTGGGACAATATGCAGTCAGGCAACGAGAGATTCAACTGGAATCTCACTTTAATCAACCCTTTCTCGCCACACATAATGGGCTACATTCTGATATCTAGTCCATCAGGATAATCACCATTGGTTTCTCATGGTGCAATCAGTTCGACTCTGTATCAAAATTTAAATCGCAGAGCGCAGCACAAAGAAGTCTTTCAGAGGTCTGATAGATAAAGAGGGACCCGGTGACACGTGCGTTTTGGATAGAATATGCCCGAAGATTAAAACCACTTTTTTTTTTCCATTTAAAGAGAAACAGGGAGGAATTTCAATAATCAAAGGTGCTCTTGTGAATAGCAGTGCAGTTCTCTTTGGATTCCATTTGAATGTTTTTCCTCTCTTTCTCCAGCAGCAGCAGAGGGAAATTAGAGCGATGCAGATAAGTTGCATCAAAGGCAGACACTTATACTCAACCCTGTGTTGTCGGAGTTCTGCATGCTACAACAGCAACCGGGATGATTTTATTTTTCTTAATGCTCTCCATGTCATCATCGCGAACAGAAGATATTCCCAATCAAGGTAGCTGAGACGCGAACTCGTGAGTCAATAAATCTGCCGTCAGCTGCGAGCAAAGCAAACGTGATTTCAGGGTTGGGAATCTCACAGCTTGTTGACTCAACTGTGAGATGTGTGTGTAGGGGGGGGAACAATCAAATTGTCAAATCAAGTGTCGTTTCCCTGTGATTGAGACTAAAGGTAACAAAAACACATCCAGTCATCTCTCAGTAGCTTTGACTCTGTGCTCAGAGCGTGGCTGCGTTTCAGAGCACAGACCTGTAGCGACCGGCGAGATGCAGTCGGATCCTGAGCGCGGCTGAGAGCTCCGTTCTATTTATAATGCACGGTACACTCGCCTGTCCTCATGAATAAACCTTACTGGGATGAATGCTTCCCAATGGGACTACAATATGGGAGCGAATGGAAAGGTAATGTCCGCACTTCCATCACACCGAGACAGAATAAATCAACAACTTCAGAAAGTAGGAAATTAATATATTCGGTCACAAGCGGAGGATGCTCTCAGGTGTTATACCAGATCCTGTGGAGATATAAATTCTGGAAAATCTAAGCGTGTTTCCTCTAATTTGGTTAGTAATGAAAAAGCACAACACGGTCATGCATATAAATGATGTTATTCCGGTGCACGACTTTATTTTGTAGCTGCAACAACAAAAGAAAAATCTAATAATGTTCACTAAGAATTTTAGTGAATGCAACACAAGACTTTCACAGTGCTTCTAACCTGAACAGTCACATTTCTCGCATTACAATGTCCAAAAACAACTCGACCTATGTTAAAATATTGTGTTGAGTTGTGTACTGACATTGTTATTTCCAATAATGTTCAAACCCTGAGAAATCTTACATTGTATTGTCGGTAATGGTAAATTACATTTGGTCGCCGACCGCTGTAACCTCCAGGGAAACGTGAAATAAAACGTCAGAGAGCGAGGAGGCAAGTCAGCGAACATGACTACACATGACGTGGATAAAAATAGCAACACACCAACTCGTCTGTGAACAATTTCCTCAGCAATGGTGGCTGCTCAACAATGACGACGACGCGCGCCCCCCAGTCACATGCTGCCTCACTGTGTCATCCAACTACATTAGATCAGGGATCCCCGACCAAGAGTTGTGTTCAACAAACTCAACTAGCAAATAGAAATGAAGCTGTTGGTTTAACGCAACGGATAAATATAAGTATTCCAGTAGTATTAAGCTGTACACATTGGTTCCTGCCCAAGTAGAGTGACCTAGAACAGTTACGTACTATCATTAACCATTAATCATTAACCCTAACCCTGATAACATGTTAATGTACTGGTGCAGCAACAAGCCAGAGACAAATGTGATATGAAGGTTCAAACTGCAGCTGACTTCAGCGATCAGCATGCTGTTTAAAGGCTCTGAGCCATAACATACAGGGCTTCTTCTTTGTGGCATCCATATTGTTTCCACATCTTATGAAATAATTATTGCAGAGAGTGGTTTTTCTCTTGTGACAAATGCACTCATTGTAAGTCGCCTTGGATAAAAACGTCTGCTTAATGTCCTACATGTAAATGTAAATGCATTAGTAGTCATTTTTATGAAACATCACGTTCCATGTCCAGGACATATAGATGTGAGGTGCTGTGAGGACACATCTGAACCTCTGATTTAACTGACTGATGATTTAAATTCAGGTTGTGTTGAAGCATTTCGTGTGTGTTTACAAAGAGATTCTAATAGAGATCTGAATACAAAAAAAGGAAGAAATAAAATTCTTGTGAATTCAGCGAAAGCAAGGAGAGCCTGTTATGTTCTGTCTGTGATGAATAATAAGCGTAGTGACCTCTGCACGGCATTGGAGCAGAAAAGTGCTGACTCAGGCATGCCGGCTGCAGGATTCAGGAGGATATTGTGACGTTAGCGACGAGCCGAATATCCTGTTTTTGCATTGTTGCTTTATGATATATGTGTTTCTGTCTGACACTGAGTAAACTGGTCACCATCAAATCGCAGTCACGCCCCGCTTCACGTGTGAAAATGCCCCCTTGGAAAGTCACGCTAAAGCCTGCCGGAGAAAGTCTCCTAAATGCCCTTTAATACGACGGAAAAAAAGGCCGTCATAATTGATTGATGCCAACGCAGCGTGTTGCTTCGGGCCGGGGAAATGCCAGTCAAATTTCACACACACACACACGTCACCTCCTCTTCGTATTTAATACCACAACAGCAGCCCCCCAATTTGCGTTTTAATTCCCATCTCCAACAAAGAACATAACAGGCGGCTGCATTCGTAAACAACTGTCTCTGTTTTTTCCAACTCAGTGCTTTGATGTGACCCTAAGGTGATGCCAGTGGGATTGACAACACGCTCCTGCAGGGCTTTTGGATTTGGAATAAATCACCAAGATAGGCCCTACCCTCTCTGCGCTGTGCTCCTGGACACTAATATATCTCCCATATAGCCGGCTGCCCCAGTCGCTCCGCTCAGATGAGAAAAACGACAAGGTGCCTTGAGGGAAATGAATTGCATGCACGCAATTTACTAATACATGGGAGAAATAACAACTCATAAATGTCGGTAGGTAAAGGGGGAAGATTGTGTGGATGTGACAGCGATTAATTTATTCCCAGCAACTTGCTGCTTATAATACCCAATGAAGTTTAAATCAAAGTGTATCATGTCAGGCCAGGATGAGAGACGCGACAAAGAGAGATGCCTGATGTCACGCTTTTCACATCAAAAGACGGTGAGCTGTAAATGCAGATAATGAGGTCAACGATCGGTGAAACTCAAAACAGATTCATCATGTCGGCTGAGAGCACCGCAAATGTTTAATTTCTCTATTACTGCTATAGTCTATAGTAAAGATCATAGCTTGAATTTCATCATTATTTGCTATCTGATGATTAATATTTTATTAAATGTACTTTTCTTTTCACTCACTGTCACTTCATGCCCTCTAAATTGTTACTGTTGTCTGTTAAAGGAGCAGTATGTAAGAATTTTGATTGAAAACATTAGAAACTAAAAAAACACTCTTGACGTCTACACGGCATGTTGAACAGTGTTTTAGCATGCTAACCAGCTGCTCCTGGCCCATCCTGGTCCAAACCTCCTGTGCTAGCAAAGTAAACACTTCACCACTGATCCTGGCTCCCAGTCTGGCCCGCTAACTGCACGGCTAACTGAGCTAACTAGCTAACAACACCTGCATTTGGCAGCAGTTAGCTGACTACAATCCCATACTGTTTCTTGTTGTTTTCTAGAGTTTGTAGATAGATAGACAGATAGACAGATAGAATAGATAGATAGATAGATAGATAGATAGATAGATAGATAGATAGACACCTTCATACATTAGGTAGTTGCTTAAGTTACTGTTCCCTTTATACTTGAAAGGCGGTATGAAGACCATTGCTAACATGGTAAACAACAAACGATGTTGACAATGATTCAAATTATTTCTATTAACTCACAATGTTAATGTGAGTGTGTTAGCATAATGATGGGAGCATTGAGCTCAAAATGACAGCCTCACAGAATCACTAATGTGGCTGTAGACCCTCGTGCCAAACCAGCTGTAATATCATTTTAATGCAGCATTACTGGTCTTTAAAAAAATACATAACAGTGTCAAAAATTGAACTGGAACATATTAAACCTCATATTTAGAGCTGTTCTTCAGCAAAGGTGCCTCTGAAATCTGTCATTTTAGTTGCCATGCATAAATAAATCAACCCTTAATTTTTTTGTGTTATGTTTGATTAGCTTTTTTCGCCAGAAACTGTCGCGCGGGGGATTTCGTATTGCACTACAATCAGATTAATGCAAAGCGCATTGGCAGATAATCCTATGGCTGCATCACATCTTATTTCACGGGCAAATAAAGGATCGAGAGCACATTAGATACTACTCGCATATTTAATCAAGTTACACAACACCGAACATTATTTGTACACATGACATAATAAAAATGTTTCATTTTCAAGTGGATGTTAAGTATTTATGCTGCGGATCACATGACCTCTCAAAAATATCTCTGCCTTTTTAATATTTTATGCCTCCTGCCTAATTTAAAGGAAAGAATTAGAGCATAAAATTACTTAGCTCTCTGTGGGGGAGGAGCAGTGGACACACACATGACATTAAGTGTGATCCTTCCCCTCAGCTGGAGCTGAAGCCAACACAAGAGATATTTCCTCTCTTGCTGGACATGAAAATGTTCAATTCAAAGCCTCACTTTCGCGGAAGTCCATTTTTTTTTAATAGACAGACAGTTCACTTTCATGTGTTGCGCTATCCAGCAGCAGCAGATACAACCCAACATGCAGAGATGAGTGGGCTGAAGGATTACATGATGCAGAATTACAATAACCTGATTAATTCGGATGTAATCTGTTGCCAAAAAAAGGAGACGATCGCATTCACTTCTGGAATATCAAACGCATCATTCAGGTCATTTCGAATGCAGAAATGGATTTTTTAATTACGCGACTTTCTACACAAATAACACCGCTCACACCGCACTTTGTGCAAATTGTAATAAGTTGTCCATCATATCTCGAATTAAACCGGCGAGCAGTTGACCCGCAAGTGACAGAAAATCAAATTATATGCCGACTTTGAGTTGTCCGGTGAATTATGTATATCAATTCAGAGGCTGCGCTGCCTAAAACCAGATTAACTGCATTTGTGAGTCATTTTTAATTTGGATTATGCTCAGTCTTGCACACATAATTAACAACAAAAAAAAAAAAAAGAAAAGGAAAAAAGAAACCAACCATCAAAAAGTCTTTAATATTTAACAGCAACAATGCAGCTGCACCCCTGTTTGTTTTATACCGAGATACTGTGTATAGCCCTCACTCCACTGCACCGAAATAGAGCGTTGTTGATCAGAAAATGGTTCAAAGTTGAAGCCAAGAGCAAAGCCTCCGAGTGACCACTCTGACTGCAGATAATAGAGCGTCTAACCACAGCGAGTGTATACCAGGGATGAGTAGCTCGGGGGAGCTTGAGAAGCATTAGTTAAGGCAGACCTGACATTGCTTGGATATAAAAAAAAAAAAAAGTCTGTGACACACAGCCTACATTTGGTTCACAGCTACCCCTGAAAACAAACTACACCACGCTGCATCATTTCATTCACAAGCGACACAAACAGTGATCGCGGCGACGTTTTGATGTTTTTCTCGTTCGGCGAGGCTTCGCAGTGTGTTCAAAATGCCACGTGGATTGGAAAGGTTACAACAAGAAATCTGTTTCGAAAACAGACGAGGTCGTTAATTTCTCCAGAATGAAGGGATCGGACTCCGTGGGCCGTCAGTTCATCGCACATTTTGATGTCGTCGTGTCTCCTAACACTTATTAAGTTAAGTTAAATGAGGAAGCTCCACTGTGTCGGCCTGCTGGGGGGCTGAAGGAAGATGCATTTGCACAGACAGACCCACCGAATCACACACACACACACACACACAGACTGTGATCTGTCCTGTGCAGTGACAGCCTTATATTCCACATGACATATTATACATGTGTTGCCTGATATGCTATAGCCCTGTAATCTCAATCTCACTGTTACAGGCGTCTTTCATGTCAAGACACGACCGCAACTGGCACGCAGCGCAGACTGTGCATGAGAAGCCTTTATTATGAATACAGGAGGGAAAATACCACCTCATTTCTCCCTCCTTCTTCACACTGAAGCGCCAACACTGGATGGGTGTGCACATTCTTTTCTCTTGCTAAGTATTTAAAGTTAAAGCCACTGAAGCACCGACGCACACGCACACGCACATGCATACATACATACATACATACGCCCACAAGCAAGTCATGATGTACATGGTATCATTTATATGTTAAAAAGTAGAGCAAAGGCATTGACCTCTACAAGAGGAATCACTTCGCAGCCTCCAGAGGTTCTCCAGCCCAATCTCACAGCAGCATAACAGGATGTAAAACATGCATGAGTAGCTCGTAGCATCACGGGGAGAGTTAGCTAAGCCAGCCTTGACATCTCTTATATAATGCTAATAGGGAATGCAGCGTTTGGGATCTAACTGGTCTTGTGCTGTCTCGTGGTGACTCCACCGCCGCTATTTCAACAGAAAATATTCAATTCGCCCCCCCCCCCCCCCCGCAAATCTGCCTCGTCTGTAATTCTTTCATTATTCTTTCCCGTTGCATAAATAAAAACGAACGACCTGTGTGCCTCGAATGGACTTAAACGCACTGCCTCGCTCGCACCAGATGCACATAGTGCTCATTGCTCAGTCAGTCATTTCAAATGTAGGAAATTCATTACACATGCATCATTGATTTTAAGCTGCATTTGCATTGTGCGGAGCCTTAGGTGTCGACTGTGTTTTTTTACTGGCAAACAAAGCTCTAAAGCTAAAGCAGACACTAAGCACTTTGTTTCCCAGCTCTCTTTGAGGGTTTCATTACAATATCTTTCATGAGTTAATAGGAGCAGATGAAAAATGACTTTTCACACCATGGAGGCTTTGATTTTCTCAGACCGGCTCGCTGAGGATTATTTGGTTCACTTCCAGAGTCAGAACACTACTGCCACAGTGGTTATAATTTCTAAAACCTCTCATAAATGAAGCAAATTCTGGCAGTTTCCCCCAGTCAGGTCCTGTATAGGGTCTTTCTTTAAAGCACTGCAGTTTGTGTGGGGTGCATGCAGCGCTGGATCAACACGGTGTCAGGTTGTGGGATGTGATGCAGACATTTTGAAGTCAAATGCGGTTCAGCCTACAGCGGCACTCCTCAACCTGTCTGCCTCGGATCCTCCGAAATCAAAGCGACAAGCAGCACTTGCTTCGGTATAATTAATTTTCTTCCACTGAGCTGCTTTGTTTGAAGAAAAACTGAAAAAGAAGTTTCCAAGTTTTTGTTTCATTTAACCAAAAAGAATATTCATCAAAAAGAAAAAAAGAGGAGACACACAATCGGAAACGTTAGTTTTAAATCCTGCGGTGTTGTTGGGTTTCAACAGAACCGTGTCAGACTTGTTGATTAACAGTGCCAGACACCTGACACCTAGTTTGAAAATCAGTGATCTAAAACATTTGTGGAGCAGTTCACCAGTTTTCCTCTTGCTGTGCTATCAATCCATCTGGATTGTTTTGGAGACGTCTGCCAAATATAATGGAGGCGACGGCGCGCGGCTCGTGGTGCTCAAAGAAATGCATATGAAAAACTTGTGAGCAGTTACATGTTGGCACTATTTTCTTTCTAACCAACAGCACCTGCCTATCTTATCACTGCTGATATGGTTGTGCTCCTCACTAACTTTAGCTAGCTTAATTAGCTATCAGCTATTAGTGGGTTGCAATTTCTGAAGACATCTGGAGACACTGAGTTATTCAAAAGTATTTTTTGCCACTCTTGCAAGCTTAGCGCCACATATTGTGCAAAGTTACATGTTGGCACTATTTTCTTTCTACACTCGGCTACTGTATCGCTGATAAGATGCTTGCGCTCCTGACAGCGTGGAATGTAAACATGTAACGTTAGCTTGCTTAGTTAGCTTAATTAGCTATCCTCTTGTATTTGTTGGCACTTGGAGCACCACAAGCTTAGTGCCACCTAGTTACATTTTATTCATGCAAAGGCAGACATCTCTAAAAATCTGCAACTCGCACCAAAACAATCTAGACGGATATTACTTTTAGGGTGAACTGTCCCTTTAAATCCCAGTCTTACATAAAAGTGTACGTTCTGTTCATCTGCTGGATTCAACATAAATCAAGACAAAGCGCAAACCTTGGTATCGAAGTTTTATTATGTTTGAATGACCCTCTGTTATACATCCCTAGTGGCATCCGGACGAGTCTCATCTCCTGATTGCATCCGCATGAGATGTATTTGCATTTTGTTTACAGCAGATGCGACTCCAGCGACCGTGACATTGCCTCTCAGACTGCCGTACTACTAAGTTGCAAGGCTATCCCTAAAATAGGTTCAAGCACCCGGTGATGGGCAAAAGCGTGCAATTTGCTGAAGTGCCCTTGAGCAAGACACTGCGGCAGCTCCGGGCACGCTGTCTCTGTAGCTGGAACGACACTGTGACCTCTGTGGAAAGACAGTTTCCCCCGCTCAGGAATGCGTGGCCTCTCACGCACAGAGAAAAGTCCAGCTGTGACTCTGCCTTCCTCTTTGATCACAGAATAAAACAGACAGCGTACGGAGATGTTTGTGACCGAGCTCAATTCATGGTGAAGAGTTTCTCTCAGATAAGAGAAGGTTTCAGTAAAAATGTGGAAATTGCACTCGACTGTTGCAATGATTAGTCTAAGTGCTAATTAATGTCAGCCATAATTACTGAATGTTGCAATGTGTGTTGCTTTGCGGCTTGATAAACTGTTTCCCTATCCCCCCCACACACACACCCACACCCACACCCATCACATTTTATTTTGTCTGTTGCTTGGAAGGATGGGCTGCTCCCCACCAGAGGGAGAGGACGTCTCCGGGGAGAGAGAGCTTGCGACAGACGTGATTATCATCCATCTGTTCAATTAACTGTCAGCTTTCTCAGAAATGAATGAAAACGGTGCAAAAAAAATAGAGTACATTGATAAAGTCAGAAGGCAAATTGAAACAGTGGCCTCATGCATTTGAAATGCGTGAAAATGTGAAAATGGACACATAAAATGCAAACCGGGGTGAAAAAACAGAAGGATTTAGCTAATTTTCCGACAAGAGCCTCACAAAATATGCATAATATCGATATCTCGCCTCTCTGACAAGTGATAAGGATAATGAGCTTTTCTTCTTCCTCTGCTGGATTCTAGGAAATCACATTCTCTATGTTACAGATGTAAGTCTCATTATCTGACCTGAGTTTCTTCACTTCAATTCCCACAGTCTTTGCTCACTAAGCGCATCAGGCTGATTAAAGAACTTTTCTAGGAGACTAAGCCTGTTTTATGCGTGGGTCCTACGTTATCGCAGCACCAGCACAGCCCTGTGCTCCGGCGGCCAAACAGATAGGGAGGCCGACACATCCCAAACCCTGGCTTTAACTCTGACAGCAGCTCATCACCTTCCTCGATTCCTCAGGTTCGCTCTCCTTCAAACTGCATCACACACACACGCACACACACACACACACACACACACACACACACAAACATACACACAGTATGTACCCGTGGAAGCGCTCATGCGATGAACTGTGCAGCACTTTGTAAAGCAATACTAAACAGAGACACACAGCATCTTTCTGACTGTTTGGTTTGCTCAAGCACATATTTAAATATATCAGGGGAGTTCTCGTGTGAAAGAAAGAAAGTTAAGCTTCTAAAATATGAGGATGTGTTGCTGTAATCATTCATTTTTTTTTTCTTAATATCAACATAGATTTTCAGGGAGTTTTGGATATTTGGAAAGCTGAAACACAATCTGACGTTGATGAACAGAACGCCACTTTTAATAACATTTAAATGTCACGTAACACAATTTAAGCTTTGTATGTGTCATTTTTAGGCACAGGATGTCAGCTCTTTCCACCATCCATCCACCCATCCATCCACCCATCCATCCATCCATCCATCCATCCATCCATCCATCCATCTATCCATCCATCCATCCATCCATCCATCCATCCATTCATCCATCCATCAATCTATTCATCCATTCATCCATCCATCCATCCATCCATCTGTTCATCCATTCATCCATCCATCCATCCATGCATTTATCCTTCCATCCAACTATCTATCCATCTATTCATCCATCTATTCATCCATCTATCCATGCATCCATCCATCCATCTATCCATGCATCCATCCTTCCATCCAACTATCCATCCATCCATCCATCTATTCATCCATCCATCCATCTATACATCCATTCATTCATCTATCTATTCATCCATCTATCTATCCATGCATCCATCCTTCCATCCATCCATCCATCCATCCATCCATCCCCACCTCCTCCATAGCTGGACTCTCTCACTCTATTTGCAGGGACCCCTGACTTTGTCTTTCCTCTGACGACCTCGCCTAAGATTATAAATGGAAAGCTTAATGCGGACGGCATTGAAATAGAAGAAATATGTGTTGTCTCATTCACCATCTGGTGGTGCCAGGCTGTTAGTCAGAAAAAAACTTCTGCTGCGGGAAGTTGTGATGACATTTTTCACTCTTTTATGGACATTTAAAGATCCATAGATTAATTGAGAATAAAAACAGTCATTAGCTGCGTGAATAGAAATGGTTTACGTGGGACTGTAAACTGGGCTGCAGCTGCCCAGTCTGTGCATTTATTACCTCAGAAACCTTTTTGCCTCAGATCAATTTTGAAGGCGTCGATACTGATGAATTTTTAACGTTCATTCTCCGACAGACTTTGAGTTCGAGCTGCAAGTCTGTGATGTCTCTTTTCACTTTATCCTTTATTTACATCTGATGATAATCTTTAGCAAAGGCAAATGTGTTTACAGGCATCTCATCTCAATCCCAAAGCATCAGTATTACTTTCTTACTAACAGGATATAATTGTTCTTTTTCACTGAATTTCAAAACGGCACACGGTCACGTGTCCTCTGACAGCGGTGCCTCTGGTCGGAAAGGTCATTATGCAAATATGCCAATTGAGTCTGACTTCTAGAGATGACACTGTTCCTGGCTGGAATGATGTTGGAGATCCTTTTTGATCAAATCAGTGTGCAGTGGCTTCTTCATACTTCCATGGGGACACAGAAAAATATTGTCAGGTCAGCTTATCATCAAAAGGAGCCTCACACCATCAGCGGCTGGCAGCCTGGTGGGACTGGCTATTTGGAATGTTTCCATGACAACAATATAATAAATATAGATAGGTTTTTTTTTTTGCATTATGGTAATTTAAATGCAGCATCACTTGGTATAGGGGCTGCAGAGTAGTTTTCAGACAGCACATTGATTTAAAGCCCATTAGTTCAGCCAGTTTCAAAGGCTCTGAGAGTCTGCGCTGAAATTGCACCTCCAAAAGTGAAATTCTCTACTTGGTGATTACTTGTATTTGGTTAATCACGTCTGTTCCAATACACCTCATTGTATTTTAAAAGGATAATAAAATGCTGCTATGCTTCAGGATTCCCCTCGAGAACAGCGCGTTCATCTGTCTTCCAACAGGAGACGGAGTTCTACAGCAAACGGACCCTGTTTCCTTTCGTTTCTCCAATACCGGCCATTCAAGGCCCCTTTATTTTGTAACAAGTTTGAAAAACAGCATGATGCTCCGCACATTATTCAATCAATGACTGCTGCAGTGGTGGCAGGATGCCTGTATTGATCGCACAGGTCCAGAAAGTTTGTTTTACTCACCAGTGGAGTGCACAGTGTCCCACTTAAAAAGGCTTTCAGCCTCTCGAGAGGCTTTTAAGGTTGAGTCACTCATCTCTGCACCCGTGTTCATCGAAATATGTATACACAAATGCTATTTATCAAGATAATCAACAGGCCTTTTGCCTCTTGGCTGGTTCGGAGGAGTCCTGTTAGCCAGTGAGGAAGTTAAAGGGAGATTCTTGTTGATTTCAACCTGGTGTATTTAATGTGAATGTGGCTATTGTGGCGCTTCCCAGTCGACCTAAACACCTTTTATATTAGTGAAGTTAGCAAACACGATGACAAAACATGTTTGTCGTCAACACTTTCTCTCCCGTGGTGAAACCACACAATGACGAGATGGTACTGATATCATTAAACACCAGCTGTGACTAATCAACATGCAATATCGTTGAGGAATACAGTCAAGAAAAAGATGTATATTAAAAGATTCAAACGTCACCTTTCACTGACAAAAAGAAAGTAGATCACACTCAAAGACTGTTTTTTTTTTTTTTTTTTTTTTATGGAGCAGATCTCATTTACTGTGTCATACGTGAGCCATCAGGGATACACTGGCAGCAGACAGACAGGACTCAGTGTGTGTGTGTGTGTGTATATGTGTGTATGTGTGTGTTTGTGGGTCATATGCTGGAGGAGGCCGACATGAACGTGATGTGACATGGGGTGAGTATGTAGGTTACTGTGTTGGAAAGGCTGATGGTGTCAGCTGGATTGAAGGTTTATTTTAAGCAGCTATAAGAGCTTCAGTCTAAAACTAGTGAGCTAACAAGCTAAAAGCAAAAAACATTTGGCACGTATCTGGTGACATTAAAATGCGGTGTTTATTTGTCCTTCATATTGCTATCTTAGAGGGCTTGATTTTGATTTGGCGTCACATTTTCTTTGGATGTTTTCTTAAATTAATACCACTGCATCAATAAACCAGAAACTGTTCAAAGCTTCTCGATCCTTCAACCTGTGTTTTGCACTAGATACTGATTAGATAAATGGTTTTAGCATGACTAGATTTATTGAAACATTCAACATAATCTGATAGCTACATTTACTAAAAATGTTGTTGTTGTTGTGGTCATGCTGCCTTCTAAGAAACTCCTAAAGCAAATGTAATCGTGGATCCTCCTATGGAGGACGAATGAAAGTCATTCTGATGACGTCACTTTAATGGGCAACTGTATTTTGAGGATGGGATGCTGTGAGAGGTTTCTGGCAATTAAGCATTTTTTCGTTGTATTTGTAGGAAATCTCTTAGAATCCCAAAGGAATCAATAAATCAAATGCTCAGACAATTAAAACAAAACAAATCCAGTATCTTTGGCTGTTGTTGGCCTCGAATAAGCCCATTCAATTGTCTACCTACGTGCCTTGCTGCCTGTACACACTCTAACCTTTGCACTGTGCACTCATAGTTCATGACGGAAGTCTTCCACAAGGCTAGTGGATGTGTTTCTCAAGTTAGTAGTGTCACAAGAATGGCAGAGAACATGCAGCCAATATTTACATACTAGTCTGACAGCGGTGATTACTAACAATGGCATTGTTCTTTTTTTTATGTTGTTAATGATAATGTGAGGTGTTTTCTTACAACAATCTGCTGAGCTTATAGTACACAGCCTCTGAGCTTGTTGGTCAGCAGGTCGCTAACTCAGTGTCACAAAGCAAGCCAAAGACATGTGAGTAGCAGCAGCAGGGACAGACTGCTGTTCAGCCGCTAACCGAGTAGTACACAGCACACAGCCCCTAGTCATAGCAGAGCCACGGCAGCAGCAATAGCCTTGTTTAGTGGCTAATGCTAGCACAAAGCACACAGCCCCTGAGCCCTGAGCCAGATCACCCCAGTTAGCACAAAGCACACAGCCCCTGAGCCAGGCCAAATCCAACTAGCAGAAAGCACACAGCCCATGAGCCAGGCCAAACCCAGTTAGCACAATGCACACAGCCCCTGAGCCAGGCCAAACCCAGTTAGCACAAAGCACACAGCCCCTGAGCCAGGCCAAACCCAGTTACCAAAAAGGACACAGCCCCTAAACCAGGCCAAATCCAGCTAGCACAAAGCACACAGCAGTAGGTAGTTACTGTCACACTTGGTAGTCCTTTCAGACTGAGGTACGTTTGTCACAGCTTTTTTACTTGGCTTTTAACAGAGTTGTTTATTTATGGATTGCATTACAAAGCTACTAAAGGTTGTTGAATACAGCAAAATAGCTGCTAAAACGTGTCCCAGCTGACCAGTGAGGGCTATGGGGCAGTCAGTGTCTGTGTAGTCAGGCAATGCACATTCATGTGCTTCGAAGGAGTGGCCTGAAGGGACGAGGTGGGATTTTTTTTCGGTTGAATACTTTCCCAATTCAGCTGGCACGTACTGCTTTCTACAATCATACCCACGGCTTCAACCTGGGGAAGCTGCTAGAGGGATGTTTGGATCGGCTGCCAGAGCTCGTCAGCCTTCAGGCCGAAGCGCACCAGCATTCTGATCATCACCAGCTCATACGCTCCTCCTAGAAGAAGGTTAGAAGCCTGGGGGCAAGTGTGGGCAGCAGCAGGGGCGCATGCCTCACTTCTCCTCTCCATGCATGTCAGACACATGCAGGAGAGAAATACCATGTTGGATCAGGCGGGGGATCAACAACAGCACTGATCTGGTCCTGCACAAAACCTGTAAAGCCCTTCAACGGTCTCCTCCTGTGATCATAGAACCGCAGTTACAACGCATAATCATTTTTTTTTTGCTGCAAAGATAAACATGTAGAGCGAATGTCGATAGGCTCGCAGTGATAACCGAGTTTTATCAACTGGCCCACAGCTCCCATCGCGTCCCAAAAGTGGCCCTTGAACTAAGCTATTTGGCTATCACAGATAGAGGATGTTATGAGTGGAAATCCTTCCCTTTCTTCTGTATTGTTTGCGAGATTCTGGTTAGATCAGCAATATCCACATTTTTGCTGAGGAAAACAGACTGCAATCAATTTTACCATCCTGAAGTCTTATCAGCTCGAGCAGATCCTCTTTTTTTTTTTTTTTTTTACTTATTTATTTATTTCAGCTATCTCCGTATTCTCAAATGTTGCTACCTCGGCTGGGAAAAAAAAAAAAAAAAAATAAAAAAATAAAAAAAAAAAAAACTCTTTTTCAAAACAACTTTATAAGACAGGTTGTTACCGGGAGGTGATAGCTGATAACCCCCTGGCATGCTCAGAGGGTATTATTCAAACTCATGCAGGCAAAAAGGCATCAGAGATAGGGCCGGTGGACTGTTGGGATTTCAAACAGGTACATGAGACCAACATGACAGCATCACGTTTTTCTGATCGAGGGGTGTGGATTTATTAATCTGTGGCTTTTGACTGGGTCTTATTTCCTGTCAGACGACTTATATTCCTGCAGCATGCTTGATCTCTTTGAATCAGATTG
The DNA here is from genome assembly GCA_963678695.2 of Diplodus puntazzo. NCBI lineage: Eukaryota > Metazoa > Chordata > Actinopteri > Spariformes > Sparidae > Diplodus > Diplodus puntazzo. The sequence goes on along the minus strand of OZ023162.1, from coordinate 5,589,406 downwards.
CACCCCTTATCAGAAGAAACAGACTGCGCAAGAGCTATCTTAAGATACTGCAGCTGGCTGAGCTCTCGATCCACGTGTCGTTCGATAGGCACATTAGCCTCATCATTACTGCGGGCCCAGTGACACAAACCGCAAGCTTTGAAGGTAACCCCCTGTTGTCGGGGCTTGCTAAATATCTAATTGAAAACCAGATGTTTCTCTCACATAAGCATTAAAGAGGATTGATCTGGAGCTGTTTCCGTGCCCCTCTCTGCGATAATGCCGAAATAAACAAGATGCATCGGAGTACTCCTGATACGAACAGCTTTCCATCTCTCTGTCAGACGGAACGTGTTTTCCTGATCTCTCAGAGAAACAAACAAACAGAAAAAAAATGTCACACCTAAATGTGTTACATCATTCAATTTCTCTGAGCTTTTACCGCAGATGAGGAATGATAATCTGACTCTATGACTTATTTTTCAGATGTTTCAGTCGTAATAAAATGATGGAGCTGGCTGTTGCCGGAGGCTAGAATTTATTCAGACAGTCGGAGTAATTTAGTCGTGTGTGCACCTCCAGAATGGTCCCTGTGATGAGCCCTGTGTCACTGCCCACCCATTTCCTGATAGCCCACTGGTCACTCACCAACTCTCTCATTTTCTCTCTGCAGGCCTTTGAAGCCCGAGACTGAAATTAAAGATCTCACAGATATAATCCTCTCCTCGCAGCACTTGGGTCTTCTTTTCTGCATCTTGCTCAGCAGTTTAACTCCACAGACTTTTCTGAGAACTTAAATCTTTGTACTGTTCTGTTTCGTGTATTTTATTCGATATAATACATGAATATGCATCATTTATCAATCCACCATCACCTGCCACAACCAATCATAACCTTTTCTTGGACATTTGGTTTACCTATTCTCAAAGAGCTTATTAGTGGAACATTTCTTAAAGGAACAGTTCACCCCAAAAATGAAAATTCAGTCTTATCAACTTATCTTCATGCTGATGGAAAGTCTCATGTTCTACAAAACACTTCTGAAGTTTCACAGCAAAACAGTGCTGTAGCAATTTCCTTAATGACTTAAGTAGCTGATGATTTGCTTTAAAACAGAAAAAACAGCTGAAAAAACATAAAATGCCTCCATGCAGATGTTATTTACACCCTCAATGTGAGGTGGAGAGCATGCGCGCTGGCAGATAAAGAAAATAACATCTTGATAAGTAAATCTGGGATCTCTGGGCTTCTGGAGACTTTTATTTATTTATTTTTCTCAGTCCCCATCTACTTCAGTTGTTTTGAGAATACTGTAAGACTGTTATGCCGTGAAGCTCCAAGAACGGTTTTGTGGTCTACTAAACTTCACTTGACTCTCCATCGGCATCAGGGTGAGTAGACAATGACTGAATTTTCATTATTGGGTAAACTGTTCCTTTAAGGTTAACACTTAAAATGACGTGCAATCACAGCCTTGCCATTTGAATTTTGCTCTTTGCAGTGAGGCTATAAAAAATGTTCCAATGTATAAGTGGTTATATAATACAGGCTATTATGGGATTATAATATTCCCTCCAACATGAGTACATTTTTAATGTTTTGGAGCAAAAAGTCATTCTTCGATAAAACTTTTCCTGTGCGGAGTTTGTGAACGCCAACTCCAGATAATCATCCCACTCAAATGACAGAATAAAATATATCTCCTGCCTGCAGTGCATTTCCTGAAAGCTTAACATAAGAGCTATTGATTGGATTTGGATGCACATCTGATGGCGTTTATAATTGTTGATATTGATGGCAGAGCAGAATATTACATTGAAATCTGCAAGAACACAAGCGGTGATATCACTTTCTGTCTGCTGCCATGCTGTTAAAAGCATTAAAGTGTATTCATGGAGTGCAGACATTGTCTGTCTTCCTTATTATGTGAATGAATCAGCAGATGGTCTCCTTCTAAAAAGTCAAATCAGGTCTTTATTGTATATTCTACGCTGATTGATTAAAGGAATACCCCAATTATGTTTCTATTTTGATTATCTTGTTGCAAAAATGAAACAAGTCAATGGAGATTTGACTTTGTTGTGATGTGATGTTGTCCGGCAGCCACAGGCGATAACATTGCTCTGAAACATACACTGTTGTGATGAATGCAACCGCAGACGAAGAATGAAAAGGTGTGAATAAGTCACTATTTTGAGGCTCATTTACACCACATAACAAATGAGAAACAACCTAATTGGTCTATATGGATGCTCAGAGTCCCTTATGTTTTTTTAATTGCGTACACAAAACATGTAAGAACATGTCTGTGGTCTTAAACACGCATATAGCCAACATAAGATCATATAATTCCTACACAATGCAGACATAATTGCATAGTTTATCGCATAATGTATATGGAGATTTGCGCAGACACCGTCCCTTGAAGCTACTCAGTTTCCGGCTGCGTGAATGCAATAAAAGAAATAACTAGAGGTGTGGGGCAGAGAGGAGTGGTGCAATATTCAAAAATAAAGTCTGGAAACTACCACTCTGAGGGTAGTGGTGATTAAACCAAGAGACCACTTCTCGCTGTATTGAAGCATTAAAGCAGCGAGGAAGAAGAGTATAAAACATGCCGTCTGAAGATAATTATGGAAAACGTTTTCCTTGATCTGTCTGCTCTCCTCAAAACTCTTTGCTTGACGATACACTTGTGGTTTTAGGAATATAATATGATACTATTTTATTCAGTGATATTTATTGTATCAACGTCTGAACATTTCCTATCCAATTATAGCGATTACAGTCGTACTGGATAGACTGCGGCTGCAGCAGAAGGGGTGAATTTCATAACTTTTATGTGAGAAAAAAAACCACCAATTATTTGCCTTTCGCTTAAGTAGAGAAAATACACGGGGAGACATACATATGGTGATAATGATGATTATGTTTTATGCTTAATTAATTCATTTCCACACTGACATATGGTGACATCAGAACATTTTACTTGTTACAGCCCGGCTCATGAGGGAGAAGTGAAGCAACATCAAACCAGGTTTTTTGTTTTGGTATTAATAAAATGATTTATTTACGAGGAGCTTTTTGAATTGTTACAAATGAAAATAAATGAGGCAAACTTTAGAGAAAAGGGGCTGAAAAATGCTGTTAAAATCAATCAAAGGAATACTTTCACCAAAAGACTATTTTTAAAAGAAACCAAAACTGAAATTAAAATGTCACTGTCGAACCTGGCTCGGAAGAAAAACCAAAAGCAGCCAAAATTGCACCACTAAGCCCAGTGTTTCTAAACCAGGGAATTGCTTTTATTTCATTCTAATTTAATTTGACCAGACCATGATTACAGGGTGACCAACAAAATGTGCAACAATCAAAAAACAATAGCGCACGACTCGGCCAAAATACAACAAATCTTTCTTTAAAAATGGAAATTATATATTGTATTTTACAATTATATTAAAAATGACATATTCTTCCAAAAGGCATCCGGTTGGCAATTAACTTTTGCTGATTGTTGTAACAAAAATAATTGGTGTGTTTAAAAATAGGCCTGGCCCAGTCCCGAAGTAGTTTGACGAGTGCCTCACTGCTAGTTCACAAGGAATAAACACTAATTGACACAACAGTCTGGCAAAACAACGAGAGGCACAGCGGCGAGCTGGCAGGCTGAAGACATCAGCCGCCCTGACTGTAGAGCTGGCCAGACATTTGTCATTTCCAGTCCCCAAATTGTCTCCTCTGGATTGGAGGGCCAAGAACGGGTGCCACTCCAATCAGGGTGCACGGGATGTCAGACAGGAAGCAGTAGATGGAGTGCAGCAAGTGGATCCAATCATGTGCGAGTGGGACCACACATCCAAAATCAGCATAGACATCAAAACACTACAAGAAGGTTTAAACACATGAGGTGGTGCGTCGTCAGCCAGAGAGCAGTCACTGCGCAGAACAACGAGTCTGAACAGCAGCGGAGGGACGGATCGTCATCAAATTACGTCAAAATGTTAAACAACAATGTTGGCTCCCCCTAGTGGTCGCAGTAATGGTGACAGGAACGAAGGAGGAAGACAGGTGACAAAAAAAGAGTGGCAAAGTCAACATATGGAGGAGCTTTGAGAGGGTGGATGGATGAAACACATCCAGACGTTCACCCAGGAGACCGGTCATGTCCTGTGTGCAACCACAAGTCAGTGTTGATTTATTGTGACATGTGTAACGTATGTACTTCACTACAAAACACCCATAACGCAGCCTGCTTACATTAACCCAAACCAAGATCTTCTCAAGGACGTTACCAAGTAACTGTAATTTACAAACTGCGACCATGTCCAGCCTGTCCTCATCAGTGAAAAGAACATATTGGTGGACCGTGACAGTACTTGAATCTGACCCGTGTTTATGTTTCTTGGTAGGCAGCGACCTCTAGTGGCTGTAATATTTACTATGACAGCAAAGGAGGGCATCACGTAAAGTAGTATGAGGAGGGATAATGTCTTCATTAAGATGGGTCAAGTTAAACAAGATCAGGACTTCAACTGTGATTTATTTTAATTTACTAACGTAGTTAAGTAACGTCACACACATAATGTAACTAAAGTTACATATACAATGTACGTTTTCTAACCCAAACTACAATGTTTTCCTAAACCCAACCAAACCGTGAGCTCACGACAAAGGTCCAGTTGGCCTGTTGCTGGTACTCCCCAACGGTCATTATGTCATTTTAAGTGTTGTTGGCATTTGTTCTATTCAGTCATTAAGTAATAAGGACATGTTGCAAATGACGTACTAATCTCGGGTATACGGTGTGTCAGGCATCCGTTCCAAGCGGTTGGAGCATGATGGCGACTGGCTTAAAAGTTCTTTTCAGACTCTTCTCCCATCCGAACTGCTGGCTTATTTAAAGTGTTTCTCACATCAGTGCCAGACCTGCAGTGGCCTTTTGTGTCACTCCTCCCTAATAAACTTATGCTAATAAGCTGCTGGTAAATAAATCATGAAATATAAATAGAAGTTAATAGGCTCCAACAGAAAGCATGTATCTCTCTGAAAACACTTCTAATGATGTATTCCTTTGAAATAAAGTAATGAAATCACCCGCCTCGGGCAGTAGTCTGGAATAGCCTGAGCCTGACGCAGACAGCATTTCAAAATGTCCAATCTTGGTTTTCTACATTTACTTTGCATTCATTTACATAGTCCAAGGAAAACATCATTTCCTATTAATCCATCTCTTTTCCTGTCATCACCCACGTATTGTCTGGTTGTTGGTTTATCACGTCTGTTTGCGTGTTTATGTGTGCGTTCTCACTTCAGTCTGTAATAAGTATAAGAGGAAACAAACCCTCTTATTACCGTAATAGCTGATATTTGTCGTCTGCAAACAGCACATCGGGGGTGCAAAGTGTTTTGGAAGCATCGGCTCCACGAGGGGTTGGGTTTAATGATCGTATTGTAGGTGACACAGCAGATGATAGACAGTATAATTACATAAACAAGTAATTTGGTTAACTTAATGCTGAATCATCAAGCATCCCAACTGGAGGACTGAGACTCTGATAGTAACATAATAGCAGAGCAGCTGTGTCACCTTCGGGTGTCCTCCTCAAAATCTAACAGAAGGAGATTTTTTTTTTTTTGACGTTATTAGTGTGTAAATTTGCTGATGTACTCGTATACAGCATGATGACAACACTGTGGAAGTTTTTTTTTCCCACCCCCCACATTACTTTTCGACCTTGCTTCCACTCTTTGCTCTCTGGATACCACAGTCAAGAGGTGTGGTTTGTGGGCGTAGCTGCTTTTAAATTGTCCTTAAATATTCCCATGGTGTCCTCAAGCTGAGGTAATGGAGACTCTTTATTTTCTTATGAGGAGTCTCGAGGCACCACTGGGGCTTGTTTTCCCGCATTGCAAATCCTTGTTGTGTAGCAGGAGGAAGCATGTCAATTATATTAGGCGTTTTTATCAGACAGGACAGGCCTGGAACATTTTCTGCAAAATTTGTGAAGCACACGTGCTAAACCGTGCCTTTGAATGCTGGCACAAAAGCTGGATTCAATTCGTTCACCATTCAGCAATCAATTCAGCAAAGTGGATATTCTTCAAAATTCAAAAAAAAAAAAAAAAAAACTGAAAAAGCTTTTGCCATGAAAAGGTTTTCATAACGAAGCAGGAGATATCCGAATGAATGCTCGACCATTAGCAAATGAGGGGGTTTCTATTTACAATTTGAATTGATGGGATTGAAAGCAAATCAACCCCGGCTGGCACACATGGACATCAGTAACCTGCCTTCCACAGCTTTAGAGGAACAGCTATGCTAAACCTCGTCTATTTTTAGCACTGATGAGTGAAATAAATGTGGCTTATTGCCACCAGGAAGGTACTGTGATTATGAAGCCGTGAGTGATTTAGGGACGGGCTGATAGCACCCTCAGAAAGATAATTTATTTTCCATGTGTGTGAGAGCAGCAGCATCCACATTTTAACAAGGCAGCCAGTCACAGTGGAGACAGCCCAGCCGGGCTATAGGCGGCTGAAGTGGCTTGAAAATGAGCCCATTGATAGATAGTTAAAACCATGTAACTTAGCAAGTGCTGCCACGCATGTGATCCATCTCATTATCCTCGGAGCAGAGATTTTATCCTGCTGCCACTGCAAAAGTGCCTCCGTGCTGAGATGTGGCTGTTGGATCCACAGTTTGCAAAGATAATGCAATCACAACACTTCTGCACGGCCTCAACCAGAGCTGAGAGCCACAGAAATCGAGGGTGAATGTTTCAGAATAGCTTTGAAAAAATGGGAGAATGTAAAGAATCAGAGATGTTGGAGGGAGAATTTATACCGACGGGGCAGATCGTGACGGCTCAGAGCTTCAGTTTGACTCACATCTTTAAATAAGTAATGATTAGGTTGGTAACACTTCATAATAAGAGAATAAACGATCATTTGATGCAGGAATTAATGGAGGATGTATCGTGAATCTCTGTCCAGTAATAAATTGATCAAGTCACTGCAACTCTGTGTGATTAGTTCATCATCAGTCAAGAAATGCTAATTCACAGTCACTTCATACACTAATTGATATGTTATCAGGTTAAGATTGATTGCAGTTTCATTAAACTCTCAAAGTTTCTGACCCATATATTTGCTCACCTTCTCTCTGAACAGCACCAGTTTCTTGGGGAGGTCACTGACGCACTGGCGGCACGTTCAAGGCTTTCGAAGCGTCAGGCAAACTGGCTAAGCGATAATAATAGTGTTAGCAGCACTTGCCGTGATGAAGTTGCTAACCTAGAACTTCATGAAGGATGATGCAGCAAATCAATCGCTCTAAGAAGGAGGATCAGCCGTTCGATTCAAGTAACAATGAGACTGTGACTATGACACTGCCCATGATGGATGCTAGGAATAATATGGATTAAAAACATAAATAAATAGATTGGGTGCTGTTCTGAGACAAGACAAGCTAAGACATGGGTCGGAAAAAAAGTTTAACTGAACTACAAATCCAGCAAACTTCATCACAAGTCAATTAAAATGAATTCATTGATGATCCATCGGGCGTACTAATCACATAAAGTTATGGTAACTTGTTCATTTGTCGATAGCGAGCAGCAGGGATTCATGACACACCCTGTGTTGAATAATCATTAGTTACGAGCATTACGGCAATTAAGAAACTCAATTAGAATTCAGCTCCCAATTTATTTATGCGATATTGTGTCCAGATATGCTGTGGAGCCAACGAAAACCTTCTTTTTCTCTCAGCTCAGCTTTCTGCCACAATACTTCTGTCTTTCTTAAACAGCCCATGAGCTAAGGCTAATGCTCATTCATTAGTGGCAGCTAGGTAGCAGACAGAGGTCAATTGTATCCCTGCAGATTTGACTGCGTGCCCGTGCAGCAGCCTTCACTGTGGGCTGTTATCCACTCATTTGTCAGCCGCCTAGTTTACTCGTCTACTGTAGTCGGTGAGTAACAGGATGTGGCTTCTGCTACTTTATTAGAGATTGATTTCCTCTTTAAGTTGGAAACATTTTCCCTAAACGTTCCCCGAAGGGAAAGACTTCTCCAAAGTCTTTCTCTCGCACACACAAACAGCACACACACACACACATGTGCCAGTACATCATCTTTCCTTGTCTCGTAACTGAAACACATCAGGATTCATAAATAAAAGACAGAATACCTGCTCGATGCTCACAATTTGAAATGCTGACGGCTGCGGTGCATCATCTGTATTTCTTTAGTCAGCCATCATTTTTATGCTTTGGTTTGGTTTTAGAATAAAAAAAAAACAAAAAAAAAAAACACAGCCCTGAACTCCGGGTGTGTGTTGTGTTTGGCTTGACACATAAGAATCACCAGGTTTTCTCGCAGTAACAAGGTCTTTTGTTATGATTAAGAAATATTTTCTTTTTTTATTACAAAGCCTGTTTCCTCTCTTATGAAAATAAATGTATTTTCATCACAGGGCATTTTTCTTATTATCAGGCACAGGTTTGAATCCTCGTCTTGGCCACCAAAAACACATCTCTGCTTTAACCAAAGTTCAGTTCCATCTATTTATTATCAGTAACGATGACGTGATTGAGGTAATCACATACATCGATCGTTAACAATGTATTAATTGTTGTAAGTAATTTCTAACTAATGGAAAACAGAAGATCAAATGTATCTGATTCTGGCTTCTTAAATGTGAATATGTTGCCCTAAAATGTGCATCCAGACATGAGGGGAACCTGATCATCAAGTTTGTGGTGAGACTAATTCATAGAACTGAGGAATCAATGTACAGGGAAGAAGTTAAACACCTAGAGAAAATAATCTGACGCTCAATGCGGACAAAACAAAGGGGGTGATCATGGACTTCCGAAGGTCTCAGCCTGAGCACGCTCCTCTCAGCATCAGTGGCCGCACAGTGGAGAGAGTGGAGAACATCAAGTTCCTCGGAGTGCAGATCTCGCAGGACCTAAAGTGGAATAGAAACACCTCAGGGATCACGAAACGGCCCAGCAGAGACTGAACTTCCTGAGGAAGCTGAAACGAGCCTCTCTCCCCACCAGCGTGCTCAGGACTTTCTACAGTGGTGTGGTGGAGAGTTGTATCTCAACATGGTACTCCAGCTGCAGTATGTCGAACAAAAAAAGACCTGCAGAGAATAGTGAGAGGAGCGGAGAGGGTCATCGGGTCATCAAAGTTTCCCTCCCCTCTGTCCATGAACTCTTCCAATGCCGCTGCAGGAGCACTGAACATCATCAGGGACGCCTCCCACTCTCTCCATGCATTCTGTGAACTGCTCCCATCAGGAAAACGGTTCCGGAGTCATAAAGGCCGAACTAACGGACTTATCAACAGCTTTCTTCCACAAGCTGTTAGATTGATGAACTGCTGATCTGGAGCATGTGCACTGATGCACTTCACGAGCCCTTAGTCATAGTTTTAGTTTTAAATTATTATATTTATATATTGTGTGTTACTTATTGTCTTCTGTTATTGATCCTGGAGAAACGTAATCTCATTTTTGTCGTGCTGCTTTGTTGGCACAACAAAATGACCATAAAGCTTTGATTGATTGATTGATTGATTAAAATGTAAATGTATGTTCTGTTATTTAGTCTTTCGATGACTGAAAACTGAATATCTTTGTGCTCTGGACAAAACAAGATATTTGAGGATGCCATCTTGGGCTTTTGGAAACAGTTCGAACCATTTTCTGACATTTTATAGACCAAACAATTAGAATTAATTAATAGAGAAAATAAATGACAGTGTTTTCATTGACTGATTTATATTAGGTTGCTGGTTTTGTTTGATAATTCCGGGCTAATACATCACAATCGTGGATTATGCAAGCCTTAAGTGAATTTCTAGACTGAGAATCAGTAGCCTAGTATGTGTGTAAGTATTTTTCTTATCATGTTGAAGACACTATATAACGCTGAAATTATCCTAAAATCTCAAGAAATGATCCGGCAAACCAAAGATGCCTTGAGAGTATCAGCTTTTCTGTTTAATATTTGTATTTTCTGTCTCAAATCGGACAGAAACAATGGAGTAGATTGCAAAAAAAAATCACAGCGGCCTGTTAAAGGTTAAATTTAATTCAGTTCATTTCACATTATGACAACATTATTTATCCTGTTTGGGACAGTTCACAGGACTCCATTAAATATGCGAGCGACATTAAACACGACACAGAGAATATATTGTGCGTTTCACATGAAACATAGCAGAGTCCAGATGTTTCCATTTGCATATTGGTTGAGTTGAAGTGCAGTAAGCATGCAGCAGACAGGTGTCAGATCCATATGTATATTTAAAATCCTTATGTCCACTGTGAGAAACCTCATAAACCATCATATTTATAATTCTCATCTGACTGTCGCCACGCAGGTATTTTGCCTCTCTGAGGTTTCAGAGATGAGACGAATCCTCTCGTCTTTTTTTCTGGGCTTTCCTGCCAAGAGTTTAACTCTCAAAGATTTCGGCTTTTCTCCTTCCAGTGATTCTGGAGCACACGCTGTTAATGCCAGAGAGCCAATCTCTGTCCCTTTGATTGGATATTTGAAGCAAGAGATAATACACTGTCAATAAAAAACACTGTAAACGTTTGATAAGACCTTTTTCCTTTTCCTTCACTCTGAAGGTGATTAGTTGCCTCAAGCGGCGCAGTGTTGGCTTCCCTCCTCTAACGCTTGTGATGGTGTGTGTGTTTTTGAGGACTTTTCGTATTTTTCACCTGCTGACATCACTCAGTTGTAGGATTGAAAACACAAAAAACACACCAATGTAAGTCTCTTGGGTGGAATAATGACTCTCCGCTGCATCGAGTCATTATTTCAAAATGGTCGATCTTTTTTTTGTTTCTGTTTTGTTTTTCTGCAGCCATATAATTGCACATGATTAACTGTTGGGAGGAATCAGTTAATAGCAGCCTGGCAGGGCTCTTTGTTGTTTTCTAAATATTAAAATGCTGCATGCAGGATGAAGTCTGCTCCCTGACTGAGGATCATGTTTTGTCAGATCTTTATATGTTGAAGGATCAGCGTAGATATAATGAAACTCTGTACATCAGTCTTTGTGCAGAACAAACACGGAGAGCTGGAGACTGTTTCTGGAGGACGTAGATTTCTCTATCACATGTTTTTCAGGCCAGAGAAACTAACAGTTTTGGATCAAACGAGTCGTCTGCTCTCCAGGGAGGCAGACTTGGGTCAGGCCCAATGCAGATTTCATGCTATTCTGGACTGCTGAAAACCTGGATTCTCTTTCGCTCATCAGCACTTTGCCAAAGTTCTGACATCATTTTTGTGCTCACAATTGCAAGTTTGGGACAGCTTACATCGGGTCACCAATACGACAGATGTCGGGTTTTATAAATCAGTGTTTGCATCAGTGCCGGCGGTGATGACAGATTTAGGGTCCGCAGCAGATTAGAGTCACGCCCCGTGTCACAGTTATTGATATAAGACATACTGTAAGGGAATGAGGTTGTTTTTGTTCTATTGAGTTTTCTGGGGTTGGAGTAGATTCTATTCTCTTCTGTTTTTTTCAACAATGAGAGAAGTAAGTGAGTCTTATAATACGGGGAAAAGATCACATGATTCATGTGATAATCTATCACTTTGTCACACCAAATCACATCACTTTAGAACACACACTGGTCCATCGTGTACTTTTTATTCTGAAATGTGCTATTCTTCATATTGAGTACTTTTGGTATAGCAATAATCTCGAAGATTTTCATGTAAATAAATATCTGTTAAGTCACCGTCTATCGCCAATGATGATTGAGTCTGTGGCTCGCTGATGAAAGCCCTCGCATTTGCTGTAATACCAGAGATGCACACTGGGTGTCGGTGGCGACTTTTCCGGAATATCATAAATAATGTACAGTTAGCAGTGGTAGGTCGGAGACAGAGAGAGTAGGTAGTTCACACGCATAACAGTTTAGTTTGTCCTGGTCTCTGCTCGAGTCAGGACTAAACGGTTAACGTTACTGTTGACGGTCATGGCCGAACAAAGAAAAGACAGATAATGGACGATGGAATGGAGGAATTAATGGAATGAAATGTTATGGAGGCGTGGCAATACCGAATATACAGTTTGACTTTCAAAATAAAGCTTGCGGTAAAAAACATTTCAGGTAATGGTCACAGCTTTGTTAGGTGTAGGCACCGAAACCACTTGATCAAGTTTGGGAAAAGATTTTTGGTTTGGGTGAGAATAAGAACTCTCTTAAAACGACTGACACTGATCGTTGGGTTCTTATGGGAAGTAAACCCACTGTGAAAGCTTTGTGTTTGAGTCATCCATATTCCTATAACGGCCTTTATACTAAGCTTCATCCTTTACTCCTGTCATCATCGCCCCCTGCTGGTACTCCACTGCCTTTCACACCCACTTCTCACACCGAGGTGAGGCACTAACATGGTATCCCCCAGTGGATCAAAGGGCGTATGACATGCTTTGGCGTGATATTGGGCTGGACAGTTGTTGCAGGTAGTAAAATGTTTGAAGTCTGATTCAACATATCTGTGTTATGGCAACTAAAATCCTAATAATCCGTCCTGCTTGCAAGCCAGTATCTCCCAGTGTTTGACTGCCTCCACTGTTAGCCCAAACTGTCATCATCAAAACATAAATTGCTTTCTCTCTGCAGAGAAATGCATCATCGCCGTTTTGTTGACGTCGATGTATTAATCAGAAAACCCTTCATCTGTTACCTTTATTGAACCGACCCCATGATTTAGCCATCTCTACTTTTACTTCTGCGTCTCCAAATATTCATTATGCAGAGCAGTTCCCAAATCTCCACACCGGCTCGGGCATCGCCTTGAGCTCCGACGCGAGCTGTAGTTCAGAATGAGTGTATCAAATTTCATCAGCTCGCCTGTAAATCAATCACAGCCGCGGCCGCTCGATGGAGAGGGCAGCGGAGTTAATGCACCAAAGTCAAGAGGCATACCTGGGCTTTTTTTTTTTTTTAGATATTATCAGTCAAGGGAAGTTTGCAGAGATCCTGAACTCCCTGCTTTACATGCTCTCTGCGAAGCATGACCGCGGCTGACCAATGAGCAACTACTACTGGGGCGATTACTAGCGTTGCTCAAGGGCACACACCAAAAAAAAACAAAAATATTTAATGTTCCCTTCCTCCTCTCCAAATGTTCAATCTTCATCAAACTCCAATGAGAGCCAGCACCTCATAAAGTATCTCTGGTTCTGTATTTTTAAATCAACACATTAGTAATAACGTCTCAGCACTGTCTCTTAACACCCTCGGGCTGCGGCTGCACTGGCCTTTTAAAGGTTTATAAAGTGAGGTGATTATCTTCCAAATGGTAAAGTGTAGTGTAATTCAGTTAATTCACTGTATATCGCATTCATAGTTGTTGATATACTCCTGCTGTTGTGTGCGTTCTCCGACAGACAGTAAAACATCTCAGCTGCAGAGTACACAGTGTACACTCAGCTGAAGTGATTCCATTTGGTAAAAAAAAAACAAAAAAAAAACATTACTTTGAAAACAAGCACACAGAATTTCAAGTAGCGTCCCTTTTGTTTTTCTTCCGACAAAACAAAAATGTCAAGTCTGGAGCTTATCTGCGTGCTCCCAGAATGCACCAGTCTGGCTTTATTGTGTTCAACAGGATTGTAAGGCTTGTTGGTTAACTTCGCATCCTTCACTTATAAATGATAGCGTGCGGCGCGTGTGGTTTGCCACTTAATACGGGTTTGATTTATGTTGCCGTGTCACACTGACCCTAATAACCGATTGGCCCCGGCGCTGTTTCGTCCTACCAGGTGATTCCTCTTGCTGCTCGGCAGTTAATTCAGTGGTGCTGATAGTGAATCATGACCAAAACAAAGGATTCTGACCGCATGCAAAACCTGCGTCGAAAAAGCGACCGTGCAAAAACGTTAAGCATGTGGGTCCGGGTGTGTTTTAATTATCTGAAGAAGTACTGTCCACAAGAGGGAAGTGTTATCACATTCATCCTGCCATTCATTTACAGGCAGCACCTTCACATGTCTGGTCCTGTCAGGTCGCTGCAGGAGGAATGAACGGCTGAGGAAGTGAGGAGGAAGGAAGTGAGGAAGGAAGGAAGGAAGGAAAAGAAGGGGGTTGGGTGCGGTGCGTCAGCTCACGGCTGGCTCATGAGGTAAACTAGACCCCCTCCTCCCTCCCTCCCTCTAATGCACAAGCATACACTTAAACACCAAGAAAATTACTCCTGTAAATCATTTTTTCCCCTCTAAGATTGATTTTTTCCAGTGTCAGTGCAGGAACGATGACTCCGAGGATGACTATTTGGATCATATTTTATCTTCAGCTGCCCCACCCTGACTTATTTGTTAAACTTGTGGTTTGCATGCGGTTTGGGGTGTTGCTGGGGGGGGGGTGGTGTGTCCATGATCGTGCCCTGAATGTGAAAAACACAGCTACATTCTCACGTATACAAATCATATGAAAATTAAAGATGCAGTATGTAAGACTTGTTGACTCTTGAATTCATACTGCAGACAAGTAGGGGGCAGCGTATCACTAGTGTGACCGCCGAATGCTGCTATCGGTAGCTGCTGTTAGCTGCGTTACTCAGTTAGACGTGTGGCTCGCTGGGTGCTCGGAGTAGCATTAGAGGTCAGGACAGGCCGCGGCTAGCTGCTTAGCATGCTAACTTCAGCAGATGTCTCTGCAGCACAATACATGAGGTCAAAACTCTAATTTTAGAGTGTTCTAATTAATAATTTTAAACTAATATTCCTACATATTGCACCTTTAATGATGCAACAACAGATATGTGGCTCTTTTGTGTGTGTTTCGTCGCCCCACCTTGTTACGTGGCTCTGTGAGATGATTTCATTTTCATTTAATTTGATTTGTTTAACCGCGTTCAGCGTTTCTAATCGCGACAAGCGGGGGGGAAACCGACAAAACACACTAAAAAATCTAGACTTGATTTGTCCGACTCTCATACTGGGGTTCAGTCTACGTCCTCAACCTTTGAAGGAACTTTTGATTTAAATAAAAACACGAAGCTTCAGTTGATTCTATATCAGTCCTCAAGGTTTCTGTGGGATTTCAAACATATGAGTGGTGTTTCATTTCAGCATGACTGTACAGCCTGTGTGCCCCCCCCCCCCCACTCCTCCACGGATCCATCTCCATCCTCCTGAAAATACTCCGTGTCTCTATCCCCCTCTGCGCCACACCGGGAGGCCTTTTTGGAGACGTTTCGACGCGCAACTAAAAGTTTGAGTCACTTCCTGGAGAGGGGGGTCTAACCGGGCTCGCTTGTTCCAGAGGATGGTTTTTTTTAGCTTTTAGCTTTTTTTTTTTTTTTTTTTTTTTTTTTTTTTTTGCAGGACAATCTAGGCTCCTCCCCTCATGCACAACGTCACCCGATCCCGATCTCTCTCTCTCTCCCAAAGCGTCAGCGATAGTCAGCAACACACACACTGTGGTGGCGGATTAGCGGGGCGGTGCGCAGAGCAGAGCAGAGCGGGATAAAGCCACACTGTGTCTCATCCACACAAAACAGGAGCGAAGAGAGGAAAAAGGAAAAAAAAAAAAAACAGAACCGGGGGAGGAAGCGCATCCGACCGTTCCTCACACTTTCCAGCAACTTCACCGGGGCCTGGTGTGTGCTGATCTCTCCGGCTTGGGACAACCGGGAACTTAACAGGGAACTAAAAAAAAAGCGGGACGGTGCCGGCAGATTATCTGTGTCACACACACGCACACACACACACACGCATTGAGAAAATAATAATAATAAAAAAAAGGCGACGTTTCCCTCCGGAGCAACTGCGCGACAGTTGGAAACTTCCCAGCGCAGCATCGATCGAGGACCTCCCGCCCACCTCACCTCCGATCCACACGCCTGGAAAAGGGGGGAGAGAGAGAGAGAGAGCGAGAGAGAGAGAGAGAGAGAGAGAGAGAGAGAGAGAGAGTCCTGCAGCCGCTGCGGTGGATGGAGCAACAAAGGCTGGATGGTGAAACGAGAAGAGCCGCTCTGATCACAACTCTCCTTCCTCTCCTCGCCTGAAAGACTACCCCCGTCCTCCCGCAGCACCGCCTGGATCTCATTTCTTTCTGCACAGAGGGGGGAGACTCTTCCAGGGCAAAACTCTCCCTCCAGACGTGAAATTGATGCTTTGGCACGGAGGAGAAGCGCACCAAAAAGTCTCCTGCTGCCGCTGCTGGTGCCGCTCACTGAGGGACGAGGACTAGTTCTGGGGGCGCCGAAGTGGGATTTTTTTTTTTCTGCAAGAAGAAGAAGTTACATGCTCGGTGTTTGTCGTCTGGAGTGAGACCCCCCCTCCCTCCCTCCCTTCTGTTCGACCACTCTCAGGTTATCACCAGAGGAAGAAATCCGGATAGTTTTTGTGTGTTTTTTTTGGAGGGGAGAGCCATGGCGATGTGTGTGGGGATGTGGATACTCCTGCTGGCGCTGCACGTCCAAGGTAAGAAAATAATAATAATAATAATTAAAAAAAAAAACCACGCAGGACACAGTGTGCGTGCGCTGCGTGATTGTTTTTGCAATGACGCTTGATTGATGCGTGGATGTGCGGATCGATGGCTCCCCGCAAAGACGTGCAAATGTAAGAGAGAGAGAGAGAGAGAAGTGGAAAGTGTTTTCAGTGGAAGCATCCACACGGCTGCAGAATACTCATCTGTCTGCAGGAGCAGTGAATTTACCCGGGCAGCAGGCAGATGGCGATATATGCGAACCGTGTCGGGCCCGACAGAGCTCCCCAAGTTTTAACCCAATATCTCATCGTGATGTGGAGTCGGAGCCACAGAGAGCTCCTGCATGATAATTGAAACCTGTGGTGGACCTGTTCTCCTTCAGCTCCCGTCTGTCTGTCTGTCACTAATCTGAATTTAGTAACCAGACTTAATATCCAAATCCTTCATTTTTTTTGTTAATCTGTGGATTTAAACCCACTGGCCTTTACTGTTATTTATTATTATCACTAATATTTTTATTATTATTAATAATAAATGATGATTCTGTGAGTAAGAGGAAGGGAGGGTGACTCAGGATGGTGTGACATTTGTCTCTGGGTCACAGTCACACTCTGAGAAATCCTCCTGAATGCATAATAGATTATAAAGAGAGATAGAAGGGTGTGTGTGTGTGTGAGAGAGAGAGAGAGAGAGTGTTGGGCGGAGGGTGAGGTGTGTGTGTGTGTGTGTGGTGTGTGTGTGTGTGTGTGGCTGATAAATGGAGTGATGATATGACATTAAAACGTCCCAGAGTAGCGAGCCTAATTATTTAAACGCGTGCTTAGTAAGTGTATCTGACTGATATCGGGGGGAAAAGAGCATCATCAGTCTGGTTTTATTGACAACCTTCTAATTGGGAACAAAAACAACAGCCAATAGCCCTGTGTGTGTGTGTCTGTGTGTGTGTGTGTGTGTGTGTGTGTGTGTGTTTGTGTGTGTGTGATCCATTATTCAGAGTGTGTTTTCTTTGAGGCTTAGCTCAAAAGTTTGCCTGTTTGTTTACATCCCAGATGAGCAGATTGTGTCCGGCGGCCCTATTTTAAGAAAAGGGGAGAATGGACGAGGGGGGTCGAGTGCGGTCAGGATGTGTCAGATCATGTTTGGGCCGGCGCTGATCCCATCCTCGTTTTTTTTCCCCCTCTGACGGAGACTGCGCCCTGTCCAGTGTTCAGCTGCTGTGAGTCTGAGAAGAGTATAAAAAAAAAAAAGAAGAGTCCTTCTGTCACATCTGGGCTGTTATTCTCCCCCTCCTGCCCCCCCCCCCCCACCCACCCGAGCTTCGAGAAACAAACCAAGACGTTGACCTTGTTCGCTGCGAGGCTCCTCGTGGCGTCACGTGTTTTTAAGACTGATTGAATACTTTGATCAAAAAGCCCCCGTCTGATTTACATTGAGGTGATCCCTTTGCTTGTGGAGAAGATCAGGATTAACTGGTTCCCTTGGGATTCACGGTGGAAATCTTTTTGAAGCTGTTCAATCACGGGGAGTGGAAAATGTCTCCGCCGCCGCTCTTAACGTGTCCTGGAAACGTCTCAGTCGAGTAAAGCTGGGAGGGGGATGTTTTTCTAAGTCCAATTAGGCCTCGTACGAATGCACTTTGCTCTCGTTTCTTTCTCTCTTTTTTTTTTTTAAACTGCTGTATTTAAAACCCAAAGTGACTGCATAATTCATGCCCTCAGACGTCCTCACGAAGGGGAGAGCTCGGGATGATGTTTTATTCCAGCAGTTGTCCCGGACTCTTTCTCTTTTGACATGCAAAAACAAGACTTTTTGGTCTTTCACCTCGAGGTTAAAAGGGCGTCGCCATAAATGCCCTGCGTCTTTTGATGGCCTAATTGATATACAACCTGTTCCAGACTCTTCCCTCATTACCCAAGCACAAACAAGTGTGTGTGTCTGTGTGTGTGTGTATGTGTGTGTGTGTGTGTGTGTGTGTGTGTGTGTGTGGGAGGGGGGGGGGGTGGTCTTTAACACATGCGAGTAGCAACAAGCAGGCGAGCCCCTGTTGCTTTTATCCATTAGGGAATGGGAAGCCATTTGTGCTTGTCATTGTAATAACCGTTTGTAGAAAACACAAGAGTGCCAAATTCATAAACAGAAATGATTTGGAGCCGCTCGCCAAATAGATTATCAAAAAAAAAAAGGAACATTGAGAATAATGGGATGTGTGAATAATAACGGCAGCTCTGCTCCGGCTTTCTTGTATTAGCACGCGGTCTCTCCTGTATTTCCAGGCTGATGTTTTAATTGAGTGTGAATCGAGTTAGCAACCAGGTGGTTGTTTACGGCTTGGCTCCATCCCCGCGGTCCCGGTGCTGCACGAGCCCGTATAGATATCACTCTCGGCGGCGGGGCTAAGGAGATTTTCCAGCTCTAATTCCTCATCTTAGTTGGATTAAACATTTGGGAAATGAACGCTGAATGGTGGACAAGCTTCAACTTTGAATGTGCTATTATTCGGGGGGAAGGGAAATTGTGTGGCTGCGAATCATAATCTTTGTAATAACTTGGCAGCATGTGGGCTAAAATCACTCTGCTGGAGGCCCCCGTTGTTCGGCTCCCGTCAGTCATTTCCTGCAGCCTCTCTCGTGTGAGTTTTGTCCTCGGAATTGTTTGGTAGTATGCTCCTCCGCTGACATCACGGCACAGCTGCATCGGTTTGTGTGCCGCCGTCCTTTAACTGTAGCCGTTTTTATACTTGGGCAGCAAGCCATCAATTTGGCCGTCCTTTCTGCGGCTAGGTCCGAGGATTTAGACAGAAGGCGGTAAATTGGGGGTCTGTTTTGGTCCGCCAGTTTGACACCTCGGAGGGTACACTTATTTCCGCCTCCACTGCTGTGTAAATCTGAGCCGTCGATGTGCCGGCAGTTGCGTGAGATGGGCGGAGGTGTCGATGACGTGCACTTTTGTGCGACCCACAGCCGGGGAGTTTTAAAACCAGGAAACAGCTGATCACAGCAGTCAGTCCGTCACTTCATCCGCGGACGTCAAGATGAGCAACTCGACAGCCGCTGAGATCCGGGAGATGCTAGCGTCTCCTCGGTCTCTGCAGCTGTTTGGTTGTGTCCGCTTGTTGTTGTAGCGGCAAGCGGCTAACAGTCGCTATTTTCAAATTAAAAGCCCCCTGCTAAGAACCCAGTTCTAAACTCCAATGGGGTGCAATGTAAAGCTCTTATTTTGAAGCCACATTCAACCTGCTTCACTGTTCACTGCCCAACTTCGTGCTTCATGTCACGTCACGTGTTTACGCCTACCCCAGTGGTGGCCAAGTGGCGGCTTTTTGGAAAAGAAGGAATATCACACCTCCCTTTTAGATAGACAAGGCGGCACATTGCAGCCTTTACCTTGCTGCAAATGTGCCACCTTTTCTATCTAAAAGGGGCTTGTGTTTATTCCCCCTGTTCGATTCTCAAGTGCCATCCCTCGCGAGACGTGAAGCCCGGGTGACATTTCCTGTTTTGTTTTGATGGACAGCTTCATTGTTTCCGCTTCTTTAGGGTTAATTGCGCAGCCAGCCGCCTGGATTCTATGCACAGGCTTGTCACCGAAGCCTGACACACAACAGTTCATTTTGACTCGAGACAAAACGGCGGCATGCTGCGCTGCCGCTGCAGTGTGTGTCTGTTTGTCAGACTCATTTTTCGAAGCACACGGAAATCCACCTTTTGTGTACGAAATGTCACGCACTTCAGCGGGATTGATTGATTGATTGACGGAGCAGGCGGGGGGTCTGGGGACAATTACAGGGCCTGTTCATAAATAGTGTTCTAACAGGTGTTTGATGTGGAGCACTGAAACAGGCAAGGGGGAGTGTTTCCTCAGATGGCTCCTGGAACAAATACTGCAGCCCCACTGGAAAACAGTAATTAGCATTTTGACTTTGCTAATTTCTTCTCTCTTTTGAAGGGAACTGTAATTGCTGCTCGGCAGCGCTCTTGCATTTCACGTGGATGACAGTTGTGATATAGTGAAAAAAGAGGGGGGGGGGGGAGTCACAACGGGATTGTTGGGCCTTGATGGTCTGGAGTGTGAATGCAAATTGCTCTGATCCTCGCTCCTTTGGGGAGTCTCCCTTTGGTCCCCGCTGAGGTGATGGATGGGAGACAGAGAGCTCCGGGTCCTGGGAGACTAGCTTGAGGGGAGCTGACAGGAGATTAAGCTTCTGCTTTTTGCAACAGGAACTAATGGAGGCACTTGGCCACTCAAACTTCATCTCTTTGAGCATTTAGCTCATTGTGGTTCTGCTGTCAGCTCTTTAGCAAATCCTCCTCCAAACACTGCGTGAGACATCTTTTTTCTTTTTTTTTTTTTTTTTGTGACTCTGGAAATGGAAAGTGGCCCCTCCGTTAATTTCCGGAGCTGCTCTCAAACTACTGATATGTCTTTTTTTTTTCTTCTGTGAATTAGCTGAAGTTTGGCTCCATGCACCAGAAGGCACATTCTCAGTTTTTTTTTCCTTTTTGTAGGTTTCCTGATGCACGTTTCCGGCCCCCGTGGTCGCTGCATAAAGGCTGCGTATCACAAAATAGATGAATAAAACATGACAATGAGCGCTGAACCTAAATAATGGAAAGGTTATGACAAAATGGAGTGTTCTCAGCGCGCGGAAGACTGCACAAATAGTATTAAAGACCGAATGAATGTTAAATTAAGTTCACCTCTCCGGTTATGCAGAGATTTTATTCGCGATGAGCAGTGGGTTTCTCAGGGCCTTGAGAGAGGAGCTGTGGTGATGGAATAGCTTGGATGCGATCCCCACCCGCCATCACTGAACGGAGCTATTTTAGGGCGAAGTTTAGTCAAATATCACAAGTAATGTTTGTCCCAGACGCCGGCTGTCTAAAGTTACCAGATAGCTTGTTTCTGTCAGAACACGCAGTTCAGTGTCACAGGCAGCGTTGTTATTTTGGTGTACAGTGTCTCTGAGGCGTCCTCTCCTGCAGCCTCCATGTTGGCTCGGGATGGGAAACACGTTTTTATTGGGCCGGCTGCAGCTGCAATTTTATGCTTTAATTCCCTGAAATTTCTTCTCTGTTTCAACTTGAAATCGCACAATCAGCACAAGTAAGGGAAAAAGGGGAAATCAATAACAGGGATCAGATCTCGCCCTGAGCTTTTTCTGATTTGGCATTAATCTGTCGAGTCTTCCTCCCTGTGTTTAGCCCTGCCTTGTCAGAGGGATTAAATGGTTAAATTCCTGCTCTGCTCCTGACTACACTTGTTCCATATTCCCCTTCGCCGTTTGTCAGCTGGCTGTTCCAGGATCTGCGGAGAGGCTTATTATGGTTTCCCGGGTTGATGTAAATCTCCTCTGAAGAAAAAGTAAATAATCTCACACGTTGGAGGGATTCTGACAGCCTGCACTGCTTTTATGTGACAACGTCTCGGCTTGCCAATAGCTTGTAGAGTTCCTTTTGCACTATTTCTCCCGCAGTGCTCAGTTTCTATAGTTACTACCTGTAATCAGTCATTTCGGTTTGAGACAAATCATGTTTATCTCTTCACAGGCGCTGCGTCCGCATCTGTGTGTGTTTTGTTCCGAGCCTTCTGTGTGAAGGGAACGCAGCCTTTTTTTAATGCATCATTTAATTTTTTTTCTGGTGCAGTCGTCTTGTATTTTCTGCTTCGCTGGTTTAAAAAAAAAAAAAAGTAACCACATGGGAGTACTGTTCTCTGCTCATTGTGTCTGGCTTTACAACTGGGGCATTTAGTCACAGCCTGATCTGGGATTGAGAGAGAAGATAATTCCTGGTCTGCCTTTAAAATAAAGCAGATCTGATCGGTGCTGCTCACCACCCCTTCCACCCCGCACCCCCATGTGTGACTGCCTGAACAGGTCAGTTTGCAACAGGCAGCTGGGCTGATGCGCCTCCATTAAGGAGCAAAGAAGTCCTGATAAGCAGTCAGTGAACGAGCTGCTGAGTCTGAGGAGAAAGAGTGCAAAATGGATCCTGTAGGGTGGAAATACAAAATCTATCATGATAGCCGATGTTGACCTGATACCAGTGCTGCAGGGAAAACCATTAAGTGGTGTCAGAGGAAGCATACGGAGCATTTTCTGTTGCCTGATTGGCTTGATTAGTGTTGAGGTGTTGTTAAATTGGTCTGCAAGCCGAGCGAGCGCGCTCTCCGCCTGGCGTTTCACCCGCCGGCTCTCCTTTATGAACCGGTTGAGGTGGCCTGGGATTCATCCTTAAACTTGATGGACTAGTTGAAGCTGCTGCCACGTCTTCTGCTGTTTGACTCAGTTGAATTTTGTGCTGACTCCTGCAGTCTCCTGACAAGAGCTGGCCTGCAGCTCTGCCTCTTACTGTCTTGGGTCAGACCAATATATCAGCTGGATGATGCATGGGGCCAGCATGGGCCTTAAAAAATAAATATTTGATGGAGGTTTCTCCCTGACAGCAAAATCGTTCTGATGGCGTTCTTTCCCTCCATTTTATTATCCCGCCGTTAAGAAGCAATATCATGTAACTGTTCAATAATTTTAAGTGTAATGTATTTTTCAAAGCCAATAATGTCTTCCAGAGAGTTTCTCTCTCCCTGCTTTAAGCATTTGAAAGAGATACTTAATATTTAGAGCCTGGCCGACATATTGGTAGTTAATTTTAAAACACCGATATTGTCTTATTACAGTTATATCAGTATTGTGCCAATAGATAACAAAATTAATCTGTGATCAGTGCAAAAGATGTGTGTACATTGGCACATTATTGGTTGTGCTGTAGTTTAATTAAAATTTTTGGTTTTTTTGACACTCGACAGTTGAAATAGGGACATTGTGATACCAATATCATTATCA
Source organism: Diplodus puntazzo (assembly GCA_963678695.2). Lineage (NCBI taxonomy): Eukaryota > Metazoa > Chordata > Actinopteri > Spariformes > Sparidae > Diplodus > Diplodus puntazzo. The sequence continues at coordinate 5,566,100 of OZ023162.1, read as the reverse complement.
GAGATGCCGGTGACGCTGCCAAAAATGCTGAAATTGGTGTCTGCAAGTACACGAGCCTCCGCACCGATCCACCACCACGTAATTTATTTATTAGACATGGGGCCCTGCTACTTTCCCTTTAGTGCAACTAACAGATTCATTACCACACAAGTAGCCACTATCCATAAGGGCAGCTGATGTAGCTTCAAGCGCATGCATGGCAGAACACCCGTACCCATAAAGTAAGCAGTACAATAATAAAATATATATTTCTTCAGCATCGATACACAAAAGTTCTCCAGGCTGAATATGTGTCTTCTCCATCCTGTGAAATCTGCTTTTTTTTTTTCTCTAGATGTGTGACCTCCAGCAGGTCAACTAGTACAACATTGAATATTTGGACAAACTGTCTCCAACTTCTGAGTGAAAACATCCGCGCCGCCTTCGAAAAAGAAAAAGAAAAAAAAAAAAAACCTGTCAATCCCATTACAAGCCTCCCAGCTCAGCCACTGCACATGCCATCCACTGATAAATACCCTCCAGGGGTGAAGCTGAAATGGAATATTAGCTTGCAGAACACATTTGTGTGAAAAAATATTGAACGTTTCTAAAAAAAAAAATTAGCGGCGGTTTCAGTCTTTTCGTTACGGAAATGTTCCGAATCAAAGTCCTATTGAAATTTCCGTCGTTGTGACAGAGCACGTGGGGGCTTCACGAGGCTCGGAGCTGATCTCCTGACAGAACTTTCTCATTTTTTTACCCACTTTTACTTTCTCCAAACTTGGGTGAACCCCCCTCCCCCTCCTCTCCACACCTCCTCCCCCTCCCTCTCTTCTTCTCCCCCTCTCCTCTCTCCCCTGTCTCCTCACTCTGCCTTTGAGGACGATGCTTGGCTTGTCGAGAGTCGGCTTGGTTAGCATTTGATACAAAAGGGGGTTTGTTTCATGAAATGTTTCCCTTTTTAATGAGTGATGGTGTTCGCTCATTTAATATTCCGCGCTGATATCTCTCCGGGAGCTGACTGTGCTTCAAAGCAACAGCGTGGTTGTAAATGGGAGTGGGTGAAGGAAGGGGGGGGGGCAACAGAGGTGGTATATGGGAGGGAGGGGGGGGGCTGCTTAGAAATCACAAACACAGGTTTATTTATTCACCCTGACATATAGCTAAGCTTCCAGTATGCTGCAGCTTGGTGCAAAGCTCCTTAGTGCCCTCGTCCTGCGCAGACAGACGAGCAGAATGCGACTGATAACAGGTCAGCCCCTGTGTCTGTCATATTCCTCTCCGTGTGCGCCTTTCATTCACGTTCGCGTCGCTTCCCCCTCTGTGATCCACTATAAAGCTAATTGCTCCGTCAAAAGGATTCCAGTCACTCGTACGCGAACATTTCTGAGAGTAATTCTCAGCTCTTTCCACCTGCGCCACAGCTGACATGATATTTTCTTTTTCGCCAGCGCTTGTCATTATTCTGAGATTGAGGTCAACCTATACGAGCGGTAGGAAAAAAAAAAAAATCTCCATCTCGCCTGTTTTTGTTCGCCGTTCGGCGTCGCTGTGAAGGAGATGAAGATAAACAGAGAGATGGCCCGCAGTTTGGCATTGATCCTTCCCATTTTGTTAGTAGGGTCTATGCCAAAGCAACTAATGTAGTCTGCTATTGATTCCCCGCTTTCAGGCCTGGCTGAATTTCACTCCGATGTTGCATTGTTCTCAGAGCGTCAGGTGAGCCAAACGGCCCCGGCCCTCTTCCTGTATGCCCTCTCTCTTTGTTTCCAACATTAACTGTGCATGTGCTCAACCAGAAGATTATAAATGAAAAACGAGTGGATCCGACCACGAGCCCCCGCCTCAGAGCGTGTAGAGGTTTGTCTATCCCTCCATCTCCAGTCTGTGTCGGCGCTTACTGCAAGTACACTTATAGAAGCTGTAGGCTGTATAACTGCATCCATCCTCTGAATACAACACATCCTGTGCCAGTAAAAGGAAGAAAATGAGAAAAATAACATAGCATTCAGTTCTGTTCTTTTCTTTTGTGACATTTATAGGAGAGGTCATCAGAACACGGGACTCATACTCATAGATAGAAGATGTGCACATAGCCTCCACATCAGAGATCCCCGTCACAAAGAAGTGCACACAGGGCCGCTGCAGTTTCCCTGATTCATTATGCTGGGGACCGACCGCTCTCCCTCATGAGGACCCTCCGCTGTTTAACTGCGAACAATTAGAAAACTACAATTCAGAGCTGCAACGGTTAGTTGATTAATCGGTCAGAGCTAATGGGAAGAAGTATGGAGGACGTGAGCAGAGACATCACAAAGGGCTTGACAGAGGAAGTGACGCGTAAACGTACATATAGAAATGAGTTATTTCCATCACTTCTGAAATGTCAGGATCTGCTGCCTGTCTTTGTCGGTCATGACAGCAGCTGAAGAGTTTTTTGGGGTTTCGGACTGTTTGTCAGACAGAAGATGCACTTTGTAGACGTCTCTTTGTGCTCTCTTTCAACAATTTCTCGACAACTTCTGAACGATTAAACGCGAAAATAATCGGCAGATTAGTCGATGATGAAAACGATGAGTCAGTTTAAAGCACTGCAGCGCCTCAGCCAACACGCTCGGTGACTCCATGTGGTATCAGTCAGGCTCGGCTCTGTTTTTTTGCAGAATCACTTGCAGCTGTTTTGCATTTCTTATTCTTGGAGAGAAAACTGCTCTCTCCTGGTGAGCATTTTTTCCGAGTATGAGACGGAGTGATCCCATTATCAGATTGGATGAAATGTTCACTCATGACGTTTCGTTTGACCCGATATTCCTGTTTGAGCAGCAGCACGCGGACTTTACGTGAGGGGGAACGGCGGTCTAGCGTAAGCCTGAGCTACGGGTAGCAGCAGAGAACCTTTGTTTAAGCCGACCTCGATCTGACTTCTGGTTGGCTTTGACGTTTTGTCTGGGTTACTTTTTTACTATTTCCCCTGGAGGTAATCATTCCCAATGCAGAATAGCTGCATATAAAATTCCGACTGTACCCCCTCGCCCACCTCTCTCCTCCTCTTCCTCCTCACTTCTTTCTTGCCTCTTCCAGCTGAATAACTTTACCAGGGGTTTCCACATGGGAGCTTCCTCTGCTGGCAGCACACGTCTCGCTTGGCTACGGGTTTGCAAGTGGAATTAACCAGTCAGGAATCTGGAAAGGGCTCTGATGCCAGTGAAGGAACCACGCAGGGCCATTTTGTAGTTCACAGCGTTTGTCAGGCGAGCCATGAAGATGCCAAATGTCACACCGGGCCAGAGAAACAGAAGGTTTTGGGGGTCGAGGGTCCCCCCCCCCCTTCCGCCCACATGCCACAACATAAGAGTTACAACGTTTATATGATGATAAGTTATGCAGATATAAGTGGCCACCAGAACGCCCACTCACTGACCCCACACCCACGTACTGTAGCTCACAGTCTCACAGATGTGTGAGAGTGAACAGTGAGTTTTTTCCTGCCTGTTATTGATGTATCCGAGTCGGATTTCTTTCCCCCACTTCAACCATATGTTCTGCTCACAACGAGCACAAACATCGTAAATATTTATTTGAGATGAATGCAGGGGCTTGCAAATTGTTCCCGGCGCTGTGTACCTCCTCTGTCAGCATTATGAAACCGAGAATAGAAGCTAAAGAGGAACAAATGTTCGAATGAGAAACTTGATACAGCGGCTGTTTAATACGGCAGCAAAAAACCCTTAAAATACCTTCCCTGTTACGGCCCGCAGCCTCGTGCCCTTCAGGATGCCAAGTTTCAAAATTGTTCTGCAGAATGGGTTTAAGAGTTTTACCTTCCTCTCTGAATCTCGGGAGGGAAAAACAAGAAGAAATTTGCAAAGGAAAATAGCAGGCTGGATGTAAAGAGGAACAGGGGAACTGGAGATTTAGTTGTGGAGCCTGCGGGGGATGGGAGTTTGCAGTGGGTCGTGCTGTTCCTGAATGAGGCTAGGTTCCAAGGGTGACTCTAGTTTGCCTTGAAATAGTGTTCTTGGCTGAAGTTGTTTCTCGGCCACATCGGGGGCTGCTCGCTGGAAGAAAGGACTTGTGCAAATAAAAGTTCATTCAATTTTTTCCGGCTCATTAGGCCCTTTTTTTTTTTCCTGATTCAGTGCGGGAAGCCAGTGGACCCCCCCAACACCAACTAATACCCTCCATTAAAGCTATCTTCAAACAGGCGCGTTGCCTGTTGCGTCACTGTGAGAATATTATAACACATAAAACAGTAAATTAAATTAAAGGCTCCGTGATGTGCTAAAGATCGTATTGTCTGCTAAATTAGTTTGATTAAAGCCCCTTTTTCTTTAATTTGAGTAATGAGCGAGTCAGAAGCTCAATCAGATCTTTTATAGCAAGTGGGTCCAAGTCAAGATTAAAACGGAAAGCCCATGTTTCAATAGGCCCGCTCAATATGTGATGAAAGTAGTCAGGGGGATGAGACTGATTGGATTTGCCCCACATCGCCGAGGGTGTGTTTCATCCCCGCTGTTTGTGAAATTTTTTGCTTAAGATGAAATAAGAAGCTGCCGGAGTGAGCGGCGCCCCGGTGGAAGTAATCCAAATAACAGGGCGCTGATTCTGTACGTGTCTATATGGGATTTAAAGGGTTAATCCTATTGATTGGGTCGCGGGATTTGCCCGTGTAATTCTGGCGGAAGGTTCTCTGACTTCTCACCGTTGAGGAGATCGGGTGTGCGAGATTCGGAGGGGGCAGATTTGTGTGTGTGCCGCGCTTCCCCCGTCGCCCCAACTCCTCTTTTCATTCTCACAGTGCTGACGCTTTGTGACCGGCGTGGGGCGGGTATTTGTTTTTGCAGGGAAGACCCGGGAAGGAGTGCGCCGAGGCGCGAACAAAACCCCCTCGCATGTGTGTGTGTGTGTATGCGTGCTTCTCCAGCCCCCCCCCTCGAGTGCGCAAGTGCGTACGTCCGTGCGCAGGCCCGAGGCGGAGGCAGCCTCGCGCTGCCGGGCCCTGCTCCCCCTGATCCTGACCCACTTTCTTTTCCCCGCTCGTCGCTCCCTCTTTAATTGCCGCGCGGCACACTGAGGCCATCTGCTCGACTGAGGCCCGTCGCCATGGAGATGCTGGGAGGCTTTTCGGATTTGCTGTGGACTGACCAACAGGGAAATAGAGGTCAGGGAATGGGGGCAGGGTGTTGGACAGTCATTGGGGCACCGGAGCCGCGTTGTGAGATACTCATCTGGCAGCGGTACACCTGTGTGATACATCAGGATCAGACACGGTCACGTCCTCGCCATACTTTTTTTAAAAAAAGATGTATGTTGTTGAGTGAAAAAAAAAAAAAAACGTCAACACATATAACCACAAAATCAGCTTTTAGGATGGATTCACTGGGCGCTGAGAGGTTCGGATCGGAGGGGCAGAGGACATGTTAATCCCTAAATTTAGCCACAAACATGAAAATAATGACGGTAAGCTTGAATGTCCTGGACAAAAGAGGAAAAATGAAAAAGTTTATATGGAACTTTCTGACATATTTCTTGTGAGTTTGGAGGAAATAAAAGTTTTTTTTTCTGAGTAGAACAAATTACTCATTTAATTTTTTGCTTCGAGCGCACTTTTTTTAGAAGCAGGGACTGTTTGTCCGTGTTGAGATTACAGCGTTGCCTCAGTCAGATGTGTATTTAACGCCGTCTCATCTGCCGGCTCTGATCGTACCGAGCTGTGTTTCTCTACCCTCATGAGTGTCTTTGTATATTTTGCTGCTCCTGCTTATTTCCTCTCCAATGACACGCCTCACTGAGGAAGCGGGCTGTGCTGTGTTTCCAATTAACACTCAGGCGTATTTCTGAGCTCTGGTCTGCACGGCTAGGTCGCCTTCCGCTCTCACTCTGTCAGCTGCACTCGCGTCAACCCATGCCCTGCGTGTTGTTTAAACATTCAAATATTCCACGCCGGTTCCGCCGGATCATTTGGCCAAATAGCTAAATGTGGCATTTTATTCCAGGAGAATGTTTTACTTAAACGGCTCTAATGGAGTCTCGGTATTGACCTCTGGCACGTGCGCAGCATCGAGCTTTGGGAGCCACTCTTTATATTTACTCCTCTTTTAAAGGTCAATATTGGTAGCTGTCATTTCTGAAGTGCCATTTATAGGTCAATACCTCATTAGTAATCCGGCAGAGTTTGGATCAAATGCAGCTGCTGTCTTGTCCGTGTCACTGGGCTGCAGTCATTTCAGCTTTCAAGATCAGAGAAAGGCCTCTGAATTCTGTTACGCTGATGCAGAACGTGGCGCGTTTTTAATGTCATGTAGTCAAGAAATCTGGCTTGTTTGACTCGAGGGACAGTGACTATTGATTACTTGCATTATTGGTTAATCTGTTCTTAAATGGTTTGTTTGCTAAAATGGAAGAAAATAATGAGAACCGTCCATCACAGTTTACGAGAACCCGATGTGACGTCTTCAAACTGCACAATGTTTTCATCCAACAAGCATAGATGGAGCTGGAAACGGAGAATGTCGAGTGACATCACAGGAGGCGGTTTATCAGATTGCATGCAGCTTCCTCTGGAGCCAAGAACGGCTTTATACTATTATCTTCACATATGCTGCAGTATCCTCCCCGACACCTGTAAACACACTTTAATGTGTAAAATTGGCGGTGTTACCCTTTAAGCTGCATCGCTTTCTGTTTTCCCGGGAGTGACGTGGCGTTAAGAGCAGCAGATGTTGGATCCGTTATGGATTTATTTTATTATATTTATGGACTAAATGATAAAGAGCTGCAAAACAACATTTTTCATCATCGATAAATCTGCCTGTTATTTTCATAATTCCTGGTTTAGTCTATATAATTATGAAAAATGCTCATCACAGTTTCCCAGCGCCCAAACTGACATCCTCATGTTGCTCCTTTTTGTCCAACCAACAGTCCAAAACCCAAAGATTCTTCATTAACTGTCATAAATAAAAAAAGAAAAGCAGCAAACTCTCATATTTAAGGAGCTGGAAGCAGCAAATGTTTGACATTTTTATAACTTAACTTGAATCCATCATCAAAGCAGTTGGCAATCAATCGAGTGATCGTTGCAGCTCTGTGTGAATACTGTAGCCTAAGTAGTTGTTATTGTGACGAGTAATGTGTGTCAGTCTGCAGTCAGCGTGCCGTGGCAGACAGACTAAAACGTGGAGGCAGGTGAACACCTCTTCCTCTGTACCCGATTGCCTAACAAGAGTCAGACCTCCTACGAAGGCTGTCAGAATCCGCCGACTTTGATGCCGTCACTATCTGCATAGACGCCTCAGACAGCTTATTTTTCTCCTCCATCACCCGCCAGTGACAGAGTAACACAGGAGGCAGTGACAGCAGAAAAGGTAGCTCTGTCAATTTAGACTCCGGCGAGCGCTTGATCTCTGAGCTGCCCAAATGTACAGTCAGAGCCGGAGTTAACAAGACAATGTACCCAGGGCCTGTAATTGGACCGGGCCCTTTTCAGCAGTGTGAGGAGACAGAGAAGACCGTCTGTCAGCTCGCTCTCCAGTCAAGGTCACGATGTCGAGCGCTGGATGTGTTGTATTTGCTGCCTCGCCCTTCGTCCTATCGCAGCTCACCCAGCTGCTGCTGTGCAGAGGTGGGGTGAGAACTGCTGCGCTCTGCGGGCCGCACACCAGATTATGTGCTCGCAGAGATTAATCAAATCGTATGAAGTTCTGCTGCGAAGGTGAAGTTTGGTCCGGCCTGCCTTTGCCTACACGCGCCCCTTTAAGCTAGTTGTTCTGTGTGTCCTTCCTGTCATTGCCAAAGGGCCGACGCATTTATAGCCTGACGTGAACCGCTGCAGTGATGAGAAATAAACTATCTTTTCAAAGGATTATGTCGCGACGGAGCGCTGAGGACGGACCTAGTTAGCCGAAATGATTTCCATAGTCCTTGTTGTGCCAAACTCCTGATTGCAGTTTGAACGGAGGCCACGCTGAAGGAGGACTCTAATTACCCCTCCTCAAGTGCACATGCTGACTGTGCAGTGGTGCCTTTTTGATTTGTTTAACAAGGGACGCCTTCCTCCTCTCTCCCCGTGTGAACCGAGCTGCACCGCTACTTTTGGCATCGTCCAGCTCCGGACTCTCTTCTGCAGCAGCGTCCACGGCTGTTTATGCTCAGAAGCCTCCGCTAGAAATAATTTCATCCCCCTTTTTTATTTTTGAACGGACAGCAGGGGGGGGGAGAAGAAAGCTCGTTCACTGTTCTACAAAACACAATCCACTCCACCCGCTCGACGGAATATTTATATATTTTCCCCTCCCGATGCCATTTTGGTCTGCAGAATCCCTGGAGAAGGAAATGCATTAAGCCACTCACTGTATTTACTAGTGTTGGATTGATGCTGATGCGTGAGGGCAGGCTGGAGGATGGAGGATGGGAAATTGATCATCGGTGAATGAGTGTCAGGGGATGCTTGATATCCACAACTGCTTTTCACGCTTTGAGCTTGAAGAATCCGTCGAGCAGAAACTCGGCGCCATCCGAGAATACAACTACTTACCGCGTAGATTAAGACATTGGTGTTTATTCAGGCGTACGCACTCCAGTTGTGCGCTTTATTGGACTGTACGGGATAATTGACTCACCCGGCTTGTTTGTACTCACTAGATTACTATAATGTGCAGCAAACGCAGACGCATCGGGGCGCTGAGCTCGTTGACGTGTTTCCTCTCACATTGCGAACGCTGGCGATATGCTCATGCAGTGTGAAAACCAGGCGAATCCCCGAGTTACACCTGCTCTAAAAAGTACGTATTTGGGGAATAATTGACAGATTGCAGGCTTACGTTGCCCTCTAGGAGTTTACGGCATCGACCTCCGAATACAGAGGAAAACAAAACAAAGAAATCCCACCCAGTAAACTCAGCAATATTTCCCCCGGTCCTAATTGTTTTCAGCCTGGGTTGCACGGAGGCATTCAATTTCATAATTCCTCCGCATCAACAAATCAACAACACGTCGGCCTTTGACTAGCAACCACTGTCAGTCGCTGGACTTTTGCCAAGGACGAATGCAGGAAACGTACAATTTCCTCTGTAAGATGGTGTTTTCAGAAATAAGGAAACAAACCTGGAGCCCAATACGGCTTCTTCAGTCACCATCAGTGCCAGATCAAAATAGATAATCCTCACAGTCACAGCAGGAGGAACATGTTAAGTACAGCTGGCTGGGTAAGATGCCCACTGCGGTATTATGTTGCGGAGAGTGGAATTATTTTCAAAAAAAAAAAATAAGATAAAAAACGGGAAAAGTGATGGGTGGATTAGCAGTTCTTGCTCCGTTGAAGATGGCTCTACAAAATACTCTGTTATTTGTTTGATGGTGTAATAGCGCAGGTGCCCATTGTGGAGGATCTCTATTGAGCATGGGAATGACAGTCGTGCATTTTCCAAGGTAATCCCCGGAGCAAAGGTCTGTTTATTTAACATTTACACAAAGAGCGTCTTCAAAACTGAGCACAGCTAAGAGTCTGTATTCCGCAAATACAGTCTGAATAATGAATGATCTCCTTTTAAAAATTCCCTGCGAGATAAACAAAAGCCGGGAATGAAAGGCTTATCTATGCGCCTTTGAGGTTTACCTTCCCACACACCTTGAACAGAGTTCTCATCTGACAAATCTTTTTTTTTCTCTCTCTCTTTAATTTGAAAAGGCCTGCAGACATTTAAAGAGGTAAACCAGTGAAAACTGCCATTAAAGGATGTGTTATATTTTGAATTGGAAAAAAAAAAAAAAAAAAAACATTTCAAGGATGGGGAGCGAGATCTCCCAGGCATCAGTAAGCTCTTTGTGCTGCATTGTGGACTCATTTGTTTAGCTTGTCTTCATGCAGACGGTGCTGATTTCCAATGCGGTGGATGAGAAAGTAGAGTTTATGAATAAGGAGAGGATTACAGGCATTACTGTTTCATGATGGTGCCAGTTTTATTTGAATCCGCATAATTGTCGATTATTTCGCAATCTTTGCAGGCGTCTCGGCTCGCTCCCACAGGTTTGTTGCCTGAATATGCAGGCTGAGTTTGCCACGGAAGAAAAAAAAAAAAGAAAAAAGAAAGAAAATGCCAAGTCATTATTGTAAATTAGATTTTGTTCTCAGCTGATTTCCCCAGTTAAACAAAGGTTTAATTAAAAATCGAAAGCCGCGTGCAGAATTAATGTACACATTTCGATGCAGCTCCTCTCACACTGGACGCGTCGTCATCATCATCCTCCCCCGCCCGCCCGCTCCGCTCGCAGGTTGGCTCAGCCAGGTGTGGTCGCCATGGGTGGCTGAGGCGACTTCCTGAACGAGTTTATTCAGAGGATTAATTAGAATTAGTTAATTAACATTCTCCACCGGTTATATCTTTCGGATTATTCAGCACCACGATCTTGAACCCTTAGATTTATGATTAATATTTATAGAAGGCTGTCGGGAGCTGTCAGCCTTCTATGAATCAACAAGGCTTCAAGACTCAAGAGCCGGTTGATGTGCTATAAATCAGCGGCTGAGCAGAGAAAAATCCCACCGAGATGAATGGAAAGGATCCATTTAGAACTGTGTAACCTTCCTGCGGCGGAGCCTCGCTCTGTGATTTATTAGCGCGAAGCTATTTGCTCCGCCCCCTTCTATTATATGTTTTAAGTATTGGAGGAAATGAATATGTCCAAGAGACTGAATGAGCTCAGGCAGCATGGAGGCAACTCATGCATCACAATGGAGTGTGTGTGTGTGTGTGTGTGTGTGTGTGTGTGTGTGTGTGTGTGTGTGTGTGTGTGTGTGTGTGTGTGTGTGTGTGTGTGCAGGCTTCTCTATCATGCAGACACACAAACACAGCGGTGAGGTTCCGCTATGCTATCCAGTCCTCCAGAGTGTGCTTGCATGTGTGGAAGTATTTTTAGCATGTCACACACCCACACACACACAGACACACACACACACACGTGCGGCGGTGTGTTTCCGACGCGATGTGTCAGGACAGCATCATGTTAAGGATTCAGTCAGATGGTCCTTAACGTTTGGCCCAGAGCTCTGCAGAAGGGATGTGTTTGTACCCAGCGCCGGAGGGGGGTCACGTGCTGACCTCATTGTGTGCACGAGTGAGTGCACTCTGCAGCATCCGTGCGCAGCTCCCCTCCACGTAATGAGAAAGCAACTTATCGCAGCCCTTACTAGCTAATAGATTGATTTCCCTGGCACCAATATCCTCGACAGAAAACATTTCTTTAGCCTCTCGAGTCGAGTTTGAGAGGGCGGCGGAAGCGGTGAAAAATGAAAATGGACCCCTTCTCTGAAAACTGAGACATTTAATATTTTTTATCCTCAGAAAGGAACTGACACGCTTTATTACTCTTTCCCTCACCACCCCGGCCCATCCTTCACTGGGAGCCGTGTGCTGCAGAAGAATGGAAAAGCACTTTGCGATGAAAAAAACACATTGCCTCTCCGTAAACACAGAGGTTAATGTCTTATTTACAAGCTGCAGCCCCCGCAGTTGACATGCTGGCACAAATGTCTCCCTGTCTGTCTGAAACACTGCTGGCAGAAGATGATCCAAGACAGACGGATCCATCTTCTGCCGTTCCTCCTCTCAGTGTCTCAGCCTCATGGTATTCCCATATCCTCTCTTCTGGACCCTTCAAAGATCGCAGCTGGCCGGCTTTCTTCACCGGTACATTAACTCGTGCAGCCTGCGCTGCTTCACTGGAGCAGATGCAGGGAGAAGAAAACAAAGCTAGCAGGCCAGGGGGTTAATCACACTCATCCCGAGGTCTGCCGCGCTGTTGCCAGGTGTGTCACACTCACAAGTACACTTTGCTTCCTTTTGTTGCTGCTCTTTGACCTCTGCCTTTCACACCGAGTGCAGTATGTGTTTGGGAGCACGTAAAGAAAAACAGGAGCTATTGTACAGCCTGAGCCGGGCGGATTTTCTTACAGCCATGTGTCAAGTTTGCATGCGAGTCGTGCCGCCAGGGCAGGAAGTGAGTTAAGTGATCAAGTGAGGAGTCTGAAAATCTTCAATGGTCTCGGTGGTCATGTTTTTTTTTTTTTTGTTTTTTTTTTACTTGCCCAGTCAGGCAAAGTGGGACAGAAACCTACTTGCCGACTCTCCCCTCTCCATCAGCGGTTATTAAATAACAACAAAGCCTAAAGGTTAATGTCGTGTATAATCTTATCCTCCCTGCCCTCAAACTTGCGGCAAACTGCCCAATACATCATCGGCGTTTCACCCACATCTTCTAACTCCACCCAACTAAGCTCCCGCTCCAGGATGACTGAAGTGTTGACTTGCGGTTTAACTCCAATAATAATAATCCATTGCCATTTTCTACATACTAGCTTGATGGATCAGTCTGAAATACTTCATCATCATGAGGTCTTAAAGAAAACGATGTGTCGAATTATTTGTTCAACTGCTTTATCAGCCAGCCCGACATGGCATTTTACTCATAGCTAAAGCAACAAACTTCAACTCCCTGGATAAAGATGGCGGATTGTTGAATCCCGTCTCCGGGTCGTCATATTCTGATACTTTGGGTCGGTTTCCGAGCCGAGCTGCCGACTCGCCATTCAGCTATCTTTCTCCAGGAAGTCACATTCTGATACTTTTGCTTTGTGGTTTTGTGTTGATTTAAAAAAAAAAAAAAAAAAAAGGCTGAAGCATTTTATTGCTGGAAATAAACTCTTCAAATATTTAGCTATTTCGGTTTTGACTGAAGCCGCTGAGAAGTCTGTCAGGGCCGAGACGAGCGAGCTGGCAACAACAAAACACCACAACAACCGAACGGGGATTCCACAACACCTTCATTTTTGCTTGTGATATCTGTGTGATTACTTTGTGTCAACAGCTCGCAGTTTGTTTCCGTGATTATGATTTCTGTAACATCTCCGTGACATTTGATTTTGCATAGTTTCAGCATGTGCTCATTTTTTGTAAGGTTGTTATACAATGCACCAGGTCTGCCTCCGTACCCTCCTTTTTGCAAGAAAAAACAAGTTATTCCTTCTCCTTCACATTGTAACTCAGAGGGTATTGCCTGTGACAGATTGTGTTTGAGTAAGGGCAGACTTGTACATCAATACGCCGGTGAGATTTTTCTATTATGTTGGCTCTTGGCAGCAGATTGACTTTGTTTGCGTTGGTAACCGGCAGGGGAAAAAAAAAGAGGGTTTTTTTTTTTCTTAAAAAGTGAATCATAAACGAATAGTTCTGGCATTTTCAGCTCATTAGAGAACGAGGTTGATACCTAGTAAAGAACATCAAGGTTGTCTGTTGGCCTTGTATTGTCACAAAACACAATGTGGAATTTTCCCTCGCCAGCGTTGCCTGCCGCAGTTAAATTCCTGTTAAGTCTGTTACATGCTTATCGCTCCCCCCTCGGTTCCCAGCGATGTATTTGTGTGGTAAAATGCCAGTTCTCTCTGTTTTCCAATGCGTCTCCTAAGACACAGCTGCCTACTTAGATAGCTAATGGCTGTGTTTTGTGCTGCGGCGCTGTGAGCCGAGTGTGGCGTGATGGCATTTGTTCTGTCTGCCCAAAGCCCGGTCTGTCATTGTGTATCAGGCCAGCCAGTGGCCATGACTCACACATGAACCCTCTGGGTGCTGAAGCTCACGGAGGAGACGCAGGAGTTTAATGTTCAGCACCCGGAAACACATATGTCGGGTGGTGGTAGGGGTGGAGGCGAGTGGAAGGGGCTTGATGGGAAGGTGTTAAAAAGTGCGCTCCTTTCTTGATCGCCACACAATCACGGTCAGTTTGTGCGGCGTTGGCCACAGTCCCCTCCGCGAGCACGCAGCCTGTCCGGCTCTGTGGCATCTGCTTCCTCGGATTTCCTGTTGATTTTGTTGATCTGTTGGAGCACTGGCCTTTTCTTCGTCGGCTCAGTCACAGTGCCGCTCGTCGCTAACGCCTCAGCTATCTTCAACAAAGTGTTGCTGGGTTTTTTTTGTGCTTCTGCAAACTTAAAGGGCAACTCCGCCAAAAGTACTAGAACAAAGCCTTTTGTGGCTGCAGAGGATGCTGCATGTCATCTGATAAAGTGCATCCAGTGGTTTGCATTGTGGGTAATGTACATTCTGAGAAGGTAGAAGTATGATGATATCTCTTGGTTTGGTTTATTGATTTTGATAAATTGTTGTTAAAACGGTCCATAATGGATCCAACAGTGTTTTAGGAGTGCAACCCTACATTGCCCACAATGCAACTTTGCCACTAAGTGACATCACTTGAGGTAATTTATCAGATTGCATTCATCTTCCTCTGGTGCCACAAAAGGCTTTATACTGTTTTCTTCTCAGATGCAGCTGTACTCCCCGACACCTGTAAACACACTTCAGTGTGTGAAATTGGCGGTGTAACCCTTTAAGCTTCTGTTTTCCCAGGAGTGACGTGGCGTTTAGAGCGGCAGATGTTGGATTCGTGACGGATTTCTTTTTTTTTTTTTTTATATTTATGAACCGAATGACAAAGAACAGCAAAACAGAGATTCACATAAGTGAAAATGTCACGGGTAATTACTTTTAACCTGATCCCTGATCTGTTTTTTTCTGATATTGTCAGGTTGCTTGTTCTCTTCGCCCGCCTTCCTGCTTCCTCTGATGACTTCATCTCACATGCTGACAAATTTTCTGAATCATATCCATCAGTAGACGTCAGGGAGAGGCCCCCCCGCAGCACACACACACACACACCCCGTTCACTGAAAAAAAACAGTGGCCGTTGTATAACATCATCTATCATCCCGGGGCTTTTGTTCAGCATCCTGTCTCATACGGGGGCTAGCAGCCAGTGCGAGGGTGGCATTCTAGTTGACATGCCAGTGCAGATGCTAAATGACAGTGACACAAAGAGGGGGCCCACCACGCAGGTCCTGACAGGGCTGTTTTCCATAGAGGAGAGGCTTGACTTGACTTAAAGGCCCAACCCAAAATCAGATTACAGACTGACACATCTCTGGCCTGGTTTTGATGTTTGTAATTTCCCTCGATAGGAAACACTTTTTTTTTTGTTCCTGAAATCGTGCGACTGTCTGATGCAGATTGAAATGTGCTTTGAAGCCCTTGGTGGTTTTTCTTGCCTTCATGTTGGCTGACATGTTGTTCTTTATGTACACTTAAAAAATTCAAATGGGTGACAAAAAACTGTCATTTCAGCTTTAAAATCTTTAACTGTTGGTTTTGAGTCGAACCCCTGAGGGGCCGGTTCAACCAAAAATATGAAATTCCGGTCATTATCTACTCGCCCCCATGCTGATGGAAAGTCCTGTGAGGTTTCGTAGTCCGCAAAACATTTCTGGAGTTTCACAGCAAAACAATGTTGCTGCATTCTCCTAAATACCAAAGTTGCTGGAGACAAAACCATAAAAATGTCCCCATACAGCGTGTACAGCGATCCAAGTCTCCTGAACGTCCCAAGATCCCAATTTATTTGCAATGACCTTATTTAAACCGTCGTAGCTGTCATTGCTACTGGTGCGCCCACTTAAGGCGGGTGTGTGCTAACCCTTTTAGCTTAGTAACTTTAGCAAAGATTTCGACTTAAGAAAGGGTGTAAATGAGATATTTTTAAAACTAATTTGGGTTGAGCCACTTTTTTTTTGTGGACTTACAGAACCTCACCTGACTTTCTATCAGCATGGAGGTGACCGCACAGTCGGTGTTTTTAACTTTGGGTGAGCCGTTCCCTTTAACCTGACACAATTCCGCTACAGCTTATCTAACGTGTAACATCAACCCCGAGTCCTAGAGCTACAAACCGAACCATTGTCTGTTCTCTTATTGTCGTCGCCCTGCATTAGAGCAAAGTGCCTCAGAGTAAATGTAATGATAATATTCATTATGGTGTTTCAGTTTACCTTGTATCCATTTCCTCTGATGCCTTGGAGGAGAACGGCTGCTCTGGAGCCCTTTTGTTAAAGTGCTGAATCTAAAAAAAACAACAACATCCCTATCTGCAGTCATATCTGCTGTCAGGATGTGGATACATTAAACTGAAGTCAGATTACACAGGCTTGCCATTTGCAAAGTTGTCTTTCTTGCTTAGGTGTGTCAAGGCTGGGGTTTGGATTTGCATGGGTTGTGTTGTGCAGTTACTGTATCAGCTGAAGGCTGTAATCTTCAAGGATTAGTCTCTTGTAAAAGCTTTATTCTCTCCTGTAAGGACATTCTCTCTGTTTTTCATGTGATTCTGGCTCCCACATTGACAAAATGTCTTGCAGAACACCTATTTGGACAAGTTTTGTTGTTGACTCGAATGCCCGACGCAGAAATGTGCAAATTCGCTGCCACAATGTGTCCTAAATTTGTGTCCGGCACCAGCGAGGGGAGAATCATATTAATGGCCTCATTTCAGAGCTCTTTCTATGCAACTTTGATGTCCAGTCAGTCTCATTGTGTAGGATCCATTAGCGAGAAGGAGCGCTTCGGCTTGATTTGCCTCTGGTGGAATAAATGAAAAATAAATGTAGGGTATTTATAGATCTGAGGAGGCTCAGCGAGGATGTGCTTCTTTGAACCCGACAGTGATGAGAGAGGAGATAAAAGCAAAGGGCGCGCTGTGTTACACACTCACAGGTGACTGATTGTCCACCTGGAACTAACATGTTGACACAAGTGTAAGACTCAGAGTTAGGTGTTACTCTTGTGTGTGTGTGTCAGCAGGAGATCTGGAACCTTTCAGGGTTTACCGACTTCATTTGAGTGAAAGGTCAGCCTTCAGGTTAACAAAACAATCATCCGTCATTGATGCTGATCAGAATCCAGTGATTTGAAAGCATTTTTTTTATTCTCAAATATTTTTTTTTGGTTGATTAGCTTCTAACATTTGTGCTATTTTCTCGAGAACTTCTGCACTTGTTTGAATGAAAGCATCTCAGGACCGCGTGGCCGTGGTGGAAGTATGCGCTCTCTGAGTGCTCCTTGTGTGTATTAGCTTCTGTGACCCTTTATTTACTTAAGTTTCAAAGAAATAACAACCTTTCTGCAAGATCTTGTGACTTTGGGACTTCACCACTTCACTCCCACACCTCCTATCCAGCTGACTGCATCTGAAACCAGCACAGAAGTCACGCTGCAAATTGAGGAACTGTAACAGAAACAGTTGAGAGGGAAACGGGCTAACTGTGGTAGCACTTTCTGTCATGTGGCGGTGACTGACTTGTCATGATACTGGAATTTCTATCTTTGTCACATTGAACAATATCGATACAACGCAGCATTTTGCATACAATTGACATAAAACTTTTAGATTTCCATCCAGAGACGAGACACTACTTTTGTAAACATGACATGTCACACATTTGCGGACGCTTTCATTTATATTCTCTCTAGATAAGACCTTTTAAAAATAATGTTTGTGTGAACTCGCTGTCGGGGAGAAGACAGAGTGAGAAAGTTCAGCTTGTTCTGCGTATCGATGCCGCGAACATGAGCACCGAAAAACACCCCGCAGGTGTGAAGGTGATGCTACTTCCCTGCAAACAATGGACCTCTCTTAGAATGACTCAGATGATTCAGTTGTAATGTCCATTGGTTGACTGCTATAGTCAGCGCCCACTTTTACTGTGCACGGTGCCAAAAAACCATTTGTAAAGCAGCGGCACTGAGCTTTTGAACTGGAGTCTCAAAGAGACAACAGAGACACTGATGGCTTATAAAGCTGTCATTATCCAAAGGGTTAAAGGGACACGGCGGGGAGGGGGGGAGGGGGAGCATTCGCAAAAAAAAAAACAGGTTGTTTTAAGTGAGCGCAGACAGCAGGACCTCCTTTTGTTTAGCTCTCACTTGGATGCTGGTGGAGAGTCTGGAGGTTTTGTCTCCTCTCAGATAAAGAAACAACGACTCTCCGCTCTGTGTAACGGCAGCATTTCAGACACCAGCTTTAGTATGACACGGCCACATTCCTGTTCAGAAGGGTACTTCACACTTGCCATTAGGAAAGATATGGATTTAGTGTGCAGCCGAGCAATTCACTATGGAGAAAAAAGCCTCGGTATCTCCAGAGAAGTGGAGCATTAGCTTTTATTAGCCCAACTCCCTGACATTTACCACGTTCTGTGTAACGCTGTGCACTGTCAGGCCGATGCACTGTAGAGTCGGATGCTATAGGTCGTGCCGCGACGTGAAATTGTTAAAGAAATACTGAAAAAAACTGGACTGAATGGCCTTCGTATCCCTCCTCACCAGGCTGACTCATCAAAAGGGGGCTCAGTTTTCTCCTCGGGGTGCAAGTTAACAATTTGGTTCGTCCGGCCTTCTGTCGTTTATTTATAGTAGTAACCCGGGGAGACTCTGTAGTCAGGCCTTTTGTCGGTCTGCATCATCTGATCCTTAAGCTGTAACAGCATCCCTCCCCACACCTCGCCATTCTTTGCTGCAGAGCTGAAATTCCACTCTGCTTTCTCTCCGAGGGCCGACTGCTGCGACCACTTCTTCACATGCTGCCGCACGCTTCCTCTTTTATATCAGACGGACACGTTTTGTTTGAAGAACAGAACTATTGGTCATTACAGAGTTCCTTTTATATAAAATGCCTGAAAGATGTATTCGTCTTTTTGTTTTGTTTTCTTGAAACAAAGATATTGCAAATTCCGGTCACGGCGCTCTTAATAGGCGACAGGTGAGAAGCCTCTGAAAAGCCTGCTGCCGAACGCAAGCTGTTTCCTGTGACAGCTTCATCTGTGAAACCATATTCTCCAAGGGCTCAAAGCCTGCCCAGGGATCACTGAGACCGTTTAAGATTACATGTCTGCTGGCAGGGAGCGGCGGAGGGGTGAAAATAATTGGCTTCGTCACCAATCCGCCCCTGCAGCCGACCCCCCCCCCCCCGTTCCTCGCGGTTGACGACGAATGGAGTGACACGGCGAGGTGAGGGGGAGCCCGGCCCCTCCCCAGCACCCACCTGAGCTGCTCGTCTAGCCTGCGCCGATGCCGTTACCCTGCTCCTGTGGCATATAATCAAGAGAGGGAACCCTCCTGCGCCCCCGCTGATTGGGTGTAAAAGAGGTTGCAGACCTAGTTTCATGCAATTAGTGGAGGAATGCCAGACGCTAATGGAACACAGGAGTGTTGGCAAAGCATTATGATGGGATTGTTGGGGGGCCACGGGAAGTAAGAAAAGAGGACATTTGCCCAGAGGAAGAGTAGCACTGTACACTGTATGAAACAATAAACTGGAATGGACGTGGGGGAAATTATCCACACGCAGCATGCTTTCGGGTGCGGGGGGCTTATTAAAGAGGAGGCATTGTGGGAAAGCGAGGCTGCTCGGCACAACGTGATAAATATTGTTGAAGTAATGCAGATGGTTAGGCGCAGGGGAGCACTCAGGAGGAAAACAATAGTGAATGGGTATTTCTGTAGTAATTAAGCTCTAATTTGTGTTGACGGCGGAGGCGGCGGCGTTCATGCTTTCGCAGGACATCTCGGCCAAACCTGATTGGCGGCAACCGGGAGGAGGAGACCTTTTGTGCTGACACAAAGCCTCTCGGAAGGGAAAGACAGGACGACACAACTCGGGGATTTGTTGTGGACGCTTTAAATGTCAAGTTTTGAATATGTGGACCGAACATCACAGGAAATGTTGATTCTCAGGGCGGGCTGTACGCTGCCGCCGCACCTCAGACTGTAGAGGAGCCTTAATAAGACCCGGCAGGTCTCCCAACTGTGTGAAATGAGTGTAGAAATACTCATGTGCAAGTAATTTGGCTTGTTTATATACTTTAACATTAACAAGGCACCCCAGTGAGTCTTTGGGGGCAGTCAGTTTGTTATTTGTTGGAGTTTGCTTTTAAGTTGTGTTTCGTTGAAGGGTGAAAAAAAAAGAGGCTGCAGGAAAGGGTAATTTTGATGAATGTGTTGGCAATGGGTTTTTTTTTGTGATAAAAAGTGGATAAATCAGTAAAATGTCAGAAAATGCATCAGAGCCCAAGGCGTCATCCTTAAACTGCTCGTATAATGCCCCCAAACCCAAAGATGTTCGGTTTAAATAGATAATACAGATAACAAAACATTAAAAACAGCAAAATTCTGTCCATTTTCAGAAGCTGGACCTGGGAAATGTTTGGGATTTGTGCTTAATAGATGACTTTATTGATTAATCAATCATCAGAAATGTGAACTCTTTATTTAACATCATAAATGACAACGAAGCGGTGTTAATCCTCACATTTAAGAAGGTAGAACCAACAAATGTTTGACAATTTTGCTTGAAAAATGGTGTTTCATTATCTTTCGATCAACGAATCGATCAGTCGATCAGTCCTCACCGCTGTAAATGTGAACCTCAGGAGACGACAGTCAGCCTGGTGTCGTTGCAGCCGTGCTGCGGCTGGATTGTGAAAGCGTGACTCGTGCGCGGGGTTGATACGAGCTCAAACCTCCGATGATTTATTCATGTGATCTATCAACGACCGTTGCGCAACGAGCCGGCGCTGCAGAAATAAGGAAGCACCGTGGGACAGAAGTGGAACGCTGCTAGTTCAGCAGTAGCTGGGTGCAGGAGTGCGCCTCGGTTGGCTCGGTTGGCATCCCCGTTAGCGAACCAATTAGAAGACACGAACTGTCGGCGACCGCATGAAAGCAGCGAGCGGTCTCCGTACAAGCGGCGGATGCTCTGAGTTGGAGGGGGATTGTAATGTCACCACCTCCGAGTGAATTCGCAGCCATAGGGAGATCTGAACGATTCCTCCAGCAGTCTCCTGGGTATTTTTTTTCCCCCTCTTTGTTTGCCCTTCCCCCTTAAGAATGCTGCGCTGCCAAAGTGTCACCGGGGGTTTTAAATAAATAATCACAATATGCACTTATCAGATGACAGCTCTGCGTTCTGTGCACCCTCCCACACTCGTCTCCTGGAAGTTCAGGTTTTGAGCCCTGACAGGAAGGACAGGTCCCTGCCTGCACCTGCAACGCCAAACCAACTGTCTGTAAGCCACTGTTGAAACAATTACTCATAATACCAGGGGCTCAGCCCTTTGAATAGGGCTGTTGTTCAGCTGTTGCCATGTGAGTGTTCCTCACATGAATCTCGAAGCTGTACGATTTTACCTTGACACTGGTTCACTGTCAGCTCGCTGAAAAGTGAAGGAAGACAACAAACTATCACTTTTTGGAGGCCCTGAGAAAAACACACACTATAGACGCTTTCCTGGGAACACAAAGGACCAAACAGATGGGCGAGTGAGGGAGGAGAAAAGGTGCTTCCCTCGCAGTGAGCCTCTGTTATCGCCCGTGGAGGCACAGCGTCCTTGGTACAGATGTTGGGATTTTATGTGTGGTTAGAGCGTTTTCGCAGCCTCTCGGTGTCACCGCTCCTCGCGGATAATGGCAGGGAGCGGGCGCCGAGTGGCTGTCAAACCTTGAAGCTTGTTTGCACAAAAGCGGAGGCTCGAGGCGCGTTCGGCCGGGCAGCTGCGCTCGCTGGGGTTTTCAAGCGTCTCATATTGGCCATGTCGTGGTTACAGAAACGTGTAGAAAATTACATGCGACTCTGGCCAGAGAGTAAGCTGCGGCGGAGGCGGCCACGCCCGGCTCGCCCACACGTCTGCGCCAGACCGAAAAAGAGAGAGAGAGAGAGAGGAGAGGAAAAAGAAGGGACAAGAAGCGGAGAGGGTGACATCAGCCGTGGACCGAGCTGTTCGACCGGTCTGTCCACGGAGAGGAGTAATGTAGAAAAAGCCGTTAAACTCACCCTCAGGTGGTTTGGACCGGTGTGTGTGTGTGTGTGTGTGTGTGTGTACATTTGAGAAGGGAGGGAGTGTTTGCATAGTGTGTGTTTCCATTAGGGATTTGTTTGAGTTTGGGAGAAGAGCATTGAGTGTGTTATTTAGACTCGGCGAAGGCTGGGGATTAGCATGGTCGAGTTTGCACAAGTGGACCCTGCCATTGCTAAATAGGGTCACAAATGAGTTGTACGATGGAGGTGCAGCAGGACTGTGTTTCTGATTCACTCTGAGGAGTAAGCCGACTGTTTGTCCTTAAGATCATCCCGGGTGGACGACGTGTAACAGACCGTAAAAAACAAAAAAGGATATACTGGAACACACGTACCTGGAAAAATGATCCCATATTATGTACATTTGTTATTTTTAGGTGTCTGCTGATGTTCAAAGAACACAAAAGAAGACACAGAAATGCATCGTGCAGAGTAATGACGCTCACATGTTCCCCTGGATTCTAAAAAATCGCTCTCTTTCAACCCGGACCAAACCCGACCCAGTTTCGACCCAGACGCCGAGGCGTTCTGATCAACACCGCGCCTTGTTCGTTCAGCTCATCACGAGTTTTTACCCTCGTTTGAATCCGACAGCCCGCGAAGTTGCGCCGATTTGATTAGACGAGAAACATCGCGCCTTCATCCGTTTTTTTACCTCCCTCACCTGACTCCAATGACAATGTGAGGATTTCTCTCCCCCCTCCGTGTCAATGCCAGACCCGACTGCTGGATAGAAACGGGTCTTCATATGAGAGCGGGAGGATCAGGGACGAATGTCTGCCGTTTTTAAGTAGAGCAGCTGAAACAGAGCCATGGGCGACTTCGTTGCATCCAGCCATTCTGCGGACGTGTCTTTACTCGAAACGTTAATTTGAACAATGTGGGACGGAGACACAGCGACTGTCCTTCAGCTTTGAGAGGTTAGATATATATCTTTAGCTCACACCCGCTCTGCGCACATCTTCTGAAAACCTTGAAGAGACGCTGCTATTATTTCTGCGTCACTTCAACCTGGATGCTTCTCGTTCGAGACGAAACCTCCCGTGTGCCACTTACAGCCTTCGATTTCCCGCTTAATGGCAATTTCACTACGGAAAAATCGCGCTGCTTTTGAAAAGCGGGATCGGTTGTGACACCATTACCTCAC
Organism: Diplodus puntazzo; assembly: GCA_963678695.2. Lineage (NCBI taxonomy): Eukaryota > Metazoa > Chordata > Actinopteri > Spariformes > Sparidae > Diplodus > Diplodus puntazzo. The sequence goes on along the minus strand of OZ023162.1, from coordinate 5,543,245 downwards.
CATTCTGAAATATCCCAATTTCACACCGCAGACCATGAAACAGCCTTATCACAGCAGCCAGCCGTCTGCCGCCTGCTGCTGGGAGGCCTGCGCCGCTCGCTCCGGTCTCATCCGCAGCTCAACTGTTATTATTATTATTTTACTTCACATTTATTGACCTTAATAAAAAACAATTTACATCTTCCATCTATCATATTGTCTATATTGTATTGTCTGAGCTCTATAGTCTCCTCTGTCAGGAAGCCCTCCGTGTATTGCTTTATTGACCCGCTCTGGACCAAAGGCTGCCTCCTCTCTGACTTATTGAACAGCGAGAGGAGAGAAAGCAAGTGGACACGCTGCCGTGTAGTTCCTGCACCCTTTGCGGGTTGTTCGCGCATTTTATTGCACAGAAATTATTAAGCAGCCTGCCTGCAATTTAATAAACTTGTTTTATGTCGGTGAATATCGTAATCCTGCGGGCTGTTTACTCACTCTTTTTTTTTTACGCCCACGTTACAGCTACGCGATTCCTTTCTCAGCTGCACATCTGCTAACTGCATCTGTGAAGCGGGTGCCAGGGCTGGAAACCAGGTGCGCCGCCGAGCGAGACCCCGAGTATCTCACAGAGGCAGAACCCTCTCTCCCCCTCCCTCGGCGATGACTGAGCGCTCACTGAGACGCGCGCTGCAATCTGTAAAATGCTCTGTGCAGTTAGCATGTTGGCTTTGTTTGCTGGAGAGGACTGATGCGTATGTTTCCGTGAGCGCGGAGTCGAAAAGGGCTGTCGGTGTTGGAGTTTGATAAAGTCAGCCTTGTCAAAAAGGCCGACAAAAGCCTCGCCAAGTGGCAGTTTAACCCTCCGCCTATTTGTGCATCTTACGTTTTGTAGTCTGCTCCGTTCACCCGGAGCACTTTCAACTCATTTTTTTTAACATTTGAGATGGACTCATTCATTGTTGATCGTCGATTCTTGTTTTTTTGTCAAAGTTACTGTGGAAATCTGTCCGCCTGGACAGTCCTGCAAAGTTCTTATCATGCCTCAAGTGCAAACAAACGCAGTCAGGGGTTTTCCAAGGTAAGCATGATAACAACGAGCCCATCTGACTCATGTGAGCAACACAGCGCTTTGTAAGAAAGACTGGATCTTTGTGCTGTGTTACAACAACAACCTTGAAAAACCAACCTTTTACAATTTTTACACCAAAATGTGCCTCTGTATTCAGGGTTTTTAAAAATGATTAACCTGCTAAAAAAAAAAGTTAATTGAATCCTTTCCCATTGTGGGGAGATGAGTTTGCCTTTGCTTTATGTATTATTCTCTAGTGTGTCAAGTTACGATGTCATGAACACGTCAGAAAAAAACGGGAAACAGTAGAAAGCAGCAGATCACACAGGTCGACCGGCCATCCAGCTCCCAGAGGACCAACAGAAAGTTGCGACGTGTAAGATGGTCTTACTAACATTACTAAAAGAACAGTTGCGACGTCATTTCAGAGACATCTGTATGCTTTGTTGCAGGGATATCTACTGAAGCTAGCATGCTAACCAGCTAGCCCCGGCCTGTTCTGTCTCACAATAGCACTTAAGGTCAGCTTAGGGGCCTTTAGCTGCACGGATAACTGAACTAACTAGCTGATGGCAGCTAGTAGCTTTAGCCAACAGAAGCAGTGATCAGGGGTTCCATAAAAGAACAGATGTTTGCCGGTTTATCGTCCAACGTGAAAGGGATTTTTCACGCAGGCACGAGGTTAGAGTTTCATTGCTTCCCTATTTTCTCGCATTAGAAGTCGAAGTGTGTCTTCTGCACCGTATTTTCACACGGTTCCTCTCGGACCACACGGGCACAGCTGTAAATACGGGCCCTGTTTACCGTCAACAACCCTCCCAGTCCCGACATGTTGGTTTGTGTGTATGTGTGTGTGTGTGTGTGTGTGTGTGTGTGTGTGTGTGTGTGTGTGTGTGTTTGTGTGTGTGTGCATTTCATCAGTGATCTCCGCGGAGGCTCTCCAGCTCGTGTTTGCTCAACATAGACGGATAAAGCCACATGAAACACTGGAAGAAAAAATTCCCATTTAAAACAAAAAAGAACTGCTGTTAGCATGTTGGTTTTCTCTTCGCTTATTAACTATTAATTTGTGCGCAGAAAAGGATGAGAGGGAGGTATAGACGGGGACGTAATGTGCCACGTTCCAGAATAATTGCACACATAATAACAATCTAAATACATATTTTGGTTGATGGCCCCTTCACTGTCCTTTCAATTAGCTTAATTAAATCATTCGACTGTGCTCCCATCGCGGTCTATAAATAAGCCACGTTTTTATTCAGCTGTTCCTCAAGGATATTTTCTGCTGCTTTGGTTCCATAATGCAATTCTAAGCTGTGCACTGATGCTCGTATGAAAATTTGATGCACTACACGCTCGGCTCTCCCCCTCTCGCTGCACAGGGGCAAAACAAGCTTCTCCCCCTCACACTCCCATTTGATCTGGCACCCCAGCTGTTCCCTCTGCTCTCTGTCCTCCCCGTCTACCTCCCGGTTGCTCTCTCTCTCTCTCTCTCTCTCTCTCTCTCTCTCCATTTTTCTCCCCTCTCTCTTCACTCTCCTCATCTCTTCAAATGTGCAAAAATAAAAAATAAAAAAGTCAGGCTTATGTGTGCCTCTGTAACATCGGGTGTGGTAGTCGCGGATTTCAAAGAGAGAGGAGCCAGTGAAGAGCTTATGTTTCCTCTTCATGGAAAAAAAAAAAATCACCCTTGGGTGACCTTCTAGGTGTCAGGAAGTGTAGAAGCCCCGGAACATGGTTTCTGGATGCTTTTAAGAAAGCACCCGGGGAAAACTGCGGCACTGTCCTGAAATGCACTTAGTGTTGAGACTCTGGTCCCCTTTGGTTCATGTGTTTTTCACATTTACTATTAGATTTGCAACAATGCATCGTTTGATTGTTGCTCTTAAATTAATCGCCTGCTATTTGGCTGAGGATTAATCAGTTTGTGTATTTTTTTTTCTGCGATTGCAGCCTCAGAAATGTGAATATTTTCTGGTTTCTATGCTTTGCTGTGACATTAAACTGCCTTTGAGTCGTGGACGAAGCCGGACGTTTAATGACGTCATCTTATTATAATTATTATTATTTTTTTTGGAAAACACAGATCAACATTTTTCACTTACAACCAATCGATTCATCTAGAAAATAACTGACAATTAATACAATGGTTGGCCTCAGACCTATTAACCATCGATTTCAATAGAAACAGTGAAATCAGAATGGATACGATGCGCTCTTAATCCCCACGTTTAACTGTCTGTGAAGTCTTTGTGGAACAACTCTGTAGAAGCACAATCTACACCCACACTTTCTCTCTGCCAAACACCGTTTCTCTCATAAGGAACCTTTATTGTTTACAGAGTGGGCGGTGCACATTCACAAGGTAGAGCGCGCTATTTCGCTAAACACATAAAAAGCAGACAGCGGAGACAAACGGAAGCGCCGGCCTTATAAAAAATGGATCTCTGAGGAATGAGAGTGCTCGTCTTTTTCCCTTCTCATCCCACTGTTTGTCTATTTTTTCTACCTTTTCTTTACAAAACTCTCCGGCCTTCTTTCATCCCGTCCCGTAATAGTCGACTGTTACCTGTGGACGTCGGCGTTGTGGAGGTGGGGAATCAAAATTAGACACGAAGATCTTTCCTCCCCAGTTCTTTGAGAGAAAACAGGAGGATTGGAGTGGAGGTGGCATCCTGTTCGTCTGCATTCTCTCTGGTGGCCCACGACGAGGATCTGCTACATGACTCAGAGCGGGGCCGTGTAGTCACTGTAAACATGTCAGCGCCAAATCTCAGGGTGATAGCCTCAGCAAGGTCAGCGAAGGACGCTGTCGCCTCAGCGTCCTCTCACACAGACGCACACTTCGACACGCAAAACTGCTGAAGTGCTAGTTTATTCATGCTCGCGCCGCGTCAAACTTATTGAATATTTTAGGCGAGATCGAATTTAAATGTATCCCCGCCGTTGTTTTTATTCATTAGCGGCGGAGGGTTTCGGAGGCAGGCGGCATCGGGTCAATGAATTCTAAATAGACTAGAACCTTATTCCTCCCAGCTTTAATCCCGTCCGTAGGTGTCTGAATCTAAATGACTCTCCCGCTGAATCATGAACCAGCTAATTTCTGAATTAAAGTGCGACCGAGGAAGTGTTTCCCGGCAATCTCTCCGTTCTTGAAAAAAGTCCGGATTAACGTGCGAGTTATTTCTGATGGCGTCGGCTTCAAGGGGCATCACCGTGAGATCTTCAAAGACAAATCGTGTGAATTCTCCAGGAAAAGAATAGAAAAAAAATAATAATAATAATAATCAATTCTCATTTCATGGCACGCTGCGATGATGAGGAGGAAATGTGGGCAAGAGTTAAAGTGTCAAGCAAGTGCTCGACGGAGACGTGTCTGATTAGTTTAACCGTCAGCGGGGCCAAAATAGAAATGTCAGCTCAGCCTGTGTCAAATTGTTGCCTCAGATGCGGGCTGAACGCCAAACGCTGCAGCTTTATATAATTCATGGCACAGTTTTGGAATTGTTATTACTTGTAGTGACATGCATTGAGCTAAATTGAGCTCATGTCCCACACTTCACTTGTTAAAGAGCCCGGGTTCACACTCTCGAAAACTCTTCAGACTTGGCCAGGCTTCAGACTAGCTCCGCACTCCGGGACACACAGAAGCCCAGTTGATTAAAATGCCATAATTATTTTTTGGCATTGTAATTGTCTGCAGAGCATTTAATGCAGAACGCTTTCATACTTCATGAGTTAGAAATGAGATTCTTGACTTAATGCATCCCTCTGGCGTTTGGGAAATTAAGACGCCGTAGATTTAAGGAAAAGATGCCTTTTCAACCTTAAACACACGGTGCGCACTTGCCCTCTAATCATTTTTCATTTCTGCGGTGTTGCAGTCAAACGTTCAACCGTTGCTGAGCCTAGTCGACCCGATGCAGCGATGATACAACCAGAGAAGAGGCCGCTTGTGTTTTCCAGGCGGCTCACAGTGCAGCGGCTGAGATTTACAAGGCAAAGCTGCATGGAAAGTGTGATATTTTTGAATTTCAAATCAAAGTGAGCGACAGTTAATGCTTTCTCCTGCTCTACTTGTGCTCGTCCTGGTCTTGTGAAATACTTGACGAGGAGAACAACACCAGGTGTTAAAGTGAGGCTGGGTAACATTTGCTGAGTGTTGACCACAGGTGACAGTAATGGAGTCAGCAGACTGACTCGGTGACATGTGCTGCACAGTAAAGTCCATCTGACGCCTGCCGACGTTAGCTACCATGATGTGCTCGTCAGACCAAGCAAAGTAACAGGTTTAACAGAGAGATTTAAAGGGACAGTTCACCCCCAAATCAAGTTTCCTTATACCTGTAGGAGTTACAACTACAGACATGTCTGCCTTCTCTCAAATATATCAGAACCAGTTGGCACTCAGATTGTTTCTCTAAATACACATTTGAAGAACTCATCAGTAACGTGTCTGTCGAGAAGGAAGGGTGCGTTTAATCACGGACGAGAGGCTTGTGATCATAACCCGCAAGATGTAAAACATTATAGGAGTATGATTGTAATAATAATAGTAATATAGAGTTCATTATATTGGAGAAAAGGTCAGACATGTCTTGGGCTGATATCTCTAAAACACAACAACACCGAAATGATCAATATGGATGAATTGCATGACAGGTAAGAGGAAAACATTGTATTTCTGATTGCAGAGTGAACTGTCCCTTTAACAAACTCAAGAGTCCTTTTTTTTTATTGTATTTTTGCATTTTACTCGTTGGTCAAAACTATTTAAAATGCATTGATTTCCGTATGAACGTGGATGATGACTCGAGTTTACAGCCTCTCTGCCGGCATCAGGCGCCGACATTATCGCACCAACGCATAGTCTCCTTTTTTTTTTTTTGTAACACAGATAGCAGTCGTCCCACTGTTATCCAATCCAATTACGCTGCCATCCACCCTAAGGCTAATCAAACTTTTAATTCTCTCATGGTGCCTCATTCTGTAATTGGTTTATGTAGTGAAACCAACAAACAGTGCACATCTAGACTGGTAATCCCCTGACAGCCACACATGCTGAGTCTGCTAAATTAGCTCTTAACAAATAAACAACAACAACAAAAAAAACTTCAGAGAAGTTTAAGGAAATCCGACCCCTGTGAGGTGGATGCGGAGGGCCAGTAGAGACCCGTCGTGGAGTGTTTGGAGAGGGGTTAACGGTAACTCTGAGGGATGAAGCTCTAAGCCGGGGGAATGATTGCTGAGTACAGTGGTAGACTGTAACATAATTACTTTGCCTTGCAATTTTCCCACTGTCTGTAGTTTTAACTTTTAACAACCTGCCATCACAGAAAAATTTGTAACTGTCTTTGTCTTGAAGTGAAGATGCGGTAATGTTAGTGATTAACCTTTAAACGCCCGTGTCTCGTGATCATGTGGATTAACTGAATGCTGAACTTGGAACGCGTGACCGAGCGCCCGCCTGCAGCGGAGTCTCCGCGGGCGACGGGCGGCGACTTAAAGAAAAGCGCGGCGTTTTCAGACGGTCCCAGCGGCGGTGGGCTTTTTAAAGTTTACCTGTCGTGTTAGATTGCAGTAATAACATTGTGTGTGTGAACGGGGGCCTTGGATGTAACTACTAGGTGTGTTATCGCTGCAAAAAAGAAAGTGAAAAGAACGAACAACAAAAAGCAGTAGTTTGCAGTCTGCTCGCCGAGAGGCAGCTCGCAAAAAGAAAAATATTTGACATAGCCAGAAATATGTTCTCCGTGCCTTAACACGAGGAAGAATCCATCTTGCGGGAATTCATCATACCGTTTCGAGAGGCTCCTTTGTACAATGTGCATGCAGAGGTTTTGGCAGCTTCTCCCTCGGTGGGATTTTCGAGCTCCCAGTTTTTAAAAAAAATGCACAATGGCCTCACTGATTGCTTTTGTAGCAGCTCCTCTATGACCCCAGCAGGATGAGCGTTTATGGTGCCGTTGGATTCTATTTCAGCCAAACGTGGAGGAGATGGTGAAGTACTGTGACACGAGGTACTGTATGTTTCTGACTTGCAGAGAGTTGAAAGAGAAGCACAAAATAACAACCTTCCGTGGCACACAGGTCCCTTTGTAACGCCTCTCAGCAATGAAGGGAGAATTATCACAGAAACTAGCAGCGGAAAGTGCCACAGTGTGCTTTGAGACCCATAAATGGCGGTGATGGGCTCTCCACTGAGGTAGAAATGGCCTATAGAAGTGATCTGAATAGCAAGTTTAAAGGAAGAGCGATCTCTGGCTGAGGAGCCTTTGTTTAGATCGTCTTGTGAAGCGAGTTCCCTGGAGTTTGACGCCGGCGATGTCGTGCGATAACAGGACTGACTCATTTTTAGGTTGTGCAACGTAAATCATGTCCGGGCAGGTTTTTGTGTGACGTTGTTTGTGCTCTGCTGCTCGTATTGAAACATAAGCAGCTGGCTGTGCGGCCCGCAACTCTTACACCCTGACAGTAGGGATCCTTCAGGTGCTCACCGGAGTGTGTCAACGGGTGCAGCCGAGCCAGCTGATATGAAGGTTGAGAGCCATCAGCCCGAGTTCAACAATGTTTCACACTCCTGCTCTGACTGGCCTGTCCGGTGGTGGAAGAAGAAAAAAAAAAAAAAAGAAGCAGCACAAACAACCTTGGAGTTGTGTCCCGTCACAGTTCATCAGCCAAGCAAAGTCAAGCTGGCTGAGCTGTGGGAAAGAGGGGGAGCGTCACCTCGGCCTGTCCGGGCCTGCTCACCCTGCAGGGGAGTGGCAGCACATTAACAAAGCACGGCCGCCTCAGCCTCCTGCGACGCCGAGCCGGAGCAGCCGGGGTCTGTCCTTCACCCACCTAATCAGCCAAGGAGTAGGACACAGACCTGACCGCCCCGCTAACAAACTGTCGATAAGAGCCCCCCACCCGTGCAAAATATCATGCTCGATACGGCCGCTTCTGCTTGGCCGGTCTCGCGGACAGAGGGCGGGTTACGGCTCCGTCATGTGGCATTCTTCTAACTAGGTCACAACAAGTTTCATTTTAGTGCAGCCGAGCGAGATCCGCTCGTAGCGAGAAAATGGATGTATAAATATTAAACAGTTTTGCCTTTTTTGATTCACGTTTTTCTTTTTTTTTTTTCTCCCGCAACAATAACAGGATTTAAAAAAAAAAAAAGTAGGGGGGGGGGGGGGGCATTTGTTTTCATAAAGTAAATTGCATTTCACAGCTATAGTTCAGTTTTTGGTGAGCATGATAATTTGCTAAATAAGTGTTTGGGGAATAGGAAATACAATACGCTGCTAATTACTGCACACCATCGATGTTCCCACCTCCCAGGAAAATAATGTCTTTGATCGTCGCCGGAATAATAAAAAAAAAAAAAAACTGCGCAGTTAAATCTAAATGCATCTGCAATTAATTCTAGTTTGTCGGTTCATCCACTTTCATTAGGAACAATAAGCTGACATATTAATAAGCTGCTCCTGTTCTGAAGACTCTCAGTGGCTCAAGGGGGAAGTCAGGGGTTTATAGATATGAATTTTAATGATGATCTTTAGCCTTCTTTGCCCCCATTGTTCAGACAGATAATAAAACGTTTGTTGTCCGCAGCTTCTGTTCAACAAAAAAACATGCCTCACATAAGTGAGAGGGAATTTAAAACCAACCAGAACAAACGGCGGCGTTCATTCGGCTTCGAATGTTGGCCTGGATAAAATGGCGTCTTCGTCGCCGGCCACCACATTGGCGTGACTAATGTAAACGGCGTCCCTGGAGATCAGCAGAGAGCGTTCGAGCCGGAGAAAACATTGTCAAAGAAATGCCTCTCATTGTCTCTGCCCTGCACCAACCCCTTAGCATCCGCGGCTCCATGGACACCGACACATCTATTATGTATGAAGGGTCGGCCATGTCACCGTACGGCATGTGAGCGTACGCTGCAGCCGAGCTGGAGGAGGAGATAAAAAAAAAAGCAGCTTTCTGAGTCCAGTCTCTTCAGAAATCCTTCAGCCCGCCACTGGCCTTCATCAGACAGTCATTTCTTGGCTCTCTTTCCGAGACAGCGACAGTGTGTGAGAGGTTAGCACCCATTATTATTTTGTGGCTGTAAGGAGGTTTTTATTACAATCCTCAGGGTGAAGAGTAGCTGTATTCACATTAACAGTGAAGAGAAGCGACTCTCACGTGTCAAAAAGACGTCGAGGAGATTGCACAACGAATATGTAAAGTTTTTGACAAACACTACCCCGATGAATGGCGAGCTGTTAGCTTCCCCTGCTAGCTCCGCTTGGCCGAGCAGAGCTACACTCCTGCTAATTGTTTTATTTCTATCCTATCAGCTCTTTTATAGCCGTCGTACGTATCTGCAGAGCTGTCGCGAGATAAAATGATTAATGTGATTATTTGTCCTGTTTTCTTTTCTCATCCTCAACATATCCATCATTCTGAAATTAACACTAGCTGTAATTACCACACTGATATGCATGGCGGATTAACGCACAACACAGTCTGAAATTATAAATAACGTTAAACAAGATTGAACACAGGATTATGCCCGCGAGGAATACACCTGTCACAGCTCGCTGCCCTTTATTTTGCTCCGGCCTGCTTTTGCCCATATGTCGAGCCTTACTCCAGCATCCATTCACAACACTTGTGTGTGTAGTGTGTGTGTGTGTTGTGCGCCGCAGCACAACTCGAACGCACACATGCCGTTTTTTGCCAATTTGCCGAAGACGCCGGCGCTCGGCCCACTCCCGCTCGTTCTCCGGCTGCTCTGCTCGGCGAGGCTGGGATTGCAGGTTGAGCGCGCGTGGTTTCACAGGTTACACTTGCAATCAGCGAAGGGCACGGTGAAAATGAGAAATTCCCACCCAAGCTGCTATCATTTGTCTGCAACAGACACTTAATGACTGAAAACACTGGCATTTATAATCCTGGTGGCACTAAGTGTTCCCCAGGTGTCAATGAAAATTTCCACGCTGCCGGGTAGAGGGGGTGATCCTTAACTAATGAGAAGCCATCTACATCTCATTGTTCTAATTTCCACTGGTAGCTGATAATTCACATGTTTAACAGTTGTATTAGTCACAAAACACATTTTTGGTTTTGTTTTATTAACACGTTATCCAAAATGGCAAAATAGCAGGACAGGAAATCTGTGTAATTTGTTTTTGTATTTATTTATCTGTTGATTTTAATCTGGTTATTTCTCAGGGACGGTGCATTGCATTGTAAATAAGACAGACGTTGCAGAGGGGCTGGTTTTCAGCTGTAATAACAGTAACTCATTTTGACGTCACAGTGATTTGAACGCTTTAAATACCTCACATGAGACCAGAGTTTCACTACCACCGTGTATGGTGCTTTGTAGAATATAAATGTTCAACTTCAAAATCTTTGTATGCGATAAACCAGACAAAAATATGATTTAAATTGCTTCAACATCTGAATGAACAATAAACAAACAGGACAGAAAGGTTGCGCTAATTGACGCGGAACCTTTGGTTCCCAAAAACAAAGTAGTGAGTCTTAATTAACACCTTCAGTATAATGTGTTTAACAGGAAGGATCTGAACCAGAAATACTTAACTGATCCCAGAGAGGGGAGGTTGAGTTAAGTTGCATTGTTTTTTTTCGTAGAATAGAAATGTCAAGACATAGAGAAATTAGAGAAAATATAGAAAAGAGAATAAATAATACGACAAGAAAACGTGTGAAAATAAAGACGTTGAATGTGCATTAAACCAACGATACATGACAGCTGCGTCTGTATTGAAATATGTAAAGATATATGTCTCATTCTGCACTTTAACTTCACCGTAGATTGTATTGAGCACTCCTGAATAAGGTGATGATTGACAATAATTCACATGCCACAGTGTGTCGGGGTAATTGCACAGTTGAATAGTCGCGCAGAGCCGATGTGATAGGAGAATAATTGCGTGTGGTATTGCGCAGAAAAAAAAAGAAAAAAAAACAGAATTGGTTGGATTTAAATATTGCACAGAGTTGTGCCGTTGTGACAGTGAGATGATTATTGTACAGTGAGGTCAGTTCAGTCATGTATCACACTGTTGAGTCAGTGTTGCACGCTTGATTCAAATTACGAGTTTTATACAAAAAAAAAAAAAAAAAAATCTCCCACCAATTTCAAAGATTTTTCGAGTCTGTGGTCCCGCTGCTTCAGGACATTGCATCACGTCCTCCCTCCTGTCTGCCTGACTTTAGCTTGAAAGCCAAGTCTTATAAAGAAAATGGGGGGGGAGGGGGGATTGCACACATGAGGAAGGGGGGCCGCCAAAGAGCAGCTGCAAATGTAGATGCGACCTAACGCCTCGGCAGCACCTTTACCCTTCTTCCTCCTGAGGAGACCCGGCGTCACACCTCCTCGAAAAACACCGCCGGAGGAGTGTGAACTCGCTCCTTTCACCCCACTGTTGGGCTGCGTCTCCGTCAGACATCTAAATGTGGAAACGGAAGGTGATGAAACACTTCTCCAGAGCGACGGTTGGCTGTTTGGTGTGGCGAGTCATTAACCAGTCCGTACACGACCTCAAACGGCGAGGGGTTTCTTTGTAGTCGACCACTGCAGCCTGTCATCGGAGCGTTTCATCGTAATTCCATCTGTTTTTTTTTGTTTTTTTTAATTGAACCCGTTAACATTTTCACACCGAGATTCGCACTCGTTAGGGAAGAAAACGACACGTTGACGACACAAGAGCGTAAGAGCGATGATTCCCTTCAGTGGGACGGATGAGGAATGTGAAAATAAGCGAGCGCGACACTTTGATAAGCGCTCGTTTGGCAGGCGTCTTCAAAACGGCGCCTTTAATAGCGGCAGTCAGTTTAGTCAGCTACTTTATTTTCTCACAGCACAAACAGAAGCAAGATTACAAACTGTGATATTAACGTGATAAAAAAAAAACTAAAAAAAAAAAAAAAAAAAAAGCACAATGCGCCTCTGTGCTCAGCCACTGAATCATATAGAGACAGACCAGTTAGGTGAGTGTGTGTGTGTGTGTGTGTGTGTGTGTGTGTGTGTGTGTGTGTGTGTGGGGTGGGGGAGGGATCCAGAAGGCTGTGAAAAATGGAAGCGCTCCAGAGATGAAAGTAGTGATGAGTGGTGTGTGCGGGACACGGTTCCAGATATCTTCTTGGTGAAAGTCACCCATCCCTTGAAGTCTTATCCCATGGCTAAAGCTATAGTATTAGGTTTCGTTTTTATAGATTTATTGCGCGATACGATGTCAGAAGAAGAACATTTTCTCCTCTGTGCAGCTGTGAGTGGAAAGCCTACCAGAAGGGGATGAAATCGGTAAGGTATCCACAGAGCAGGTATCTTAATGCAGTATCGTCCAAAAGTCAGGCTGAGGTAAATTGAAATGTCTATTTCTGGATTATGACTCCAGGGAGCGTGACGGGCTCTTGCGGTGTTTTGCGAGACCCTCACTCACAAGAAAAAGAAAACTGGTCACAGCGATGGAGAGAGAGAGAGAGAGAAGACTACGTGTGGCCCAGACACCATAAAGTCTGTGATTCGGGGTAACTTATTTGGAGAGGCTTCAAGCGAACTTCAAACATCTCTTTAATGATCTATAATCCTTTGGCAAATCTTCACTGGGCAGCGGGGCCTTCAAAGTTATTTTTACCAGGATGTGGAAATCCATGATGAAATTAAGTCCGAAGCTGGAAAGAAATAAATACATTGCAGCGTGTGCTTGTCGCTCTACATTTGATCCTGGATGTTTTTGGGTTTTTTTTTGGGCTAGCTTGTGCCCCTCGCTGTACAGAAACACGATCCTCTCCTACTGAGAACAACACTTCCCCCTTTCTGATAAGACTTCAAGCGAAGTACGAAAAAAAAAAGAAGAAAGAGGAAAGAGGAAGAGCCAGGTGAAAGGTTCTTTGCAAGCCAAAGCAGCACTGTCAGGAAAAAAAAAGAAAGAAAAAAACAGAGTCCACGTTGGGTCTTAATGGAGCCATTGATCCTGCGCCACGCCCAGTAGGGGACTGGCTCACAGCGAGGAGACAGGTGTTCGCTCGATATCTGTCCCACTTCTCTGACCTTAAAGCTTTTAATCAGCTCTGCCAGGGAGCTTGTCAATCCTGTCAAACAATGAGCAGCCTCGCAGTATAGACACAGTGAGGGAGGCCGACGCGAGGGTGAGAGCTCCAAATAATAGTCCTGCAGCCCTGAGGACGGAGCCTGTACATGCGGCGCGCAGCCCGGGCTCCCACCGGACCTGAACCGCGGTGTCTCCGAGCCCGGCTGCAGCGGCGGTCTAAACTCTTGTCAGCACATTTCAAAGGTTATTAATGTCAAAGTGTGGGGGCGTTCACGTGAGTGATTCCACCTGGGATGAAGTTTGTTTGTGGCTACAGAAAAAAGCTCTGGGTCGACTTCCGCTCCATCACTTAGAGCCCGTTCCCTCGCCGTGTTCGAGCCCGGCATGCTAATCAGACTTTCCTCTCCCCCCAAAAAAATGCTGCATTTCTCCGCCGGTTGAGTGAGTGACAGGGATTTCAATACGGCCTAATTGAGTTGTTGAATCTCCCTTGTGACTGCCTGCTTCACTTTCACTGCTTGTGATCAATAGTAATACACTATCAGGGGTTTGTCAGCTATACTTTTGTTTCAATCAAAGAGCCCGAGCCCGGCTCCTTTCTCGACCGCCTCATTTCACCGCGCATCCTTCTGCGTTTTTTCGAGTCCGAGTTGGCACGCTGTGAAGTTTAACTACAGAATATCTCTTAACACGCGGGGTAATTACGGCGCCGGTTTGATTGCGTTTAATAGCACAAGCTGTCAGTGAGGCAGTCACACAGCAGTCACGCAGTTACGATTTGGCCGCGCTGAAATTGCACTGAACTGCGCGATTATCTCCATCACCGGCAGCCCTCGTCACCATTCTTCCACTTATCCGGATGCGACTCCGTATTAACGTTTAAACTTAAACGTTGATGTATGCGAGTGATCGTCGATCCCGCGGCTGGTAATGTGGGCTCAGTTGTATTCAACACATTCTGCTCGATGTTGTAGAATCCCGCCGCTCGACATTCAGCAGCTACACTGAAAAAGCAAAAAGAAAGAAAAAAGTGAAGCTCTGACTTCATTTCCTGACTTTTATTTATTCTCCGAGCCCACGGCCCACCCACTGTGATGTTTTTAGATGAAACCGAGAGAAACCCCGAGTCATTTCAGTCATTTTGATTCCGCCGATTGATTACCGCTCCCATTCTTTCTCTTTCCAGTCGCATTTCAGAAATGCCCGCTCTGTTTTTTTCTAGCCGGGTGCATCTTTGAGAATGCACCAAAAGGTTTTTGGTGTCCTGGGTCTCTGTGTCAATACACATTGTTAGACATCTAACGACCAGCGGAGACTGGGGTAACTCATACCACCCGACTCAGCTTTCAGGCCGTTCCTTTCCCCTTGCTGTGGCTTTGTGGCTCCTCAATTATGTCTCCATGCCGGTTGCTTTTCTTTTGAAAAGGCCTGCCGAAAACCGTGCAGACATCTGACTGCTGTTATTTCATGTGTTCTCCATCAGAAGCAATGTCACAATATGAAAAATGAAAGATGCCCGGAAAAATAACAATCTAGAAAATTGCTCCCTCTGATACGATTAAGTTAAAAGTAGCTCAATTTAACATTGTTCTTGTTCTTTTCCTGCTGACAAGTACACATACAACAGTCGTTACATGGGGATGGATGTGGTGTCAGAATGATGCATAAGGAGAGATATTTCCTATGTATCCCACACAGTGCAGAGCTTGAAAGGCACTTATGGAGTATGAAGCATACCGAGCTGTGAGAAAGTACCGTATACGCTGGAGCTCGGCAGCTGATGGGAAAGACAATACTCTCTCACAGCTGGAAAGCACATGCAGCAGAATATGAACATGGTCCTGAGATGTGGTGAGCATTCCAACGGTTATATGTATGTGGAACATGGAGCCGTGCTCGCCTTGGAAAGATAGCCTGTGGTCGTGGTTTAGGAAATGGTTCAGCCCTGGTCTCGGAGTTCTGCCGAGAACCGCTGGATTTCACAGAGGTTTATGATTGAAACACACATGAAAAAGGATCATTTGGCAAAGGCCACAATCCAACATTTATGCTGAAATGCTTGCACGTTTCCCATGTAGCATCTCCGCCACATGTTGGCATCAATCTTTTTTTTTTTGTTCACACGTCATTTTGATGCTTCGACCGTCACGTCAGTCAGTCTCCTCGTGAAGCCGGTTCAGAGACTTCAGGGAAAAATTATCCCGAACAAAAAAAACACTTCTGGTGAGCAGGCAGTTAAACTGCAGGAAGGAGTGCCTGTTAAATATGTCCATGTTATTCCAACATGAAAAATGATTTAAATAACAAGATAAGATAACATGTTCAAGGCTAAAATAAGTGTAGCATGTCTAACTTTATCAGCTTAAGTAAGTGTGCGCATCATTCCTCCTGTGGTGGAAACAGGAAGACTAATCCATGCCTAAATGATGTGACTGCGGGGCAAAATTCATAATCGTGTTTATTTGTACTTAATTCCTCATACACGTGCGCCGAGCTGACTGGCTCGTTACAGTGTTAGGCTGAGGCTAGGGGTGAGTTAATTTTATTGCTTTCAGCTTGCATGCGATGTTGTCAGATGTGAAGCAGGAGCTGGTGATCAGCTAAACGTTTGCTATTGTGACAACACTTGTTTTGAGCAAATGCACAGCATTTGTCAGAGTCCCATGATGGTCGTGACTCAGACACATACTAAGTGTGCTTGTTAATTGATAGCAGACTGGGGCTCCAGCCCACTGCCCACTCCAGCTGGAGTGTGAATTCCCTCTCCTATATGTTAATGGGTCTGCTGTATAAATGGCCCTTGCCAGCAATGCTGGGGGAAAATAGCTCCGTGCGACACACCAACAAGCAGAGCTGTGTGCACACAGGCCCTGCTGTCCTGTTTATGTCCCAACCACAATTAGAGATGCACTTTGATGACAGCCACTTCTGCTGTTTCTTTCCACACGTCGTTAAAAATTCATGATATCGACGGCATTAATTCCTTTCAAGAAATCTACGGAGGCCGTTTCAATATAATGCAGAGTGGAAACGTCTGAAAAAAATCAAAAGTGAGTCTTATCAAATATTGATTGCGCGCTCTCTTTCCTTGGTTTAATAAGCCGCTGGTCATGCACCAGCGCC
Source organism: Diplodus puntazzo (assembly GCA_963678695.2). Taxonomy (NCBI): domain Eukaryota; kingdom Metazoa; phylum Chordata; class Actinopteri; order Spariformes; family Sparidae; genus Diplodus; species Diplodus puntazzo. The sequence goes on along the minus strand of OZ023162.1, from coordinate 5,527,018 downwards.
TCCCGCTATACTTATACTGGACCTGTTTGTCCCCTGAAGGCTTCCTCCCTCCTTCAAAACCTGCAAGAGATCAGCTGGCCTTTGTCAAAAAAAAAAGGGGGAAAAACTCCACAGGTAAAGGTCAACACAGGTCAGATGCCAAAAACGATATTCTGCGCTCTCCCTGAGTATTTTTAAAGGTCACCTTGCATTGGGTGTATGGATTCACATCCATCCGATGCGTTCTCACTGAGCGTGCAGAAGGTCCCCGCATCACATCCGTTCCCCTCCTTATGTGCTGCCAAATGATTGATCATCCATTATTCAGCCGTTTGATTTTTGAATTCTTCGTGTTTCGCTATGTATCCGACACAAGTGCTCGGCATTATCACATGGAAGTATTCAGTGTTTGCGCTCGATGCAAGACTTATCTTTACTTGCGGACAATGGAACAGATGGTGTGAGAGAAGGATTTGTCATGCATGGTTGTCCAGGGCCAGACTCTTTCTCAGCACTTTTTGGCACGACTCTATGTGGGTTTCATGCTGTATTTGTGCCGAGCAGAGGTATAGGGTGCTGCAGCGGTGCAGGCTCACACCGACTCGCCCCCCCCCCCCCCCCCCCCCATCCTATACGTCCCTCAGATAATCCCGTGTGCTTCATTGTCTTCATGCATATTCAGTGCAGATGTTGGTGGTTGAAGAACGGAGCATTCACGCTGACTCACGCTAAGCGAGCAAGCAGCAATAATTAAGGGCTACGACAAAAGTATTCCTTTTATTCCCAATTATTCCGTTGACTGAGAGATGATTTTCTTTTCTTTTCTTTTTTTTTTTTTGAGAATGTAGAAAATGTCAAAGCCAAAAATATTTTTTTCAAGCTGCTTTTCTTTTTGCCAAGTCCAAATACATCGAACGATGTAAACGACGAATCTTCACATTGTTGAGGTAGACGGGCTTCAAATGTGTCTGACTCGGTCAGGGCGAGGGGAAAGATCAGGGTTTGGGTTAAAATGATCCCTCTTGTAAGATCTTGAACGGGGTCTTGATTCCCCTCAGCAGCAGGTGCCATGTCAGGTGAGCACAGGGGGAACCTCAGCCCACCTTTAAATGCCAAATTAATGTACATTTAAATTAAATTTCTCGTGCCGTTCCATTAAAAAGAACTCCGGTATGATCCTCTCTGACCTTACCCACGATGCATCCTAACCCTGAGGCATGAGTGGTACCGTGCTCCGGCAGCGGCAGCCGAGTTATTGTACCGTGACATGTCAGGAGACATGTGGACATAGCCTCCGTGACACCCGCTGCTAATGCCGAGATTTCCACGCGAGGTGTGATGACGGCAGCATCGTCTCGCCCCCACTTTAATATCCTGAGTGCTCTAATCTGCTCACCACGTCTGACCTGCTACGTGCCACTCTCTCTGCTTACCCTCTCCCATAACTCCCCAAAATCCTCTGCATCACATTTACATAACCCCAACCCCACCCCACCCCACCCCCTTAACTCCCTACTGTGCTCCCGGCCCTATACCTGCAGCTGACGGGGCGCGGCCCGTCTGGGACCATAATGCATCACTTTGTAGCGCGCCCTTGGCCCCCTTTTTATTTATTGATCATCTATTTCCTATTAAGACGTCCAACAGCTGCTCTCTTGTGAAGGCCCAGGGTAACTTTTGCATTATTGAAAAAAAACAACCCGAGCACGTCAGCGTGTAGGCTGAGCCCGTTCTGGGGGATGAGACGCTTTGTTGACTAATTGTCTGGCCTGTGTAAGTGCTCCCCAACGTCTCGGCTTGACATCTGTCTGATAAAGCGTGTTATTATTATTAAGCTGTTTTTTGTTTGGCTTTGTTTTTGCTCTCACTTTGTGACGATACCACACTTTGACACCGGCTGTACCTGGATCTGCTCCCTCAGTTTCAGTTAAACAAGCACGACTGTGACGCTTACAGTCATTCATTTACCAGGCGGCGGCCGGGGGGGGGGGGACGGACTCTCCCTCCTCCTTTGCTTGTGACCGGCCTTTTTGTTTGCTGACAGTCGCTCGCTATCTGGTGTCAGTATCAGCGCGGGTGATGTCATCTCGCCGTTTGGTCAGGTAACGTCAGGGCTGTTTATTTTGTGTCGTGGAACCGAAACCGTGGTGGCCTTGTTTAGTTAAGCTGCAGGGGGAGGGAGGAGGGTCAGAGCTCTCTGATACTGTGTTTACACTCTATATATGCCGTGCACTCTCTCTCTCTTTCTCCTCCTCCTCTAGCTCTCTTTTTTCCTCCCCCTCTCCCTCTCTCTCCAGGGCAAAAGCCTTATTTTTGGCCCGGCTTTTATTTGCCATTGCCGCGGTCAAAGACAACTGAAATCCCAGATTACTTCCAGCATATTTTTCTATTAGACCAGAATAAAAAAAAAAAAAAAAGAAAAGGCATTAATTACAGGATATCCACAGGCGCTTTTACACGCTGTATATATTAAAAACCGCAGATGATAGTAAGAGGCTCGCAAAACGGGGCATGACACACTCCAGCGTGTCATCTATGTTCGGTTCTTTGAAATGGTATGATAACAAAATGGAGTGGCTGCGTTCTCCCAGTCTTTCATTCGAGCATGAATCATTATCCCCGCTGAAATAAGATGAGAAGCTCAGTTTCAGGCGAACTGATGCATCCCTTGACATTTGAAACGCCTTACAGCAGCTCAAGGGGGCCGCGTGTGCGTGGGCTCCTGCTCTGAACCTCGCGTTGCCTCAGAAACGATGGATGCAGCCACATTAGGTAAGAATCGGTGCACGCAGTCCACCGCAAGTTGTAGTTTTTGCAACCCCCCCCCGGCAGAAAACACAGTGTGGCTACTGTGTTGAAGCGTTCGGCCATTACGCTTCCCTCCCTCCCGAAAAAACAAATCGCCATAGGGAACAGTTAAAGGGAAATGTACAGCGCCTTTCATGGAAGAAATCCCAGATTGGGGAAGCTGACTAACATAATAAATATTCCTGATAATCATTAACATTTACAGCGCAGCAGATGTTACGCAGTCCTCAACGAGCGAGCGCGTTGTACAAAAAAACTATTTCCAATTTGAACCAGATAGTGGAAAATTAGGAACAGGTCTACTAGCCATCTGTTTCGGCCGAGGTTTCGCTTCCCTCTGCAGTCGAATGTTTGCTCGGGGAGACAGAGGGTAAAGAGAGCTGCTTTGGCAGGTACACCACTGTTTACCCAAGAGACCCGGCTGAAGCACCATCAAATAGTGTCTGAGTGTAGATTAAAACAAATTCTCTGACACACGCTGCTCCTTCTCAAAATGCTGAATGGCCCGTGGTCAACGGAAAAAAAAGCAACATTAAACACAGACGATGGCAGCTCCCGCTAGATGAATTACCCTATCCGGATGTATTAGAGCCCCTCAGCACTGTGAGATAGCTCCCAGTTATTCCCAAGAGCGATGCCACCATTTCATTTAAAAAAGCATTTTGGAAAAAAAAAAAAAAAAAAGCACTTCTTTCTGTTGATAACACAATCAAAATGCCACCGGTTGAGCTCCAAAACAATGACTCACAAAAAAAAAAAAAAAGAAAAAGATTGTTTCACCAGGGGAGTAAACTAGCTAATGCAGCTAATGGGTGGGCTGAGAGAGAGAAGACTTTGGATCCCCCCTAAACACCCCATGTGTGGCCCGTGAACAGTGGGAGCGCAGAGGCCTGTGCCATCGCCGTGGGAACTGGGACAACATTAAACAGTCATTATCCCAAATGGCTCAGGCCATGTTTTATCTATCAGCATCCCACTTAAGTAACAATGGAGCAGGCAGAGCGTCTCGAGCAGGAGGAGATGATGTGTCGTCATGTGATAAGCTCTAAAAAACTGCTCTTGGCAAGAAGTTTATACCAAAACACGCCCGCTCCAGTCGCACAGTGATCTCTACAAACGGAGATGTCGTGTATTTGACCTATTTGCTCGAATTAGATGTTAGTGTAGCAGTTAATCTCCCCCTCTCTCTGCAGCCCGGTGAGAATGGAAACTGTTTCAGTCCCTCCACCCCTAAAAGCCACCGAGAAGACGACATTTAGGGCCGAGGAAGGGTGCAGTTTAATGACATCACATTACACATTTTCTGGGTTTTTAAAGTTTTCCAAACTTCAAACGGCGACGTCTCGCTGCCGTTTGGGACCGACAGCGCGCCAAGTTGCCTGGTGCGGCTTTAAATAGCAGACATTAATGAGCGCCTCTTCTAAAATATGCATTGCAGTCCTATTTAATCTTTGCCTTGCTCACATTGCAGCAGCCAGAGGTGAATAATTCTGAACTTTATTTGACTCAGGCACAAACAGATCCCTCTTGGATGAGCGTGGCCCGAGCGCTGCTAAACGAGCCAGTGATTGTCTTTTAGAGAACTGTTGGTTGTTGGCCAGTTCAGCTAAGACCAAAAAAAAAAAAAGACAATAGTGTTACATATCCACTGTGAGATGAGCTGCCAAGCAGCAGTTGTTTTATGGAAAGACGCTTCCTAGGCTTGGTTTTCAATTCAGGGTTTTATGGAGTTGTTATTGTTTTATACGTAGAGTACGGTCTGGTTTTACATTGTACCGACGAATATCTGGGGACAAACAGATGTACGAGTGTCTGGGAAAAAAAAAAAAAACTAAGAAACTTTAATTCTCTTCTGTTCTGTCTCTTCAGCGGAGACGCAAAACAAATATGAAATGTTAATGCCATGTTTTCTCATTCATTTTTGATTGGTTACAGAACAGAACCGAGCCTCTCCTTCATATCTCTGTTTGTTTGGGCCCACGTGGGTAATAAAGCGGCTGATTGATTTAAACACATTTGGCATTTTTGATACAAACTCTTTGCAGTGAGGCTTGTCCTGCAGCTCTGTATCTGCTGCAGCGCGCCTCACGCGGTGCCCAACGCGCCATATGCAAACGGCACAAAGCACATGCTTGCACTTGCTGCCTGACCGAACAGATCTCACTACAGTTGAGCGTTCGGTGCGCCGCCCTGCGCCGAGGCCTCGCGCGCCTCTTGCTATCAGCGCGGGGCCAGACGGCACAGCAGCTGTTTTAATAGTGCCCCTTATGTCCCCCTTGATCCGAGTCAGCTCACCTGGTGTGAATCAAGCCTGTCTTGTTTTTGTCTTTTTTTTTTTTTTTATTTCTGCCATCTTGGGCCTACTTTCTGCTTTGTTCGTTTGTGTTTTCCTTCGAGAAATAGAGCTCCTATTCTTTTTTTCTTTTTCTTTTACTGACAACTCTCAAGGCAGTGTGTGTGTGTGTGTGTAGCCTCAGGTGTATTAGAGCATGACTGTCCCCCCAGTCATCCTATTGTCAGTGTTAGAACAAAAGCAGCAGCAGCACAAGCAACAACAGCGTCCAGAATCAAACCGGCAGCACACCTACAAATCTCCCGAAAGCTCCTCCTCCCTCTTTGTCTCCCTCTGCCTCTCCACTACTTTGCCTATCTTGTATTTCCTCCTTCCCCTGTTTCCCCCCTGTGTTCCTGCACCACTGGCTCCCATAACCCCCCACAAAATCTACCTTCTTAGTGCCTCTTGCATGTATGCGGCTCTTCTTTTCAATGGCTTTGCCACTCTGTGGTGTACTCTGTAATTACAGCTCTATAGCCAAGGACTCCTCCAGCCCTTGAGTGAAAGGGGTCCCCACGGGCGCCCCTGGCCCTTCACGGAGGGGATTTGGGCTCTGTGGCTGTAATTATGCCTATTCCTCTGGTTTCCATTTTGCACGAGCTGCTGTTTATTTGGTTCAGTCGGAGTGAGTCGCATCAGACTCCAAAGAGGAAGGGCAGAGCCAGAGGGGGGAGGGGCTGCAGCCTTCCACACAGCCTCCACTGTTTTAGCATTCAAGTAGGCGACGCCTGACCAGGTACATATTTATGAGTTTTTACAGCACACACATCCCCCCCCCCCACCCCGCTTCCAACTTAAGATTAAACTTTAACTGGTGTTGTCACACAGTAAATTGTGTTTGCTATTTCGAAAAAATATCATACTATAGCTGCCACACCTGGTAATCTAAGCTGTGATAAAATGGAGTTAAGCAGTGCCCCGAGGTGCACAAGGACACAGGTGTTTCTCAAGGCACGGATGACAAGGTTGCCAGTCCTCGCTGTCAAACTGTATTAGTAAATCAATCTGTCATCGTCAAATCCCCCAAGTTTAAATCTCTATAGAGAGAGAGTCTTGCTGATGTGGCCAGACGGAAATGAAAGATGATGTGCACTCAGTAACTTCAAAAAGGTTGTCACTTTGTTTTTTTATATGATTTGATGTCAGGCGGCGGCGGCGGCTGTACTTGAGCGAAAGAACATAACAATGGATAGAAATTGCCTTTCTCTCGTAATGCGCTGCTTTCCCCGCATGAGCCATTCAACCCGCGAGTCGAGCGCCCGCCATGAAGGATGGAAAGAAAAGTACATTGTTCATCTTGATTTTCTTTTAGCCGAAGTCTGCGCCAACTGTTTCCTCGCCTTCTTGCTGGTATTGTGCCCCGGTGTCCTTCAGACGGCTACCTACAGTTTGTGTAAGAGCCAACAGTCGCTGCCGCTGCTTCGCCGGATTGACAGGATGCACGCTCACAGCCTGTGATAGTTAGAGATAAACTACATCGGATATGATGTTCAGTGGGTGTATACATAAATGGATCTCTCTCTCATGTATTCTTACACTTTTTAAAGCCCCCCGTGGAGACTTTATCTCTGAATGCAGCGATTATCCATCATTTTGATGCAGTTACTCAGTGTTAAAGAGCCACTCTGTTTGTGCTGTGTGTGTGTGTGTGTGGGTGTGTGTGTGTGTATGTGTGTTCCCCAGTCCTCCACTTGAGGCCACAACATACTTCCTCTCTGTTTATGACTTGATTCACTGGTGGCTTTATGAGCCCAGTGTGATTAACGGAGGAATTTCAGTCTTTCTTCCTGCGGGTCCTCGCCTATCCATAGGAGATAATTATAGCCGTGGCTGGTTGTAAATACAGGCCCAGCCAGGGGTTGTCGGACCAGGAAATGGGACATCATCAGACTTCACCTGGAAAGGAGCATAAATCAGAGGCTGAGATAACAGAGATGTGTTGGAAGACAACAGGATGCAGGTGCCCTGCAGCAGCTCAGTGACACATCTGTTCAGACTTGAGTCATTACAGACCCCAGATCAGCTGGAACTGAAAGCTGTTTCAGCTGAAAGGTACACAGAAGGACAAGAGCAGGACGTGTTGTAGATAATTTTTTTTTGATGGATCAAGTCATGATTTAGTCCATCAAGTGTCATAGAACTGTGAAAAATCCAGAAATGCATCTGTAATCAGGCTGCAAAAGTAATCCAAATATTGTCAAAATCACAGTATGGCTAAGTGCGATATCCAAAATGTGTGACAAAACAAGCGGAGGTGCCTCCAGGTGTAAAAAAGCACTATATTTCAACAAATGTCACATAATTACGATGCCAATGTTAGTCGATATAAAAACTGTCAATTGAAAAATGATCATCCCGACCAACTGTGAATCATATCACAGTCTAATTATGTCAGAATAATCACACGATGATTGTTTTCACCGTGTCAGACAGCCCTGGTCTTTATATCGTTTGTGTTGTTTGACCAGTAGACCAGAACCTGAAGATGCTCCCTTCACAGTGACGTAAAACTGGAGCAAGCCCTCTCCTCCTCTGAGAATCTGGAAGGAGTGAATGTTTATAAAATTGACTTAAGTGATTAATTGATCGTCATTGTCGGATGGTTTTCTGTTAATCAGTTAATTGTTCCGGGCGCTGGCTAAAAATCGAGCTGAAAGGGACGGCTCATTCCAGGAATTAGACAGCACCGCAGGAGGGTTACAGGTTTAATTTTTTATTTGCTACCAGAGTCCTCTCGGGCTCAGACAGTAGTGAGAGGGGCGTAATCACTGTTTTTTTTTTGTTTTGTTTTATATAGCTAATGTGTGTGTTCTCATTGTTTTGAGTGCTTAGCCTGAAACTTGTTTCTTTTAATAGGAGCTCCAGGCACTCATTGAAGTATTTGTGAGTTAAAAAAAAGTAATTAAAATTACAATGGGCTAGCCGGTGTGTTGCTGGGTAGGTGGAGGGGAGAACAGCAGAGGTTGACTTGGCTGCCCTTGTACTCATTCATTAGTGATGCATTGGTTCTCGCTCGGCCCTTCCAATCTCATCAGAAACAGTACCCTCGTGGACAAAGACAGGGTTGTATAGATGTGCCCATTATGTTAATAACTCCCCCCAGCTTTTGCACGCAACCATGGGCGTGTAGCAACTCTTTGGGCTGATGTATGGGGAGCAGACTTGAGCGGCGTAGGACAGGTGGAGAGCGCGGCTGAATCCATGAGTAGACTGCGAGTGCTGTGCGTGCATGTACTACCTACCAGACCGAATTGACTCCTTGCCTTTCAGTGCATGTACTTGCTATTGACCGGGAGCTTTGTTTGGCCTCGGACATTTGTTAATCGTGATTAAATGTTTTTTGCCCTCCTCTCTTTTCTGCAACTCTCAGGTGGCAGCGGACAGATGGTGCAGATGGACTCCAGTAAGTCCGGCTTCGTGGGTTCACAAGTGGAACTGCGCTGCATTTTCAGCAACAGCAACCCGCCCGTCAAGATCTCTCAGGTCACCTGGCAGAAGCTCCTCAACGGCACCAAACAGAACGTGGCCATCGCCAACCCGGCGCTCGGCGTGTCCGTCCTGTCGCCCTTCAAGGAGCGGGTGAGCTTCAAGCAGGCGGCGGTTCGTCACCGCACCCCCTCGCTGGAGGACACCACCATCGTGTTCTCCAACCTGCAGCTGTCCGACGAGGCCGCCTACATCTGCGAGTACACCACCTTTCCCGCGGGAAACCGGGAGAACATGGTCAACCTCACTGTGTTCGGTAAGCGAACGTGTACAGTTTGCAGGATTATCTGTGATTTGTTTGTTCCGTTTGAATCCGCGGCATGTGTAATTTCAGAAGTTAAAGCTGAAACCGAGGCCCCCTGTGCTGATGTAAATCTCATTTCCTTCTGGTTGTCATGACATTTGTTTGCGTCTTTATCTAGGTCAGATTTATCTCCATGGAAACAACAGCTGCACATACAGTACAGGTTTTTGAAATGTATTTTTTGACTCAAACTAATTTCTGCCTCGTTGAATCAGGAATTTACAAACTTTAAAAGCTCGACCTTTTCAAAAGCAGTTTCCAAAGCTGAATTGATGATATTTTCAGTTCCCAAAATGTGAAACGGTGCTGCGGTGCTGCAGTGCTGCGGTGAATCAAGTGTCTGTTGAGCCAAGAAAACCATCGGATTCTGCATCTTAACATCATTTAAGGATGTTAATCGGTGCATCGGCTAGCGTAGAGTCCAAACAGACATCTTTATTTTTAGTGAAAGTCTAACAGAAAAACACACTCTGCTCCTCCAGGTTACATTGCCACAGGCTTTGTTGTAAAGTAGGTTTGAGTTCCTGTAGAGCACCTGAAACCAGATGGTCTCAGATTTTGCTGTAGCTGCTGCTCCTACCACCGCCGTTTACTGTTCAAACTCCCGGTCTGTGATTGGTTAAACGGCACCGCCAACCGTCACGTCATGCGCGTTCAGCGATGAAGTGAAAACCATTCTGACCGCTTCAGGATGTGATGATTGGGGCGGCGTGTCGTTTAACACCAACTCCAGATTGGCCCGTATGGCCTGTATGAAAGGAAACTGCTGCAGAGAGCAGTCAATAAAAATGGCAGGTGAGACGTAAATCAATAAGGCCACTTGGGGAGTGTGTAATTTGTCTTGAATAATCTCATCTGGTGGCGGGAAAGAAGCGGTGGCTGAGACGTAGTTTATCTTGGAAAGAGGCAGCTTTGAAAAGGTTGTGGGCTGACTCTGATTAAAGATCTAATTAGAAATTAAGTGTTGGTGTGTTTTCCATTTAGTACCAGGAAAAGGAAAAAAAAAAAGCACTTGGCTTAAGTAGTCCCTGATGCCGAGCGTCTTGTCAGCTCTGAGTCCCCATTTTGTGTCACTGAGCCTCCGAGGTCTTTTTAGGCTTCTGCGGCTCAGTGAGCGCCAGGAACCTGTGTGCTGATAACCAACCGGCAGCGTTCAAAGAGGCCTCTTCATGGCCTATCTCGCTCAGTTGTGCATTCGCTCCAGCTCGAGCCTGCCTTTTGATGTTCTACAGGGTAGATTGCTAATTGGCAACTCACAAAGGATTCGAAATTGGATGACTGTGCATCTGGGTAGGCAAGTGGGTTCTACATCTGTGAGAGCTTTGACGACCGCCTCGGCTTTGAGGTGGGAAAGAAGCAAAAACTTTGCCTGATTTGAGAAGCATCACTGTTTTCATCTCTCGTCCCTGCAGTTTAATTTACTTCAGCGCCGACTGTAGGTGAAGTCAATGAAATTAGACAGTTAAAAGAGATGGAAGATGTCTGTTTAATGAGCTTTAATTACTTACAGTTCACTAATCATCCTTTCTCCTCTGCAGCTCGGCCGATGACACGTATGACCTTGACAACACCCACGATCGTGGCCAGGGCCCAGAAGCGCAAGATGACCGTCGCCACTTGCGTATCGGCCAACGGGAAGCCCCCGAGCGTGATCAAGTGGGACACCAGGTTGAAGGGCGAAGCCACTTTCCAGGAGACCCGCAACCAAAACGGGACGGTGACGGTACGGAGCAACTACGTGGTGGTGCCGAGCCGCGAGACCCACAAACAGAAGCTGACGTGCATCGTGTCGTACCGGAATGAAAAGATCACGGACAGCGTGGTGCTCAACGTGCAGTGTAAGGAACAGCTGCCACATTGAGGCTCTGTTGTTTTCGTTCTTACCGTTCGGGTTCCAAGTAATCAGCTCGGTTTGAGCTTGTTTTCACTCCGATGGTCTCATGCTGCAAAAAGTAGTTTCCCGGTGCAAACCGGTCGCCACAGTTTACAGTAAACAGGGCCCTCCTGCAAACACAGCTCAGAAAGGCACTCAGTCGATCAAAGGCGAGAGATGAGAAAGAGAATGAGCAGCTGAATATGCACCAGACTCTCGCACTGAGAAAAATCTGATTTTCTCAAACAGGTTTTTTTTCATATTTTCAAAATAAACATCGCAAAGATTTATTGAGGAAAAAGCCAGACGATGCTGAAACATATTGTGCAGAAAGCATGAGGGAGTTCACTGCGTTTATGTTGATTTCATACAGGTGTGTGTCTGTGTGTGTGTGTGTTTGATTATAACATTATACTGTATAATGCTTAAATCTAAAGTATCAAGAGTTTGCATTTACTGCACCATGCAGCAGATCATCTGCCAGGCTGATAATCAGATCTGATATTCAGCATTTTTCAGATTATTGGAATCACTGTTTTGTTTTTTGTTTTTCTGTGCCTGACGATAGAATAAAATAACTAAAAATGTGCTACTCTGTAAAGTAACTAAAGTTCAATAGTTTCAATATTTGCCTGCCACATGTAGTGGAGTGGAAGTATAAAGAACGTGCTTGAGGAACTCACTGTTGGCATCTAGCATTTCAAAAGCAACATGTTCACTGCTGTCAGACAGCTTCCTCTCTCACTGCTCACTGTATTATCGCAGCAGTCTAACAGTGCCATATATTACATTAATGTAACCGCGATAACAAACGTTTATTTGAGCTATTATGGCAAAAGAAATGATCATATAATGTGTCTGCATTTGCTCGACACATCGTTTAATCCGGTGAATCGCTTCATTCGAACTGTTCAGGGATTCTGTTTTTCATCTTTTAGAGTGATGATGTCATGAAATATGACATTTTGAAGAGAGAAGCTTGTAAAAAATAAAATAAATGACATTCTGCACAGCCCTCCTTAATAACCGAATTTAAAGTAATGTGAGGAGAAACTGCTAAAGCTGTTGACATGTGAAGCCTCCGGTGCACACAGGCTGAGAGTCGGAGCATTTAAACTTGTGAAAGGAAAGATATTAGCATTTTTATATATTCTGGAATTTCTGATGAAGGAGGAGGAAAAGTTGCCGTTTTAATGCGGTAATTATACTTTTCCCTGCAAAAAGTCAGACGCACATTAGAGCATTTTTACATGTTGAGAGCATCTTTAAAAGTGTGAAATGTGTTTTTCGCAGTAGCTGACTTGCTTCAGCAGAGGTTCAGTGTGGTGATTCTGAAATATGTGTCGGAGGGATACACTGACAGCTTCCTTCCCTTGCAGATGAACCTGAGGTGAAGATCGAGGGCTTCGATGGAAACTGGTACCTGAACCGTCCCAATGTTCAGCTGACCTGCAGGGCCGATGCTAACCCCCCTGTCACCATCTACCAGTGGAAACTGTGAGTCTGCCTAAACCCCCGACAAAAAAAATAAACCCTTCTAGGCTGAGAAGACGAGGCAGCGATGCTACGTGTTATTTCTCTATCGTTAGGTTAAGGCTCCGACCGAGAAAAAACAAGATGCTTTGCTACAGTGCGGGAAGGCGATTTTATAGAATGGCCTCATTGAACGGAGGCCGCTCTTTTACAACATTTGTTTCAAGGCGTACGCAAGGAAGTGATCTACAAAGATAAAAAAAAAAAAAAACACACACCAGCTTCCCTCGTCCTCTCCAGAAATGTGTCTCTGTTTATATGTTTGCTCATGAAATGTGTAATGAAGATAAGGCTTGGACCCGCGGCAGAGCACAATGGGCCTATTACAGCAGCACACACCCTCTATCCGCCTGATGGTCGCAGATGCCGGGAGATAAACGCAAACAGAGCAGCGTTTGCTTTGCTTTTGGGGTTTTTTTTGCTTTGAAGTCTGAGGACCAGCATGCAGGTAGATGAGGTAAGAAAGCATCATTGTTAGTGCCGTTGTGTTTCTCTGGAGGGCACAGAAGGCGGCGGTTTGTCCCCGACACACAGAGGACTGAAGGCTGAGAGCGGGAGTAGGAGCCCGTGGATTAGGCCAGCACACCGCGGGGCTGACATCAGTGGTTCCGCCTCAGAGACTATCGCTGCAAACACACGAGCGAGAGGAGATACAAACATGTTCCGAGGCCTCCGGGAATCGACAAATAATCCCGAGGTTTGATCTGCTTTGAGTAATGACATGAAAGCTGGTCGTGCAGAAATGATGCGGTTTCGAGCAGAAGCACCAAGACGTGGAGGGAAAAAACAAGTAATTTGCGCTGATCAAACTGCATTTTGATGTCAGATGCAAATTTAAGACAAGACGAGAGAAAAAGAAAAAAAAAAAAGGAAAAGTCGCCACGGCTCTTTGAATACAAAGCAACTTTTTTTTTTTTTCCTGAGCGTATCACGGTTTTAAATGAAAGTATTATACGGTAAAATTGAGAGATAAATGTAGCAATTTGTTCTGTAATTGCTCAGTGAAGGCTGAGTTGAGAAATATGTCACTGGACTTGAGTGGATGTGGATTAATAGACCATTGTGCCCTCATTGTATCTACTCTACGGGCCACTGTTGGATTTTAATGAGGCATGGGGAGTTTCCTTCCCTTTTCTTCTGGGTAGCTTTAGCTCTCAGGGCAGAAACACTGATATACACACAGCAGCCAAAGAAGATAGAGGAGATTTGACCTGGGTTTGGGTTTTCTTTTCTTTCTTTCTTTTTTTTTTAAGCAAAGGGAGATTTAGGGAGATAGGAAGAGGAGGAGGAGGAGGAGGAGGAGGGGGAGGAGATGTGATCTGGAAAGACGAGGGCACTGTGCTGACAGATAGGAGGGGACGGCCATTGCTGCACTGAAAATGAGATGCCAAATCTGTTGTGAAGGTTCCCCTGGGCTCTGCTGTGGAGGTCAGCGCAAGGCTGTGACGGAAGGATCCGGAACAGGCTGGCAGGATTGCGTCACACTTAACCGCAAACACACACACACACACACACACACGCACGAGAGGTGTCGCCCAAATCCAATAAATATTAATGTCTTTGATACAGATATGCATTATTTCCAGACACAATCAAATGTTTACGGTATTTCTAGTGGTGAGAGAAGGAATCAGATCTTTTTAAGTGAAAGTAGCAAAAACCACAGTGTGGAAGTACAGAATCCCACTTAAATGTGCAGTATGTAAGAATTGTAGTTTGAAACATTGAAAAATTAAAGCTGCTTTAATCGAATAAATACATTGAATAGCTCAATACTCCAATGGTAATCACCGACTCAGAGTGTTTGGCTCATACTGTAAAAGACAAAATACATTTTGCAGTATCCCTGCCGACTTTATCCAATCAGAACAGAGAACTCAAGAAAGAGGCGGTCCTGTCTCCTCGTGCTCACCTAGCAGAACAGGGTAAGCAACCAGTTCCACTGCTAGCGGTGACAGCTTCAACTTCCAAATACCGAAAGCAAAGAAAAATAAATAAAGGAGTCGTGCAAGTGAGGTGTGGAGAGTGGGGAGGGGATTGCTAACCGCAAAACGGTCAGGAAGTTAGCTAAAAGCACAATAACACAGTAACAGAGCTCTCAGTTCGGGTGAGGTCAGCTAACAGGACAACTAGCTGCATAGCACAGGGAGCTAACTAGCTAACAGTAGCTGTAGTTAGCCATTTCCTTCTTGATATTCCTGCCCGATTGTCGGAGGGTGACTTCGACATCGGGCCAGTTCTTACGTATTGCACCTTTAAGTAAAAGTACAAAAAGTAAAAGTAGTCATTAAGCACGGCGGACAGTTTAAGAAGCGCATATGATATTATTGGATTATAGTTACTGATGCATTCATGTGTTCAGCACTAATGTTGCAGCGGGATATGACATCATGATTTATTAGTTGACAAATTAATAACCTGAATCCACAAAGTAACTAATGTTGTTAAATACATGCAGTTAATTAAAAAGTAAAAGGTATGAAGTGGCATGACATTCTACCAAGTATTTATCTTGAGTATGATATCTTTAATTAAGTTTTTTTATTTATTTGGCTCATTGTGATCGCTATAATTAAAAAAAATAATAACAACATCTTTATTTGTGTTACTCTTCTCACTTTCCCTTTGTGCTGTGTGAAGTGTGTAGAAAGTCTTGCCACGTACATACGATCCTGCAAGAAAGCATCGGAGCGTCTTCGATTTCTCTCCGCAAATATTCCTAAACTAGGTTAATGTGGGAGCTGAAACTGAAATAGACCCAGTTTGAACTCTGCTGTTTGTTTTTTAAGGCGTTCTCAAGTCTTCACGCTCATTTGCTGAGTCTCTTTTAAGTGCGTACTGTAGTAATTTCTCAGTGAGCGGGGGGGAGGGGAGGGCTGACGAGTTGTTTATTATCACAAATAACTCAATTACCTCTGTGCTAAGATTTCAGACCTAATACTTCCTTTTTCCTTGTCTTGTGCCGAAAAGCAATTTTCCAGCGCGCACATCATCTCGCTGCAGTGCATTTTCAGTCACTCAGAGGTATGAAATCCCATAAATCAACAAAAAAGGCAGTACTATGATTACTGTATTCTGCCGCGTGACTCCGCTCTAATTCAGTAGCTCGCTTATTTCTGTTGTGAACGCGTGATTGTGTCATCCATGTTGGACATAGCAGTCGATGAAATCACACATGTATCGACGCGCCTTTAAATCATATTTCAGTCGGGTTTATTGTACAGGACGGCTGCTCAAAGGTTCAAATTGCCTGTCACAAACAGCATTAAATGTGTAATGATGTTTATGGAGCTTTATTATGAGGTGAAAATACTCTTTAAGATCTCTATTTATGATTTTTTTTTTTTTTTTTTTTTTTTTTATCTGTGCATGGCAGGCAGACTTAAACCTGGCACAGGAAGTCAGATAATTACGGGAGCTTGGGGCTCTTACAGTAGAGTACAGTACAGTAGGTGCTTGATTTTGGCCCGTGGCCCACCATTACATCTCAGTCTTGGCCCCTCCAAAGGAAAAAACCGTTGGGGCACCCCTGCTCTAAAGTAATGTTAATCCTGCCACCACAGGGACTATCGAGGCTGATGCCCCACTTATTCAACATGAGCCCTTCCTGTCGTCTGCGGCTCCTCAGGCGGGATGAGACGTCACGGCCGGCATTGAAGATGAACGACAGAACACTTTCAGACCAGCAAAACAGATGGATGTGTTGATTAAATGATGTCTTCCACTTTTTCAGTTAGTTTGAAGTCCAGATGTCTTAATTTCTCCTTTTGAATGACTTGTATAAGCCCTTCTAATCAGCTGCCTGTTGCTGTGTGAACTAACTGCCTTTTTGTAGGACCTGATTATAGATGATGATGAAATAGCAATAAAACGCACAGTATGTTTGTTTTTTTTTCGGCATATAAAAGCCGCCTCCACTCGCAGACTACAGTCAAATCAAGATGGTGCGTCAATTTATGGCGCCTTTGAGTCCCGTCGCTGAACCCTCCACACGCCCACATCTGTACACGCGCGTCACGTACGTGCACGCACACGGGCAGGGCCAGCCAGTCACCAAAGACTCTGCACCGCTCTCAAGCTGTTTGTTAGCCTTTCATTCCGCTGCCCCTCAGGCTCAACACACACACACACACACACACACGTTCTGATGTCTCACATAAATGCAGACATGGCGGCAGAATCTGTGGTGAATCGCAGTTTGCCAGCCTTTCATTTCTGCAGCAAATCAATTGGGCTTTGCAGAGCTCAGCATTTGATAGAGGCTCACAAGGAAACTGATTATCGAATCGTGACATACTGTATCGAAGGTTGCTTTGCGAACGCGTCGCCATCGCGGCCTCTGAGAAACAAGTCGAGCGTAGCTCTTTCTATTACTTTTGTTCTGAGCTATGAACACTTTATTGCTGAGAAAAAAAAGTCCTCTGCGCTTTTTGCAACGCCTATCCTGAAAATCAGCTCTATAAAATTAATTTCACCGAGTATGGATCAGCTGCTTTTAACAGACTTTTTATGATATGATAATTAACGAATAGCTCGTCGCTGTGTCTTTCCCCGCGCCGCTGAAGAGCCTCGTTGAACGCCCGCTCAGTGGAGCTCAAGTGCTTGATGTGTGGCCATTGTTAGCGTGAGGCCTAATTTCGTCGCCTCTCTGTAATGTCATTTTGTTTGTCACTCGCTGTAATAAATGGAGCATCACATTGTTTTCTAGTGCTCTTGCACAACTGCGGATCTGAAAGTGTCTTGTCTGCGAGAGTCTCCGCCATATCCATTTTTTTTTTGTTTTGTTTTAAAGAAGCCACAACTGCCGCCGACAACCGGCAGCTCGCCGCAATCAGACCGGAGAGCAAATTAATATTATGACAGTCGTGTTTGCGGCTCCACTTAAAGCTGTGTCAGTGTAGAGAGTGGATCTGAGCAAAAGGCGCAAGGAAATGGGAAAAAGAACATTTACGGAGATAAATACACGAAGAGACGAAGAGAAGATAATAAAGAGCGAACACATGAATAAATAAGATAAAGTGCAAAAGTAAACAATAGGGGGATTAACAATTAAAGTTTTGGTTCATTAAATGGCGTATTAATTTATACACTGAGTCTTTTTTTTATTTTTTGGCAGCATCGATCGTTTATACTGATAAAGCTGATGGAAGGAAGGTAACAGGAAGCGGCTAATTGTCATGAAACATGACATCGTTTTCCAGATAATAGAGCAGAAGGGAGATTTTTTTTGCGCTCATGACCCGCGACCTCAGAGTGTGCTGACCTGATCAGAGAACATGAGCGGGGCCGGACGCTGTAGAGAAAGCGAACCACGAAGACAAACACCTCAGGCAGGAAGAGAGATGGCCTCCGGTTCTCATTGACAGCCCGGCATTTTGGTAGATTCTGCATTTATCGTTTGATCAGCTGCCTTTTCTTGACAGCTCCCCCGAGTTCTGACTTCAGCCATGTGAGCCGTGCTGTAGTCCCCCCCCCAACACAAACACACACACACACACACACACACACCACCACCACCACCCACCCCCACCTTACCTCCCTCCACCACTGTCTGTTTTGTATTCCTCATGCCAAAGAAGCCTATATCCTCAGGCATCAGCTATGTCTTACCTGTTTGGACCTGCTGGGATTCCCTGTCCTCATAATTTTGTTTGCACTTGATGGATGATGGCTGAAATATATCGCTGTCAAATATTCCTGGTATTTATCTCAGCCCGACACACACATCCAGGTCTGTTTGGCGCTGGAGACTGTATTTTTCATGCACTTTGAATTGCCTTGTGGTTCCTCGGAGAGGAATTTTTTTTTTTTTCCTTCCTACTGTGGTCTGGTGTAATTCTGCCTTTTTATGGTGTCTATATTATTGCCTCTCTCTCTCTCTCACCACAGCTTGAACGGCTCCCTTCCCAGCAATGTGGAGATCAAGAACAACACTCTGTTCTTCAAGGGGCCTGTGACCTACGACCTCGCCGGCACGTACGTCTGCGACGCCACCAACGGCATCGGGACTCGCACTGGCATCGTGGACGTCAACATCACGGGTAGGTTGATGAAGCCGGTTCTCTCCGTTTCTCTGTCTTCTTCAGTAACTCCGGCATGGCTTGCGTCAATACAGTACCCCGCTACAAATGTTGCCCGGGCCCTTCAGACCCCCATCCGCCCGGATAAACACACAGTGTCCATGCGCACTCACAGACCGGCTGATTGTAGCAGATTGCCCTTGTGTTCCCACCTCCCAGGGCTGTGCGGCTCCCTGCTGCACCGTGTGGCAGGTTAGATGAGGGGGAAAAAAAATAAATAAAAAATACCCCCAGTGTTTGCCTATCAGAGCTGCACACACATTGTGAGAACGCAACAGCCGCTGACGCTTCCCACCCAGCCCTGTTACGCATCCCGTGTGTGGAAGCCGTATAAAGCAGGTCCATTATCGGCGCCTAAAATAACACGAAGGAAAATGGGGGTTTGAGGTGAGGGGGTACTGTATTGATCAGAGTTTGCTCGCATCATGCTCACATTTCTCCGAAAAGCAGCCCGTGTGCGTCTTTTTGTACTTGAAGCTCTGCGTTTGTTCTTTTGTCTCCTCTTTGTCTTCTGGGGAAAATAAAATGCTGAACAAAACTGAATCAGTTCCCTTCGCCTTCCACATAACTGTTGGCAAGCACGCACTGTGGTTCTCATCCATAGGAGACCATATTTTGCACTCAAAGCCCGTTGCTGCGATATATAGACCAGATCTGACTTTGCTATACGTCCCTACAAATGTGGGAACCTCCTTCTATTGGGAGCAGCTGTGTGTGTGCGGTATTGGGAGACTGTGACAGTTTTGCTCTGGTCGGACTGGAAAGGCTTTTTTTCCCCTTTAACTCCTCACGCTGCTCGGTTTCTGGGAAGCGGGGGTGTTCTAACTTGCATTGCTTTTGCATGTTGACTCATGTTGTGTCTCTGGGAACGCTGTGCTTGGTGTGAAGTGAACAGCTGTGCCTTACTGTATCATTGCATACCTTCTTTTTTTCTTTTCTTTTTTTTTTTCTGTTTCCTCTCATTCAGTGTGTTTGGGTAAGGCTAGGACAAAGCAGCTTTGTAAGGATGTGATGTCAGTACCTGCATTGTGAGAAGTTGCCCATGCAAAGTAAGGGAGGGCTAGTGGAGTGATAATAGACATCTCAAAGGAGCTTGAACAACCCTTATTTATCAGGCAGGAAAAAAGTGAGGAAGTAATCTACTGTCAGGAAATCACCCTGCAGCAGCTCGTATTGAGCAGCCGTGCTGAAATGGAAATTGTACTGTTTGGCGTAAAGTACTGTATCCCTTTGGAAAGGCAAAACAAAGGCTCCAAAGTCATTTTCTATTTCTGCTTTTTCATTGATTGCTTAAATTAACAAACCACACTGCTATTGTCCCCATAGTCTCCGTGTTTACTCTCATCATTTGTCCGTCTAATTCCGTACAGTGAGCGAGGTGAACAAAGAGCGGCTACATAATGTGAGCGCATTCGCTTTCAATTTGTCTGCGTGCCCAAATTTAAATCTGAGCTGTTTTTTTTTTTTTTTCCCTCACTTGTTTCTGCATTTAAATCGGCAGCAGGTTCAAGGAAATGTGACGATTGCAAACACTGGTTGCTACATGCTCTCGCTCTCGCTTAATTCAGCTATGTATCATCCAGAGACCTGTGATCACACGTTAGAGCAAAGAGTTGTTAACTTTGTGTTCACCTGAAACTTGATTGTCTTTTTTTTTTTTTTTTGCATTTAGCTGAACTAACTCCACTCTTGGTATTTGGACTACTACTCAGCAATGTCATGGCAACGCGCGCACTCAGCGGTCTGTTTGTGTCCCCCCCCGTAGTAATAAGCCGTCTGGATGTGAGCCGCGAGCGTTGTGTTGTGTTGTTCCATACTGTTACACGGCAGAAATCCTGAATTTGTGTTTAGGATACGCTCCCAAAGGGTCCCATACAAGCTTTGAGAGCATGTTGCCAGTTCCCATAGTAACAGTGTCAAGTTAAAGGGAGAAGAGCCAGCCTCTCCTCCGAAAGCTTCAGTTCAGAGCTCCAACATGGCGTCCAGTCAAACTGCAGGAGCTCACGAACAGCTCTGGTTGAGCTGTCGGAAAAAAAACGCGAGCACGGTTTGGTCTCGGGGAGGAGAGCGCGGCGGCGTGTTGGAACAAGGGACGGAGCTGTCCTGTCCTTGTGTTCCCGTGCGGGCGCAACATGGATACGTTGCAGCAGGATCATGCAATGCTCTTTGCTGATCTTGTGAAATGCTAACCTCTTCCTGTCTCGGTGTGGCCTCGTCAGCGCAATCTCCCGCACGACTGCAGAAACACCATTAAGCTTTGAGGATATGTGTAAAGGAAATCTCTCCGGGGCGAGGAGACGTCTCTGTGAATGTGTGGCGGGGTTTGTATCGGTTGTGATGACACGGGTGGAGGTGAACCTGAGGGTGGGCGCAGCTTTTCCTCCCCTCTAATTCTTTGATGTACTCTGCGCAGCCTTGACATTGGCTGTGCATAATGACCCGACGGTGGAGGTAAAGAAGTATGCTGATGCTTCATTAACTTCAAAGAGCATCTTTGTGCCACAGACAGGCCCGGCCCGAGACACGGCAGGTGAGGGAGCCGGCTGCTGGCTGCTGTTCAAGGCTGCAGCATCGGGCCTCGGTAACGCTAGCTAAGTGTTCTCTGCAGAAAAAAGGGAAGGTGAACGAGCCGATCGCTGCGGCACGTTTGTTCAGCGGCTCACACGGCGACCGGCGCTGGCCGTTTCTAGACGAGAGCAACACATGATGAATAATTATTCCTTTTTCTTTCCCTTGTTAAAGGGCACATTTTATTGGCTTTGGATTTGCGAGGCTCTCTGCCGAGTTCTGTGTTCTGTGCGTCAATAAATCAGGCCAGTGTTAGCCCTGCAGTGGACTGCATCACAGCGATGACAAATGTGACACTTAAACAATCCATCAAACACTTCGCACCACCATTGTGCACAGGACTGTCACCATCGGGGCCCTAGATGTATCCAAATGTGCCTCTGCTTGCTGCATTAAACATGGATTTGGCAGTGGCGCTTTTAGTTTTCATTTTGAAGTTGATTTCCAGATTGACGCAGCAATATACACCTGCCGGGGAGACGACCCTGCCTCCGGTGTCAGGGAGATAAAATGTCTGTGACAACTTGTTTGTGTCACTGAAAAGCCATTTTCTCACACTGGGAGACAACACTGATGGAGCACTTAAGGAAGGCGCATTTTAATCAAGCTCCTCAGTTTTCATGGACGGATTTGCGGGAGCCGCATAACTGTCACCCCCGGCAGATAGCGGGGGCCACCGAGCACCTTGTTTCAATTAGTTTGTGGATAGTGTTTGCCACGGAGATGGCATCGACGACGGTAAGTCGCACGGGCTAAGATGGCTTTCTCCAAGGACATGTGTTCTGCAGATATGGTGTCGCTTGTCAGAATCTAATGAACCACTCTCCTGTTTTAATCAATCCTCGCTCTCAGCGCAAAAAAAAAGAGGTGAAAGAGGAAAGTCTGAGGGAAAAAAGAAGAAGAGGGAGGAGAGGGAGGGGGAGAGCATCCGCAGCGAGAGAGATGAGCCTCGTGTAATGGGCGTCCATTTAGCAAATACCTCTCTCATTCGCATTCACGTCAGAAATCTCTTGAGGGAAAGTTGACAAGTCGTCAGATCTGATTAATCAGCTAATTACTAACGGGAATCGGAGGCCACGTAAAAAAAAAAATCAAGACAATTAAACAGCCTCGCAATCAGAGTTATTCTCGATGATTCATTCTCTGCAGCTTTTTAACCGTCTACCAGGAATGTCAGGCAAACAAAAATATCGCAGCTCGCGAAGCCACAGGAAGAGGGCTGAATAATGTGGTTAAACCTCAGAAAAATCCTCCCCAACTTAAGAGAGCAGAATCAGTCCTTTCATTAAGATAATCAGCTTTTCCACCATCGCGCTCTGTTTTTTTGTGTTCAAAACAAATCGATGCTGCCGTCTTAAATCTCTTTCCCAGCGCATAATAAGACGCGATGAATGGCCGGTTTGTCACGATGTCATTATCGCCCCTAAGAGAGGAGCTGTGTGTTTTTTCTCCCCCCCTCTCGGTAGCCTACGCTTATGTGACATGTCGGAAATATTTCTCTTAGTGACGCAGCGCATTCACCGCAGAATTAATTTGTTTACTCACTTGAATAATCATTGAAACCTGATTAGATATTTTTTAACCTTGACTCTCCCACACAGCAGCGCTAATCTTTGTGCGATGGCGAGCGGACTGAGTCAGAGACAATGCATAATTTCTGCCACATTAGCCGGATCAGCTGTGAAGGATAATATCGGATCAGCTCGGGGTCAGCCAGTATGTGAACCTTTTCGGTGATTCCACTTACGCGTCCCGGCAGCGCTAACTTTCATCCCCCTTTATTGTCGAGGCTGTGGCGCCCAGAGCTGCTTTTAGAGAGCAGAGGTGCAGTCGGCCTCGCCACGCGGCTTTACCCACTCGGGTTAAACTGGATGGAGTGAGAGCGCTCGCTTCAATTTACCCAGAAAGCGCGAGGATGGTTCTTTCTGTAAGCGCTGGGCAGCGGCTGCCGACATCTGTTCACGCTCGCCTGAACAAGCAATAGTTCTCTCCTGTGTGAGAAAATGAAGTTGGGAGAGGGGAAAAAAAAAAAAATAATAATACGTTCGTAGACACATGGTGAAAATGAGATGAATAAAACATAGACAGTCAAATTGAAATATAAATAAATAAAGGTATCCACGTGACTGAAGAAGATGCTTCAGTGGGTCTGATTTTTTATTTATTTATTTTTTTTCAAAATTTAGTGAGGAGGTAAAGTGGATTCCAGAAAATGGGCTCCCAGGCAAACAGAAGCTGGAAGCACTGCAGAGGCAGAGGTGGGAGAGAGGGCAGGATGCTGTTTACATGGGTTTATGTAACAGCCTGTGTCAACTCCTGGCGTTCACTCCTTGTCACTTCCTCTATCCTCCAAGTCCTACAGTGCAAAGATGAGCGGGGACAGTGAGTCACGGTGGCACTGAGAGGGGCTGACATCCTTTCAAAAGTACCTACGTAAGACTTTTTTTTCCCCCCGTTACCCACCGATCTCACTTTAATATTTCTTGGCTCCGCATAACCGATACAAGCAAATGAGGCCACTGCCGGGAATATTAGTTATGTCTATATAATGATTCCAAATGCTTGCCACCAGTTTGGCAGGAAAGCAGCAGCGAGTTATTGGCACTGGCAAAGGAAGCTTTCTCAGCATAAATTTCAATTTCTGAGCAGGAGAAGTTTCTCTGAGCTGAGATTAGATGTATTTATTGCAACTTCAACTGGAAGCATAACACGTTTCATTGACATGTATCTTTTAGACAGGTGCTGGCCTCATTAGTCTAGAATCACTCCGCGGCTCCTTCCTGCTCCTCTCCAAAGAAATTAGCTGCTGACGTTGACGCTTTGAAGATCCTGTGACGCTGTCGTGCCTTTTTTCCCCACCCGATCAAATTAAGATGTTTCACGTTTTTTTTTTAAACTAACCAAACCCCGTCGTCTTAGAAGTACTTTGACATTAATATGCTCCTAACTCTTTATCTGGTGGGGCGCCGCGGTTTCTTCCTCAGACCAAACTACCCTTGTCCACAGGCCATGCTAGCGGCCATGCTCCTGTTTGTTTTTTTCTGAGTGTCCCAGTGTCACCTATGGCAAGCCTAGAGGGCCAAAATACAACGGCAAAGGCCGAAGCAAAGCTAGAGCGCTTTGTGTTCACAACGCTCAGGTTAAAGGAGCCTGAACGTGGACTTGAAGCTTGCTCAGATCACCTCCTGGGGAGGTCTTAGTTCTTTAGGAGTTTCAACATATGTGCACAAAATGCTCGAGGATTTAGGAGGCTCAGTTGGTAGAAATGAATCAAACACTAAAATGTGTGCTTTCACCATTGTAAAATCACCTGAAACTAAGAATATGTTTTTGTTACCTTCGAATGATCCTTTTATATCAACAGAGGGAGCGGCTCTTCTTCTATGGATTTAGGGAGGGCCCTACGCGTTTAGCTGCCACTCTAGGGGGAGGGGAAGACGAGGGGTGTTCAGTTGGTTGCAGTCTGCACCTTACTGCTAGATGCCACTAAATCCACAACACTGGACCTTTTAAGAGCTTAAGGAAGCCAGTGTGAAATGTTAAATTACAATCAATCAACTACTTTCCAAAGTCGCTGCAAGTTTAATCTGCAGAACTGCTCTAAACTTTCTCCTGTTTGTTTCATTAAAAACACTTCCTGTCCCTCCTCGCTGATCACAACAAGCACCGACAAACCGAAACCAGCAGAAAGTGTCGATGGTTCATTTTTTTTATCAGCCGGGAAACAGACACGTCGCGCTCTCCGTCACTGCGAGGTCTGTCGGTTTTCCTCGACACGATAGCGCCCCGATCGCTCCGTGAGATAAAAA
This sequence comes from Diplodus puntazzo, assembly GCA_963678695.2. Classification (NCBI taxonomy): domain Eukaryota; kingdom Metazoa; phylum Chordata; class Actinopteri; order Spariformes; family Sparidae; genus Diplodus; species Diplodus puntazzo. Next base: position 5,502,243 of record OZ023162.1, on the reverse strand, counting down.
GTTGCGAGTCCACGGCGAGAACACCCTTGAAATAAAGCAATTTCGCAACACACATTACTGACATCTAACAGCAGAGCCGCTCCACGCAGTCATTTGTCGCTTTCTCCTCTCTGACAGAGACAAGAGACATTATGATGTCAGCGCTGCAGAGGCTCCCCCAGCAATGTGAAATTTGTTTGTCTTCGCCTGTCACGCTGGAGTCTGTCTCAATCTGTGCTCTATAGCATATTGCACTGTCGCCTCTCACATCCCCGCCTGCATTATTCATAGATCCAAAGGCCACATGTGTATATCTTGTATATCATTACACCCTCACTTCAAGTACACGCATGCTGTCAGGCAGGTTGAGGAGCAGTTTTCAGTGTCTCGGTCTCCTGCTTTCCCCTGCCAGCTTCTCGTCACCCTTGAACTTTTCCAATCAGGCATCTCCAAACCTAGAAGTACTCATATCTGCAGATGGAGCGACTTTCTAGCCCCCGCGTCCTCGCTACAGGAGGGGGGGGGTCTGCTCGCGGCTCAGATCCTGCCAAGAATACACCTCATTATCCAAATGAGACATTAGCATGGGCCGCTCCCTCGCTCGCACACCGTAGGCCGCCACATAAAGCCTCTGCTGCGTTGCGCTATGCTAGGGAAAGCACTGAGGGGGGAAGACATTGTGGCTGCAGCTCGTTTTGCATAAAATGGAGCAGGGAGGGGGGATACTCAGTGTGTAAAAAGGGGGTCTATTTTATTTGGAGAGGAAGAGATAGCCCGGCTGTGGGAGTGAAATGGAAATGTCACCGGGGGAGAGCACGTGAGTGCAGAGCAGCTGAGATCGTAGTGATTTATCTTAACATTTGTTTCTGCACGGCTTGCTGTTTCGGCTCTCCGGAGGATATGCAGAGGAGAGGGATGTAGCAGACAGATGGAGCAGGGGGATTGGCTGAGCCCCCTTCGGCCCAGCTCTGCTCCTCCATCCTCCTCCTCCTCCTCCTCCTCGGCTTCCACTCGTGTGGCGTTGGATCTGTCACGCCTCCCTGAGAGCCTGATGAAGTAGGTCAGACGCTGTCCCAGGGTCTGACCACTGGCTCCAGAGCTGCTGCTGATGCTGCTGCTGATGCTGCGCGGTGACTCACTCATTACACACCAGGCTCCAAAATAACAACAAGGAGACAAAAACACAACAAGGGAAAAGGCAGCAGAAGAGGAGCCGAGGGTCGGACGGGGTAAACAAACAGCACCCTGACCTCTCCTGGCTTAACGCATACTAACATGCAGATTTGTTTGCTGCATGTCTGCCGACCCGATAACTCATCCTTACAGCACTTCCCACTTAGCGCTACAGCAACATGCAGGCGAGCAGGGAGAACCTCGTGGGCAGACATGATTTGTAAAAGAGCAGTGGTGTTTAGATGGCACTGTAAATATTCATTGCTCATTAAAGGTGCATTACAAATGATTAGCGCAACCCCCCACAGCACAAAATGACCATATTACATCAACGAGGGCACGGATCGCCCTTTTCCCCGGGCAACGTTTCACGACCTTCGATCACAGTATTGATGTAGGATCTGTGCTCTAATTTGTCCTCTTGGACATTCTCATTATAGACTTGACTTTATTGTTTATTTCAACTACAAACCACCATAACTGTAAGTCAGAGACTGCCAATGTAGTGAATCCTACGTCACGAGTTTGCTGCAACTAATGACTTATTTCATTGTTGAGTTGAGTTGGTTGGTCTATAAAAAGACAGAAATATGGAAAATATGTCAATTATTCTTGCAGAAACCTCAAAATTGTGTCCTTAAATGTCCACAACCTGAAAATATCCAGTTTACTGTCAAAGAGCCCAGGAAATATTCACATTTAAGAAGCGGGAATTCAAGACTTTCTGCCTTTGTTTCTTTAACTGATCAACCAATCAACTGTAACAACAATCGCTGCAGCTCTAGTCACCAATAGATACCAGACGCTATGTGCTGTTTCTGCTCCGGAGAGATAAAAACAAGAGGCAGTCTCTGTTTCTGTGTCTCTGACAGGACTGTCCTGCAAGCAGCTGCATGTTCCCAACATGCCACACATGATGTCACCAGTGTGTCGGTGCCAGCCGCTCACAGCCTTATCTCCTCCAGCACATCCTGCGCCGTCAGTGCGCTGGATGTTTTGGATCGAGTCGAATTTCACTTACAACTGTGGAGGTTTTTTTTTTTTTTTTAATGGCGAGCGTGGCATTAACCTACACACGAGACGAGCTTATGCCTCAATAACTCGGTAACAAAGTAAAAGCTGAAAAAAAAAAATGTTGGCAAACAGAACAAAATGGTAGATACGGGAAAGGGAGTGTGTGATAGGGCGAGAAAGAGCTTTGCCTCGGCTTTGCCTCCCCCGGCAGCATGTTAAATTCCTGTCAGAGATGAGCTTTTATTCGCTGTGGCAGCATTACATTTCCATGACTTCACGACCACTGGCAAATTCAGACAAGGGAGTAATGAGGATCGCTGGAATCACTGAATTAATGTGTCTTCCCCGATTGTCCCCGTCCTCACCCGCTCATTACGCCACTCTTTATTTGCTGTTGTCACTCCTCAGCCTCTCAAAGGGCGCTCGCTCCATCTTCTTTTCTTCTCCCTCCTTGTCGCCACTCCTCAAGCTCTCGTAGCCCTTCTTTTTTTTTCTCTTCCTTCTCTTTTCATCCCCTGTTGTCAGCTGCTTGTTCCTCATTTAGTCATGTTAGAGCACCACTCCCTGAACCACTCTTTGAAAATCCTCTCTCATTCTCCCAGCCTCTGTCATAACACCCTGTCCGAGTGATTGGGCTAAGACTCAGGAATGTTTGTACCTGTCTCTCTCTCTCCGTCTTTATTTCATGTGCAGACACGACCGGAGCACACCCAGAAACTGTACCTGCAGGACCGAGTTGTGATACAGTTTCTCTCGCTTTATAGCCTCTGTTGCTTCAGTGGCTTTGAACGTTCGCCGCCGCCGGTTGTTTTTCTGCCCCGAAACACAAAAAAACTTTACTTTAGAAACTTTTTTCTTTTCTGAAACCGCATATCTGGCGCGGACCCCGGTGTGTCATTTCCTCGACGAGATGTCATGTTTTTTGAATCAGCTCGCCATGTGTTTCTCTTAAAGACTCACTTCTGTTCTACACGGATGACTCAGAGGGAGAGCACGCAACCAAACCACGTGCATATATATAACCGTAATTACTGTAAATATGATTGTGCTAGAAGTTTGTTTATGGAAAATGTTGTTTTAATTAATTCTCCAACGCAATGCAACACATTACATAACATATCATAGCACTAGAACGACACTTCTGTGGAAGAGTGCATACCCATCCCTCCACCCAAGTTTCATGGAAATCTGTCCAGTAGTTTTGGTGTTGTCCTAGCGGCCGGCCCGACCTACAATCCCGGCGCTTCAGTATTTGACGAGATGGAAACGAGGCTCAATAATGAACTTTTCTCACCAACGGCACCTTTGAGGACTTCTGTTTCACTCAAACGACTCAGGAGGGGAAGCTCTCGTCAGGATGTGAAGGATTTAGATTTTTTTGGGGGGGAGACTGAAATTGTTCAAAGATAGTAAATAATCCTCTCAATCAAGTCAGTCAGCGCGAGATGTTCAGAACAGTTTGATTAATGCAACACAGAGCCGCATGGCAGCAGCATTTAAACAGCTGCAGTATTTCATGTTGTTCTTCACCTGTATAAATCTATCATGCCTCTCTGGATTGAATTATAGCCTTTCATGGCTCACGTTGGCAGCTTATTAATCTCAATAGTACGTTTGAATCGTTGCAACTCAAGGTTACCCTGCTATCTGCATATTTCCAGAGTGGTGTTAATATACACAGCCTTTTGTTGCCTGGAACAGTATCAGGGCTGCTGTTGTGCTGCTCTGAGGTCTGTTTTATCTATCTGTTGGCAGGTGTTGCCGGTAGCGATGGCGTGCTGGTGGAACGCCTCCTCCCTCCTCCGCGCTGTCAAACACCCCTACGTAACCCGACCATTTCAAATGGGTTTTATTATTAGTCGTTCTGTAATGTGATTAGTTCTCAGCGTGGCCACTCCGATTCCACATACTCGTACATGTGCGAGGACAAAGGTGGCGCGTTGGTAGAAAACGGAGGAATCTTTTTTTTGCCCTTTGTCTTATCTGCGTGCGAGCACGAGGCCAGTGGGCTGAACGGGAGGTGGTGCTGAGATGTGACCTTGCGAGGGGGGGATAAGTGTTGCTGGATAACGCGGTGAGAACAGGCAGTCCTGGTCGCCGACATGCCTCTTTGAGTCGCGGAATGAAAGCAGCGTGTTGCTCCACTTGCACTGAAGTGAGCTGATGAGCTTTTCCTGGTGTTTCAGAGCTTCTTTCCCTGCTGTTCGAGCACCTCCATTACAGAGGGAGAAGCGTCTGAGCACTCGACCAGCCCTCCCTTTTCCATTCTCCCCTCTACTAAAGCATCTTAACGAGTCCTTCAGAAACTTCATCTCCTGTTTTCGAGGCCTCCTCAGAGTTGGATGTGCCCGCCAGAAAAGCCACAAAAATACCTGAATGTTTACAGCCGCTTTCATGTCGATAGTCTCTACGGACAATAACGCATTCTTGGATCTTTAGTGTTGACATTCTTCAACTATTGGTGTTCAGAGGTGGTGTCACTTGATCCTTTATAGAAATGGAGGTGATGGAGAGCGCCTTTGAAAGCTCGCCGCGTCGTCTTTTACTGCCACTATTCTGTAGTTTTTGTAGGGTCTCGCGTCGTGTCTTTTCACCTCTCTGAGTGGTAAATATTGAGTCTTGGCACCCCTCAGAAGTGCGAGGCAAAAAGCCGCCTAATTAAGATTGAATTAAAGGGCTGATGAGAGGGAAGACTCACAGAGGAAGGCGGAGAACGGTGGAGGGGAGGATTACGGGAGAACATTTTCCCTTTTCTCTCCACTCCCTCAATCCTCTGGATTTTTCACCCCTCTTTGGACTTGGTCGGGAGGATGTGTTCTCGAGCAGGGGTGACCTGGCTCTGCTCTCTCATTCATGTGTGTAATGAAGGCCTGTGTCTGAATAATCCCATTAGGTGGTCAGATTAAAACCTGAGCTGATATTTGAGACTGTGCCCGGCACCGCTTTAGAAATTGGAGAGCTTTGCAGTCGGCGCCGGGAGAAAGGGTGCAGTGGAAGAGCAGCTGAGGAGAGCGACTGTGTTTGGGAGGTCTCTGCTTTGGACTGATAGAGCGCCATTGTGATTAAAGGCGAGAGGAAGGCTTCTTTGCTTCTCCCGCTACCATCCTTTTAATACCGCAGTCATGCAGAGATTCATCGTTTCCACTGATAAGCAGTTCTGATCCAAACAGTTTAGGGCAATGATTCAAAAAATCATTTACTGCTCATGTTGTGAATCTGTCCTTTTTGTTTTGCGTGATGAGATGCCGCCACAGATTTTGCTCCTGTGTGCAGTGATTGGACTCCGACTGCCTGCCAGGCGGCACCGAGAACTTAATGTCTCCGAGGAACTTTCAGGATCGCTTAACGACATAAACCTTCATTTTGGCTCAATCACGATCAGTTAGTTTGTAAATGAGTTTCTAATTTCAGAAAGACGATTTCCATATCACTGTAAACCATAATTGTATGTTGTAGATATAATAATGTCCCGGACGTACTGATGAGGCCGTGTTATCCGAGACACGCGGACACATCTGCATTTCTCATTTTTTGCATATTGAATCAGAATTATAATAACGTGATGTTTGGAAAAAAATGTGTTCATTCAATTTCAGACAGTAGAGAACATTACATGACGTGACGTAACCTAAGATAATATAACATAAAACTAAACATATTCTACCTTGCATCTGACACATGCATGCAAACAGAGAACCTCAATTATTCATCCCCACACACAGTGAAAAGGTCATTATATAAATACAATAAATAGATGTTGTTCAACTCGTCCATTGGTCCAACAGTAGGCCATTAAATTCACTCTATCCACTGAGCAATGTTGGTGAAACCCTCCCGATTCCACTCAGTTGCGATGCATCTTTTGGCAGCTGTAATGGCACGATTCCACTCAGTTGCGATGCATCTTTTGGCAGCTGTAATGGCACGATTCCACTCGCCGATGTAAATTTATGTAAATGTGTGTTTCCATAAAACATCATATGTTCCAGTTAAATAAATGTAGCTGATTCACATCCCGACGGTTACACTTCCCGCGTTTATCAGATTGAGATATCTTCTTTGAGACGACGCCTCATAAACAATGCTAAGATCTGTGATTACCAGATTATGATGCGTCACATGGTAATGAATCAGTCCAACAGGAGGCAGGATGGCATCAGGAGCAGCGAGACTTTCTGTCTGGCCTGCCTGCCCTCGTTGCGTACTGTACATGAGAGTGAGTGGCTTGCCCTGCGTGAACAGGGAGCTCCCTCCTTTCTTCCTCACCGTTTGGTTGTCTTTTTTCCGGCCCTCTCCCACACCATTTGTTTAGTACTGTAACTCTTTGTTGTTTTTTTTTCCCCCACCTTTCTGTTGAGGATTCAGTGTTTTGCCATTGAAGTTAAATGCGCCTCTGCTCCGCAGGTTTAGACAAGCGCTACCTGCGCGCTTCGAGGCTTTGATCACATTTCAGATAAAAGTCTCTTCTGTTTCTGCGCTTGGAGGAGCTTTTTCACATTTTTTTTTTTTTTTTGGTCTAAAGTGAAGATGCTTATGTAAGGGACATGGTTTTCAGCGCTTTCTCTTACTGTAAGCAACCACTGTGTTAGTCATGAGCGGTGTTTATCTTTCTGTGGGCAGGCTACGTGCTCTCTAAAATGGTGGAATGAATGTGACGGCTCAGTCGAGCTCCAGATACGGTCATGGCAGTTTTGAATTTCAAACAAAATATCTTTTTTTTTTATGCAAACTCTGGCATCTCAGTCGCTGTTTGTCTCCAGCAGACCATTAGTCTTTGTCACTCTGTTCTAGATTAGAGCACATCTTCGACTCATTTGATAATACTCTTCCTCCTCTCTGCTGTCTTTACTGAATATTGTATGTTTTTTTTTTTTTTCTCTCTGGAAGCATTTTCTATTTTTGCTGTGTGCTCCGCCGCCTGAACAGAAGAGCTTCATGTTTATCAGCTCTCTTGATGCATCATGGCTCTGTACGCTTGGCTGCTAATAATCATCTCTGGCAGTGCTCTTTCATTTCATTACCGCTACACTGATGATGAAGGTGGTTGTAATGTCATGGTGTACTATTTTATGCCGGACTGTCCAACAGTATATCATTCAGTATGTTCGCTCGTGTGAAATCTACAGTTTCACGAATTGACTGAAACCCACATGAATGAATTCTTCCAGAGTTTGTTCATCAGATGTGTTTTATTTCCCTCCGTCTTCCGAACAGAGCAGAGATGATGGTTAATGCATGCTGACACTGCTTCACTCACTCTAATCTCTGCAGTCATTCTATTCTTTGATGGTGCTGTTGGCTGTTTATTACATGTTCTCTAACCGCATGTGACTGTCAATGACTGAGCCTGGTGGTAAGGGCTCCTGTGGGGTTGGGGTGGGGGTTGTCGTGGGGTCCTTCCTTTCCCCTTTGCTTTTCCGTCCTTGTCTCCCTTACTTCATCTTTCCTTAAAAAAAAAATAAAAAATCTGCACCTGCACAAACGCACCTCCTCCCACCAGAGCACTGACACACTCCCTTCCATCTGTCTTTTCCTACCCAGACTTCCCTAACGTCCCGACAACTCAGACCCAAGAGATCCCTCAGGAGCAGCACAATGCAGGCGCCGCCATCGGGGGCGCTGTGGGTGGAGTCGCCCTGTTGGGCGTGGCTGCCATACTGCTCTTCGTATTCCTGCGCCGCCGCCAGCGCACCTTCAAAGGAGACTACAGCACCAAGAAACACGTGTTTGGAAACGGGTACAGTAAGGCCGGCGGCCTGCCCGCCCACCCTCCCATCCCCAAGAACCTGCAGTACCCCGACGACTCGGACGACGAGAAGAAACCCGCCCAGATCGGAGGCACCGGAGGGTTTGAGGCGAGCGAGCGCGATTTTGACGGCGAGCAAGAGGACCTGAAGAGGCCCTATTTCACTGTGGATGAAGGAGAGAGCCGAGATTATGATGAGCGGACTCTGGCTTTCCAGTATGACCCTGAACCTGAGATAGCCGATGATATGATCTCTCAAACCGACGGCTCTGTCATTTCTAAGAAAGAGTGGTATGTGTAGTGGCATGCAACAACCAAACCAAACAACCCTTTGTCCCCCACCTGCATTCCACTGCACCCCTCACCTCCATCACGCCCCCGCCCTCCCATTCGTCAAACTGCACCCTTCACAGTCACAGTCCTCTTTTGGTCACCCTAGTACCCCCTTCCCCCCTTGACTCCCCCCCTACATCAAACCCCATCCAACTAATCTCATTTAGAAAATCAAGCGTCTATTTAAAGTGCTAGCAACATCGACTTGTCAACACAACAGCATTGGTATCAGTTCCATCAGGTGAATGGGCAAAGAATACAAACTAAGGTATGTACATGGACTCGTTGTCACTGACCTACGAGGCCAGCGAGGTGATCGGTTGATTAATACTGGTGTAATATTCCTTTTGTGTATTTTTTCATGTTATAAATGTATTAAATGTATAAAGAGACTGCTGGTTGAGGTTTTGCTGAGCACATTTGTGAAAGTCCTACACTGGATGTGCAATTTGTTTTTGTTTGTTTTGTTTTTCTTTTTGTCTTTTTTTTTTTTTTTTTCCATTATCATTGCCGTTTTGTTACTTTTATAAAAGTCTTTTTGTATGATTTTTAAGTGACCTGAGAATTGAGAGTTTAATGTTTGGAATAACTACAGGTGGAGTTCTAAGTGTTTGTAATTTTGTGGTCAAAATGTTGCAGAGAAAGAAAAGAAAAAAAAAAAAGAAATACAGGACCTGTATCATTTCTCCTGTCTCTTACTGGGGTTAGCGGTCATGAGATTACTCATTTTTGTATATCGACAGCGTTAAAAGCAGACATGTTATTGCTGGTTTCCAAAGACATGCTTAGTATTCCTTGACCCCCCCGCCTGTGTTTATATGCCTGATTAGTTTCTTTACTGAGAGGGAGTCGGTCTACTGAGCCATTTGGACATGGCAATAACAGTTAAAAGCGAGTGTTTTCAATTTTTTTCTCCTAAATTTCTATCGCATTAAAATGTGTTCCCACATCAGTGAATCAGAATAAACGGGGGGGAGAGAGCGAGAGAGAGAAGGGCTGCAATCGTATCATACACGACAACTTCTGTTTTTCTCAGCTGTGCATCACAGTCACGTCCCAAAAACAAAAGAACAAAAAAGAGGTTGGGTGAGTCTCGGTGTCCACAGAAACCTTTAATAATGCTCTGAAATGTCATGATTGTCTCTTGACTTGAACAGAATGGCCTGTGTGTACGAGCTCTCCATCTTACCACTATAATGAAATGTCTGTTTTTTGTGTGTGTGTGTGTGTGAGTGTTTTCAGTTTTCATAATTGTGTTTTGTTCTCACGCCTTTTTATCAAATGGATGTGGGATGAAAAGTGTCGGCGGGCGGGGGGGATCTCCCGGTGATGACTCTGTCTCTCCTCATTCATTGTGTTGGTTGACTATGTACTGAAGAAATTGGCTAAAGCCTTCTCGCTCACGCCAACAGCATTTGCTATGAGGAGTCACCAATGGACACAAAAGGACACGGATAGGAGGAAAAATGTCAACCGATGCTTTTATTTACTGAGAAAAAACAAACATTTGTGATATGTAAAGGGAATTAAGATGGTGGTCGCGCTCGAGTACAATGCGTCACCTGCTGCTTTCATGTTTTTGTTCCATCTCTTTCTTTCTTTCTTTCTAAAAAATGAATTTCAGTAGCTGTGTTGCGGGGGATTTTTAAAGGATTGAATGGTTGTCCTTCCCCTGATGTTGGCATCTGGACCATACACGATCAGGATACAATGACCCCGTCTGAAGGCATTACGACATATCTGGCTTTTTTTTTTTAAAAATCGCTGTTAACGAGCGCCGAGCACGAGGTGGATGCTACTGTAGCGTAGCAAATTACTTGTTTTCTCCTCAGCTCTGAGGTCCATAACACAATCAGCCGAATGCATTCACTTCAAACGACAACGACAATGAAATAAAAAAAATAAAAAAACTTCAGCGTGAAATATCGGATAAAAACAGAAGCAAAGGATTAAGTCTGTGGATACAAGCAGCATTTCTGACTGGCTCTGATCGATATAAATACTATATAAAGCCTTATTTTATGCATGTTTTTTTTGTGTTGGAGTGGATGTGCGTATGTTGCTAATTTTTCTGTATCAATTCCAGTGCGTTTGTCCTCGTTTGCAGCTCAAAAGACAGCACTTTGTCTGTGTTGTCAGTATTGACAGAGGTATGAATTCATGGGCACACAAGTACCCAGCCAACAATACTGCAGTTAACACACAATAAAAAGTATATAAATATATCTATAAATAATGATGATAAAAAAAAATAGCATCTCCGTCGAGAGCAGCTCTCTCCGGAGGTGTGAATGTTTTACAGTCCATGCTTGTCTAACTGTATGTTTTTTTTTAGATGAGCATGTTAATCATGAGCCTCAATTTATTATCGTACCTTCAACACAGATTACGATTTAGAGAGTGGGAAAATGTCATGTTCTGATTAAAAGTCTGTTGATTTCAGATCTCAGTTCATTTTTCTACTACAGCCTTATTTCTGTTTGTGTTCAGTGTTTTTTCCACTTCAGTTGGAAGATAACACGTGGGGGTTTAAAACGGATCGTTTCAGAGAAGGGGAGGGGGGGAAACTAATTGACCTGCCGACGAACTGCTTCGCTGTAGCTTTTCAAATCCCCACTATAATCGCGGCATTATAGAGAGACAAACGCATGAGAAGCCTGTTTTTAGCTTTTATTCTTGCATTCAGTGCCTATGAAAAAGTTCCGGAGACGTGAGGTAGTCTGAACAGTTGCTGCTCCATCGTTTTAAGTTATTCATGCCATAGAATAACGTGATGAATACTAATGAGATGTGACACGAGCTGCAGATCACACCGATAATTGTTCTTGCAGTGTAATTTTTAGTTGTTACCGTGGGGAAACGAGCTCCAGCACAAAACTAACGATGTGTCTGTACTTCTGTTTAAAGCAACAGATCTCTTAAAAGCTGCATTTATTACCAGTTTAACATTTAAAGGGACAGTTCACCATAAAATCAAGAATACATATTTTCATCTTTTACTTGAAGCTCTGTTTATCCATCTAGATCGTGTAGGTGGGAGTTTTTGAGATGCCGGCCCTCATTAGATTCTAATGGAACTAGACGACGCTCGGCTTGTGGTGCTCGAAGCGCCAACAAAATCCATTTTAAAAACTCAACAGCGATGTCTCTCCTCGAGATAATCCACACACGTTGTCATGAGCGGATTCACATCAGAGCTTTTTTCCTTCCGCTGAACTACATCGAAGGTAATGTGCATCTACTCATCGAAGAGAGGCTCGTGCTCAGGACTGCGCTGGACGTAAACATTAAACTAAACTAAGCGTCCTCCACAGCTGAGCTGTAACGTTAGCTAGCATAGTTTCTTTAATAAGCTAGTCGCTTGAGAAACGCAGATATCCCCAAAACTGGATAACTTGCACAAAAACAATCCAGATGGATAAACAGCACCGCAGGTAAGAGAACAAATGTGTATTTATGATTTTGTGGTGTACTGTCCCTTTAATAATGGCTAAATGGTGACACAGCACGTTTTTGTTTGTTTTTTTTTACTTTTACTGGAAAGTTGACGTCCTAACTCGGTCACGTAGCGCTGACCTTTCGAAGCACAACGATTGAAACTCTAATCAAATGAAAAGAGATTTAACTTGAAAAATAAAAAAAAGCAACTTTGGCCCGAAAAAAAAGCAAAGATCAACTCTGCCCCCCTTTTTTAAAGCACAACTTTTAAAAGTTTAATTTCACTGATTTTTTTTTTTTTTTTGCCCCCCCTGCATCCATTTATAAAACCACTGCCACACTCGCTTCTCAGACAGACATGTTGGAGGAAGACAAACCTTTCAGATTTGGAGTTTTCTGTATTCTGGTTCGGTGTAAACATTGTCTTCATGTTGTCGGGGTGTTATGAGTTTCTATTTTGTAATACTGACTGTAACTTCATTCCATCCTAATCTACTTTTTTGTATTCAGTATGTTCAACATTCCACTGTAAATACTGTACATAGGGTTGAGATTCTAGTCGGGATTTATTTAGGGACAACTGCGTAGGGACTCCGTTCGTGTAAAATATACCTATTTTGACTGCAAACATAGAGACTCAATAATGGCTAGACGACGTTGATGCATAGCTTATTTCCAAAGTCCCACCTTAAAAATGCTCCTCCGGTACGTTTTTAATATGCCACTAGCGGCTTCACTGTCATACAAAGGGGTGATGCATACGGTTTGTCGATTTAATGTCATTGAAAGAAAACTCAAAAAGAGAGAAAATTGTCTGTATGCAGCCATGTGAATGTATATTTCTGAGGGTGTTACAAATATGAAAAAAAAATCTATTGTTCAATTGTGATGACCCAGTGAAGTAACTTGTATTTGTTTTAAGCATTAAATGAGTTCAATAGTCAACATTGTTCTGTCCCAGTTCACTGATTGGAGAGATGTGTGTTACCTGACTGAATATTGTTTCGCGACTGCAACACATTTCTCACCGCCGGGCGTTGATTTTGGTGATCGCGGCTCTTAATGTATCCCTGTCGCCAGAGTTTGTGTTTCAGCTTCATCTCTTCCTGTAAAGCCTGTAAGACACGAAAAGGTTTGTTCCGCAAATAAAACTCTTCTTCAGTTTTAACAATTCCAGACCTTGTTAGGACAGCGTTTCAATGCAGATGATGCTCTCTCAAATCTTCAAAGTGCAGACAGTGTCAGGCACCCAGCCATCCGCCAGAGCCACAGTCTTTTGCGTTCGAGCATCCAATCCTCGGCTCTTCGCTGTCGGTTCCAGTTTTCCGAATTAAAAGGCTACAGAGGCGGCTGCGGTGCTAATGCACAATGATTCTCTTTTGGACGCGGCCACGGTTCCCTCCATTGTTCGCTCTAGTCTTCGTGTCTGAGCGCGAGGCTGGCCTGATGATACAAATTGAAGCAATGCGCTCCAAAGTGGTTTGGAAAACGCTTCATGACTCGTGTCTTTTTCAACATCTTCTGTTGCCAAAACACTGAAAGAAGAGATAGTAAAAAGGGTCGCAATGGAATGTACTGATAATCAGTAAATGTAAGGCAAACACAAGATAGATAAAGGGAAACGTGCGTTATATAACAAGTCTCTACAGTGGTTATTGCTGTAGCTTTTACTGGGGTTCTCCTTTAATTGGAGAGCAAAAAACTGTCAGGCAGATGTTGATATTAAGTTCAGTGCTTAATGAAGCTTCAGTGATATGATGAGAGAGGCTCAGTGTAGAGCCAGACAGATCTGTCTCAGACTGTGGGACTCAAGTGCAGACATCTGCACCGTGAACATTAAGAACAGCCCAGAGTTTGCAGCTGTTGCCATCCATTTGCTAAAAGAGCCCTTTGTAGCCCGAGGGGCTTTGATGGCACATAGGCTTTTAACATGCATGGCCATCTAGTTTTCCCCCCCCTCCTAACAGAGCCGCCAGTGGAATTCTACTACATTTCCTCTATCAAAGTACTCTTAGGATGAAACATGGCTGGATTTTTTGTTTTAAAATATGTTCCTTATGGGCCGTAAATTCAAAAGCGAGTTGGTCAAAGCGCCTCATGCGATGTCAGGCCGTCAGTGAGGAGGGCCGAAGAAGAGACTACAGACAAAATGAAAAATGATCCGACCGTGGCGGCCACAATGTTATTGTAGATTGGTGTGTGTATTTTAGGCTTTTCTCATATTTTATCATGCCAATAAAGTCAGACAAGCATTGTACTCGATAACTGAATAAGTCTCCAACAATCACAATGCAGCTCCATTCGTTTCTTCACTTTGCCGTTCAAGTTATACTTCTTTCTCCGATTCAAACGGTAGCCCGCGCTGAAAGAAAATATTTGCAACTGTGCATTGTGGAGCTATTGATGAGCTAAGGATTGGAAAACATTATCCACCCAAATAGCTTTAAGAGAGTACACAAGCAGCCAATACCTTTAAACTACAGTGATTAGATGGTTAATGAACAAACTGTATATGCATGAGCAATTCATTAGGCCGGATACAGCAGCAGAGCCCGGCTCATCGATCAGCGAGGTGGCTTTTAGCTGCACACACACACATGCTGATTCAAAAAGGGGGAAAGTATCTGATTTCTTTAAATGACCTATATTCAGTGGACTCTCCCGTGTAGGCTACAGTCTGAAATGTTTCTCAGTAGGTTTTGTCGTTGTTGTCAGAAGACCCGGCAACCTGACCTGTGTCCTGTGTCACAGCCTGTAAAAAACACTAACACTGTAAGTGCTTTGTTTTGTGTGTTCATGCACAGTTTTCTATTTGTTTGTTTTTCTTTTGTAATAACTTTTTTATTTCATTTTGGATAAACAGATTGTTCATGGCTTCTAGGAATACGTTTCATTTGATGCTCTTGTTTTTGTACTTGTTTTCATTGTGTACAGTTCGAGGTCACATGACGCTGTCCATAATAAAGCGTGTCACTGTAAATGATGCTCTAATTGACTTTCATGTTAAATGTCCTCAAAGCTTTGTTGATAAAGCGTTCACTCTGCCATGACGGAGGAGAGCCCGATACAGCCAACCACAGCCTTCAGGTGTATATGATGACATCACCTCCAAACTGTTTTGTGGAAAATGGTTGTGTTGTAGATAAAGTATGATCAAAACTAAAATGTGTTTTAGGAAAATGGTAAAAGATAGATGTTTACCAAGGTGTCTTGTTATAACAGCAGTAAATTGCTGTGTCTCAATTCAGGGTCTGCGTCCTTCAAAGGACCCGGCCTAAAGTCTTCGAAGGCGAGTCCTTTGGAGAGACCTTGTTAACCACGTCAGCCATTGTTAAATGAGATGGCTAGAATTTGGATTATTTCCTGGTTGCGTCACCAGAAGTTTCACACTTATGTCACGATTGACAATGTACGCCACGCGATGTCGCCATTTTCTCTCTTTCTTTCTTCTCTTTCGGGTGCACAAAGGATCTTGGGATATTTGAGACCATGAAGGACAGTAGCGGTGCATCCTCCAAAAACAGGGAAAAGAAGTCCGCACCTGTGGGCTGCATTTGGAGGAGCCTTCGGATTGGGACAGCCTTCAAATGTGTCCTCCGAAGGATACAGACCCAGAATTGAGACACAGCAAGAGTCTGCAGGCATGCTAGCAGCTCTGTAATGCTCTATTTAGCAGCAGCTACCTTAGCCCAGTGTGTTAGCATGCTAATATTACAGGCAATAGAATGCCGCAGGATTGAGGCCAAAAAACATGAAATAAGTTAGCATTTTTGCACCTGCAGTTCCCTCGTGTCAGAGCCGACACGTTTTCTGAATTCTACGACATGAAATACATCGGTGAAGACGACATTTGAATTCAAAAGCATTTACATGTTTTTAAAAAGGCTAACAAGAGGCTAAATGACACTGCAGAGGTTGTCAGTCTCAGTCTAATCAGTCTCTGCAGGTGGAGTTTCTTTATGCCAAACTTGTTGACGGATCAGTTTGAAGTAGATTGTGTAAAGTGTAGAGAAATAAAACACTTAGTTGTTGTAGCATTGACGACATTTGTATTTATGCTTCAAAACTCACAAAAGCGGTGTTCACCTGTGAAGATTATCTTGCTCAACAGAAGTAAGTATCATAAACTCGTGTTTGTCACAGAGCTTATTTTCAGCAGAAATCCAAAATTCAACTGTAAAATCCCACGGGGTTTGTTTTTTTTTTTCAGAGGGAACCAGGGCGATGCTAACTTCCAGGTTAGCCTAGCTTGATCCCGCCTGCACTCTGTGCTGCAGCTATTTGGTAATACATCAAAGTAATAGACTGAGTAAAAGTTTAATGGCCAGATGAGAAGTTAAACATTCATCCAGAGGGGAACATGAATGAACCAACTTTTATTTGATAGTCTTTGAGATATTTCAGTCTGAACCAAAGTGGTGGATCCACCCCGCAAACTGACAGCTCCGTCCCTAAAGCTACAGCGCTTCAAGAAGTCAGTCATGTTCATTATAACGGCAACACACAGTGTGTGTCTGTGTGTGCACGCGTGTGTGCTCTCCAATCATCCTTCATTCTTTGAAACTTGTTTGTAGTCAGATGTGTGAACTGCTCACAGTCTCTCTCACCAGCGAGAATCGACTATTAAGACTTTACGCGGCATCTGCAGTCAGGAGCCGTCCTTGATTAATACTCAAACGGCTTCGTCTCAGGTGTCCTGTTATAAGAATTTAATGGACCCAGGCAGGAAATCAGAAACAAGTATTTTCTGCATCTGTAATGTTATGTTGCTTCTGATTCTGCCCCAATTTGCTCAGTAATATGTTACTATAATAGACCACACAATGTTGATTTACCAGTGTTGGGGTCTGACTAGACTTACGTTTAAACGTTGCTATGCCACAAGCCGTTTAGCAAGAAGCAAGCAAATGTAAAACAGAACTAAAATCAAACGTTGATGCTAACGAACGTCTGTAAAACCGTGTATGTTCTCTGTCTCCAGTGCGAGTGAAGTTTTGAAGTTGTTGCTGGATCGATCTCAAACCACAACATTGACAAGCCAACTTTTAAGACAAGTGGATTTACTGTGAGGTTTTCTGCCGTGGCTGCAGAACAATGGGATGTTTCTGGCCCCTGACACATAAATGAGTTATGCAAAACGCATTATTATCCCCTCATTTATTCATCTCAATGTCAGCGATTCCATACTGCTGCTCCGTCCTGAGTCTTGATGTGGCTCCAAATCAAACTGCAGCTCCATGATAATGATCAGGGAGAGAGTCTGCTTACTTCAGATGACTGCATCCACCCCCACCATCATTCACTCATGGTATTTTCATTGGTCAACTGATCAAAGGTGTCCTGAAACAACTCGTGTCACTTCCAACTCCATTTTCTGCATTTTCATCTCCCAGTTTGTCTCCTCAGATTTTGTCTCTCGGGCTGAGTGCCGCGACTGAAGTTGACACATGTTTCACTCAGAGCCTCCATCCAAAACTCAAGGCACATAATTTGCAGAAATGCTCCTGCCATGACCGAGGCGGCGAAATGAACTCAAAAAAAAATAAAAATAAAGGCACATTCACATCTCAGAACGAGATCGTGCTGTTCTTTTCATCTCCCTGAAGCTGCTCTCAACCAGGAGCTGTTTCCGCTCCACAATGCTGCAGCTGACTGCGTGTTCACACCGACACAAACACCATTGTAAATGAATATCACAACTGTTGTTTCTGAGACACTGAGCGCTGACACCTGGCTGAGTGTTCTTGCTATGTTTAGAGCTGATTAGGTATTTTCCATCCATCTGGCCTCGCTCGGTGCCTGTGTATGCGCTTTACATAACAGAAAATACATTTTGTGAATCGAGCTGTGCTCCCCCCGACACACTGAGCCTGGAGACTGCTCAGAGAAAGTAATGAAATTATACACACCAGACAGGGTCGAGCTTTTATAACACACCTTTACAGGTACTTTTTGAGTTATTTGCATTTCCCTCCTGAGCCCACCTGTGCCTGGGATGCCCATGAACTCTGTGTGGCTGCTTGTAGTGTTGTCACAGCAGAGCACCATGCACACGGAAGTTCATGCCGTCTGAACTCACTTTCCAGCAGACTTATTCAGCAACAAGGACATTTTCTCTTCCTCCTGAACTAAAGACACCACAGCTGGGACTTGATCCAGCTCCCCAGGTGTGTGTCACCTCTGTGCTCTCCTCTGTGATGCACCGTCCCTGGGAACTCACAGACTCGGCACTAACACGTAATCAAAACCTTTACCATGCATCACTCTACTCTCTCCTCATGGGTTGTAGCCAGTGACCGACACCACGATCACACGCCGAACGCAACACGTGCTCACTACCAACCCATCACCGAAGGCCATAGCCATAATAAACATAATCCTAGTAGCAGTTTGGTCAGGTTTAAGCACTCATAAACATAAACAATATGATATGAATATAAAACTACTTGGTTTGTTAAGCATAATGTTAAGCAACATTATGTAGAAAGTGACCTTTTGTGCGATTCGGCGCCCCCCACAGTTTCTGTCGTGAATACAAACCCCGGGTCAGCAAAAGTTTGTCAGACGTAAACTTAAATGTCATAACGATATCACGTGTTGAAAACTTTGCTTGTTGAAGTAAACACGTGTGTAACGCTGTGATCAGACCCTCTCACTGATGGCACATAGTGCAGGAACAAGAGACCAAGACATCATTCACCCAATCACAAACAAAACCACCATATTTATATTTAGTATAAACCGACCGCTGTTTACTGTTTTGTGTAAAAGCAGGACGATGTAAATAATGAGGCTTTTTTCTCAGACGGATCCATACAGACTGACTTTTCCTTACACATAATTTAGAACAGGTCTTTTAGGCATTTATTCTTTATCTTTCGCATTTTTTTGCAAAACTCTTTGAAAGAGCGGAGAAACGTAAACATCAATGGCTCGCTTTCCTCTTGCCTCACTGAGACTGTCAGAACTCAGCACACCCTAATTTCTTTGATATTTGCTCCACAAAATACTGAAATCAGTCATAAAGCGCAAAACTCTCCATTGATCATCTCCAAACTGAAAGACGGTTGTTTACGGAAGAGTAACAACCCAAAAAAATGATTTGTCCCCAGATGGAGCTTTCGGTTTTTGTATATCGACTTTGCTCTGACAGCCTGTTATTTTAACCATTCGAATTCTTTACGGTCCTCTCTCAGCGTTTTCAAAATGTGTCACAATCCTGCAGTGAGGTGGTAATGTGTTTCGCAATTTGTTTTTCCATTGTGCAGAAATATTTTCTCCGGCATTGTTTGCTCAGTTTTTGCCCGTGTTCGAGACATGTTTCGCATGTAACCCGATCGATTGGGCATGCAGTTTACACCCCACTGATAGACAGAACAAGTCAATTCTATTTCCAGAAAATGTGAAATTATAATGAATTGGCAATTATTTGGATTAACCCAAGATCAATCTGCTGGAATTATTATTGCCTATTATTTTGTAAATGAGACGGCTCATAAACAAACTGCGCGGATCCCATGAATAAATTTGGTGGCATCTTCAGGGATGCCTGCGGTAGCTGCTCTGAACACACACACACACACACACACACGCGCACACACACACCCCTCTGCAGCCCTCGCACACACCAGCCTTTTTGCTTTCACGCCCTCCCATTTTCAGAGCCAGCCATGGCATGAGCAGCTCTGCTATCCAGCTGCGCATTAGCGTTCTCCAATTAAACTCAGCCATCCCGGAGCAGAACGAAAGGCCTAAACCCTCTGGTGAGAAAAGTGCTGACAACCCTCATCTACAAAGTCCTGCTGGGAATACTCTGTCCCTGTGACCATTTACCCAGCGTCAAAGAAGTTGTGTGTGTGTGTGAGAGAGAGAGTGTGTGAGTGTCTGTGTGGGTTTAAGAAGGGCACAGAGGGAGTTAGTGTGCATACCCTTCATCCCTTTGTTGACCGATGCTTTTGCTGCACTCAGCCTGGGTGACCTCGGACACACAATAACTCTTGAATAATGCCATGACCAGGCATTTTAGGTCCCAGCCGAGGAAATATATGAAGGAATCTCTGGTATCTGCTGTGCGCATATTTAAAATAAAAGGCCGTTTGAAAGAGTCTTTGTCGAAGGCCGAGCTGCAGTTATCAGCTTGTTGACATTTCCTTTGATTTAGTGCAATCGCTGTGAAGTCCCGTCGGTTCACGGCGGCTGAAATTAAAATCTCTTTGAATATTAATTCACGGAGGAGCAGGATGATAAAACAGATTGTGACTGGCAGTCTCCCTGAAACCCTCAATTACCCAGAGACTGGGCGTGGCAGCAGGAGCGAAAGAGAAGATTTCAAGGACAAGATAAACCCGCTAATGTGAGAGCGCGCAGGCACAATACACACCCTGTGCCAAGTGGCAGGTACAGCTCCATCCTTTCTTTGATTTATGATGTCATTTTCTGTTTGTGTTTGTTGCAAATTAATAACTTAGATGTCCAGATGTTTAATAACATAAACAGATAATATGCACAATTTTTTTTTTTTATTTTTTATGTGAGCCAACCCCCCAATTATCCTGTGTTGATTTAATATATCATATTAAAGATTTTTCCATTAAGACGTATAAAAACAACTAGACCTTTCTCATCTGCTCAGTGAGTTTGATTCAGTCGCCTCGAGTCGAGTGAAGGAGGAAGTTGTGTGGACAAACTTTAAACATCACCTCGGCCGTGAGCATTTCCGTAGATGGATATCGTGGTTGTTTAACAGCGAAAGACAACAACTCCCATGATCCCATGCCACTTATGTCCTCTGTTTTGTTTTTAATTGAGATAAGTGACATACTGCTCATCTCATCTCATCTTAAGAGGAGGGAATACTTCAGTTTCTTTATTGATCTCATTTTGTTTCAGTTAAAAAATAATTGGCATCATTATTAGTTAAAACATGTTCACAGTTAATGGGTTCCACTGTGGTGCAGATTAAAGAGATGATCTGCTCTTCATCACCAGAACACGGGAGGCTGCGCTCGGGTTTTCGAACGAGTGTCTCATGAGGAGGCTTCCTCCTCTGTGATACGGCCGATGCTAGCTTCAACATGTCATATCAGGGTGCAAGACCGCGCTGACCCAGGGGCGCTACAGGTGGAGATATGACCACTTCCTGAGGTGTCCGGCTGATATCGCAAGCCCACGGGCCCAACAACCAACCCTCGGCTGATAAACACCTCATCCAGCTCATCAGGCCTGGAGGGGGATCCAGTTCGGTGGGCTTAACACGACTCCTCTCTTCAGGCAAGGTTTGGAACATGAGGGCCGACCTCTGTACACGGCCGCAGTGCCCTTCAGAGATCATCACCCCGGCCTGACGCGGTGCTGCTGGGACCGCTCGTTTCATCAGGCGCACATTCCCTGAAAGGTGGAGGATGAACCACCATCATCTCCGCGGTGGAAGAAGACGCCGACGGCTACTTCAGGATGTGTACAGTTAAATAGAGAGGAAAGCAGAAGAGTAGGATGGAGACTGGCGTCCATAAAAACATGGAGGTCAGCTGCAGGGGGGTCTGTATGGAGACGTCCCCCACAACTGCTCCACCACCAAGAGATTTGCCGGGGTTAAAGGTGCAAAACATCAGCGAGCAGCAGCACCCCCACCCCCCGACTGATGACCCTGCAGCTGGCCCCACGCCACCTGAAGGCAGAAATGTGCAGCAGGTGGCAACTCCCACCTGCACAGTACAGATTTGTTTGTATTCACCAATTAGGTCTCTGTAGTCTGCATGGAGGCTAAACCCCCATCTCTACTACCACTGTCCTTGGCGGGCATTATGCATGAATCCGCCGCTCTCACTGGGAGTGAAAACGCAGCACAGGATGAGTCAAGTCTCACTCAGCATTACTATGTCGGCCGAAATTAAAATTTCCCCGGCCCTGAGACATTACGCATGCCACGAAATGAACCTTCACCTGTTAAGAATCAGCGAAGCCGCTGACGGCAGGGAGAGCTCTCCCGTCCACGGAATGATTCATCAACCCAGTTACCAGCGAGTTCCAGCCGCTGACAAACGGGACAAATGGGGTAAATTAAGAATCCAGTGTCTCCCACCCCCACACTCTCCTCCCTGACTATTGACTCTCACAGCTTTATCAGTGTACATTAGTGTCAGTGCCAGTCTACATTTAGCCTAACTGTGCCAGAGGAGGCAGCCCATCAGCACATACAGGCATGTCTGTCGTCATGCGCAGCCAATGACCCTTTGTCAGAAACAATCCTCATCAGCAGAGGCAGCGGGCCGAGGCTGCACTGTCCAGCGGTTACAGCGGCGAGACTCCAAACAAATCATGCTGGAGGGTCAAATATAAATTCAAACTGTAAAAAAAAACTGCAGCAGGCAGGATTTTCAAGTCCAATTCGTGGAAGTGTTGTGTCCCCAGTATCGAGATGCCACAGAATTGACCGAAAAGTCCGAATGTAATTGGAGAAATATTCCCCAACGACAGGGAGGGATTAATCAAGATAAGAATTTAAATTAGCTACTTAACGGCCACAACAGAAAAAAAAAAAAAAAAAAAATGGACACATCATGGAGAGATCAGCCTCACTGTACCTTTTGGTATCCTCGATTATAAAGCTCCCCATATCGATACGTGCATCTTCGCAGGTCTTCTCACTTCTGATATCTTCACATATTTACCTCTCTGGCTGACGATGTCTCCCACTACAGGCTGCACCTCCTCAAACATGTTGAAAGTGCCGATTGAAATTAGTTGTTAAAAAAGAAGCAGTTTCTAAAATGGATCTTTTTTTTCTCCCCACTGTTAGAAATGAGAGTGGCAGACAGAGGTGTGGAGGCAGAGGAGAAAAAGGCAGCAGTGGGCTGATTATACGCCAGGAGGGACACACTCAGGTAGCGGCAGTGGCGGCTGACTTAACCACTCAATTATCTGTGGGCACCAGAGGTCATCAGAGAATATTTAATTGAGTCCAAAGTTCCACGTTGCACCGCTTCATGTCTCAGGAAATCTGTAGCAGCGGACTCTGACCCCCCAAACTCTGGTCTTTGAAGGTTTTCAGAATTGCTGCTAACAAAAACAAATCTCCTGATCAGCTCCGAATGCAAATGCAGAGCCAGCCATTGATTACAGCGCTGTTTGCAACTCCATCTTCGAAAAAGCTGATCCATGCAAAAATGCAAACAAACTAACTGACCCCCCCCCCGCCCTTACGCAGCCAGTCGGGACTGATTTCCCTGAAGTCGCATGGCGGGTTGCCATGACGAGTCACAACCAATTAGTTGCCCCGGGAGGTTTGGCTCTCCACAGCAGCAGGTTTCAATACGCAGACCTGAGGTCAGTCACAGAGCACACATCAGCACGGTTGACACTGCTTTGTTCTGCGAATGTGTCCGCGGTATTTAATGCTTCATTTGAGAGAGTCGGCTCAAGGACTGGATCTATTTTAGACGCTGGAAATGTGAGAGGGGCGCAGAGGCATTGATGCACAAAAACACCACCGTGATAAATCAAAGTGGTCGGCATGCAGCAACAATCTCGCTGCATTCACGAGATCATTTCATCTCGCGAATCCACCTTTGTAGGCTTCCAGCTGAGCTTGAGGCCAAATGCACGCCGGTTGAACCAATAAGCGTTGTTTAGATGTAACGACCGGCGAGTGAGGCGGCTGCTCGTTTGAAAACAAAATGGCGGCTGTGATAGAGGTTCTTGTCGATGCCGCTTGCATTGCTTATATACACCACAGCTGGAGAGTGTTTCTTCATCCAGAGGAGAGCAGAGAACTGAAAGCTTTTCTCTCCTCTCCTCAGTTTCTTTGGCGAGACTTTGATTTGCCATCAGGCACTGCTGGTGGTGGTAGCGCCCTCCCGCTGTTGATCTGATTGGCTGAAAATTAGCCTGTGATGCGCGTTGATCGACTTTGGAAAGGTTTCTGTGTAACATGTCAGGCTAGGTTTTCTTAGACATCTCAAGTCAAGTGCTGTTTTAAGGCCATGTGCCCTGTTAAAAAAAACACAATAGCTGTTGAGCCTCCATCCTTATTGAACGAGAGATATACCACACATTCCTAACGACACACACACAAACTGGTACACACAAGCCAAGAGGTGTCTGCACTGTCAAAAAGCGTCTGTAGCTGAACTGAAGAACCAGCCACAGAATATTGGATTTAAATGTTCAGTTTTTCAGGACTTTATGTTTTTTGTTGGGAATGAGACAGCGCCTTCACAGAATGAGCTAACTTTATGAATTTCTGCCGTTGGCTTTGATAAATGTGTGATTTTTAATTTTTTTTTTTTAAATCTCTCCAGCAGCTTCTGTTTTACTTCATCGCCCATGTTGCAGGGGAGTCTGTACTACTTCATTAGAACCCAGTTTGGCTCACGGAGGAAGTCATTTTAGCAAACATAAATAATTACCCGGCACAAACTGTACTTAAATGAATTTATGTTTTCTGGTTGATGTGCCATGAGGTTTTAACATTTTTTTTTTCAGATTAAAATGTGCTAATCAAAGTGGGAAATGTATTAACATAATTAAAAGCTCGCTTTGACTGATGACATGTTTATTTATGTCTGTCTCTCCCTGAAGATGATGAAGGCGTACGAGCCGATAATCACTCGGGCCTTGTTCTGAAGAGCTTTGTCATGTTGTTTCGCTGAGGAGTTGGCAGAAGTCGCGGCCTGTGGAGGCACTTCAGATTCCTTTTCACTACTTGTTGATCATGTGCAATGTGCGTGTTGCTGTGCATGCTTTGCATTAGCCTCCCCCCCGCCTGTGTACTCAATAATCAAACCACTTTTATGGCTGTTGTGCTCTGCCATGACATGAACACATTTAGACAATCACGATGCTCTGGGTTTTTGCATTTGTTGCCATAAAGTCGACCCATTTATATCTTTGATAGTTTGTCTTTCTGCGAGATTTGTTTTCACTGGGATTGATCGTTCACATCTGTGACATGACAGACATAATACTGGTGAGCTTGAATGATTAGTAGAATGATGTATGGAAACTTTTCGTGCTTTTACTTCCAAATCCGTCCCAGGGCCCTGGTGGCTACCTTCTCAAAGCTGGATAAAAAGCAAAAGAATGACTCACTGCGCGTGCAGGTATCGACGGAAGAACTTCCTGCCATGACGCATCGTGTCAAATGGGAGCGAGATTACACTCGTGTTGTTTCAACAAGTTTCCCTCCTTCTAATGAATAGCTTTGCAGGAATAAAAGCTTCCTGTTTGAACAGAAGGTGTTCAGCAAACGTTCAAATGTCTTGACTCGGAGCAGTGCGGCTCTTACCGAGAAAAATACACAAGGATACAAAGCTCCACTTTAAACCTCAAATTAAAAGGAATCAGCGTAGAGCTTAACACACATCCAGGGATCCGGTTACACCGCTGCTCTCCGTGTCAGGCGTACTTTGAAAAGAAAAACACTCCTTCTCTGGTCCTAATAATGAAGATGATATTCTTTAGAAGACAAAAATGTGCCCAGCTCGTCCTCGCTGAAAGTATTTGTGGGCCTGTTTGTAAGTATTTGTAGCCCGGAGTTATTCAGAGAGAGGTTTCTCCGAGTACAAACAGTGCACGGCCGTGTGCTGTTTCTACCATTTCAATGACAGAGTTGAGGGATGTTGTTCTTGAGAGTGACCCTGAGGCCTCAAACTGCGGCGCTACATGTGCTCATGTCAGTGAAAAAAAAAAAAAAGCTGAAGAAAAGCTCCAATAAAACACATCTATCAGCTGACTGCAGTGTGTGTGCTGCATGTCGGAACACAATTCGTGTGTAGTTTTTTTCTACATGTGAGTAAATGTTGGATAACGAGCCGGGCGGCCGCCCACTGAGGACTGTCATCAGAGGACATCTCTCTAAACACAGTGTTCTGTCTGGAGGGACTGAGTGCTATTACACACAGTCTGATGGAGGGCTATTGAGGAATATCTACCATCACAGTGTTTGGTTAAATGACAAGGGAAGGGAAAGAAATATGGAAAAAAAAACATTTAAAAAACTCTGCAGTTTAGTGGACATTTTTGCCTTCATCTATGAAAGTTGTTTTCATTTCATCTTCAAATATGAGAAGAATTCAAATGTTTTGGTTCTAGTTATTACAAAGACGTAGACATCCTCTCTCTCCAATTAAGTTAAGACATAGTTAAACATTTTGGCGAGACTTATACATCTCTTTATATAGCAGGATGTTAGCTTAGCTGAGCATAAAGGAGGAAACCGGGGTAACTGGCTCCGTCTGAAAAGAACACAATCAACATACCTGCACCGCTAAACCACGTTAATCAACACTAAGTCTTGTTTGTTTCGTTTGTACAAAAGCTGAAGTGCAAACACGCTTTGTGGGGTTTGTGTGCTGACGTTTGTCTTGGCCAGGCACATTAATTTCCTGGAGTCTTGTCACCACCCCGAAGGAAGTGATAGTTTTAATTTGTTACCTCTGTAGGGAGCGACGCAGGGCGTTTCTCCCGAGGAGCAACCATAGATCTGGACGCAGCGTCAGAGGTGGAGCAGCGCCGGCACGTGTCACCAGGGACGAGATTATCCTCACAACTTTATATGTCTTGTTTAGATTATATTAAAGCAGACATAGACTTTTTAATTGGAAAAATTCCAAATGTGACTAATCTTCAGTGAAGAAATAACAGTTCTGACATTCTGACCTGTTGTATTGCAGAGATATCTACTGAAGTTAGCATGCTAACAAGCTAGCCTTGGCTACTCCCTGTCCAAAGCTCCCTGAACTGAGCTAAATAGCTAACGAGAGCTCCAGCTAGCAGCAGTTAGTGGGTACTCTGGTGATATGCTGTCCTTGTCCATTTGTGTGGATTTAACAGGTGCCCAGTTGTTGCATGTTGTACCGTTAAGGCTTAAAGTTATGTATAATTAATTCCAAGGCCTCTTTGAGTGACAGCTCAGGTGACAGGGAGGAAGTGAAGGAGACTGTTGCTTGTTTTATCAGCTTCACTATCTAGTTTTTCCCTCTTTACAGTTTTTGTGTTGTCTGGCTTCACCGTTCACACAGCTGTGAGAGCGGTGTACGTAAATACTCGAATCTAACTCAGCAGGAAAACAATGAAGTATAATTCCCAGTATGTCCAGCCAACACTTTTCAGCCTATTTATTACATCGCTGAGACAACCAGATAGTATCAGGTATGAACAAGAAAAAACACCAGGAAGTGATTCGACTTTTACAACTCCAAGCAATGAGAGGAAAACAGTTTAGTCCAATAAACTTTATTCGTCCCCGTAGGCCAAACAACAGCAAACACATGCTACAGTATACAACGCTGCATCAGCTGTACGCTACTAATAATCCTGATACGTAAACGCGAGACCCTCCAGTGCTGCAGTAAACAAGGTGTTGCGAGACATTAAGAAACGGGGCTCAATTACATTTATTGTTGTTAAATTGTTGTACTGCAGAATGAGGCGAGGTCTGTTTTATTACTGTTTGTTAAAATTGCTGAATCTGATGAAGCGCTGTTATTTGTATATGATGCTAGTGTAGGTGGTATCGGTTCGGTCGTCGTACTGAAAGTGCTTGTTTCTGCGTTTTAAGACTGAACCACTTTCCGCTCCTGCACTATGTCGTCGCCGTCATCATCCCTTATCCTTCCTGACTGACAGAGGTCAAACCTCTCCTCTCACCTGCGTCCTTATCCTTGTTTTTCACACACTTAACCTGTTTTTAACCCGCTCAAAGGTCAAACGATTCAACCAAGTAGCCTCACTGTAGAGTGTCTTGCCCCGGAGCACCGAAAAGGTCAAAAAAATAAAAGTAAAAGTTACGTGTTTATTATTTTGCACCAGTTGTAACAAGAAAACCCAAAAATGTGTACGCGAGCGGCTAATTTAATCCTCAGCGCTTTTTTTTCTAACAGGAGCTTGCGGAAATGTGTTTGCTAAAGGCTGGGTGATACTTTAATTAAAATAAAAATCATTCTGCTTTATTCAGCTTAGGAAATAATGACAGCCCAAACCGCAGTGACAGCGCATGAACAGAGCTGCAGGGCAGGCTGAAAATACCTGCAGGGCTCACAAAGAGAGACGAACAAAAAAACAACTGGATGAAAGGAAAGAAAGGACATAAAGAAAAAGCATTCACACGTTTCCTAGATGTGAGTTCAGAGGCAAACGTCCTGTCTGATGCGGGGATGTGATTATTCATGTTTTCCAAAAGAGTATTACAGTTTTTAGGTTGCGAATCGTTAATTCTGGCCTTGGTATCCGCTCAGGGACGTGACATCTGATGGAGAGGTGTGTTTTTTCTGTTTGAGCTGTTACCTGTGAAATATGGACAGTTGAGAAAAAAAAGTTTAATTTCTGGCCCTCGTCACAAAAATGATGTGATTTTATGGCAAAAAGAGGAATTAAAAATGAAATGTCTTTGAAAATGCCAAAAACATGGTGATGATCAAGAATAGGACAGTGATCAAGCCAAAAACTTTACTTTATTTCACTGTATATGCAAATCGTCATCGAGAAAAGGTGGCAGTAAACATTGTAATACCATTTTACCACGTGAGAAAAAGCGAATCGTGTGCAAATGTCAGTCACATGTGAAAACACCTTGAGGTCGCACAGACAACAATAGTCGCATCCAGGTAGACAACCGGTGGTTTTAAAGGACTGTTGCTTTATAGCGTCTCTAAGTTCTACCAGACAGACATCTTGGACTAACTATCGTTTCCTTTAGCCTGACTCGACGGTCTCTAACCTGATGTCACTGAAGTGTTGCTGTTAATGAGTTATTAGAGGATGTTATTGCTCGTGTGTCACATCTTCAACACATTCACATATGAATGCGACATGATTCTCTTCTCACACATAACAGTCTTTGTTCACATGTGAAAGTGTGATTTTTTACACATTTCATACACAATTTTTGAACACGTGACGAAAAGGCTTCCTCCTCAGAATTGGACCTAATGAGCTTCATGCTGCAGCCATCATTCATTACAAAGCTTTATATTAGATCGCATAACATTTGCTCCTGTTATGGTTTTCCACCCTCTGTAATCATATGCTATTATTTATCTGAGAAGGACTTATAGCGGAGCAGATGTGCCTCTGTGAATGACGACGGCTCTCTGAATGTCTCTGAGCAGCTTCATTGTTGGAGAGCTTGATATGATTTTGCGCACCTCATAATTAAGTGCCTGTTCATCCATCAGGTGATGTCTTTTTTTTTTTTTTTCTGCGGGGCTGTGCTGCCGTCGGTGTTGTAGCAATCCTCTCCTGTCATCTATTTTCAGGCCAGAATGAATCAGCTTCTCCTTTCTTTTTTTTTTGTTCATTTTGACACCCGACAAAACTCATCGCCTCTAAGGGAATTGGAGTAGAGGGTCTTGTTTTGTTCTGGCAGTTCTTTCAGGAATGGCCATCAATCAGGTGATCTATTGTGTTAGAGAGGGACCTTTCTCTATTGAATTCATGACTTGCTGCAAAAAGCAGATGCTACAAAGGTATTGAAAGTTTGCAGGGTACATTATAATCTGGCGTGAAAGGGCCACGGTGAAAGCCGAGGGGCAGTGCTTCATAATGATTCCACTGCCAGTTGATATGTCACGATGAGGTGACCCCATTGGACGGCGCCTCGGCTTTGACAGAATCCGTATTACACCCGTATTCTCTCTCATGATTATTCTCCACAGATCATGTTCTGGTGGAGTGATTCCTCCAAAACAAAAGGAGCTGCTCTCATTATTTGGCATTTTTTTTTCTGGCCAAGAAAAAAAAAGAAAAAGAAAAGAAAAACTGCATCAAACTTCTTTTATAATCGGCTTTTTTTTTCATTCAAAAACAACAATTATCTCTTTGATTGCAGTCGTTTTATCAGCCCGACATCGAGGTTTTCGTTCGTTTAACGGCTGCCTTTTGAAAAATGTCAATTTTTTTCAGTGCAGCAACAAAGTATTGATGGATTTAGGGTGAATGTCAGTGGGCAGCAGCGACGAGAGAAACCAGCGGGTAGGAGTTGGTTTGGATTTTGTCCATTCCTCCTGATGCTCCGGCTGATCGATGAGAGGGTCTGCGGTGAGCTATCGTGAACACATTTACTCTTGTTTCAAAGAGAGGTTTGTAAGTCTTAATTTGCTGGCATTGTCAGTCAGTGCCTCTGCTCGCCGGGCTGGAACTGCCACGACGCAAGATAAACAACGTGTAGGCTCTGTTTAGAGAGCTGTGGATGGAGGGGAACCAGAAACCAAACAAGGACCGGGTGAAATTCTGACTGTGTGCCTGTTTGGGAACAATGCATGTTTGTTTTGGGTTAAGGAAAAAAATGAGATTATTCTGACAAGCCTCTAGGTTAGTGATCCCCTCAACTGTTTCCCTGAGTGCTGCACTGATGTCAGAGCTCATTTCTCAGCATTTCTCTGTGCTTGCAACAGCCTCTCAGGCCCCAGCAGAGCTAATGGTGCCTTCAAGGACACGCACACAGAATTGTTTCACCACTACAACTTGCAAATGCCCACAGCAACGACTACTTTTTAAAATAATAATATTATTATGGATTCCAGTCACCTAATAAAATTTTAGCACTTCATGTTTCTGCAAACCGCAGATGTGATAATGACATGTCATCGTGTTCCCAGTACATGTTTATTTGGACTCTAATGTCGGAGTTAGAGGCAACAAGGCTTATTAACTGCAAATTATTTCTAAAGGAGACCCACTAAAGTATGCTTTTCTGTTTCATGTTGACATTCCTACGGTGTTTCTAGGTTCTTGTGCTTGATAAAGATCTTGAAAGTTAGCCCACACCGACAGATGCTTGAACACCGCTGCTGAAACGCCTCTTAAATTCTGTGACTTTGTGACATCACATGATATCACCATGTCAAGCATACATAGCAGCGAGTTTAGCACGTAGAATTGATTTAGCACAGCTGCTCTGTCATGGGTAGGGGTGCTGGTTCGGGTGTGTGTGAGCTGACCAATCGGAGGAGAGTGAATATTCTGGAGGTGCGTTTTAAAGAGACAGGAGCTAAAACAGAGCGTTCAGACCTGCAGCACTGGACAGAATAAGATAATCGGTTTGTTTTTTGAGCACTAAAGCCTGTAAACCTATTCTAGTAGTAACCCAAAATAGAATTATGAACCTGAAAATGACCATGTCCTCCTTTAAGTTGATGTCTTGTGACAAAATTGGATATTTTTGGGCCATCTCCATCTGTGTTTGTGGTGACCAAACAATGATATTTTCCTATTTCTACCCAAGTAGTTTTTGTGCCCAAACCTAAAAAGCAAAATGAAAATTGATCTTAAACAATTGTAGCGTTGCAATATAAAGTTTTTAACTCGTATGTGTGTTTGCAGAGATGTGCTTTGCCAACCTTTATTCTCGCAATTATGTTCTATTTCTGCCTGCTTGCAACACCATTTCAGGCCCCAGCAGAGCTAATGGTGCCTTCACAGGCGCTCACATTGAATTGTTTATCAGTAAAACTTGCAAATGCCCACAGCAACAACAACTTCTTCTTCTTTCTTTTTTTTTTTGACTTCTTGTGGATCCAAACACAGAGAATGAACTTTGTGAATTACTCTCCTCTCAGCTACCCTTGTTTTAATCGTCTGTGAACACCTGCTCTCTTTGCAACTGCATGCGCAGTCTCATCTTGTGAGTAATTCATTGTAATTTTTGCAGATTTTAAAGTGTAATAGTAGTTACACAACATCCTCATTTGCAAGTGTGCCTTTAAAAGTTATGTTGCAGTATCACCTGGCCTTTGGGATGCAAATGACACACACTCCAGGTAGCACTTTTCAGAATAATGTAAACA
This sequence comes from Diplodus puntazzo, assembly GCA_963678695.2. Classification (NCBI taxonomy): domain Eukaryota; kingdom Metazoa; phylum Chordata; class Actinopteri; order Spariformes; family Sparidae; genus Diplodus; species Diplodus puntazzo. The sequence continues at coordinate 5,470,776 of OZ023162.1, read as the reverse complement.
GGTCTTCTACTCTACATTATTGATTCTTCAGTCTGCATGTTTTTATTCCTTTCAGACGTCTATTTGATCAACCCCATGCTTATCTCCTTCTCAGGTTTTCTTATTTTATTGAAATTCTATTTGCGTTCTCTGTCTCATGGTTTCCACCCTGCACTGTAATTATCCGGGGCCCTCATAATGACGGCAGCCTGTGTCTCCAGTGCCATGGTGCTTGTTAGGCTGACATTTAAATATGGTTCAGGCTCAGTGTTTCTCAGATACTTCGGTGTGGCTTTCATTCGTTGCTGAGTGAGAGTTAAAAAAAAAAAACCTCCTGCCTTCCCAGACCAACATGGCTCCCACACAGTGTCTGCTGCGAGCTCTCCTGTGGAACAGTTTTGTCAGCTGTGTGGTGTAGGAGTGGGTAATGACATGCTTACTACTTATGTCTCTAATGAGTCATGACAGGCAAACATCAGAGCCCTGCAGTGGTTATTAATTTCACTGGACAAGCTTGATTTGAATAGTTGTGGGCTTAGCTTAGATGACATTGTGACCTGGTTTAAATAATAATAGTGGGGAAAAAAATGGTGGTTTTGACCGCAGACTGATCCCTGCAACACCACATTAAGCAGTTTATTCCGTAAAAAAGATCACTAACCTCTTTGTTCTTTACAAACATTTGATTGTGATTTTTGAGAAATCCAATTAATCAGAAGCTGTTCTGTCAAATAAAGGCAAGAACACATTTTTGAAGCATTATTTGATTCTCAAATAAGTGTAATGGATTTCTAAGAGGGGGTTAGATGAGAAGGTCGATACCACTAAAACATCTGTACGTTCATGTAGCTGGTTAGCTTAGCTTAGCACAGAATTTGGAAACAGGATAAAACAGGTAGCCTCTGTTTGGGAGTAAAGAATCCACCTTCACCCACTAACATCTGGCTTTTGTTTTCAGTGTTCAACGGTTCAATCGACTTTAAATGACTCTGCTGTAGTCATGTGTTTACGATACAATACGATACGATACAATACGTTACGTTACGTTACGATACGATATGATACGATGCGGTAGGATATGGTACGGTACAACATGATACAACTTTACAACAAAGCAGTTCTGTGGAAAATGTTTGCAAACAGATTAAACACACAGTTACACAGAATATATTCCCAAAGCACATCAAATAATCCTGACCATAAAATATATCACATCAGCTCTAGCTCTAGTCTACAGTGACGGTAATATGACACCAGGGCAGACACGCGAGTTTTCGCCCCTTTTCTTGCCCAATACTATGACAAGCATTGAAGTTGGACGTTTGCGTGTAAATAGTTTTCCATCCATGTGCGTTCAATCAGTGCTTGAACATTGTCCAGTTGTCATTTAACCTCTGAGCTGTTTTCTGCTTCTCATGGTTTTGGGTTTTAGTTCAGTCATTTCAGTCATTTTATGTTGAAAGACTCATGTTTTGTTTCACTTCCTGTCTTTGTCTCTTTTCCCAGCTACGTATGGGATTGTCCTGATGTGTTTCTCCTGTCCCTGACTATCAACCTATGTATTTAGTCGGTGTGTTTCCTTATTTCACCTGTTAGTTTGTTATTATTCGCTCTTCGTGTCACATATGTGTTCCTACCTGCCAAATTGTTTGTATTTCCTCAGTTATCTGATTTGCTTCTAGCTATTTTCCTAGTTTTTGTTCACTGCCAGTTTTTAGTTTCAGCTTATCGTCATTAAAACCTGCTTTTTATGTCCACTCTCTTCCTGCCTGGAGTCTTGCATTTGGGTCCTTTTTGTATAAATCTGTATATCTTATATAACTTTTCCCTGTTTTTAGGCATGTTTTTAACATCAAACGTGATGCAGCAATAGAATAAAAAAAACAGAAAGGTTAACTCATCTCCTGGCAATTAGAGGAAAGAGTCAATCGCCTATTTTTCAGCGATTTAAGCCACACTTAAAAAAACCTGCATATACGTGCCAATTTTATAAAATGCTGTAATTAACACGTTAATGCCTCATGTTCATTTGATCCATTTAAAAAGAAAATGACAAAATGGCAACCAGCAGAAGCTCCAGGTAGTTAATTCTCTCAGCCAAGAAGAATAAAGAACTCACACTTGAACTCGAGCCAAGTCAAGTGCCTCCGTTCCTCAGTACTGCTTCCAAAAACTCTCTGACTCCATTAATTTTTGTTCAAGTGGAGACGAATTATCTCTCAGAAATTCAGGGTGAATTTATTTTTGACAGAAAGAAGTTAAAATATGAGCAGTTGATTCCACTTAATAACATGTGCCTCTGTGGTGAATAAGAGGATATTAAGTGCTGAGAGGAAATGTGTTTTTTTTTGTTTTTTTTTTGGCGTGTTTGCATGATTGACAGGTGTCTCCGCCTATCAGCTGCTCTCTCGTTTCACCTCAGCTCTTACGCGTCCTCTCTTTTTTAACTACATCTAGATTTTTCAGTTGCTTTAATGACTGGCAGGACGTCAATGGAGAGTAAAGTTGAGCCTTCAGTCTGGGGTTGACATCAGGGACAGGACTTAAAAAGAAGAAAGATTGGTGGCCGCCATTATAATGTCCTTCTCTTTGAGTCCAGAGTGAGATTAAGGGAAAGGTTCTCCTTTGAGACTTGTGAGATAAAGAGTTTTTCACTCCCGATGCCCCGAGAGACTCGGCAGAAATGATTAGGTTCATGTGCCACTCAATTATCTGCTCCCTTAAAGCATTCTCTTTGAGGATGCAATTATACAGGATGGATGTGAATGAGAATGTCGGACACTGTGATGTGGGGCCGGCCACTGCTGGAGCTTTAAATCTGGTCAGCCTAATAGATCACACATGTCTTGGCAGTGTTTTTATTTTCATTCACTAGACAAGAGTCATATTCTTCACGGAAAAAAAAAGAAATTAAAAACGCGGGGACAGCCTGCGGAGAGGATGACGCTTCCTTTTCCATCTGTTTAATTAATTTGCCATGAAAAGTGCTCTTGATGCTTTTTTAAAAACTTTCTGTGTTATTCTGCGATTTTTTCCCCCTGATCGGAGGCCACGGACCAAGAACAAATCGGACCCCGTTGTTTTTTCGGGTGGAACTATTATGATGGTGTTGTTATGGCCCGGCTCCTGGGTCTTTATGAAGAGGTTTAACTGTACGCTGCCTGCCTCACCGGATCAGGTTTCTACTGTTCCCCCCACTGAATCTCCCTGCAGGCCCAGCTGCCTGGCAAAGCATTCATGATTAAATGTGAGACACGAGCCATCCTGCCAAGAGAAAGCTGGAGGAGGGGCTGCTGGCCTACGACGACCACAGTTTGGAATTTCTTTGCTGTTTGTCATACACACAGAGAAAAATGAAAGCAGATGTAGGAGTGGGGGGGAGAGGGGAGAGGAAGGGAGAGAGGCAATCATCAAAGACGAGAGGTCTCTCAGGCAATAGACACTGTAGGAATAAATCTAAAGCAATATTTGTAGAGCAATATATGCCGTATACAGAGCAGTAATCCAAGTGGGGTTTTTAATTACACAAACATCTCTCACAAGGCACAAATGATCTGATTGGCTGGGCTGAACCACAGTGGGCGGAGGCAAAGAACCGCAGTTTTTACTGGCTAGCACACTAAGTTACATTAGAGCTCCGCTAATGTTATAATTATATGGGAAGACAAAGAACCAATATTTTTTTTATAATCACAATGACTGAAGGGACTGATGTGAAAAGGATTGCTTGCATTACGATCCCACAGAGAATCATCTCTCAGGGCTGCAGCTCTTGTGGAGCTTTTTTTTTTAGCTTCTGTCAGCTCGTAGATTTTTTGTTTTACAGTTTCACAGCTATGCAAAACGTATTCAAAAGACCGTAGTTCAGTATCTCTGACAACGTCCATTGACAGCAAGAATGGCAGTTTGTCCAAGGTCATTTCACATCTTTTCAACTTCAATTACAGACGTCCAAAGGAAAACATCTTGTGAGTCAAAATTTTACGACAGCTGGATTTTTACTCCCTGCAGCAGAAAGGCTATTGATCGTCCCATGACCAGCAAATGGTTCTGAATAAAGTTGACGGATAGCTCACCTGGTAGAGTGTGTGCCCCGTGGTTCAGGCCGTCATAAAAACTTTAATTTCTCAAACACGAGAAGTTGTAAAGATGTCTTAAATAAAAATTTTATCTTCACTCTTGTAAGGATGACATCAGTGGTGAGCGTTGAAAGAGCGTCTATAAAAGAAGTCGGAAAAAACGTTCATTCTGGCTCTTCAGGGGACGAATAAACATCTTTTTTGATATTTCTGCTCAGTGAAATGTGCTGTCTGGTTTCATCTCACACGCTGACGGACTGTAACCAAGGACATTTACTGCAGCAGTGTATTTAATCACAATTTTGAGTATTTGTACTCAAGTACTTCTATTTTCTGCTACTTCATACTTCCACTCGGCAAAAACTGTCTGTGACTCGCTCCATTTATTGCTAACTTTAGCTCCTAGTTACTTTGCAGATTGCACTCTGCATCACAGCCAAACCAGTGCATTTTTAAATTATATGAATGACTAATCATATAAAAAGAAAACGAGCAGCTAAAGATATTTATTCTAATTTATTAAGTGAAATGGAACTCTAAACACATTCGCAGCTCCTTTACCCCTAGCAGTCACAAATAGATTAATTAAGGACCATTACGCTCTACTTCTGTAGAAAGAAGTGAGGAGGTTGCCTCAGAGAATATTATATTATTTTCTTGTTTTTGCCACTTACTACACAAAATAAACACCTAAACTGCTCCTTCGATACAAAGCTACAGCAGCTCTCAAGGTCATTTGGTCCCTTTCAGAAATAATTAACGCCGGGCTCTTCAGTGAGAGAAAACATCGAACTTATTCCTCAGCCGGCGTTTCCTCTTTGTCTTTTCTGTGTTCAAGGTAGCTAATTCATTCCGAGCTCCTTCCACTGAGGTTTAAGTCAAAAATATGTATTTTATTTCTCCCTCCAGCTCTGTCTGTAATAAATGTATGAATTAGAATAAACAGCGTCTTGGAGGGAGGAGCTGAGCGTTAGGATTTCAGTTCTGTCCCTCGGCCTCCGTTGTTTTGGTTTTTCTTGGGTTCCTCTCAGTTTCTTTTTCTGCAAATCCAGCGATGACAGCTTCAACCATGGAAAACATTTTTAATCATATCTCTGTCTCTTCACACTGCTTACTTTTGAGAGGCAACTATCAAATAAAAAACATGGGTTGAGAGACGTTTTGGTGCGCTCGAGCTTCATCCCAATTAATAGAAATCAGTTGCAGCTGTGTCGGTTCCTTCACTGTGAACACGAGGATAGAAAGCATTTAGATTGATGTGCGGCGAAAAGTCGGATGTAAAGGGGCACAGCAGGTTGGTCGCATGTCGGTAACGCAGAAAGCGAGCAGGGGACTGTGAATGTTAAAAGTCCAATGTTGTCAGATGTCCGTGTCTTTTTTTAAATATGAAGGTGCTAAAAATCCAAACAAGCACTCAGTCCACAGAAGACAGGCAAACAGCCTGTGTTCAGATACTGTGCCTTAATAAAAACCCTCCGGTTGTCTTCGGGTCAGTTTGACCTGTCAGTTGCCTTTTTGAAAACGGGTCAAACTGACCCGAAGACAACCGGAGCGTTTTAATGAGCCGTCAGGACTTGTGTGAGGTTGTGATGTCACAGCTAAACAGTCACTAGCCCCAGTAAGGCCGTGCAGAGCTGATGTGGTCTAGTTTCTGGGCTGTCTTGAACAAGGTGGGCGATGCTTGCTCAGGCCTGTGAGAGCTGACCAATCAGGACAGACTAGGCTTTCCATGAGGGGGACTCTAGAGATCTATGACCTGATGATGCAGACAACAGTAAAACACTGAAACCTGCTGGAATGTTTTCACTTTATATCCCTTCTTAATGACTGCAGGTTTGAAACTAGAGACCATCCCCGCCCAACAACATGCTCTGGTTCTGACCCATTACTACTCAGTAGTGATCACTTTGACCTCAGCCTTCATTGTGGTGTCAACTACACACCTGTAAAGAAGATTTAATGCATATTACACAGTTCTGACGCTATTGTGTTGACAAAACATGTCCACAGACAGACAGACAGACATTTAAACACCTGGCCAAAGATTTAAAAGTGCCACTGAGGTAGTTCCCACCACCATATGTGTCTCCAGGACCATGAATGTGGGCCAGGAGGGTGTATATGTGTGTGCGGGGGCTCCTGCCTCTCATCACGCCCATCTCAGTACTTGGCCTTCAGCTGGATCTCAACTGCACCTGTAAAGATTCCTGGCTGCATGTTGCACCGCTGTGAAGCTACTGCGGTGACAATAATCTGTCCAGAGACAGACAGACAGACAGACAGACAAATGGTTGTCTGTGTTAGTTGTTGCTACAGAAGGTGTCTCCAGGACCACATTCTGACACGATGACAAAGACAGGCAGACTAAGAAAGGAAAAACATCCCCAGCTGATGCTGTCACAGCTGGTTACTACAGTTTGATGTGTCTTGAAACAAAAGTCTTGGGTTTGAATTCGTCGCTGCTTCTGATGTGGGCTGTTTTTGTCACAGTATTGTCTTTTTAAACTTTTTTTTTGATTTTGTTAACAGTCTTGAAAACATAATTGCACTCTGAGCATGAATCACGCCACTTTTGCAATTGTCCCGCGTTCTTTTTGTTTTGTTTTCTGCTTTGAAAACATGTGCTACTGTTTCTAAAAATGCCTCGGAACAACGAGGGAAAAACTGTAATTACAAATCTGTTTGGGTAAATCTGACGTGACATCCGCGGTGGCGGCTCTACACTGGTATTATGAGCAGTTTCTGTTATTGTGCGCTGTCTTACCTGGAACGTGCTCTTCAAAAATCTGATGCTTCTGCAGTGAAGACTTGAGAGGAGAGCACGACTGAGAGGAGAGAAAATTGTTAGTGAGACAACGAGAGAGGACAGAGCGACCGAGCAGCTGCTTCTGATAGAGGTGTTTGATCCAGGTCATGCTGCGGTCTAATCATTGTAGCCGTGGATAGCCACTGTTGGTGGGTTGTTTTATAAAAGAGAGATGGTTGTGCGGGCCTTCTCTCCAGGACCTAATTCAATTGAAGAATAAATGAGTTCTGTTGGTAATTTGGAGATAACCTGTGCAGTGGCCGAGCTTAAAGGAAGATAAGAAGCGACACAGAAATGAAGACAAGAAAACGAGACAATTTTTCACCCTGCCGTCGCTAAATTAAACTTTTCCAAGTCCTCCTCGAACTTTCATTAAAGCGCACACTTGCATGCACATCGCGCACACAGGCTCCGGCAGTTGTGGTCATACTTTCGCTCGCACCAGATAATCCAAGGGGAGCAATCAAGTCGTCTGAAAGAGATCAGCCGACGGTGAGCAGTGAGCCTAACTGGATTGCACCGCAGCTTCTCTATCAGTCGCTCTGTTGTTAAGATTAATCATCGAGCTGCACTCTGAAAGTCAATGGTTCTGTAAGTCGTAATAACAGGAAGGTGTAGTGGGGATTTTTAAATGGGTCAGTTCACACAAAGCACAAGCAGGAGACTCCTACTGGTATATTTACAAGTAGATAGCGCACGGTTTGAAGTTTCTCTTTGGGATTTTAGCCATTGGCCCGATACAAACAGATCATAACCTCAGGAAAAAGAAAAAAAAAAAAAAAAACACATGTTGCTATCTTAGTTATTTAACATCAGTGACCATTTAAGCAGAAAAAAACGCCAGTGGTATTTAGAGGGGTGCAGGTGAGAGTGTATTCAAACGTAACATGAAGGTAATTCTAGTGGTCCAAGGACAAGACTGATCCTTGAAAGTTGGATCCTGAGAACTTCAGCTGATGCTGTTTGAGACAAACTGAGACCAGAAGCAATAGAGGAGATAATGGACATAATGACAGAAAGAACAATGGTTGATAGTGAGTTGTGAGATCAGTCTGAACACCTGTGCCACGTCCAAACCATTTACCAGAGGAAGCGTTATCAGTGCACGTTTCTGCAAACCGCAGACTGCAATCTTATATTTCTTTAGGTTCGTTTTTCAATTTGAGGTGATAATAATGAAGGTTTAACCCCAAAAAACATTTGGTTAGGGTTAGGAAAAGATCATGTTCGGGCTGATGCAAAATCCCCAGAAACTGTCGAATGTCTTGTCAAAAATGTGTCCGTTTTTTTACCTGCAATTGTCCCAAATTAAAGATATCCAGTATGTGCTGCTGCTAACATGGCTGGAAAAGGTCCTGGAGTCTCATTAACAACAAAACAGTATGATATAGAATATAAGTTTTGACTCAAAAGTGGGACTTTCTGGACTTGTGGCTCAAAATGTTGGTATGATACGTTTAATACAAATTGAACATATCTGTAGTTTGCAGAAATATACAGTGCTGACATTTTATTCTGGCCGCCTGGCTGCAGTGTTTGTGTGCAAAATGCAAGCCAAGGCTGTTTCTGGAGGGGGAAACATACAAATTATACAACACAAAATACTACAGTGGTTAAATTGGCAAAAATTTGCAATCTGATTTCTACTTGGGGAAAATCTGTTTTTGTGATGTGATTGAACTACAAGCTCAGGGAGGGGGAGCTCGTTTCAAATGTCGTGTTCAGCAAATAACTAAACAAAGTTGTCAGATGTGGCCGTGTGGCACGACAGATCGACCATGAACCAACACAAGATCAACAATCCAAACTGAGTATTGCCAACACCAAACAGTAACACACGAGAAGTTAACAGAACAGCAGCCTGAGTGACACTCAATCTGTTTGGCTGTTTGTGTGTCACAATGTGGTTCTGATTGGTTGCAGCTAGTCTGTGATTAGAGCAGTATTTCCAGAGTCGTTGGTGCCTCTCACCTCAGGTAAATAATATAATCAGGCTGGTAAAACCTGCTGAAAAGGCTGTACAACAAAATGTCTAACAAAAGTATTTATGGAGCCATTATTGTTTTCAGGAACGCTTTGGGAACCTCAGCTTCCCAAAACCAAATACTCTCCCAGCCCGGCTGGATCATCTGTGCATCTGGTTTTACCCACTGGGGTCTCCGCTTCCAATCCTCCCTGAAATTACACTGTTGCAGCTCCAGTGGAACTGAACAAAGAAACATTTGGTTGTAAATGGCGCCGCGAACCTCCACATGGTAACACTTTGTGGATGGGACCATTTAGCGACTTGTCTCCAGAGCGGTTCTCCTGATTCCTGCACAATTACCAGTCAAAGCCCCACTTTGCATTTGTGTTTATCATCTCTTCTCACAGAGTCGATGGCTGGTGGCGACACTCTGATCTGTAATTAATGCAGCATCTGGGGCATAACAAGTTTTCAGACATGTAGCAGCCCAGACTGAACACACCCGCTCACAAAGTGGGGCTCTTCACTCTGCCGGCTTTAAGTTCAGCCCCTGGAGTGTTTCACTGCATACAATTCAATAATTTATGCATATTTCAAATAAGATTAGTCGTTGTTTTTTCAGTTGTCACACGGTGGAAGTGGATGAACTCCGCGGCAGTCGCGATACATGCAGCGTCCTCAAAACGTATCCAAGTGTTTCACATTTTTCCATCTGCAGGAGCAGGAGGGGGAAAAAAATGTATAATGTTTTTACCTTGAGATGAAATATGAAGCTGTGATGTGAAGAATCATCACGCACGCGTCTAAATCTTTATTCAGTCTTGATGGACATAACTGAACTGTGTCACGGCTGTCAAGGTAGGGTAGGGTTAAGGTTAGCTGTGTTTGCTTTGGATTCAGGGAGGAACTCTGTGTGTGTGTGTGTGTGTGTGTGTGTGTGTGTGTGTGTGTGTGTGTGTGTGTGTGTGTGTGTGTGTGTGTGTTCCCTGGGCTCTTGGAGAATAATAAAGTATGTTTTCACTGCGCCGTTTTGACATATTTTTCCTTTTTTCGTCTTTCTTTCTATTTTGCCACAACCGAGCGGTTTTCCAAAAGTAACAAACTGAGTCCAAAGGAGGCGAATGTGTAAATGTTTAAACCTGGTAGCTTTTGCTTTTCTGTAACCAATCCCGTACAATGGGAGAGGTTTTCTTTTCTTTTTTGTATTGTCGTGTGTGTGCGTGTGTGTGTGCATTGTAGCGATTTGCTTTTGTATCCAAACAAGTACAAACCCATCCTCAATATCACACTTAAATCACAAACTTTCGAGGTAATTGCAGCGGTGTTATACAAAAAAGTGAACTGTTCTTTGACTGCACTTATTCTGTTTCCAGGGACTTGCACAAATTTAATTTCGTTGGAGGGTCTTTTTTTTCCCTTCTTCTTCTCCTTCTTCTTCTTCTCCTCCCTGTACTCTTTCCCCTCACAGATTTCCCACCACAGATAATTTTCAGTGACCGCAGCAGAGTCTTGAGATTCCCTGGCAGTATTTAGCGGTGGAAGTAAGTAGCCTCAGCAGCTCGATGAGATGCCTTTGAAACTCTGGTGTCTGTCTAAGCAGTGTGTGCTCGGAGCGGAGCTGCGCTTGGCTGGGGTGAGGGGGTGATGGTATGCGTGCAGAATCACAATAGTCACCCCTGTTACGTGGTCTGAAGCAGATCTGCAGCTTCTGCGAGTGAGAGGAGAGATTCTTTTTTTTCTCTTGTCAGTCGCGAAGAGGACACGACTCCTCCTTTTAACGCTAAAACCCCCGAGGCAGACTTCAAAAGGTGGGTCAGGTTTGAATTAGCACACTGACCTTATAAAGCAGCTTGTCATTGAAAAATATGTGTGCATTTTAGCATACCACCACACGATAGCACATCAGAGCGGAGCAGAAATATTCCAAAATGTTCAGCTATGTGGACCTCCATCTCGGTTTCACTATGAATACAAAGAGACTTAAATCATCCGTTGAGATCGCTCAGTGATTTTGTTGGCTGACCCTCGTGGCAGAAATCTCACATAGCTCCCCTCCTCATTGGCCGTAACAACCAGAAAATTGCGGTTTGTGGTGAAGGGTCACATACGTCCCAGCGGTCATTCTTTGCTGCATCAGCACAGTTTTAATGGACTCGACGGGGCCGAGTGTTAGAACCTGTCAGAAACACTTGTGTTGCTTCTCTCATGTCCGGGACCAGATTTCAGCTTCATGTGGGGATCTGACTTCTTGAGACAATAACAGGCTGGCGTCATAACCGTATTTTCTCAGCAGTGGAGGTGGGGATTGTTGCGATCCTGAGAATTCCCCCCGGGGTGAATTTTAAGGGGTTTATTTCCACTTGCAAAATCCAGTATGCTCTCATGCTGGGTTTTTCGTCTTTGGCTCCCTCCTCGGTGGGAGCGAGGGATTCCTGGATGAAAGCATTTCATCCATCCATCGATTGCCCCCACCGCCATCATGCCTTCACAGAAGTGTTTGCCTGAAATCTCAAGCACTGCGGAAACAACCAATTGTGGAGCACTTAAAGCAACCTGGCTCTTCATAAACCACGATGAACTGCACATTAGTGCCAGTCTGTGGAATCTGCATTCCAGTCAAGCAGCGGGGAGGCTGTGCCTACCAGTGTAATTGTTCTGGCTCACTCACAGCCATTATATTCACTGCATATTGATTGATCTTATTGTTCTATTATTAATATGGATAGGATGCTTCAAGCTTCTGGTTTTCTCTCAGAATCACCTAGTGAGAAGATGTTTTTTCCTCCACTTCAGTCTGATCGATGCACAGTATGTGAGCGTGAGCACAATTCCCCCCCCGTCTGAATCACCACATGCACGCTGCCATTGGCTGCGTGTTAACTGCTTTCAGCATCCTGTCAGCTCAGGGAAACAACGACTCCAAAGCTAAAAAATGGTACATTACGCTGACTCTAACTTGGCTGCTAAAGGGAGGAATGTAAACAAGCAGTTGTTAACTTTTTCTTTTGCCATCAGGGGAACTGTTGCTGCATCTTGGTCTTCTTCTGGCATCTTGTGCCGCCTAAGACGATTGTGATTGGTCCGAAGCAGAGATGTGGACCCGAGACACTGTTTAGATGAGTTGTGACTTGACAGAAAGTAAGGTGACTTGCGACCTGACTTGGACTTGGACAGCTTGACTTCAGACACGATAGCTTAAATGACTCGTCGGTGTTCATATTCAAATTTGGTTTGTATTGAAGAAGAAATTGAGAATTCAAGAAGCTTCATTGATGTTTTTTGTATTTGTGTTTTATTCTTACTACATATATTTAACTGACTATCAATAATAATACAAATCCATTTAATCATTTTGGCCAATACTATCAGAATGACACAGGCACTCATACCTTGTCTTTTCTCCTCATAATGACTCAGCTTGACTTGACACAACCTCTGACTTGACTTGAGTCACACGTCTGGTTTAAAGGAACACAAACATACCAGAACCAGAACCGGTTATTTCCTCTGTATCAGAATGACGGTGTGGACGCTGACGCAGCACTGTGGATGTCTGGCTACACGACGCTTTGCTTCCCCTTCAGACAGAAACAGGAAACTCGGACTTGTGATGTCATCTGACTACCTCATGCTGATTCATCCGCAGTAACGAACACAGTGATTTTTTTTTTTTGTTTTTGGCAGAGAGCATAGTTTTGGAAGTTTCCCCCGTTAACTCACACAGTTGAGTTGTATAGTGCTCTTAGGATCAACAAAATGTTTCTTCTGTACCGTTAACATCACCCAGAGCCCTCTTACTGAGTTCTTTTCTTCTTGTAATTCATTTTGAGTTTGGAAACACGACATGACTTACATCAGGGCTGTAAAATGTCTCCATTAAGCAGAACGCAGAACAGCAATTTGCTTTCTAAGTCATGATGGCTAATCATAACCAGGTATTAGTTGTGAGGTTGATTGTTGTTTCTACTGATGCAGCATCCTCGTATAAAGCTGTCTGCAGACAAATAGAGGCTTAGAGGAGTAAACTGTTGTCGTATTTCTTGATCTCGTCACTTTATCTGTTCTGTTCCGCTAAACAGTCGGTAGATTGAAGACTCTGAGAATCAAATTGAAGGAGACCCTCATTTTAAACAAACTATCAAAAGGCACAACCAGTCAAAATAGAAATGCAAATATACAAAACACCAATTGGTATTTGTTAAAACGGTTACAGGCAGATAGTGGACAGGAAGTAAAAGCCTAAAGCGTTCAAGCGATGTCAGAACATTCAGTCATATTTGCCTAAAAGTTTCCACACTGAGACCAGCATGACACAACCGAGCTCTATGACTCATAAGTGGTTCGACCGAAGGGCCAATTACCAGCAGCAGAACTACCAATCTACATGCAATTACCAAAGCACCTACAAATGTCCGGGTCTGTGTGACTGTGCTAGCTGTGCTAATGAAATGTCTTGCACAAGATAATAATGGCAACTTTCCACCCATGACTTTAAGAGTACATTATGCCCTCTGAAAGAAATTCTGCAGTATTTCTGAGTCTGCATTGAAAGAAGCTTCTGAACAGAGGACATGTGATCTACAATCATGTATTTATTAGCATTGAAACTATATCATATCACAGTCAATCGTGAATCATTGCAGGAGATGTGCTGTTGCTTCCAGAGCATTTATCAGTTTTTGTGAGGATGCCACTTTTGTTCCTAAATTCGGGGATGAGACATCCGATTGGCTCTGGGAGGACATCATTTCACAAAACATGAATTATTCACAGCTACGCATCAGTACTTTTTTAATGTGCTCACGTCCAATTTGGAAGTTTTTTCTGACATCCAGAGTAAACTTAAAAACTTTAGGTATCAGCAAAGAGGTCCTGCCGTGTTAGAGGACGTTTGTTTATTTCTGTCTCTGCTCTAAACTGATGAAGACAGACAAGATGGTTATCTCTCAGATGGTCACCTCTCAAGGAGCTTTGTCTGCTTTGTCTCATTTCCCTCAAAATAGCAGGAAAGAAGTATTGGCCTTAGGCCGGGTTGCAGGTTGTTTTGCGTCAGTCAATCTAATAGTCATTTTCAAGTGAATGACTGTGCTTATGTTTAGGTTTAGGCACAATAACCACTTTGCTCGGGTTAAGGAAAAGGTCACGTGTTGGCTTAAAATACCTGGTTTTGTCGCCACAAACACGGCTGGAAAATGTCAAGAAATGTTGAAACACAGTCCTGAACTGTGGTCATTGGCTTGGCTGCTTTTTTTCACCTCACCGCCATCCTTTCCGCCTCAGAACATAAAAGACACGTTCAAATCTGAGCAGATCAGCGGTTTGCACAAACATTAACTGCCAACTTTTCCCTGGGTGACTGGACTGACAGTTTATGGAGTTGGAGTGCATTCTGAGTTTTGGCTCAACGCTTCACCAACTCTAAATTATTGTTATTATTTCTTTTTTTCTTAAATTATTACTCTGGAGTTACAATGCCTGTGACATTTGAGCGTTCGAGAATTGCCCATAGGGTAGAGAATTCAGAAAATAACATCCGAGATTAACAGGTTTGAAAGGTGAGAAGGTGGGAGTGTTTCTGACAGACGCTCCCCTCAGACGATCACAGGTGAGATAACTCACAGCCGCTGAGCTCCTCTTATATCAGAGTCTCACCTGGAAACATCCGTTGATTCACCTTCAACTTTTTAGGGCCTACTGTGCGACACACTTGCATGTGATCAATCTCAACATTTTGATGATTTTTAATTAGGGCTGAGACAATGATTGTGAATGATGAACCTCATGACTTTATGTGCCCATGCAGACGACAATAACCCTGCGAGAGATTCATCTGCGGGAGTTGTAAGGTGTCAGAGTGATGACAAAGTATTCTTAATCACCAGATGTTATTAAAATATAATCTTCATCGGGAGATTTTGATTTATTCGTTTGACATTTGACTTCATTCCTCAGATTCGTGCAGTATATAGAGAGCGAGGTGCTCCCCCCCAAAAAAAAAACAAAAAAAAAACGAATATTAAAGAGATTCCCCGCTCTTAAATCCAGACGCCCGCCGGTGGGTATGAGAGAATCGATGGTAATTTTCCAGAGAGAACACAAACAGTCCACTCAGAGAATATAAATATATTGTATTACAGATTTGATACTCGACCGCTCAGAGGTTATTTGAATACATTTTGAGTGTGCTTGGGATGACACACGCATGCTTAGCAGAGAGGGGGGTCAGTGAAAGCGCTCGGCCTTCGGGATGGGATCTGCAGACTCACCGGCCCAAGTGTTGCTAAATTGAAAACCTGCTCTCGAACATAGCCAGACGGACTGGGCCCCGTTTTCTCTGTCAGCTTTTAAC
Organism: Diplodus puntazzo; assembly: GCA_963678695.2. Lineage (NCBI taxonomy): Eukaryota > Metazoa > Chordata > Actinopteri > Spariformes > Sparidae > Diplodus > Diplodus puntazzo. The sequence goes on along the minus strand of OZ023162.1, from coordinate 5,455,597 downwards.
CACGCGGAGGAAATTACAGCCGTGACCTCTCGCCGCCTGGCACTGAGACACTGAGAAGTAATTCTGCTTGCGCGGAAAAGGAGAAGGTAGGAGAAGGTGGAGAGGAGGGCGCAGATCTGTATAAGCCCGTCGGCTCCTCCAGTTTAGAGCCAGGAGCAGCCGTTACATTAACATTCAACACGTAGACGAGTTCAGCTGGGGCATGAAAGGAGCTGGAGAGCAACAGAGTGGGAGCCCTATCACCGACGCTGCACTCCCGGCTCTTTTTATGGAGCGAAAGCTTGTTTTCAGATTAGCGATGATGCACGGGAGAGGAGCCTGCAACCCTCGGAGCCGCTGTACGCTCAAATCTCCCTGCCATAAACCAGAACAACAGCAGCCTGGTGGACAATCTACTGTATATAATTCTGCTATACGTTTATATCTTTTTCTAATTAAAGTGCTGCAGTGAGCAGGATGGATGGAAAAGTTATGTAGCTTTTAAAAGTAAGCTATTACATCTTGACAGCCGCCACCGGCTTCCTGAAGTTAATAAATGTGTGCAATTCACTTCCTGGAGCGATGTTGCGGTTTATTCCCCCATTAGGAGGCAGTGGTCCACCCATTCCAATCATTCTTTAATTAGAACTGTTGTTATTTAGGCTGTCACAGGAGGTAATACCTCACGACGGCGTCAGCATCAGCCTGGCAGCCTGCAATCTCATATTCATTGACAGGGGCTTTGGTGCCGCTTGTCGCCGCTTCATCTACCCCCGTCGGACTCAGCGGTGCACCAGGCGCTTCCAGCTGATGTGTGCGTGGTTACATGGAGATCTCCAGCTCGCCGCGCTGACGCTGAGTGTCATCTGTTTAAGCGTGGAGGCATGCTAAGTGCTGTTTTTTTTTTTATTTTTTTGTTTTTATTATTGGAAGCTCGTGATTACTTCCCCAGATTGCCTTAACGTACCATTGAGTCGCAAAATGTTTACACAGGATTTGAAGAGGCTATAAAGTGAAGCAGAATGGCTCAGCAGGCGTTTATTCATCCATGCGGCGACATCCATCCATTAGTCGAAATCTGGTCCCTAACTGCGAGGGGATGTGAAAAATAAAAAAAAATGCGGATGAAACAAAATAACAAATATTAAATTAAAAAAAAAAACAAGAAAAGAAATACAGTTGTGATGTTGTGTTCAGGTGTTTTTTCATCGCTGCCCAGCAGGTCTGAAACAGTTAAGTCCATAATAGACCTGGTTTGATCTTAATAAACACATCCCATGTGTTAACAATTTGTGCTTAATGAAGTGCTGCCCTCTGTGGAGCAATGTAGAACAGCAATCACAGACCATCACAATCCTCCTGCCACCATCGCCTCCGGCTGCTCCTGCGTCTCCGCTCTGACAAGTCGGGTCTGAGAGGCGCTGCAGAAACAGACCGTCAGAGCGAACGCAGGTGAAATATAATGCAGACCCCCTCCAGAGGGTAAACTACTGTGGAAAGGAGGATGACATCAGGAACCTCAGCTCCCAGAGGAGACAGCTCTGGAAACATTGAACTTTAACAAGATTACCAACTCGGGGAGGGGCGGGAGACAAAACAGCATGTGCCGCTTGGAGTTGGCAGCATGAAATACAGATTTATGAACTCTATTAAACCACATTTCTTTCTTTTTTATTGGGGCCTGCAGCATTTACCCAATGTGGAAAAAGGGTAGAAAGAAATCTCCCCCAGATAAATTACTAACAGCCTGGGCATTTACTTCCACATAAGGTAGCTGTACAACTCATGAATAGAGAGATAAAAAGCAACTAGACACCTTGACTGTTTCACTCTGCCGCTCGAATGCGAACCGAGGTAGAAAACCAGTCACTGTGGTATTTGGAACAGGTGGCCTTCTCAGACTGGCATTGGTGGTGTGGAGCTGGCGTGGGTTAGTAGCCAGACTCTCAATCTGTCCACTTGAAAACTCCCCAGTATTGCTGGAAAGTATTATGGCCCCTGTGGAGGAGATAGCAATTACAATTTCTGATGGGAGAGAGGGAGAACGCCAGGAGCCACATCCATTCTTGGAATATGATCAGACTTATGACTGGAACATTTTTACAAAGCACCACTACTCAAATGTCCTCTTAATACCGTCAGTGTGATTCCTTATAGTTTCAGGCTTTCGATACACTTCCTTTTTACCGTCTTCTTGTCACATAGCCAGGGATGGCTGTACGTTTAAAAGACATCATTAAGCTGTGAATTGTCTTCCCGATGCCAGTGCTTGATGAACCACACCAGGCCTCAGCAGGTATGTGGCAGCAATCAGCTGAGAAAAACCTGCTTCCATTTAAATCCTGCATTGCTGCATTCTGTGACAGATTGGATTTGGAGTGGGCAAAGCCCGTTCCAGCTGGAGGCTGCTCACCCTTTGGCCTCTCACCTGAACTCTTCCTGCTATGGTATGTGTGACTAACGTGTTCTATGGGAGGCTGGTAACACTAGAGCCCACATGTTTTGGCTATTGAGTACAGCTGGCGCTCGAGATTACACTGTTTTCACACATTAGGACGGTCCAGACACCGAAATGCTGTTTCACTCTGCATGTAGTTCGAATTTATTCCAAAAGGACCACAAGCAGCTGTGAGGAAGTAATCAATTTTCAGGCTTCAGTTGCTGTTGCTCCATAAAAAAAATGTTGCCAGATCTCCTCTAAGTAGTAACTACCCCCTGTTGGGAGGATGCATATGAATCTGAAGGCTCTGCCAGAGGAATGAATATATAATAATCACATGCAAAAGCTCTTATTCACTCTGTCCCCCCCCAAATCCCATGAGACCTCCGGCTGGTTGCGCGTCTGAACTCTGCAGCGGACAGAACAACCTGCTGGGTCACAGTCGCACTCAGCCAATGATTCCTCCTTGATGAATCGTCAGGGAAATTTGATTCTCCTTGGGCCGCCACAAAGCCGATGAAAGCTGACGGAGGGTCCGTGCGCCTCGACTATGTTTGGATATACTGTGCAGCAGAGAAAAAACAACAACAGCTCATACATCTGGTGCAGCTCAGTGAACACCGGGGAGCAGATGTGACAAGAATGACGATTGCCGCCACCTCTGAGGGAGCTGCAGCCACAAAACTGCCAAGGTCAAGTCTGTCAGCTCAGATGTGCCACAGTGGTGGACTGACAGCACAGAGAGAGCCGCCGCATGGATGGGCGAATTACAATTATTGAAAATCAATAGCAATCTTTCAGTAGCAGCTACGAGACGTATCTGAACAACAGCATTTACTCAATGGAGGTCAACGGGTTAGTTGATTCTATACTTAACAGCTATTGTTTAGGGTGTTGTGATTCCTTTGGTAACACTGATCAGAGCTCACGTTTTCCTTTAAATGCTGGTCCTACGTACCAGAGTCACCGAGACAATAATCTATGTGGCTTTCGTCATGTGTTTTGCCTTCTTGCAGTGGTGGAAGAAGTATGTATATCATTTTATTCATAACCAACATCTTTAATGTTATACAACATTCATTTATAGATTCATTTATAGAGCGCTTTGAATAGTCAGTGGATGAGAAACGTACTTTATAAATGCGTTCCATTTTCCATTTAAGCAGAGCCAGAGCAAAACGATTTTCCTGAGATTCTTAGCTTGATTTTGACAATGTTTTCATTATATGTACCATGAAGTACGGCTGGTCGAGCAACCTCGGCAGTTTCCAGGATGATAATAAAAGATAAGCTCCCAACTCGACACCAAACAACAGACAAACACAGTTAGCAATTAACTCAAGTATGTAAACAATACAATAATGAAACCATTTGTGTTTACATTGGCTTCCTGTAAACCTCGGTGTCAAGTGTTTACCTGGGAAATGAACGGTTAGCTGGCGATCCATTTCTACTGCAGATTAACTGATTGAATTAACAAATGTTTTGTTCTGTGTCGTTATTAATCGCCACGTTTAGGAGAATGGAAACGGTCCAGCTGTATTTGCAACCACGGCGGCAGCAACAATACCACCTGGAAACAACAAGTTGCATCTTGCTACATCATGTAAAATAAACAAATAAAATACAACCTAAGTAAGTTATTATTATTATCATAAACAGCAAAATGTACCAAGTTTTGCATTATCCAGCCCATTCCGAGTCATAGATTCAGGCTCTGCTGTATGGAATAGAAGTACTCTACCAAAGTACAAGCACAGCAGGTTGTACCTGCACCTTTATACAATGCGAAGGCCACTTATTCCTCATTAACTGCATTTGGTCCTTTTGACAAACATAAAATGTATAATTTCCTATTGAACAGAGGCTATTTCCTGGGAGAGGGCGTACACACCTTAACTTAGATGCATTTTGAAATCAAATCAGTACAAAAAGTACAGCTGAGGCATGTCATTATGTTCCGCTCCTCGCTGGGCAGTGGGTCGAGGTTGATTTTCTACTTCCTGCAAATAGCACATTTTCGTTGTTCTCCATGTACAATGACGTTACTGAAGGCTGCTGCTACTTTCACCGTTGGTGGCTGTTAAAGTAGGAAGCCGAGAGCTGCTGTGTACAGTTACTCGGTCCCCATTGCCTTTCCTGTTGGCAATCCACAGTTTATTCTACAACAGGGACAAAACCCTCTTCATGTCGTCCTGCCTGTTGTGGGCAGCGCGGGGGGATTTCCAGACTTTGCTTTCACAGGACTCGTCGCTGACATCAGAGAACACTAACACAACAGAAATTTGAGTCTAAAGATTAGCGCCACAGTGCACAGCGAGGCTGAGCACAAAACCAAGGTCGGGCATAAATATTTGTCAGTGACTCATTCGCCTGTCACGCTCGCAAGTTCGCTTAATGTTTCCTGAACTCCGGTGACATCTGGGCGCCTGAACTCCAGATTCTACACCTGTCTTCTCATTCTGCAGTAGGTCCTGGCCTTGAGTGGTTTCGGCAGGAGCTCGCTCCATCAGAGCGCTGCTTTTTCAAAAAAATTGTTTCCTTAAAAAATACATTGGGTTTATTTATGCCATCAACAATCCTTGTGTTGTGGCTTGGAGATGTTATGTTATGAAGTGCAGTGGTGGAGGAAGTCAAGGCTGGAGAAGGGTCTGGCTGAATCGATCATCATAGGGGGCAAAAAAACACTCACACACTTTTTTTCTGTTACTAAAACCAGTAAACCAGTGTTAATCCCAGGATGCAGCAATGGTGCCCCTCCAAAATAGTGTTGGGGGGGACTTGTTTTGGTGGAGGGGCAGACCCTGGCTTTAATATGACTAAACCCTGCCAGAAGGTAACAGCTGCTAGCTTGTCTCGGTTTATAAGTTGGCAACCAGGTTACTTACCATTTCCAGCATGTGGGCTGCTGACTCAGAGGCTGTTGTTGCTTCATGTATAGCAGGTAGTGGGAGGGAGGAGAACACCAATGGCAGGCTTGGACCAGCGGTCTACATCCGGTGAATCAGACGATGGAACTAACAATTCGAACACATCGCCTCAGTGGGCTTTACAATCTGTACGTTGAGCAACACCCTCTGACCTTAGACCCTCGAGTCAAGTGGGGAAAAAACGCTGAAGCTAACTAAAGCTTTGTAATGAAGTAAAAGTAAATTATGTATTAACATCTAGTTTTACGTTGACCATGAACTGACCAATATAGGATCCAATATTCAGCATGTTTCTGATCGTCAGCATAAATGTTGACTATGAAATAGTTGAATCTGCTGCAGCACGCAGTGTGCAAAGTTATCAGTTTCTAAACTTATCAGATAAATGTAGTGGAGAACAAAGTACAATGTTTGCCTCTAGAATGTGGTAGAACTCAAGTACTATTTAAGTTCAGTGAATTGACTTAGTTTCACTCGACCACCGGTGAACTGAAACTTTCGTGCTTAATAGAATTTAGCTCGACAGCTGCACCGCCGTGTTCCCAAACTCTCTGTAATTCATGTCCTTGAAAATACATTCCCTGCAGTAATTGAATCATCCAGCAGCATTTATCTGGTACAGTTACACTATCTTACTCGGGCTAATTGAATTTGAAGGTGTGTTGTCGCTGCACTTACTGTAGGCCTCGACTTCTGCGGAGGGTGGCTCTCGCTTTTGTGATAAAATGATCCCGGCTCAGCGTTATCGCGCGGCGCTGCGGTAACGTTTTGCAAATTGTTTTGCTACGCCGTCCGCAGACTTCAGAGCTATCCACGGCAGCGAGGGTTTCATTGTGCAAAAAAAAAAAAAAAACAGCAACAAAAAAAAAACAGTGCATACATGTGAAAATTGTAGTGATTGGGATGCTTTAATGCAAAACCCTTGTATGGAAATGAAAGCTTGAATGTTTGATGATGGTCCAGCGTTATAAGAAGCAGACAAAGCGTTCTGACTGCACGCCAGATGGCTCGCACTACCTTTATGTGTTGGGAGGTGACAGTCTAAATCCTGTGCGCTGAGTGCCTGAGGCTCCACAACAGGGAAATTGCATCCGGATCCAGTCTACTCCTCTGTGTGTTAGTGTTATACAACAGACTATTGTGTCTGGCATTTGCATTAGGGCCATGAAATTCAGCCCACTGGCTTTCACTATGTAGTGCGATTAGCGCGACAACAGTAGGAGTTCTAGCTTATCTGTTGCCATGCTACGGCGAGATCACATTTACACCCATGTCTTCAAAGCTATACCGCCTTTTTTTTATTAAAATGCATCACAAGCAGAGAGAGCGCGTATGTGCTCACAAGAAAAGAAACCTATTTACTCCCCGTTGGTGTGTAAATTCGACATGACGTGACTTTTCAGCATCAGATGACAGAAAATTAGAGCGGCTGCGACACGACAATCTGATGGACACTGACTTTGAGGCGCCGCGTGTTGGGTACAAGGTGGGTTAACGTGCCTGCTATTGTGCGGCCTCCGTGTGAAGCGGTCCTCTGTGTATCCATCATTATGGGCACTGAATCAGGCGAGCAGGCAGGGGCTGTTGAGAAGAGGCCCCCTGGGAGGGAGGCCTTGTCCTGTCACTACCGGGAGGGACGGCCAGATAATAATGGAGACATCATGAGGGCAGGAGATAGGCTTTCCTTTTCAAAGTGGGAGATGGTGAGAATTTGTGGGATCCCATCACAACCGGCTCACAGCCATTGATTGGTCCCTGGCCTGTCTTATAAAGGACAGCTTTAACTGCCCTTGTTGAAGAAAACAGATGCCGGCCCTGTTTGCTTTCAGGGAAAAAAAAAAGCTCCATTATGAGAGACTGCTGTCCTATTTTAGTAATACCTGACATCAGCTGGGACTCAGTGAAAGAGGTTCACATGGGGACCTGCTGTAATTCAGCTTTGTATCCGCGTGACGACGGATGAATTACATTTGGATGTATTCTCAGCTCATACAGGACGACTCTCTGTTAATATCTGATGTAAAAAGTGTGAAATTGGGTGAGCTCTAATGCAAAGAAGAGGAGGTGGTTTCAAAGCACGTCGCATTTTCCTGCAATGCATCGGGCTAAAACAATCACATGCCGGCATCAAAAACTATTTATTTTCCAATACTTCTTCCAGCTTCAGATGTTCTCCGCTCGCAGATTGCTTCTGACAGTCACTTCAGAAACTCTCAAAGACACTTCCAGAGATCGGCTCTCAGGGACACTTTCAAAAATTAAGTGTAGGAGATGATCATAGCCCGGTGCAGCGCTTAGAAAATAGGTTGCGTGAATGGCTTGAAATTTGGTTTTCTTCTGCGATCTCTGTGCATTTTTAAAATCAAAGGGGCAGTTCACCCTAAAATAAAAAAAAAAACACCTCTCTTTCCTTTTACCTGTAGTGCTCCACCTATTTATCCATCTATAATGTTTTGAGTTGTAGAGCAGGACATCAGAAGATATCAGCTTCAGAGACGTCCGCCTTCACCTGAATGTGATGGAACTAGATGGTGCTCAGCTTGTGGTGCTCAAAACGGCCCAAAAATACATTTGGAAAAAACTTAGCAGGAAGGTTTCTTTCCAGAAATCAGGACGTTCTTACTCAAGATAATCCACAGATCTCGCTTTGAGCAGTTTCATGACGTAACTACTTTCTTTCCGTGTCACTGCCTGCATCTGTAACTAAGCTCGCTAACAGTGCAGCTCAGCCGAGGAGGACACATCAAATGTTTACATCTGAGAGAAACAAGCATGATTCCCTCTGTTTTTATTCATTTACTTTTGCTCATTTTTGCAATCTCTTTCCATTATATTCAAAAGAAGGCAGATGTCTCTGCCGCTGATATCTTCAAAACTCTGCAACTCACACCAGAACGAGCTAGATCGACAAAAAGCACCACAGGCAAAAGGACAAATATGCATTTTGGATACTGTGGTGATCTCTGCCTGTAATAAGCTGAGCTGTATCGCCAGACTGGAGTCTTGAGCACAGAGCGCGGAGGGGAGCATCGACAACATCTCTCGTGTTTCGTGCCTCAGCCCGGCGTGTCAGTGGAGAGTCATTTGTAAACTAACTTTTCCGTGCTTTGCTCTCGACACAATTAGATAAACTGTTTTACTTTTGGAAACCGCACTCATCTTTTCTCTGGGAAATATATTTTCTGCATTCATTACCTCCTGCTGGCACGGACTTTGAAACATAATGGCTCCGTCGTGCTTTTAGGAGTGCATTTAAGTTCACAGTCAAATCCAAGCCAATTGAGGCTCCTTTTTGAGCAGTTGATGGAGAGCACATTAGAAATGCAGCAGCAGCTGCCGGGTGACCGCAACGCTGTGGTATTCATGCAGCGCCAGCGTGAGCAGGACAATGGTCTCATCTCGAAGAACGTCTCTGAAAATAGCGTTTGGATGTGTTTTTAAGACATAAAAAAGCCTCAAGCCTGGCGAGTGTCATGTCAAATGGCTTGTAAAAAAAAATGTTCCGTTCACAATAGTCCATTGTTTTTTGTCTTGTTTTTGGATGCATCGCTGCTCTCATTTAGAAATATTTCTAACCAGCTGCTGAAGCATGTCCAGGATTTTTGTGATTTATTAAAAACGGTTTTCCTGCCAGCCACACACACACACACACACTCACACTTAACGTTGCTGTTTCTTTTTCCTCGCTGCTGTTCTTTAACTCCAACACAGCAGCGTCAATTACTCAAAGAGCTCCCGTCCTGACACTGTTATTTTCTTCTCTCGTCTGCAGAGAAGCCAATGCCGCAGGGTCCCCCAGGTGGTGTTATCGGGATCCTTGGAGGTGTCGTCGCCATTGGTCTCATCATCGGCGTGGCTGTTACTGTTTTCATGGTCCATCGACGGCAGCAGAAGACCCGCACCGAGACAGATAATGACCTGTGAGTACCGAGCCTCTGCCAGAGAATATTGCAGGGGGCTGGACAGCTGGTAAGATTAGGTGTGCGCTCTTGTCAGCCCAAGAGAGAGAAACACTTTGAAACCGGCAAGACACCTTTTTTAGCGGGAGGTAATGTGTTCAGAGACAGAAGAACGCACTGAGAACATGTCGCTGCCTCCTTGTCATTCATTCTTAGAGCCGATAACCTCGTCTCCTACACGTCACCAAAGGAAAAAGCAGTTTTCCTTCAGTTATCTCTGTTTTCTATTGCAAGCAGAATCAATAATTATCATTAAAGAGGCAGCTAATAAGCGGCGGCTTAATTGTAATGTAGGCTATAGTGCCCATTTCCCGTTAACGCACTTTTAATCAGGACTGATTGCCGGAGCATGTGCTGCAGCATCATCTCGAGAAAGTTTCACCACTTCTATCAAATCTGACGCTGAAGTGGGAGTTCAAGTTCCGAGCTGTGCAGAATCAGTGTTTGTAGATCATTCTAATTGAAAAATTACAGTTAGGAATGTTTGAGAATAAATAGCACGTCTTGGGGTGCATAAATTAAGCCGGGCAGGCTGCAGGCTGCAGGAGACAGATTTACGGATCGTGTATCTGACTTTATTTACTCCTGCCTCACCCTCCGATGGCCAACCAGGTAATTTTGTTCTGCCTTGCGTACCGGGGGGCCATGACAATTCTGAACATCGCCAGCTGCTGCCCGTGCACTGAGGGGAAAACAGAAGTTGCAGAGGATGCAGCTGAGGGAAGCGCAATCAGCAGAGCTGTGAAAATCTAAAATATATTTTGGTGTTATTCTGGAGATGATAAAAGTCTCCGCCATCTGTTCAGGAAGAATTTTAAGAAATCTGTTTGTTTGGTTTTTTTCTTTACACGAAGAAGGGAACACGCATTCAAGTTGAGTCTCGCTAATTGCCTTTGTCTACAACACCTGGCCATGACTGATAGCTCAATGGTTGCCAGGGTTTCCATGAGGCTCTTGGCTATACTGGATATACAAGATGCACAGCACAGCCCCGTGGGAATGGTGCTGCTGTGTGGAGGGGTTGGCTATCTTCCTCCCTGGGAATATTACCAAAACAACAGAGGTTGGGGGTGTGCAGAATCTGGCTGAGGGTGCACATGAGCCTTTAATCAACGCACATGATGAGATTACAATGCTTATTTTAGAGGTCCCCCACCCTCCAGAATCAAGTAATTGATTTGATATTCAAAGCTGCGATGCAAACATCAAGCATCGACGCGACGCTGTGCCAGTTTTTTTGCTGCCGCTCGTCTCGGCGCTTTGCGGGTCCACCGCCGAGCCCGGCGGAGACCCAGACGCCGCGCTGCTGCTCCCTCTCAGGAACGCTTTTTTTTAAGACAAATGAAGCACACAGACTCTTACCTCTCCCATTGCTTTCTGTCTCTTTCTCCCTCCCTGCTAATCTGTCTTTCTTTCTCACTCTGATGCCAAAGTAACTGCTCTCTGTCTCCCACTCCCCTCCCTCAGCATTGCTGTTGCTGCTGTTGCTGATAGTTGTGTGACACAGGCTCCAGAGAAGCCAGAGTCCCCCACAAGGAAAGTAGAGGCACCTGACCCCAGTCTATCCCCCGCCGAACCCTGTCCTCCTGGATCCTCTATCCTGTTGCCTGCATGTAATGGTGGCCTGCAAGTGACGTACTTGAGCACACCATTGTGAGCGCTGAGAGCGGCAAATCGACAGGATCACTCATTAGACTCTGGACTTGACGTCTGAACACACTTTGAATTGAAGGAATTTCCATCTGTCCTTTGATAGCTCTCGACAAATTGAGACGTCTGAAGTGGAAATTCAAGCGTCTCTATTTGGTGCATGACAAAATGAAAAAAAAAACAGAAATAATGAAAGAACACGCATCCATCAAACAACGGCGATGCAGTTTGATAAACAAGTATGAATGAAAATTATGCTCGCCAAAAAAAAAAAAAAAAAAAAAAAAACAGTGCCAAGATAAATCAAACTTAATTAAAAGTCTTAAGATAAAAAAAAAAAATATCCAGCTCCACTCCAGAGTTTATCAGATCTGAGGAGCTCGGACAGAGCAGAACACTTTTTGACGAGATTGAACACGCATATCAAATCTGTAATCGGAGGGAAATCTGTAAGCTTACAGAGGCTTTGTTTTACATAAGCTACAACTCAACTGATAATGTCTTTGTTAACAGACCACATTGTGCAGCCCGCCCCCCCTCCCCTCCTCCACTTCTTGCTCTTCCCCCCTCCTCTCTCATGTGCATGATTGTCGTCATATATGCATGACAAGAGTTGTTAGTCGTGTCAGTGCTGTGTTAACTGTTGTTGTCGTTTCTTACTCGTAGCTCGGCATGCATCTGCTCAATGTAGTGAAATGTGATTCAAAGAAAAGCTTTTTAAAGTGTCCAGGTGAATATGTGTGTCCGTTCTCCTGTGGCGTGTCATCAAAACGTGTTCAGTGTCTTATGAAGAAGAACAAACTGTTTACTTCCTTTGAAATGTTGAAAATATGTGAATGCGGTGAAGTTACAAGAGAATGTGTGGGTTTATTTCTTTATTTATTTTTTCATTTTACTTTGGAGAAGCACTGCGAGAGATTCATAGTTTTATATGAGTGTCTGATGTCAGGGTAAAGGGGAAGCATTTAGCCAGACTGTTTAATTCTGCATGTTGATGAGCCGTTAATCAAGCCTGGGCATTTGATAACATGCCTGACTGCACCGCCAGTCACGCCTCTGTTTGCCCTCACAAAGCAGCACATGATGTGACTCAAAATTGGTCAATCCTAATAAATCACTGGCCCTTTAGAGGCTGCACTGGCACAATAGTCAACTGATTATCAAAATAGATGGGCATTGTCAAAAGCGATGTTCTCAGAATAATGTGTTCATCGCTCTGTCTTTTTTGCCCGAGCGTGATGTATGACCTCCAAAATGCCGGAAAGCACTGCCAATCGTGGCGCCGTTCCCCCTCGCAGAATGAATCCACTCGCTGCTGCTCCTGACGTGCAGCTGGTGTTGACACAGTTGCGAATGCTCGCTGGTATAAATCACTTTGATGCCAACTTCCTGGCCGTACTTACCACAGTATCTGAGAAAGAATCACATGCAGAATGGAAAAGGATGATGAAATATGAACAACTTCCAAGACTTTTTTTTTTTACTTCTCAAGCGTAAATCCGTCCGCCCGAGAGCGGGGCTCGAAACGGTTTCTTCCCTGGACTGAAACGTAGCGCCATTGTGATTTTGGAGGACACTTGAAATTATTGATGAATTTCGACAGTGAGAGTCAAAGTGAAAAAAAAAAACATGGGGATGTTGCAGGTGTAAAAATAGGCGACTCCTTCATAGCGCGACTTGAAAGACGTCAGTGGGGGAAGCGATTCGCGGAGAGACACAAACTGTTGTTGTGAACCCTTTGAATTATAAACCGGTCACCCGTGCTCGTCACCGTTGCCGTGTGGAGACCTTTGAAATGTGATAAATGGTTACTCATTGTTGGAAACCTTCTCGCTTTAAGCTGTAACCAAAGTAGGATTGTTCTTTCTTGTCTCTCTTGTCTTTTCTGAGTCATTCAACATGGACTGTTATTGTACTGGCTGTGAATTCGAGTCATTCACTGTTGATGTGTATGAGTAAAAAAAAATGGTGCTTGGTTTCTCTGTACAGAATGTTATACATGCAGTGCAACTGTCTATAGCAATCACCTTTATTATCATGTTTTTTTTTTTGTTTTCTTTTCTTTTGTATAGCAGTGTGTGTAATCTAGCATCCAATGCCTGAGGTGTTGATGAAGGCTTGGAAACTGACCGTCTGTGTACAATTGTAAAGTTAAATGTTCAAAGAAGCGAATGCCTTCCTTCAACAGCAGAAAAATAGTTTTTGATAAACTTGTCAAAGAACAAAAACACAAGTCATTTTGTTTCATTCTTGTTTTGCTCTTTCTTCTCTTGCGAGAAAAAGAAACAGCTGAGCTCTGCAGAGTAATTGTTGTCCGCCTTTTTGAAAAGATTGGGGAGCGAGACAAAGCATGAAAGTAATTGCCTCCTAAAGATCAAATCACATTTATCCCGTCTCGCAATTAAAAGTATCATTAGCATTTAAATTGCCAAATAAGATTGTGATCAACAGAAATCAATGAGTGCAGCGGAGATCAGCTCAAACACTTCACTTTGTTTTTTTCCACGAGCCTGGGCTGTGGTCATATGGTGGCTCCTTAATCCCAACGCTCCTGGGGATGCAACACTTCACGCTCCCTCACATGCAGCAGAAAGCAAGATGCGTCTTAACTCTGATTATCTGCAGCTCGAAAAACCTCCTCATTGTTGTGACAATTTCTAATAGAGAGGTCATTTTTTTTTTGCGAGTGCATTGTAAAAGTCATTTTCTCGGCTGTAAATCTTCCCTCACAGATTACTCTTCTCAGTTTAGGGATTAGTTATGTTTTCCCCTCGCTATCCCCCTTAAATCTCCCCTTAAGCTGCCCTGAGCCTTTTGTAGCCAACAGAGCGAGGAGGAGCGAGGTCTTCAAGGTGGATGTCTGAGTAGGAAACAGTGCAAACTTGAATGTAGCTTATGGTTCTCTGCCCAGTGCTTTCTGCTCCCCACGGGCTTGTGGTGCTTGTCAGCTTTCATTAGTGTCTGCGTCCCGCAAAGCCAACGCCCACATGGTGCCTGCATCACACTCGGCTCTGAGGATGTCTCTGCGTGCGATCACGCAGCTGAGCTGGTCAAGCTGAGATGAGCATCATGGCGCTGCAGCTGACTAATGACGGATGGAGCAAACGTTAAGTGCAAACCAGAGAATAAGCGCATCCGGGGAGAAAAAAAAAACAGAATTTTTAAACCAAAATCTGATGTGATTAATATTTCACTCACCATATGGCAAAGCGGGGAAAACAACACTGATACATATTTAATGGCACACAGCTGATCAACCCTCACTTTAACCCTTACTCCCTCTTTATTTGGGTTGACAGCGTCTTGCACTTAACATCTTTTTATTCCCTGTGGCAATTTGGGCCAAATGAAAAGGTCCCGTTTCCACAGCTGCTCGCTCCACGAGAGGCTGCATGTACTAATCAACAACATTCAAGAGAAGCAAGAGGAAAGACTCATATATACTGCAGCCTGTGTATATATATATATATTATAAATATATATTTAACATCACAGGCTAATCTTATTTAGCTTGAAAGCGAGCGTTGAATGGAAAAGCAGTCTTTTAATTATTCAGCCGCAGCCGTCGTAGGCTACAGTGTTATTGTGGCAAAAAAAATCCATTCACCTGTAAAGCAGCCGCTGTGTGAACGACTGCTGCTACTGTGAAACTTTCTCTAATGTTTTATTCAAACAATAAGAAATTGCATTCACACCTCCACTCCGATCCAGCTCCAATTATCTCGTCACGTGCACGCGAGGATCTCATTTTGCATGTGCCGCTCATTCTGTGTTGAAGTGCCACACACTAATTTTAAAGTTAGCTCTGAGCATGTATGTGTTCACACTGGAGAAGTGGTAGAAGGAGGCTGACTTAAAGGTGTCCACATGCGTGCAATGAGTTATTTTTGAATCAGCTGACATTTTATTCCCCACAGTTCATCGCTCAGGAACTGGGAGGGGGGGCACCGCTGTAATGAATGAAAACACATGGAGACAATGTTCAGACAGCTTCAGGAACATCTTGACAAAAAAAAATAACAACGAATCTGGCATTAAATCTTTGGAACAACTGCTTATTCTTTGGAAGGTCTCTTACAACTTGAATCTGTTTTTCAAAGTTTAGCTGTTCTTACTGATAATAATTCCCACATAGTTTTCTGCTGGCAATGTGGTGACATACTTGAAAAAATATCAGATAGAGGAAAAAAAAAAACACAGGCAGCCAAACTTACTTGGAAGAAAAAAATAGGACCAGAAAAACAGTTTACAGACTTGCCTTGTTCAGTTTTGACCTTCCATACTTGCATTTGTGTCTGTTATTTGTGTCTCTCAGAGTTATACCCAATTCATCATCATACCTAAACGACTAAATAGATTGCCAATGACTCCTAAAATGACACATTGCATATCAGTGTACCTCAAACAACACAACAGACTTTACAAAATGCAGGCGTTGACTCTGTGCAGCAGCGGGGCCAGCAGCAAAGTAGCAGGTTTCACATTTCACCTACATCTTAATGAGAGTAAGCACAGTTGGCTGACAAGATGAAGGCAGAGGATTTGCTGTTGAAGTGAAGAGCAAAAGCGCAAAAAAGCCTCTCGCTTGCTGCTCTAGAACAGATACTGAGTGTCTTTTCTTGTGAAAAGCTGTTGTGCTGGGTTAAATAAAACCTAACCACAACATCCTGCTCATGAAGACTTTATCACTCTTTATCATCAGCTGACGTCCTCCTTTGCTGCTGTAATAATAACTATGACCACTAGAGGTTACCGGCCAAAGTGAGACTAAATACAGGTCACTAAAAGCTGCTTTAGCTGGTTTCTCTGATGATCCGACTGCTTGTTACTTGGCACACCAGACTTGCAGTGATTTCACCGTGTTAGCAAGCTTGAGTGGTAACATTTGCGAGTTCAGCGTCATCCTTCATGTTCACTCAGAGATGTCAAGCACACCATGTTCAATACTCACAGCTGAAGAAATGAGAACAAATTGTGGATGAAGTCGAGACCGCTTCAGGGACATCTCCGCAAACAAAACATGGAGTATAATTAACAACGCGGTTTGTTTAACGTTGGAGGATTTTTATCTGCTCCTGCCAACAAAAGATGGTAAAATATGAATGTCCTGTATGCTAGCAGAAAAAGTACATTTTAAAGATTAGTCGTTTTTTAGTTGTGTGGAAGTAGGACACAGCACACAAAGACACATACACACACACACACACACACACCACACACACACACACACACACATACTGTATGTTTGTCCGGCTACATGAGCACGTTCCTGAGCACACAGCCACACTGTATGTTTGCTGCGCTCTGCACACACGCCGCTTCATCAAACACCGATGCTGCTTTTCGCCCTGTTTTCCTGCTTTAGCGTCAACCAGTAGTGACAGTCTATACACTGACAGTCTCCTGAGGCCGCTGCTTGTGCGTAACACGATTACAAATGGAGCTGAATTCAATCAGGAAAGGGAGCTATGACAGGGGAGAAAGTGGTTACTGTGGGGTGGAAGTCATGAGACGGGGGAGTTTCCTCGTGTTTGGTCAGATTTAATAAACCCATTCTGCGTATGGGGCCCCACACAGTACCTATTTGAAGAGGCTCCCTCACATAATGTGCAATGAGATGTAATAATCAGAGGTCCTATGGGATGAAATGTATGTTGAAAAATGCAGTAGGATCGGAATGCAAATGTTGCATCATACATAAACATGGTATTACCTCATCCTGCTTGAATAAATCCGTTCCAACGTGAAGATTTGGATGAAAGCACAGTGAACATGGTAGAAAATGTTGGCTGAAGGCACATTTTCTTAGAATAAAATGTCAGTTTGGTCAGTGCAGGAGGTTTTCGTCGGTATTTTTGTTGCAGCTAATCAAAAAGGAAATGTCATGATTTGGTGTTTCAGTGTATGTACATGGCTGATGGAGGCTGGACATTTACATTTCGCCTCATACATTTTTTGAAAGCAAATTATCTTGTTGACTTTCACAGCCTTTTTTTTTTTCCTCACCTGTATGAGACTCTCAGTCAGTCAAAAGCATCGGATTACAATACGTTCTAATGAGCACGCCGCTGTACCTGCCGCGACCGCGTTTCCGCAGGACTCGTGATTATCTGAGAGAAAATGGATGCCTCTCTTCCGAAGGCTCTGCGACGGGAGAGGGTTATTGTAGCTGAGGGAGAGTGCTGCACACTGCCTTCTCTGTGAGCTTTGCTGTGTGGCTCTGTGCTGCAGGCGGGCTGAAGAGGGTGCCACACGAATCTGGCAGTGGCACGGCAGCCCTGTCTGGAGACAAGGTGATACGGACTGGAAATAATGAGCGTGAAAGAAAGAGTTAAGGGGTGCACTCATGCACAAATTTTCTGCACATTAAAACGCCGGCTTGGCCTTGCGGAAAGGTCATGTTATTCAATAAGGACGTGAACCAGTGCGAATGGGAGGCAGGAGGAGCCGGAGATAATGCGTGTAGGTACACAGCTCAGTGTCTGTGCTCCACTTCATTATCTTTGATCACTCCTGATATCATGTCAGAGGATGGCAGATGACATCTGACTGCCAGCATGTTTGAGGGAAGGGGGTTTTTCTTTGTAACGATTTCGTAGCAACAGCCCTTCTGCTTCCTTGTCTGAAATCATTAATCCGGATGCACTTCAAAAGAGTTCAACATCAAGCTCTCAATTACGGCTGTCTTTCCTGTTCTACGATTTTATTTTCCTTTTTTTTTTTTATTATCACATGAACGACTGTGTGCCGGAGCGGACCTTTAGCGCCAGTGAAAACCTCATTATTGATTTGAAGAAAATAGCTGTTTGCTGTTCTCTTAATGGCGGCATGTAAATGAGGACAGGTGTTCGGCTGTTGAGGCTTTGTTCTTCCCCAGGTGTGTCAACAGAGGGGCGGGGAGGGGGGGGGGCGCCTTGGGATTAGGGCATGTTAGTAGCAGGGATCCGGGGGAAAAGTGGAGAGCAGAAGCCGCCCGCCGAGCTCTCTGAGTCACGGCTCGGGACGACATGTCAAACAAACAGTCGGCGCGCAGCAGGCGGGGGTGTTTGTCGGCGTGGCACTCTGGATGAGGCTATATCCACCCTGAGGACTTGACTCACACATGCCCTTCTCCCTGCCCCCTATACTCCCTCCATCCCCATCTCCTCACCTCAGTGTCCAATTACAGCCCACTCTCATTAGCACAGTGTCTCTCCAGCGAGAGCCTTTGAAAGGGCAGGGGGAATGGCTGCCGCCGCAACAAAGCCACCAACACGAGGTCTATCAAAATCCGAGGAAAGAGTGAAAAAGGCAAGTGCAGGCAGGACATCTCATTATAGAGTGCTGTAGAAGGTGAGGGCCGTGAAGAGTGGCGATCCCTTACCGTGCTGAGTGTCATGTTATCTTTTCACTCTCTTAACAGGACCGACCTCCCACCTGCCCACAAACCGGCCCCTCCCCCACCCAAAAAGAAGAACAGCGACATGAAGGGACACTTGACATCCGATGACATCCAGGTAAGATCCCGCTTCTTTATCTCCTCCTCCTCTTTATTATTTTCTTTTCTGTCCTCTCTGACGCAGACTCTAAGAATTTCCAGATTTCTGTCTCTGACTTCAGGCACGTATTGTTCAAAAGATAAATATGCATTATTCAGTTGAAGTGTATGAAAATGAAATGTGACAGAACATTCATAGTTAAGGGTGTTACAGTTCCAAATCAAAAATCGATCGGAATGACCGAAGTCAAAAGCAGGGTTGGTGATTCATCCCAGTGTAGTTTTCTCTTCGCCCGCGCCAACACTCGCCTGCCCAGAGTGAAAGAAATAAAAGGAAAAAAAAACACTTCAAATTTGACACAGCTTGCTCACCGTTGGCCTGCAGCTGCTCCGACACTGTGTGCACGAGGACCATCAGCTGACTGGTTACAGTCCGACAGCGTCTGAGATGATTTATTGATTTGTGTGGGAGGAGGATTTACTCGGGACACGTTTGACAAAACCAAACTTGGTAACTTAAATTCCACCATTTGTTGTTTAGTGTTGAATCACCAATGTTTTTTTTTTTTTTATTTCAGTGTCTTTTCAATCTCTGGAAACTTTATCTTTGTTGAAATATTATTCTAACTCATCAAACCCTGACCTGCAGAAAGCCACGAGTATAAATCCAAGCTGTTGTTGTGAAAATATGAAGCTTTTCAAAGAAGAAGTCGAAAAATGTAAATGACAGCAGTCGAGGGTATAGAACCATCTGTTGATCTGACAAATCCAGATGCGATACTCTTACAAAGGCAAGGTTGTCAGTGTATGAAAAGAAAAAAAAAAATTTAAATCAAATCAAGGATTTGGAGAATTGTGACACCTCCATTCTAATGCAGCTATATAAACCATATTATTCCACCTGAAAAGCAGTTTTACTTGTGAGGTCAGTGAAATATCAATTCAATGACTCGCAGTGTTTCTCTTCTTACAAAGCCGTGCGAGTGCTTCTCTTCGTCGTCTTCTCTGCTGCTTGTCACACAGTTTCCTTCAACAATCCGGTTACAGTACAATTAGCTGAGAGTGCTTGAACGTCTAAATATAGAAATGTCTCATTCTCCGAGCGGAGCCACTAACACGTAACATAATTACCAATCTGGCGCTAATTAATTTCCCTCTTAATAAGTAAAATAATTGTAAGTGGGTCATTTTTGGCATAAATACTGACCTCGTGCTGAAGCATATATATATTAGAGAGTATATGTGTTATAATCAGCCGCTTAGTTTCCTACTGGGTATATGCGGCATATGTCTGATCTGAGACATGATCGTCCTTGTATGTGTTATACTGTGATAATTAATTTCACTCTATTTGGACCTTATTAGAAGAGTCGTATGGATTACAAAGCTTCGCTAAAGTCTGATTTCGTTTCACAGAGGGGTTTTTGAATCGGCGGGTTTATTGTTGAATCAGAGACAAACTGAAATGTCAACACGGAGTGGATTAGTGAGGAGAATCAGATCACTGGTCTGGGTCAAAGAGGCAAAATACTTACTGGAAAGACCCGTGCTGAATCCTTGGCAGTTACCACTTTGATGTACAAACACGCCGAGGCTGGAGTGGTTTGCAGGATGCACGCGTGTAACGCCGTCCTGGTGGATTTACTCACTGGCAGGTGAAAAGAAGCCGAAAACGCTGTCGGCACGTCCAAAAATCCATCGAAGACGGGCAGCAAACACTGAGACACTGAATGACTAATGTTCAAACGTCCAATCAAAACACCCCGGTGTGGTTCAAAAATAGTTCTACGGTCGGTGACGTCAACTGGACGTCCTAGCAACAAAAAGGCTTCTTCAGCTATTCTGAGGTATTTACATACACACTGTCCATTCAAAATCCTCACACGTCCAGAAAAGTCTTAAACATATTGATGCAATGTTGTCTACATGGGGCTTAAAGCGCAGACTCCTGGTTGTTTGTTGCTCTGTGTACCACCTGAGGTCAAACTTCTGATGTGTAATCAGCTTTGATCAAGACTTTTGGCTCTATCAAACACAAAAGGATTAAAAAGTAGATATACATAAATGGAATATACATGTTTTTTATGTTTAGAAATAGGACGTCTTTGTAAATGGAGTGAACATCGTGTTCTTTTTTTAACAAAAAATAAAGAAAGAAAGAAAACATGAATTTGCTTTTGTCATAGCAATAATATGATCAATATTTCCTAGTTATTAAGAGATCACGAGATTAACATCTGGTCGTCCGCCGCGCTGTTGATACCGTCCAGCAAGTGTTTGCTTGGAAACTAAACATGGTTGACTTCAGCGAGTGCTCACAGCTGGGAAAAATGCAAATTAATTGTGGATGTTGGTGAAAAAACTCTGAAAATTAAAAAAAATAAAAATAACAAACAGCTGCAGCTTGGCCTCTCCGCTGTTTGATTGGCAGTGTCAGCCTAAAGCTGCAAGTTGATTGCCTTCGCATGACAAGAATAATATAATTTCCTGTTCGTGTAAAACAGTCAAGTATGCTGATTTCTGATATCTATATTGGAGAGTACACTATAAAGATGAAGGTGTAGTGTTTAATGTGCACAACTGATCTGTACCGTTAACCTCTAATACATCAACCCAAGCGTCAGACTAAACATAGGCAAAGTATGTTTCTGCAAACCGAGGGATACGTTGCAACTTAACTTATCTTCAGGTTTGATTTTCTAAAAATGTTGTTATTTCTAAATATGAAGCTATAATACCTGTTTTTGTTGCCACAACCACAGCTGGAGATGTCCTGAGGTCTTCTAAAAAGAATGTCCAGTCCTGTCGCACTGACAGTCATGAGCCTGGCAGCCTCCTTACCTGTTACCTGTGATATCACAGGTTTTGTAGAACCGTCAGTGTGGTCCTGTACGTGGGCCTGCGACACGTAGAGATGTGGATGTATCAGTGGTTTGCAGAAATGTTAACTGCCTATGTTTTATCCCGGTGACAGGAGACACAAGGCTCTCCACAGCTGAGTTCAGGTAGCTGCAGCGCTTCAGTCTGCTTGTTTTCACCACCACCAGCACCACAGAACTGCAACCTAATCCAAACCAGAACCTCAAAACGTGAACCATCTCTCTCCATGATCACAGAGCGCTGCACAGCGCCGGTGATGACGGGCTCCTGGCCTGCGTGACCAGCAGCTTTAATCAGCTGGTGGCCGCACAGAACACTATTCTTTTGTCGAGCTGACACGAGAACGTAATCTGTGTCTTGCATTAGGCTGTTTATGTAACAGCGAATCAGTGCTGCATAAAGGATTCAGGGAGACTTTCCTGGTTTTGCATCAACCTTCCCCAGTGTGCTGGCTGTAGATTTGCCTATAGCAAAAAAAAAACAGACAATCACATGCAACAACAGTGAAGTATGTGCATTTCAATGGTGGAAGTCCCAGTGCACACAACACTGCAGAGGTCACAGTGAGGTTGCTGAGACCTCTAGTGTTGTGAAGGACTGCTATACAAAATAATTGCCTGCTCCGAAATTGAGGAGATAAAGCGTGAGAACGAATTATTAGAATCTGAATAATTGAAGATTCACCTAAACGCCGAGTCGGCCACCGTGTATCAGCGCTGCCGAGATTTTAAATCCAACTTTACGATACTCTTTATAGCGCCAAGGTCAAACTCCTGGACATGTGGGCAGAGAAAGTAATGGAGGAAAAAGGAGGAAAGTAATGAGCTCCCCTCCCCGCACAACTACTGCAGAGGAGTACTTGAGCAAGGCAGCTAATGCTGGACTCACAGGTGATTAGTAGAAAAATGAGGCTGTAATAGGCACTTAACAGGATTTAATGTGTTCAATTTTTATGGCCGCAGTTTGCTTTAAAAGAAGTTGCACGCTCAGCAAACCTGCATCCGGAAAACTAAAAGTAAGCAAAAGAGGAAAACATCGCAGCAGGTTCGTGACACGTCGGGTGAAGTGCGCATGAATAAACAGTGATCACTGATGCATAAACGATGAGCGTCACTGTAACACAGGTAGGCATGAACTGAGCAGGATCTATGTAATAACACACCGGAACACTTTAAGGTTCAAGCTTTCAGGCTTTGTTTGTATTAATGTCTGCAATTCAGTCTGTACAGAAGGTCACGATGTAAAAAAAAATGTCCGCACCTTCAACAGTCGCTCATCGTCCGCCTCTGTTTCCAAATGATCCAAAATAAAGATCACCAAGAGACAATCTGAGCTACAAATCAAAAACACGAAAGTAGCAGCTTCAGTCTCACCTTCTCCTCCTCCTCAGCTGAACAAGTTCCTGCCCCGAAACGTGTCAATCATCCCGATTCTTTAAACGACGCTGAGATAATCAGCATCTGCAGAGCCACCAGACACCGTGTGACAGCAGCACAGTTCTATTTATCGCCCACTATATCTCTGAGCCGCTGCAGGGTTCGCTTCATTTGTGACATTCTCCTGGAGTCTGAGCGGTCAGCAGGGTTGGGTCAGACGATTACTTTTGAATGATTTAATGTTAACTGAATACAAATTATATGGCAGTTTTTCTCAAGTAGTTGCGATATAATGTAAACTAATCTCAGTACTTCTGGTTGAAATGAACTACTGGAAATACTGCAATAGTAAAACCAAAAAAATGAATAAAAATAAATAAAAACTGTCCAGTGGATTTGCACAAATACTATGTTTTTCTATTAAACATCCAAAAACTCTTTCACACAAAAAATATAATAATTTACAGCTCCTCAAATCAAAACAGCCTTACAAATCTGGCTCCAGTGTGATGTGAGTACATTTACTTCCCTCCTCCACATTTTGGAGGTAAATATTGTACTTTTACTCCAATATGTTATTTGGTAGATTGAATGTTGCAGCAGAGTCAAAGCTAAAGTTAATTATCAGATAACAAATATGTTTTAACTTTACTTTTACTTGTACTTAAATACATAAAATATCAGGTACTTTAAGGCTTTCACTCAAGTATTATTTGTATGGTTGACTTTTACTCAGGTATGACTTTTGGGTACTTCTTTTTTCTGTATTTTTTAAAATCTGATTACAATCAGAGTAACTATTGGACACTTTGCTCAAATTTTTACGTGTAAGAAATAAAGACAAAGTGACGTGGAACAATAATTTCCTTTAAATGTACATAAAAAATATTCTTTACTCCCCGCGGTTTGATACGTTTGTGATTATTGCTGCTGACCACAGCCTCTCAGGCTAAATCAAACTAGACATCAGCAACTTTCGACGAAAAAAGGTGAAGAGCCGCACAGTAACTGGAACCTGAACCAGTTGGATTTTACAACTTCAGTTCAGGATAGTTTGCGAGGTGACTCTGCTGGCCTGAAGAAAATTGGCAGCACTGTGCTTTTTTTTTTATTATCGCCCAATGCACAGAGCAAAACTGACAACGCAGCCAAAGTATCAACATCTGTGCTCGTTACATCACAGACGTGTGTGTTGCTGCGAGATGGACTCGGAGAGCCTAACAAACAAGCCTCCATCCAGGGGGGCCCGATGTCTTTATGCTCCCAACAAACGTTTCCTCCAGCTAATTGAGTGTGAAGCCGGGTACTCAGCTCACCGCTCTAGCACTCAGCTCTTAAATTCTTCACCTTTTGATGTAATATGAATGGAGAAGCTCACACCAACCAAGTGCATATTGACTGGCATTCAACAGCCATTTTTCAGTGTCAGAAAAATGGGGATCAAATAGAATTTGGCAGCCTTTTGATCCCTCCAATTGAACAGCGCAGAGGTGTGCAGAG
Source organism: Diplodus puntazzo (assembly GCA_963678695.2). NCBI lineage: Eukaryota > Metazoa > Chordata > Actinopteri > Spariformes > Sparidae > Diplodus > Diplodus puntazzo. The sequence continues at coordinate 5,431,406 of OZ023162.1, read as the reverse complement.
GAAAAACAGTGTTCAACATCTATTATGAATCTCACATTCGTTACACCGTCATTGTTCTCCGTGACATTGATTTCCTTCATTCACTTTTGTTTCTTTTTCCCCTTTTGTCCGACGCGCAGATCTGACGTTTAATGTTTAGCGAAGGTTTTTTTCTTTCTTTTCTTATTGTTCATTTGCAATGAGAAAATTAATTAATCCTTTCAAGCCGTAAAACGTTTCCTGAGCCTCTTGTGAATATAACCACCATAAAAACCCTGAAAAAAGGTACTCGACTGTCAGCAGCATCAAACTTTGCATTGTGATTGAGACTGACGGATCAATTAGGAGCACACTGGGTGGAAACTTTGAGCCTGGCGACTTGTTGAAGGAAAATTACAGAGGGGTACTTCGCCTTCCTCCCGCTCGTCTCATATGCTGCAAAACACCTACTAGCTGCACCTTGAATTTCAGAGTAAGAGGCTTAGATATATGACTTAGCCCCCAACTAGTCTGCTGAACGGTGGGAGGCAGAAAAAAAAAAGAAAACATAAGACAGCTGTCATGGTGTTCTCATCTCTTTTCTATCCATCTCTCTCTTTCAAGAGAAGAGCCCTGGGTTGCAAAACTTGTCTAAGAGTAGTTTCGCAGTGTGACTCATGTTGTTTTGAGATATATAGAGAAATCGGATTGGTTCCATCAGCTTCACCCCTCATTTGTCTGCTAATGTGCCCTGCTCCCTTTTGAAATGAATGACTCCCTAATTTCCTGCTGAATTTCCTTTAAAAAAGTCCCTCTGTCACCTCTGTAGCGTAAAATCTTTGGCTCTTAGATCGACAGTTAAAGCTCTCATATTACAGAAAGTGAGATTTCCATGTCTTTTGGATTACAACGTGGGTGTAGCGCTGTATAACTGCATTTAAAGTATCTAAATGTTCAATCCACAGAGGAAAGCACACAACCGGTATTCAGACACTTTGCCTTGAACTGTAAGGTCGTGACATCACGGCACGGCCATGGTTACAAAAACACCCGCAGAGCTGATGAAGAAACACAGTGGGCGGTGCCTGCTCAGGCCTCTGAGAGCTGACCAATCAGGGCAGACTGGGCTCTCCCAGGAGGGGCCTCTTAAAGAGACAGGCCTTAAAACAGACTGTTTGGACAGAGGGGCGAATACAGGTGCTGCAGCAATGGACAGGATAAGAAACATAATGTATTTTTTAACTTTAAAGCAAGTACACACCCAAAACAAACTGAGCAAACAATATAATAATAATGATAAAGAGATAGTGACAACCTCTTTACTAAGAAATGCAAGTCACAGTGAGTCACACTGGTTTCAACAGAACCATGCACAAAAAAGTCCATTATAAAAGTGGCGTTAGCGTTAATATTTAATAAACTAATTATTGTATTAATATAATCTGATGTAGAGTCAACAAACTTCCTGCTTGTTGTGAAAATGTCTGTACTGAAATTGTAGCTTTAATAATCATATCGCTTCGTTATAGAGTAAAATAAACATTTGACACATTAAAGAGTCGTCTTTGCTTTTGAAATAGAACATTTCTACATCTCAGACTATTGTCTAGACTGGACTACAGTCCAGTTTGAATCCTTTTGAAAGAAAATCTCTCTTCAAAGACACCTTTGCAGGTGGATGAGTCCAAATTTGAGTTCAGAAACATCAAACCATTAAAAGAAACCTGCAAAGTAAACAACAAGGCAGGGAGTCCAGTCTGTGATGAAAATAGTTCATATTTTCATGTTTGGCTCTTATTAGAAATAGGAGGAAGAAAAATAGTATTTTACATTAATAAACGAAGGTGGTCTCAAAGAGCTTGTTCCATATATTGACAGTTTGTTAAGCTGTAATTAATGTGCAGCGTATCTGTTCTGTGATCACACGTCACCTTCATGTACGAATTATCCCTGCGGTTCCTTCCTTCAGTGGTTGTGAGTCACAGCAACCTCTCCCTGCTTCACTATTTCAGAAGTTTGCATCAGACCTTTGTGTGCTATGGAAGCTATTAATTTGACAAAAACATCTTTGATGCACTTATAGTTCACCGGAGCGGTTAAAGTTCAACCTGCTGTCAGGCTGTATTCTCTGTCAGGTTTCACTTATTGTTTGTGTTCATTACCACTGAATAATAATAAAAAAAAAAATGTGAGCTAACAAAGTCAAAAGGCTTTCAATATAATATTCTGCTGCCGGAGTGTTGTAGCTCTGAAATAATGCAACACAGGTTCAGTGACTGGATAATTGCACGGTTAACCTTTGTGGGGCTTGCAGAGCGGCCCCAGTATCAACTGGTTTGGCCTGTCTGGTTTTGGAGCTCATTATGAGTCTTGCTGAGCTCTCGGTGTTTCCTGTAGGTGGTTCATCTCGACAAGGATGAGGAAATGCAGAAGCTTCCTCTCCAGCCTCCTTATTACGACATGGCGCCCTCCGAGTCGACCCCCTTCACTGATAAGCCGGTGAGTAGTGATGCCACGAGCGGGTTCAAAGGAGCTTCTCTAAGAACGGTTCACCCACAGACGCTGCCTTCGGCCGGCGGTAATTGCCGGTGAAAGGGCGAACTTTTCTTGTGCCATTATGCCCGGAGGTATTTGAGAATTGATTTGTAAATGAAATGCAGCAGCTGAATGCATCCTGAATGTCACTGAGGATCTTTAACGTAGCTGCTTCTGTCCCTGCTGGTCTGGTAGACGGCGGCCTTTCTAACAAGCTGACCAGTAAATCCACTGGGAGCTTTGACTAAGCTCCTTATCTCATCATTTACATCAGCACCACTCACCTATATAAACCTGGGCCGGCCGACCTTTTCTCTCTCTCTCTCTCTCTGTCTGTCTTTGTGTGTGTGGACTATTTCACGCTCTGACCCGAACGCTCTCCACCCGCTTCCCCCCCCGCTCACCTCCCCTTCCGCTCCGCCCCGCTCCTCCTAATCTGCCGTAATGACTTCTTGTGTGTTTGCATGGCAACCGTGTGCAGATGAATTGCAGTGCGATGCTCCAACAGCACATCATCGCCCCCTGAGTGTTAACTGTTGACCATGAAGTGTTTTACCGTGTTGTATCTGCTGACTGTGGTTGAGCCTCCCTCCGTGGAACAGCTGCTTGAGTGTTTTACGGGGCTTTGTTTGCTTTGGCTGGAGTCGCTTTTTTGTTAAAAGAGAATAAAACTCCTTTTTGGATTTGGAGGCGGTGTGTGCGCATGTGTACGCTTCCGTGTTGTGTGTGAGAGCAGATTGTTTTACATGTGCTCTATCAGCCGCACAATAAACGGTAGCAAGGAGGAACAATAGGCTCGAAATCGGTATCACCATCGCTACCGGCAGTGCTGATAAAGGTAAGTGTCATGCATTGTGTAACAAACAAACACCAGCTGTCGGTGTGGAGAGGAGAGTGCATCCTGCAGACAGACTGATGGCAGCGACGTGTGGGGGCGTTAATCTTAACTCCGGCACACCTCGTGCCTCCACACACTGTAAAATCTCACGTTGTGTTTGGGTACATTTGTCAGTTCAATATCAAATCAGCATAAATCACACTGTCAGAACCATCTGAAGTCATAATCACGAGTTCAAGTCTGAAGATTTACTGGATAAAGCTGGAAATAAAAAACATTTTTTTTTTTTTCTGTTAACCAGCCGGATAAAAAGACCAAAACCAGCATCTGTGTGTCTGTGTCCTCTTCATAATGGACCCATCAGCCCACGGGTTCTGTGCACATCCGTGACTCCGTGCTCAAGGACATTTTTGTGATTGCGCTGATGCACTATTTTGGAAAAAAGATAAAATAAAAATGTTATCAACTACTCTGTTTTATACTGTTATTGACATTTGGCATTTTACGATTCATGTTACAACATTTCCAGCAGTTCGCTCGGCTACAAACAAGCCCGTCTGCAGACACCGGCTCAAAAACCTGACATCCAAAGAAAAGTCCGGTCTCACCTTGAACCAGAGAATATGCAGATTACTTCCATACTATCTACCAAAGGCTCAATACAAAATGTATAAATCCCCTTTTTGTTATCTTCACCGCCATTCAGAGGCTCAGCTCTTTGCAAAGAGAAAGGGGGTCGAGTTTTATTTTGTGTGGTGGCAAAATAAATAAACTGAATAGATAACAAATGTTCTCAATAGTGAATGAATAACAGCATTTAAATTGAGAAGTTTGAACTCAACATCCCATTTGTTGTGTCTTTCCTCAGCAGTTTATTTACGAAGTTACTCAGAAACACACGCGTTTCATCCCTGATCTGATTTACATACCAGCAGGTGAGCCGCGTGTGGATGAAGCCTGTTGTTAATGATATATGTCATAAATATGAACATCAACGTGGCACCAAAACGACATCACAACAACCAGACAACATCTCAAACATATTATACAAAATCACTTCATTCAAAAACTTTTCATGAATCTATAAATGAAGACATTCACCGCGCACGTCTTTGTTGCTATCATGTGGCAGTAATGGTGTCATTGCAATCAGTACTTTCACCATCTGTTGCCTTGTTTCACCTCCCCGTGCTTCAGCCAGACGCACCAGGCGCTGATCCGACTGCCCTTTCAAGTTTATTTCATTATTCCTCTGCGTCACAGAGCTTCCACTCTTGTCCAAAAACTATTAAAAACACATCAGCGAGACACGCCGGTGCTCTGGGTGAGCTGCTCCTTCATTAAGACGAGTCATTGAGTCACTTCTGCGTACGGCGTCCTCACTTTGCCCACCGCAGCACAGAGAGTGTATGCATCCGCTGATGAAAGTAGTCCCCGACAATCGCATACTTCCTCCTGTTTGAGTATCATTAACAGCTTCACTCAAAAATGAAACCATATATCTGTCTCCAGTTTTCAAAGATCTTCAGTCGGAACGACGGGCTTGATGAAGGCGCGCTGCTGGTTTTGGGCCTTTTGACTGCTGACAATAAAAGAAATGTAGAATATCATCAGCTTGTCCTTTATGGTTATCAAACTTATTTTATCATCCACGCCACGTTAGCTTACATGTCAGCCTGTCCGCTCAGATGTTTAAGGTGAATTAAACTGCTTTTGTTTCAGTGTGCAGTGTGTTTTCTTTCTCTGCTTGTCTGTTGAAGAACTTTCACCGGCTTTACGTCCGTGACTGTCTGCTGCGTTCAGCAAAAGTGTATTTTCTGTAATATGAAGTTGATGCACACAACCGTGGCTGAACTTGGAGATTCTCTGCTCCGTCACTGTTGTGCTTCACCGCTGCTCCCGATTTACTTCATGCTTAATGTTTTCATCTTCTCGAAATAGCTGCTTTGCTTTTAACGTTGTGTTTTTTTTGTGTGTGTTTTTTTTTTTTCCAAATGACTCTTACTTTCCCACCAAACTTGCGGGGATAACTCAATTACTATCAGTGTTTCCCCCCCAGATGAATTGATTTTGATTTCTTGTGCAGTCATTCAAGGATGTTAAACTATCATCTTCAGTTCTGTGCTCAGAGGAACCGGATGTTTGAGTCTGATAATCCCGGCGCACAGAGGGCAGATTTCTCTCCGATTTATTTCTTATCTCTGGTAACATTCCGCTTAAATTGAAGTTTAGGAGCTGCTCTTAAGATGAATAGGGCATCAGTGAGGTTTTCAAAACACTATTTGTGAGAGACATGCATTGACTGCTGAGCGTCGAGTGTTACTAATGATGATTCTCTCGGGGCAAAACACTATCTGCCAATTTTGAATGCGATGTGGCTGTAATTTTCCCCCTGATTGCACTCCGGTCATGACAAATATTCCAGATATTTAAATATCCCAGCGAGTGCAGGGCGTGAGTGCCGGGGAAATATGCGACGGTGGAGGCGACTGCGCAGTGGATTTAGATTATTGATGTGGAGATTCTGTGAAAGATTCAATCATTTCTGTGTAATCCTTCCTCAGGTGGAACTAAGGTACACCGATGCAATGGGGGGACAGGTATCATTCCATTGCATTTTCCTCCCTCACATCCCCTCCGCCGTCCATCCGGAGATGCCGTTTATGGAGACGCAGAGTAGCTGACATCTCTGCCTTGCTTTTACTTTGTCATAACTCCCCCTATTTTACTCAGTTTCCATTACCAGGAGCAAAGCAGACAGACTAAGAGCAGAAACATTACCATTTGATCCAATCACTGAATTTCTCATGCGGGACGGAATAAAAAATGACCCCGCAGCTGCAGCAAAGTACATAGTGGAGGTTTTTTTTAACACCTAAAAACGAAGCAAAATGGGTTATCTGTCCATTATCTTTTGATTTCTGTCATCATTCACCTGCAATGTGGTTTGTCGGTGATTCAAACAGCAATACAGTCTGATTCTCACTCATCCTCCTCTGTGCCAAAAAAAACTGTTAACATTTGTCTTTGGTTAGTTTCTAAAAGAGGTAAACACAGAAGTAACTGTTTCTGAAAAGGTAATCCTCCTCACCTGTAAGGAGAAAAGGGGCCAATGAAATCAAAACCTTGTGTGTTTGTCCTGTTGTCTATTGTGTCTTTTATCCCCTTTCAGTCTTTACCGTCATACATTACATTGTATAGTTTCCACAGTCCCAGTCTCCAGAATAAATGTTGGCACTGAACATTTCTGCAAACCACAGATACTTTGAGCCTTTACATTTATTTTCAATTTATATTGTGGGTACAAAAAACTCCTCTGTTAGGGTGCATGAAAACATTTTTGCCAATACAAACGCACCTGGCAGTCGCAAAATAATACCCCGGATTTATTGTCTGCTGTAGAAATGTCGATATGATACATTAAAACATACAAGTTTAACATATCCATGGTTTGCAGAAATGTAGGCACAATCAAGAGCCCCCTTGTCCATCAGAACTTACTTAAAAGTGGTAGTAGTTTAATGGGGCAACCCTTCAAGACCCTCGGATGACATCATCGGTCATCGATGACGCCACCACGCTGTCTTCAGTCGTGTTGATCTCTCTTGCATTATTGTGGCAATCCTGGTGTTATCACAAGGTCACTTATGTATCTGCTGGAGACAGAAAAGAATGGATGTTCGCATATTTGTTAAAAAAAAAAACTGAACACGATCAATCAAGCAATCCAATAAAAGATAACACTGCTTCTTTATCCGGCCATTAGTGGTTTGTTTTCGAGGCATTATCATTAGCAGCCTGCGCTCAGCGACTGTGCTGCTGGACTTTAGTTAAACTTTGGGTGTCACGTGCCGCAGAAGACGGAAAATCCAGCATTGAAATACATCAAAATGCGACACCGTCTTGCACAAAACGTTGCCTTATCATCAGAATACTAGTAGCAATCTCTGTATGCTTGTTTCGGAGAAAAAGACCATTATACATTGACACTACAGAGACTTCTCATACCCCTCAGTTTGAAGTGTGCCTCATCCAAACCTAGACTTCACCCTCTATCCCAACAAGAATCAGGACAACCTAGCTTGGACGTCAACTGGAGACCAGCGTGGTACGGCTAAGTGGGAGGGGACAAAAGGTGAACCGGGATTGGACAATGCCAACATGTTATTCTTAGTGACTGGGCTGTGTTTTTCAGATAATTATTGACCCGGTGCCTTTGAGCCTCCTTTCTGAAACAATCTGAGAAGTATTTTTGAGATTGATCAACAGCACTGAAAGAGGTCACTGTCATTTATTGATTATCCCATTAAGGTCATTTACTCAACCATCCACTCGGCCAGTTGCTCATCAGTCAGTCAATCATTGGACTTGTGTTCGTGCGCTGTGGTCAGATGCTGGTTAAATGAAGGTCTCCGTCTGTGTTTACATGCACGCTGATATTCCAGGCTCTCGGCATCTCCACCGATGTGTTTACCGGTTGTCTAAATACGTCCATGTGCTGCACAGTAACTGCGGTACAGCGATCGGGACGCATAAATGACAGCTGTCGTAGTGTTAGTTCTTCTGAGAGATTGTGCGGACATGCGTTCACTGTAATCCAAGCATAAGAGTTGCAACACTGCCCGATGTGTGTTTGGTTTGTTTGGTTACAGCGATTGTTTCTGTTTAAATCCACTTGTCATGCCCGTCGACTCCGAGTGGGACATCGTTTCTGAGAAACGCATCATAAACCCAAACATGAAATCAACTGAATGAAATCACATGTAAACACCTTCTATTATGTGAATCACAATAATAGAAAAAAAAATGTCATTATGTGCATGTAAACAAAGTCTGAAGTCCTTCCTCATCTCTAACCTTTTATTTACGGTCTTGTATTATTTCCTGTCTGACTGTTATTTATCTGAGCCACGTCTCCATCTTTGTCACATTCAGGCGTAATCTGACATCTTATTTACATGTGCCATGCTTTCACATTTTTCTTTGCCGTCCTGTCTGACACCGCTGACTCAAAACATCCCCCATGACCATCACATCGTCAATCCATATTTACTTTCTCATACGTTTCATCTGCCTCTTTCTCTTTCTGTCTCTCAGCCAGTCTGTCAGTCTCTCTCTCACTCTCTCTCTCTCATATTTTTGGCTGCCTCACTCCTCACACACCTTTCGCCTCTCTTGTCTCCAGAACTCTGGCCACAAGGACTGTGATGTCCAGTATGCGGAGCTGGATACTGCAGCTTTGGCCTCCTCTCCCAGCCCACGAAGCTCTGCTCTCACTGGCCCTGGGGATCTTGTCGAGTATGCAACCATCCAGCCTAGCTCACACTAGCGCATGCCATTATAGGCCTTTCCCCTCAGACTTTGGCCTCAAGGTACACAGACTGACGCACTCCTTTCCCCCGTTCATCCCCCTTTCACATGCACAGACCTCCCTTTATTATGCTCCATATGGTTCCCTTGTCTACCTTCCTCTTCGGTCTTGGCCGTCTTTTGATTTCACCCTCGCCGCTCTGCAGAAAGTTGGATTGAGGCTGAGATATTTTCAGGCTGTTATTTCCATAGCACTCGTCACAGAGACGTGCAGTTCTTTGGCGCAACAGAGACACAATGAAACCTAAATCAAGCCTGCAATTCTCGCGAGCGATCATAAGATCAGCCGTGTAAGTGCTCCATTATTTTCTGAAAATGTCATGTTAAAATATGACTCACTGGCGAGGAAAAACACGGAGGAAAGGTGCTATTGTGTAACGCTCCATCCTCTTCTCGTCTTTCAGCCTTTGTATGCATGAATCCTGATCGCAGACAAAATCGTAGAGATAGAGTCTGTAAACATGTAACACTTTCTAAATGCTAGATTTAGCTGCATGACTTCTTTTGCATGAACATCTCAGAGGAATGTCGAATCACTCTCCACGCAGTTGCATTTATATTTAGGAAAGGTAACTGTGCTTCAGTGTGTTCAAAGGAGACACGTCACCCTAAAAACAAAAATATCTATATCTCCTCTTACCTGTCGTGCTGTTTAGCCATCTAGAAAGTTTTGGTGCAAGTTGCAGAGTTCTGAAGATATCAACTGTTGAGACGCCTGCCTTCTCCAAAGAATACATTTGAAAAACTGCAACAGCATTGTCTCTTCCCAGAAATCATCATCGGATACTCAAGATAATCCACAGACATCGTTGTGAGCGGTTTCATGCAGGAACTATTTTCTTTATACTGAATTACAACGTGCCCTTCTTCTCATTTCTCAGTTTGTACATCCCCGTTTCCTTTTCATCACCTCCTCTCCTGGCGCCTTAGTCCATCATGGCCAGAACTCAAAAATGGACTCAATAGCAAGAATCACTGACCGCATCCACCTCTGCACAGCCAAAGTTAACTTAATAGCTCAAAGTTCATACAGGAGTGTCTGTCAGCGGTGCAGACGAGGCAGATGATTGGCAGGCAAAGGCGGGATGCAAAAACGGTCTGAAGCAACAAACCTACAGTGGATCAGACAAACAGGCTGCGGTCTCGCATCTGAAAACTACTGGCCATGTCAATTAACACAATCTGGCAACGAGGTAGTGAACAACTGGGAGTATAGGTACTAAAAGGACTGGTTGGATAATCGAAAACAGGCGATGAATGAAACTGAGCCACGGCAGGAAGTCACACAATCTGGAATGCATGAAGTTACAAAATAAAAGGGAAAGCAAAGTAAACAAGAGTCCAGGCGAGTTGTCACATCTTCCCACATGAGGTGCGAGCGGAGGAGGGAGGGATGAGACATGTGGAGAGCCGAGTCGAGGCAACTGGCATTTAACAAACTGAGACATCCGCGCTTCGGAGCTGTGTTTTAAAGCAACGTCAATAAAATATGACGTGCTGCACAGTGGCATCATCTGTCCGCGCTTTTGTTACAGCCCACCGTTGTGTTTTACGATCTCTGTCGGATGAGCATAACAGTGCGCGACATAAATAATACTGAGGTAAAATGTCATCAGAGGACGTGTTGAGAGGAGCGCTCCACGAGGCGCGACACAAACAGCGAAGAGCACAAAGTTTGAATGAAGGCGCAAGGATGGAGAAGGGAAGGACGCACAAAAACGATAAGAATGAAAAGAGGCCGGTGGTCACGACAGGTCAGGATGCTCACATTAACGGCGTTCTCCACAAGCCCTCAGGAAGAGCGCGAGGCTTTGAAGCCAATAAGACTTTCTCCCATAAGCTTACATTGTGAAGCAGCTGTATGATGGTGGATAGATTAATATTGAGCTTCACAACCCAGAGAAATTACTCTTTTCAGTATAATTCATTCATTCATCATTTTAATCTCTATTCAAGTTTGCTGGGCGCTAAATCGGATGTGAGTCAGCATGGATGGCAGACGTCTCTAATGTGCACGCTCCGTGGGCCACACAACACAGGAGATCTGGGTATTTTCACACCCTGGAAGTTGAGATTTTTTTGGCTTCAAATGCCACTGAGCAGCAACAATCTCTGCCTCCAACACTGTATTCAGGTCGTATTATACATCCATGGTCGTCCATCCACAGTTGAGCTGTAATGTTAGCTAGCTTAGTCAGCTTCATCCATGTGAAATTGCTCACTCCATCGGCACAGTAATACAGTCGAAGGTTGGAGGCCGGGATAAAGACAAAAAATTTCCTGCACGAAACTGCTCACAACAAGGTCTGTGGATTATCATGAGTAATCAGCAACATGAGACACTGATGTTGAGTTTTTCAAATATATTTTTGGGTGCTTTTAGAAATGCAAGCTATCTGGTTCCATTATGTTTGAGATAAGAGCAACATCTAAAACCTGCGACTCACACAAAAACAATCCAGTTGGATAAGTAGCTCTACAGGAAAAATGTATGTATTTTTCTTTATTTTGGGGTGAACTGTCTCTCTAATTTAAGCAGATTCTAAACAACAATGTAAAATATTGGAGCCAGCTTCTGTGAAATTTTTCTTTTTTTCTGAACAGTCGTAAACAAAATGTGTTTCTCGAGTGACTGTGCCGCTCTTGACAACCCTGATTGCTAGCAGGGCAAAACACAGCTCTCATCTCCAAGATGCTGCTCAGATGTCTCATCTGAACCCTGCAGGAGAGAGCCGGGAGAAATCTTTCCATCACACACACAAATACGGTCCTCCGAAACACTTATAGTCATTATACACATACAGTAAAGTGCCGTATAAGGGGGCACAAATAGCCATGTTGCTGGAATAGCAAAACTGGTTTCTATGACAATTCCAAAGGCGTGTAATTCTGCAGGCAATTCAGGAGGCTTTCTTCAGGCAATTGTTGCAACAAGCAGAGGTGCACTGCAAAGTGTTTGTTATTGAAATACTGTAGCAGCAATCTCTTCTCATTTAGAGACATTTTCTTCCCGGGGAAGTAAACGTAGATGTAAAAAAAAAAACATTACCGCACATAAAGCCTTAAGACATGAAATCTGGGAGCTGAATGAGGTGTTTGTGTTTTTTTTTTTAAATCTGCGAGTGTGATACAACATCGAATGAGCAGCTTTTAACTGATGGACAGAAGATGGATGAAACATCTGGAAAGCGCATTTTGGTTTCACTGCCTAGGATATTCGCAGGTGTAAAAGCACCAGGCAGTGAGAATTTAAAGCCACATTAGAAAACATAAGTATTCCGTCACTGGCAGCAGCAGATGGCATCAGGAGAGACTGTTTGAATTTAGACCAGCTGAGAAGCCAGAAATCATAAGACGTGATGCAAACACACTCGTCAACTCCAGAAACTCTGTGATTCTTCACACTAAAGAAAATTCAGGACCCTGATGCCATAGACTGGGATTTGCAAAAAACAAAATACACATTGTGTAGAGTGAGGGAAAGACTGTCATTCTGGTTGAATGTTACTGAAGAGGACATGTTGAGTCCTGTATTCAAGTCACTGTGACACTTCACAGCCCAGTCACCAGGACGACAGTAGGATCGCCAGTTCACACTTGCACGTGTCGTTGGCTGGAGTATGTTCCATACTGACATTTCTGCAGAAAATGTCATATCATGTTCACATCACATGTGCGTGACTTTCAGAAGGGAGCAGTGGGGGAGTTATATGTGAGAAAGCTGCCAAGCCAGTGACTGCAGTTCAGCACTGCGCCAGCGTTTGAAGGCCTTAGTGCAAAACCGATGGATATTTTTGCAGCGGGACCGTGGTGATTTAACTAGGAAGCGTCACACCACAGGTTATTTTTAAGGAGACCTCGGGGCAATTTAGAGATGTGTTTGTGACGACAAAAAACAGATATTTTTGACAAGACCTCGGGACATATTTGCCTGCCCAAAATAGGTATGTAATTAAAAATATGATGTTTTCCCAACCCTCGCCAAGTGATCAAGCCTAACCAGAGCAAAGGCACGGCCTTCTCACATCATGAATCATTAAATTACTAAATAAATAAATGTAAAGTTGCAACATATCCGTACTTTGCAGAAATGTAGATTGCCAACATTTATACACAGGAAAAACAAATAGATTTTGGTAACTAAAAACTAATATGTTAATTGTCAACATATCCTCGTTAATACTAATTTAAAAAAAAAGATATTATAATTTCTTAAATTAGGGGTGCATAACTCGGAATTTCTAGGAGACAGGCTCCACCAGGCACAGCACAGCAGAGGTTGGGGATTGACGACAATAAAGATCGGGGCGCTGGCTTATGAAAAAAAAAAACTACATGAGAATCGGCTCATACAGCAGCTTTGTTGGCAAAGGTCTGTTAGCAGGCGAGCGGTGTGAGTGCACTGGATATATCGTGCCGCATGGAGACTATCTGACGGATTTCAGTGTGTCAGTGTACTGCAGCAGATCTTTAAACAAACATTACTTTGAAGTGTCGATAGTCGCACTGTCCTGATTTTGTCAACATTAATCTAGTCACTTTGAACGCAGAGTGTTTCACCAGCTGACCAGCCACACAGTACGGCATCGTAACGAGGAGAAGAAATGTGTTTCTGCCGATGCTTTAGGCTGAAGAAAATGATCAGATTTTAATATTCTTGCATGCAGTAATATAGTTTTAATACAGAGCCCTGTGCACACGGACCATCCCCGTGACTTATCTCTGGTATTAAATCTTTGGCAGCTCCATGAGGGAGGAAGCTTCAAAGTCTTCCAAAAATATCCATAGGAGCACGTAATTTATTCTGGACTTGGGTCTTAAAAAATCTTCATTACACTATCTTAATTTTTCATGAAATAAGGGTAAAAGTGAACATTAACTTTAGTGAAGCGGAGAAGAAGAGCCTCATTTCAAAATGGTGATGTTTTAAAAGACATCATTAAAACAGGTAAAATTGAATTAGAAGAACATATTATCTACTTTTATTGGTAGTTTTTAAACCTTTTTTTAAAGAACATTAACTTTTTTGGTATTGCAAAGGGGTGGTGAAATAAGTAAGGCCGTTTAACTGATGTAGAATAGAGGATATGTAAATTGACATTAAACATTTCTTCAAGCTCTGTACACTAAAAATACATTTTTTGCCCGACACGGTGCACAAAGACTGTCTGAAATCTAATACGTGATCTCAGAACATGTTCAACCATCAGATTACACTGTTCAGAGACAGAGCAGACAAATTAATGAATATCAATTTGATTCTTATGTCAGCTTTACAGGGTGTTCAGTCGGCAGCTCTGTAATTGATGGGATATTGTAGCAGCAGAAGTGTTTCAACATGAAAGTCCTCCGGGGAATTGCCTGTTGACATTCCCTGTTTGTAATAAGGCATTAAGCCTCATCCTGACGGGCTCCAGTCAGGAGGTTACGCCGTTCAATAAAATCTTTGTTTGCCGAGCAAAAGACTGAACTACAAGTTCATATCCAGGGTGACAAAATCCTCCTTTTATTGTTTGAGAAGAATATAAAGGCTTTTAAGTTCACCTTTAGTCAGTGACTTTAAAGTAATCAGCGAAATAAATCAGCCGGCTTTTAATCACAGCCTGATTGTATTTTTCTGGCATCCATTTGCCTTGACAGAGTTATTACATTATCAAATATGAGAAAACCTTATTGGGGATACACTTACTCAAGGTTATGCTATCTATCCAACATACGGGTGCTGAAAAATGACTTCAAGATGAGCCAGATTTCATTTAGATTAACCCCTCAGTTTTAAATATATGCACCTGAGAACATTTCATTTTGCCCTCTTTTGCCTTACATTCAAAGTTAGATAGAAATCCCGAAGCTTTTATTTCAGCGGGACAGAGGAAATGCGACCTGACAGGAAGTGAAAGGTTGCTGATCTTCGGCCTTAACTGACAGCTGGGCAGATGCATAATGACGTGTACGTGTAACGGAGGTGGGTCGAGGACAGAAGACTGTTCAGCAGCATGTGTTTACTCCCCAAGAAGACAATAGAAGTCATTAATAGCCAATAGATGAATTTGATCACTCCATTTACTTACGTCGGAGCGATCACTTCTCTCTTAAATTTGTGGAGCACTTTGTGAGGTCGGTTTCCATATGAGCTCCAGATGAATCATCGATCATCCTTCTGATGTTTCACGATGATGACTGAGAGAGAATTCAGACCCGAGTCGTCTGATCACAGGTGGACAGCTTTAGTCCGCTTGCTTCTCAAGGAAGCATTCTCTTTACTGGGACAAATGGAAACAACATTTCATATATAACACTTGCCTTATTAACCAGAAGGCCCAAATAGTCAGGGATTCGTTGTAGACAGAGTTTGCCAAAGTTTACAAAGTTCCTCTGCACTCAACAACTTACAAAATTGAGTGATTTTTTTTTTTGTTTTTTAAGTGATTCCAGGGCCTTTCTCCACTGGCAACAAAGAAGTTGCCTGATTCAGTTGCCATTTACTGTATTTGTAACAAAAAAATAGCATGTTTATGTATTTAAAAACTTTTTTTGTACATTTAGTGTTGTGTAGTGTATGTGTCAGTTGAAACAGAGCTTTAAAACAGCTGCTAACACAAACTTGTTTCTCCTCGATCCAGATGAAACAGACAGCGTGTTCACAAACATCTGTTGCTGGGCAGGTTAAGAGAGCCCAAACATGTTATTCCCATTACAGTGAGCCACATGGAAATCAGACAGCGTGTAATCCATTATGCCGTGTGCGCACAGTGCTTACAGAATGTGGTCACCTGTGGCCCCAGATCACTGCTGAACATCGGTCTGAGTGACTGGATCTAAAACCTGTCCTCAGTGTGTCCAGGGGGCGTTCACACCTGTACTTAGAGCTGTCCACTTGCGATTGGATCACTCAGGATGCATGGTGATACCTGCTTAAACAGCCTCCGAGGCAACAACACAGTGACGGTTCACAGGTACATGTTCAGGGGCCAGAAATAGCTGCAGCCGTGCTAACAGTTATGCACAATGACAGCTGTTCTGATGCTGATGGAGAACCTTGATGCACACAGGTGTACTTTTTCTTCGCATAATAAGTGGCAGAGCAGTAAGCACACAGTTTCTAAGAGCATCTCTACACTCGTAAATGGATAATTGTGAAGCTCACATATGTGTGCCAGTTTCCACAGTTACATTTATAAAACAGAATCAGGCGTTCGTACATCTTTATAAACCTGTTAAGAACGCATATTTCTGTCTTTGTGTGTACACATTTAGACACGAATCTTCACAGTTTTATGGATCCAGCCCCTGATGAGGGTTTTTTTTAGCACCTCGGCTTCTTAAAACTCAGAAAAACAAAGCAGAAAAGCCACAAGTATATAGAGCGGAGCACCTGTAGCCTTCTGTCGAACCTGCTGCTTGAATAATTGCCAAATCTTTCACAGACCAATCTGGACACTGTCGTTGTCTCTGTTCTTGCTGTGGAAGCTGATGGACGTCCTGAAGCATGTTTGGTCTCGTGTTTGATTGGTAATGTTTGCAGACTGTTGTTTGGCAGAACAAACACCACGACTGAGGACAGACATTAGGTAGTCAAATGGTGTCAAAGTCACCTTGTTCATTTCCTGTAACAGTTGTTGTTTATTTGGACTGAATGCGAGATGATGTCATCTTTCATTGTTTTCGGGACTTTTTGTTGTTTTCGAGCAGACAGAGATGTGAAAGCGAGAGGAAGAGTGACAAAAGCAGGCAGGCTGTGATATCCATTCATTTGCATAACATTATGCTTTGCTTCCCACTGGAAATGAATGGAAATCAATTCAGATTATTACAGGATGAAAATAGGATCTTATTATAACCAAATGAAGGCTTTAAAAATTCATTTTTTTTCCCCCATTTGACAGATCGTCTGACAGGTGATTTCATTTTGGTGGATGTTGCTTCTACTGAAGCTGTCAGTGAGCATCGTGACATAAATCAAACCAACAGCGTCAGCGAGTCCCATTCGCTGTTCAACTAAATGTTGGGACAAGTATCACACATCACTCAAGAAGCACTGAATCATCAGTGATCCATGCAGCACTCACAGAAAGAAAGTATGAACCGCTTCCTAAGAATGGTGTGTTGAGAGGTCAGGATGTTCATCAAGCTAAAAGGCAGAACAGGCGAAACAACAGTGATGATCAGATACCACAGAACAGTAGATATAAGAGAGGATCAGCATGGCCTTATCAGATTAGTGTTCATTTATTCAATAAAGTGGCCAACGTCACGCCCTTCAGGTGGACACCGTGGGACCTTTTTCAGATAGACTTTGTCTGGTAGTAAATGAAATAAGACGAAGTAAGAAGTATCTTTTGGATTCCGCCTGAGTCGTGCCGTGAATTACACATATGATATTTATGATATGCTCAAGAAAGCCACAGTTTGTCGTAAATAAAGTA
Organism: Diplodus puntazzo; assembly: GCA_963678695.2. NCBI lineage: Eukaryota > Metazoa > Chordata > Actinopteri > Spariformes > Sparidae > Diplodus > Diplodus puntazzo. Next base: position 5,414,279 of record OZ023162.1, on the reverse strand, counting down.
AAAAAGCCATCTGGTTTTGTGTTAAACAGCTCACTGAACTCACCGTCTCGCCAACATGTGTCACAAACACCAAGATGGTGAAGAACTAGAGGTAGAGGTACTAAAAAGGATGGAGATCTCAATAAATCTGGTCATATTGACACTCGCAGTTATGTAAAAGTAGAGCTGCTATATACAGGAGCAGCTCTACAGTGTTTAACTAATAGGTCTCGGTGGGCGTTTTACGAGACAGCATCACTAACACGACCGCTGGCTGCGTAGTCTTTATAATAACGTACATATTTCCTCAAGCTCATATTATATTGGTTTTATGACGAGCTGAGACTTTATTGAATCAGAAAATGATCTTTTATACTGACAAACACAGTATGTGTGATTCATTCACAGTTCAAACAGGATAAAAAAAGTACTTGTCTCTGTAGTTTCACTACCACACAAAGATTTTCTGAAAAGGCAGCTCAGTAATTTGTTCATCTAGGAGTTTTGTTTTTCACGTCCTGCGGGCAGAGATTATTTAAACAATCTCCGTCCATTGATGAGAGATTTAGGCTGATAAGATGTGTATAACTTTACATAAACCTTGTGCCAAGTGCTATTGTAATTCTTAAAGCAAAAAAAGCCTTATCTCTTTCTATTAATGCCCTTCTATGTATAAAATCTCCCTTTAAAAGTAGGTATATGTCTTCAGATAGGCTGTTATCCTTAATCATCAAAATCCTTGGCCTGCCGCCCAGAGATTGATGTTGAAACTCTGGAAATGCTTAGAAACAGAATCAGACGCATTCAGCTTGACTTGATTTGAAGACTCAGCCCGCGGTGAAATACACCACAGTCAAGTCATAAAAAATGTATCGATTAACAAAAAGTTAGAGGTCAAACTCCAGCAGTTGCCAAACGGAACACAAGCGCATGAGGGCATCAGATTTTAATGAAATTCAGGAGTGAAAAACACGTTTTAAAATTCCTTTTGTGTGCGAAGCCAAAACATGCAAATAAGAGGCTGAACTTTTCTAACTTTTTGATATTACAGACGGTAATTTAAGGCCAAGTACATGGTGGGAGAACTTTAAAGCCTGATGGTGAAAAGGTCCAACTTTGATGCCCTGAAAATAAACAAGGACACAGCGCAGAAATAGTTTTTAATCTGACAGCGGGCTCTTATTGGTGCGTAGAGTTTTTTAGTTTATTGCTGCTCTCAAATCAGACTCTGTAATGCCCCCTGGACATGTGTTTGACATAATCCACTTCCTGCCGCTCTAATAGAAAGAACCTTCCATTACACCCACACAAGTCTGACACATGCAGTGTATAGCAGGTACCCACACTTGGTCAATAATAAATAAGGCACTAACATCCAATTTTGTACCTAATAAATTAATCATCATGTTGTGAAGACATCACAAAACCACTTTATGTAGGAAGTCATTTTGTTTGATATGTCTGTCTGCTATACAGTTCATCTGTATGAAGATGTAAAAGCCCTGTTTTACCTCAGTGTACATGCACTTTTTTAAAAGTCTGGCCAATAAATGGGTACAGGTAGCAGCAGACGGATAGCTTAGCTGAGTATACGACTGGAAACAGGGCAAACAGTTAGCTTGCTCTGTCAAAAAATAACAAAATTTGCCATGGATGTTTAAAAAGAAGGACACAAATGTACACTTGTACTAAAACACGTGAATAACTTTAATGCTTCAGGTGAAAGTGGAAACTTTATGGAGAGGGTAGTTACTGTTTTTCCTCTGATGTCCTCATGCGGCTCTGCCTTGAGCAGCTCCAGGGAGTTAGCATTACTTGTAGCTCAAGTAACTGCTAACTGCTGCTAACCAGCAGTTTCCCACACGAGGACAGAGGCCAGTTATAGTACGGAGGGGCTATACGGAGTTTCCTGATGAAAAGGTATATCAGTAGCTTTGTTTGCTAAAGTAACTGCTAACTGCTGCTAAATGTAGCTGCGTTTGCCAGTTAACCATGTTATCCGTCCAATCTGCAAACCCAGCTTCGGGTTGTCAGTAGCCAAACCCGGCAAGAAAACCACAATGGTACTGTCATCAATCTGGCCTCCATCTTTTTGGTGGGCAAATGTGTTAATAGTGAGAATGGGAGGTCTTAATAGGCAGATTTGGTTAGCTTACTGTTGGAAGAACCCGGCTAGCTGTTTCCCTCTGTTTCAAGTCTTTGAGCTAAGCTAGGCTAAGCTAATCGTCTGCTGGCATCAGCTTCATATGTAAAAGACTTTCTCGGCAAGAAAATAAGCACATTCTCCAAAATGTCAAACTATTGCTTCAAATAACTAGTTTTGACTTGTTAAAGGTCACTAGCAACTGTAGCTGACATATTCCTTACAGGTGGGGTTGACTAAACATTTCATCAAAGTGAAATCAGACTTTCATCAGCATCAGTTTGCTTAAGTTTCAGGTCTGAATCCAAAATGTCTTCAGACAAACTTATAAGTTGGGAGAACTGCTGCTCAGACTGTTGGTTTTAATTTGGCCTGAAATCACCAAAGACTCCTCAGAAAGCAAAGAAATGAATAACCTGACAGGGTAGAACGTTTTTCTTGAGCGGGCCTTGATGCTGACCTGAAGCAAATAAGATTTTCAGACGCTTCTGTCTGTGCTTCCAGCATGTGTGTCAGGAGAGGTTTACTTGCATGTCTTCTGCTGTGAAAACACCAAATTCACCTTCACACAAGATCACCTCTCACGCTTTGGTCTTCACTGTGCTTATCTTACCGTTCATCCCTCACAGTGTCCCTTTGAATCAGAGCCTCTCTTCGTTGATACTCAAAGTGCATGTTGTTAATCAATCCAGTCTCATCAGTGTGTTTACAAATCTCACAACTTTACACCATGAAATTGTAAGCAGTAGGCTAAAGTTCAATTTGTCTGCAGTTGATACCAAAAAATCCTTCCCATTAACTTCTGTGGATAGTGGATCCATTAGTCAGGTGACTTTGTCCTTATGACAACAAATCATGCATTAAAATACATTAAAACAAATTGAAACTCAGAGAAATTCACAAATTTACTCGAGGTGCGTTTAACCTGTCAAATGAAAACATTAAATGCAACTGAATAACTCTCAAACATTTCCTTATCCTCATCACTCGGCGGCTCTGGATCAGAGCAGAATCTGATGCGACTGGGTGTTTATTCCTCCAGAGGGTCTGGATCTGCACCAGACTCTCCTCCAAAGCTCGCCTGCTCTGAGCAGCTGTGTCGCTCTGCTCTGCCCTCCCCACACAACACTCCTCAAACGTTTTAAATAAACGCTTTAATTTGGGACCGTAAGCGGCAGAAATGACGTATTTTGCCTTTAACGTATAGTTAAAGTCTTATAGTCATCAAAACCAACCTCTACCTGTCTACAATTCATTCATTCATTCACATACAACAAAATTATTTGAACTTGAAGTTGGAGCTCACGTGTTCGGCTTTTCCACCGTCTCCATGAGCTAGTCTGTTCGCGGCCTGCTTATCAAAAATTCCTTATTTTGTTCCTGATGTTTCACCCTTTAAATACATATCTGTGCTCAAATAGCTGTACTGTGTGATGTAAACGTTCACATTTCCATCTTTGGTTGAACAACTTGTAGGCAGATTTAAGTTTGTTTGTGGTTTTGTTGCCCCACCAAAACATTTTCAGAGTTGGGATCATCGTTGTCGTAGATGTAGAGATGCTTGACGAATATGCGTAAGTTCCATTTTCACTCTCATCGTTTTTGTTTTTTTGCATGTCTTATCATCATTACTGTCATTCATGATCATGTTTCACTCATAATCCTTGTCCTTAACCCTAACCCTAATGTCAGACACAATCAAAGAAATGTTAACCACTCGTTCAGAGCAGTCCTCGTGTGTCATCCACGACGGTAATGTTTTGAAAAGGCCAGAATCTGACGTATGAAACAGTTTAGGGCTGAAGGCTGTGTGGTTATGTTTGTGCAGATCAGGATGGGTGACCTTACACTGCCACAATAGTAATTTAGTTTCTTTCCTGCATAATCGAATCACATCTCTTCTGTTGGAATGAGCAGGGAGCAGTCTGTCGATACAAATTCAATAGCAGAATACAACTGTGGTGTTTGGATCTCGACTCTTCTCTCACCCAGAACTGATACCGGTGCATTGCGTTAATTCGCTAAATGAAGAGTCATCATCAAGTCAGATCTAACAAGAACGTGTCACCCACAAGTGGGACGTGCGATTTCTTCTGGGTCCAGTGGATAAAATCTTAATGCAGGTGTTGTGAGCATGTGCACTCACAGAGCACAGCACCATTTTGCATTCCCCACCCGGTCCCGGTGCCTCGATTAAAAACGTACACTACCAGCAGCAAATGATGAAAAATAAATAAGCGCACACACTTTGCTACATGCTTATTGACTCTAAACTCAGAACCTGGAGATACAGCTGGGTAACCGTATTCACAAGTTTACACAGCACAATGGGTGACACCCGGAGGACACAGTGAACACAGCGCCATTAAAAGATCCTTAAAGCCATTCAAAGCAAGTTTCCAGTAGCACTAGAAGCGCAGCATTTTGAATTCCAATAGATAAACAGTCAGACAATGGACGCTTCAGACAACATGATGTAACACAAACATGGGCAGAATAACGGCGGCAGTTGTTTTGATTCAAAGTGATGTTGGCAGGAAAGAAAACAAGAACATTTTACAGAGTCTGCCGTGGAGAAGCTTCCCACTATTATGTCTGGAGAAGGAGTAAATATGAAAATTACAAGGAGTCTTCACTTTAAGAAAATGAAAACTCTCATTGTCGGCACAATATTTCTGGAGCTTCATGACAAAACAGAGCTGCAGCGTTCTCCTAAACATCTGAAGTAGATCGGGAAAACAAAAAGATTAGCTCCATACAGCTTGTCCAGCGTAGTCAGTGTTTCTGAATGTTATATTAACACCCTCGATACGCAGGTGAGCCTGTGCACCCCGCCATGAGCTCACAGCGAAGACTTTGAACACTTTAAAATGACTTTTCAAAATCCATTTTGGATCTTGTGGTTTCCAGAGACTTGGATTATCACTATGGACGAGCTGAATGGATCAATTTTGTTTGTGTCAGTTGTTTCACGTGAGCGCTCCAGCTAAAGCGAAGTGATATTAGATAGATACTATTTGACAGTTAGCATCATGGGCTATAATAAACCTGCCGATTATTTAAATCAGTTAAAGGGACAGTCCACCTTAAAATTAAAATGACACATTTCCCCTCTTACCTAGTAGAGCTTTTAGTGTTTCTTTGAAAATATCAACCGAATGGATTTTTACTTTCTCTTGTACATAATGGAACTAGAAGGCACTGAGTGCTAAGAAATACACTTTAACTACAGCAAACTCAACAGCAGTGTCTCTTTCCAGAAAATCATGAACCAGTTCCTCCAGATAATCTTCAGACTTGTTTGGATCAGATGGATGTAGGAGCTGTTTTCTGTCTACCAGCTTCACCCACCAACCGTATAACTGTGCAGAAGGAGGCGTGCGTCTACTTGCGGACGAGAGCGTGGGATGTAAGCATCTATGGAGTCCTCGACAGTGCTGTGATGGAAGCTAGCTTAGTCAGCGAGCCTCTTGTAAATGAGTGCTTCATTCTGCACAGTTACATTGTTGGAGGGTGCAGTTCGGTTAAAAGAAAATAGTTCCTACATCAAACTTAACCGCGGTACCTGGGGCAGGATTTTTGGAAAGACAAATCACTGCAGTACATTTTTTTAAATGTCCTTTTTTTGCCACTTTGACATCAGTTCCATTATATTCAAGAGAAGCCCGACATCTCCAAAACTCACCAACTCACACCAAAACAATCCAGATTGGATAAAAAGCACTACAGGTAAGAGGAAACTGTTTTCTTTTTTTATTTGGAGGCTGAAATATCCACTATTTGTATCCGACCCCTCTCACAACTACGGAGCGTCGTTACCAAAAAACTCCAGCTGGCCTACAGCAGTTACACCACCATCTGTATCTGCACCTTTCTGATTCATGGAAATGGAGCCCTCTGTGTAAAAAGTTAGAGGCTGGTTAGACACTTATTGCATATTTAACACCACAGCTGCTGCTGTAATGAATTCTGCTTTACTATAAACATAAAAGAAATCATAAAAAAATGTACTATATACAGGCTGCATCCCACACTAAACTGACTTAATACTGAAGATATTACAAGAACAGACTAAAATATATTATTTGAATAACTATAAAAAAAAAGCATGCATACAGTAGATACTAATTAATTTGACCCTTTTGGCATCACGGTTGTTCAGTGTGGAGGAAAATGTGCATGAATTGTATTAAATATATGTTTAAATTGGAGTTTGAATGTTATTAACAAGTCGAAAAATCAACTCAATCGCCAGTGAAAATGTTGGCAATGTGTGTTTCTGAAAACCACGGATATGTTGAAGGTTCAATTTTCAGTTTCACCTTCTGACAAACAATGATTATGCTCTGGTTATGTTAGGGGACAATAACCACTTTGTTCGGGATGGGAAAACATCAGGTTTTGGGTTGTTTTGGAAATGAAAAACACGGCTGGAAGTGTGTCAAGGTCTGCTTAAAAAAATCCACTGGTTTAACACTTAAAAATAAGGAAACACAGTGTCAGACAGGCCAGTGTTCCTGTACTCCACCACCTCAAGATATGAAAGTCAGGTCATAAACATGTAATGTGAACATGAATTGACACGTTTGGTAGAGATGCCAATACGGTACGTAGGCTATGACACACACAAACATCACCAACATTCATCCTGGCGACTGGGCTGATAGAAAAACTGCTGATATGAATGTGATATAGTCAGATACTGTTTATATTGTCTTTTCAGTAAACCACTTAGTATTCTGTTGTGCACTCTAATGTGCTAATGTGATGACACTTCATTTCAGGTTCAGCCAGCCTTCCTCAGATAAAGGAAGCCGTGTGACCCTGCAGTATTATCCTCTGTCTTCTTCTTGTGTCTTCCCCCTTCTGCAGGACTCTGGGAGGCGTCCAGAAGAGCTGTTGAACCCCGCTGAGTACATGAGCTACCAGCGCGTCTGCAACATGGAACACTTCCCCGAGTCTCAGCCCGCTCCAGCCTACCCTCCTGTTACTTTCTTGCCTCAGCACCCCTACCAGCAGCACCCACCCACTGAGCCCATGTACTCCAACACGAGCTTCCCCGCCCCGGGCCCTCAGGCGCCGTTCAAGTTCCCCAAGGAGCAATCTGTGTGACATGCCACATAACTTATAGCTCTACAAGAGGCAACATGATAGTGCCACAAAAAAAAAAAATGGAAAACTCTGCTGAACGGATGTGCATCCATCCCCACCTCGCTTCTGTTTTATTTTTACAAGCTTAAAACGTGTTTTCATCCGACGTGATGAAAATGTGATTCGTGGCCCTGAGTCCCCTGTGTATTGTGCACTGCTTGCTCCACACTGAGGCTGTCTGTAGGACCCAGCTCACCTTGTCATGTTAGCGTAGCCGACACCGACTCCCCTCCTCCACCACTCGTACCCTTCACCCCTCACACGCCCACGCATCCTGTCTGTTTTTGATCGCCTCCTCACCTTTGAATATGTTGATTTTTTTATTTTTATTTTTTTGCCAACCGTCGTGTACAGAATTGTATCACTCAAGATGTTATTTTTCTCTTCTTCTATTTTTTATTTTTTACATTTCCCACAGTGGTAGTGACCTTTTTGTAGCGACGTGCTTCTTTTTGTTTGTTTTCTGTTATCCGTCCGTCATCATATGCTTGCTTCTTTGAAAGTCGTATACTAAACTTTATGTGTGATCGAGTGTGTTCTGGTGAAAACAAAAAAAAGAAAAAACTAAACAAAAAAAAACAATTAATGCCATTTGATTTGTAAAGCTAATTATCAATCTATAATGACATGGACTACCCCTTTAATGACAGTTAATGACCGAGTGTTGTGTAAAGATGTGAATTGGCAGTCTCTCAACTGAATCCTTCATTACTCTTCCTAATAGCTTCGCTGTTCTGGAGGTTGACTCGATATTTTGGACTATTAGATAAAGCGAATGTTATCCTGATTAGCTACGAAAAGAAAACAAAGGGCTTGATCCGACAGTATCTACTTTCTTCTTCTTCTCCATGTATTATTATCATCATTACTATTATTATATTATTATTATTATTATATAGTTGCCAAAGACATATAGTTTCATTCACTTTTCGTCCGTTTTCTTTTCTTTTTTTCGTTAATGCCAGCGTTTACATTGAAACTGTCTGATGGGAAATAAACAGAGTTGACATTGGCAAAGTGTGAAACGTTCCCAGTTTACATTTATCGCTTGCCATGTGCTGTATTTTCCATATCTGTGTGTGAAAACCTGAGTTCCTCGTGGAGGTTGGTTTAAGGCTCATTGCATTGAGGGTCCTTTATGTTTGTGCAGAGTTATCAACCGACAGGAGTCGTTTCTTTTTTGCAGGTGCAATAGGTGAAGACAATCACATAGCTGGGTTGTCCTGGGAAAAAAAAAAAAAGAAAAATCTGTTGAAAAAGTGTTAAGTTGTTTGAGTTAAGTTCCTGACCGGAAAGACTTTTTCGAGGACAGCCCACACGTTTAACATATTTGAATATTTTTTTGACTATGATTTGTACTAATATAGCCTAAAGAGTTTCGAAACGGTAAGAAACACTGAAGAGAATAGCTTGCTACTGTATTTTTGTAGAGATTGCTTAGTTATATACGATAGCACGCCACTTATTTTCTGAGTCCATTTTCCACTGTGACTGTTCATTTCAGAACCATACATAAGCTAATGTGCTTGACGAGCCAATTACAGGATACTGCCTCCTACACACAAGCCCTGTAGACACGGAAACATTTTGCATAAACTGAAAGTTCACATTTTTTGCCATGTCAGATGTATGTTTGGAAAAAAAATAATAATAGAGAAAAGAAGAAAATACTCGTGTTTGTGCTCAATGTGAAAAAAAAAATCCTCGAGGTGTTGAAGGTAATTTAGTGTTACTTTTAATGGTGGTTAATGGGATAGAGTAAAACTTGTGAGACTTTCTCCTGTGCTCACCTTGTTGTCTTGCAATGGCTCGATATGTGTGCTAGCATTTAGTTTAAGCCGCGGCCTCGCGCCGCTGAAGGAGTTTGATATTGCTGTACCTGCTGTGCGAAAATACACTGAAACACTACTTTGTCTTTTTGTGACACATTTATTATACATGAGATCCTTCCTTTCCTTTATTATCACTAGTATTATCATTATCATTATTATTATTATTATTATTATTATTATTATTATTATTAATGATATTATTATTATGTGTAAGTGCGATGACTTGCAGCAAAGTGCTTAAAGTGGCATTTACATGTTTTCATTTTACCGTCAGATCCTCATGTTTTCAGTCACATTTAATTATTTCGAATGTCCTGAAGATGATTGCCATGTTCTGTTTTTCACCCTCGGACCTTGTTGTTTTGTGTTTTGTAAGACTGTAACATTTAGTTTTTATTTTTTTAAATATATATATACATATATATAGACCTAAGGCACATTTCTTTTGAAGGTTATTGTACATTTGTGGAAGGATAATCCCTGAGTCATTATTAGGGTAATGAGCTCTTCTTTTGTCGCCCAGGCTGGAATCATGAAATGATGTGAAACAACTTAATCTGTTCTTTTTTTTTATTTGAAGTTATGTTTGATGTAAATATTACTAATGTGTGTGGAAAAAAAGAAAAAAAAACAAGTCATGCAGTTTAACATTAAACTTCACAAACTACCCATGTCAGAGTTGTTTGTATTCTATTGTCACTGTTGTCTCATTTTCTTCAAATCTGCATTCATTGATTTCTCTTTTTTTGGCCACTTGGGGGCGGCAGAGCGATCATAAGAAACAACACGTCAACATATCACATTATAAGGTCGCTACGGTTAACGAGTAAGCAAACGGTTGGCTGTCACACATCCAGACACAGAGCAGAGACATTCTTGTATCCACCTGATGAATGAATATCCCACATTCACTCTCCTTTTAGCTTTTGTTTGGTCTCCACCAGCTGCTGAGAACAATCTCTGGATATTTGGATGATCTTTAGCTTCTTCATGCTCCACTGGTGGCACCAGCTAGTTGGTATATTAGTCCGTCTGCCATGTTGTGTCTTTCTACTTAATGTTATAATGTATTGTTGAATTGACTTATGTGAAACTACAGTTTTACTTTAAATCATAAAAGATGAACCACTTAGCATTAGCTTCTAGCCATATTAACTGTTATACGAATGAGATATGTCCAACAGCTTCTTTATCTTTCTGTTAGCTTGCTAATGAATCAAACAGAAGAGAATACGTTCTTAGACAGAGTAAACCATTCACACCTATTCTCTTCTAATTGCTCCATTTAAACAGTTTAATCTGCTGAACCCAGTTGTTGCTGCTCAGGATCTAGTTTGGCTGCCAGAGAGCGCGCAGCCTGCAGCGAGCCCCCCGGAGCCGAGCTGGACAAAGTCAGACCTGCATGTTAAACACTTCATGACCAGCAAAATATTTTTAGCCATGAGCATTTATTAACCAAGTTGAAGAATGTTTCCTGAGCCCAACAGTGTAGCAGTTGTGGATGTTAAAATGTGATCTTTAATAATCGTGTCTCCGTCAAGATGATCAGAACATTTTGTCAAAAAACATGGATGAGCGCTGCTGACTCATCAAGTGAGATATGATGTCTCATAGGTTATGGATATTGGCAAACACACACAGGACTCAAGCTCCACACTCACATTTTAAGAAATAAATAATTCTTTGAATGTACTTAATTTGAATTTTTGTATCCTTCTGAAAAAATCCCTTTAGACATTTAAGCTTGCAGAATGTTGCATCTTTCAGTGGAGAGCACATCTACACATTTACACCTCTGAAAGCTGGTCTCTATGAAGAAGAAAGAGATTTAGAAAAACTCCCCCGTGTTTCTTGCCACTGGTACCCATAATGCATTGGTACAAGTGTTTATGTGGTGCTTGATAAGGCTCATGGTGCCTTCTGGACCCAGGGTTTTTTTTGGGGGGGGGGTACCTGGGTGTCACACGACCTCCAGTCTAGCTTTGTTTTCTAGAAGCCTTTTGTCCTGCTAGATTGTTGGATCGAAACAGACTCATTTGCTCTAATGTGGATGGTCCCTCGGCTGCAGGCAGCATGCCGTTTTGCGTGCATGTTAATATGACCAAGTATTGTGTTTGAGGAGGTAATTTGGCCTCAATATGCCGTAGTTATTCATCTAGCCTTGCCTCGTCTTGCCCAACAGTTTCACTCCGAGGAGTCTGTCTGTGTGCTCAAATGTCCTTCATACTCGAAGCTCTCAGTGGCCAGATTTATTAGAATTATTAAGAATTTAAACCCTCTTTACATTTTGAGTCATAAAATATATGACGTCATGTTCCATGAAAAGGTTATTTTCATAAAATTAGGAGCTTCCTGGAAGGAGTAAATTAAAAATGAATAAAAACATTTTAAAAAAACATGGTTTCCGTTCATCTGCAGTAATGTGATATTTGTGATGTGCGGTTCTGGTAAATGGGCTAAAACATGCAGAGGCATAGAACAAAAAAGCCAAAAGACAACCTAGTGACCAGACATTAAATCATCTAACTGAAAAATAATCAAATGTGTGCATATACGCACTGACATTGTCACATTGTTAAACCGTATTACGACCTGGTCTCACACAAACAGAATGTGAGCAATCCTTGAAAATCATGGATAACAAAGCAAATTCTCGTCCTTGTGAAATAAAGTTATAAAATGAAATCTTCCGTCATTTGAAAATGTTCAGTTCTTGGCCAGTGTTGGTTTATTATTTAGAATCATTCATAATTTAGCGCCACAGCCTCTTAAACAGTTTACAACAGTAAACGGTAAGAATATGTAGCGGCTGGCTCAAGGACAGCTAACTCCTCCTGAGGGAGCTGTTATGTTATAGTTAATCTACACATTTGGGCAAAACTGCTTCCTGGTTAAAGCAGCCAGGAAGTGTCAGAGACTGCAGGACTGTTGAACATCTGAACGTTATAGACTGAAAACATGGTTGAAGGACAATCATGTTTGGTAGTTTTTTTTTATTTTATTTGAACTGTCTGTTTGTAATGATGAATGTATTATTGTTTGTTTTAGGTTGTTTCAGAGTAGTTGTTTTTCACATGATGTGTGTTTTTGTTTGTTAGTTTTTAGTTTTTAGGAAATGCTTGAGATAAACAATAATCTAGTAGCATTATTAGGAATGAGGTTTTTGTTAGTGTTAACTTTGCTGTTGAGAACACTTTTGCTTCCTTGCCAAATAATGGAATAGCACTGACCTTTACATGGACTGCGTCTGTTATTTAATTTATCATAAGTCCAGATTTGCTTTATTGCATCTCTGACTGTGTTGATATTAAATGATTCAGTTCTATTCTGTGCGTAAATAGTTTGACATTTGGGCGATCTTTGTCCAGAACACATTTATTACAGACCCGCCAGTGTCAGCCACACATCTCATCCCTCAGAATCAAACTGAATGTCTTCAAGGCCGTTGGCTATTTTTTGAAAGATGAAAAACTGTTGAAGCGGTGGGATAATTGCAACACTGATCACCGTTTGTTATAAAAGGAGATCCAGAATCATCCTCTGGGGAAAACTTAAAGCGACTGATATAGTAGAATACATTGTAAAGCTGAGAGTTGTGAGTGCTGAGGCAGTTTTATCAGAAGTGAATTCATTCGGTAGGAGATCAGAGAGTCAGTAAGTCAGCAGAAATACTCTGTCAGAAACACCTACACAGCAGTTGGAGGACGCTGATCAAAATGAAACAGTCTCAGAGTATCTGAACTGAACACCGACTGCACTGGTTGCTCCTACACTTTAGGTCCAAACAACGTTTCCACGTGTTGAATATTTATTATTCTTACATTCATTTTGAATTCAGTATCTTAACAGAAAAGGTCATGTGTGCTGGATTGCACTAAAAACAACAAACTGCTTCTTCATTGGGCTGGTCGTACACAAATCTGTTGATGTGCCCTTGGGCAAGATACTGAGACCCTGTAATAGTATCAATGACTGCTCCTGTGTATTTGTGAACAGCTGAACATAGAAATATCACTTTGGTTAGAAGTCGCCCTCTGCCATCAGGGTAGGATTGTCCAGATGTGTCCTGTGTTGTAAAGCTGATGAGCCAGAAGACTTGCTAAAGCAGTATGTTAATACGGTCCATTTACCATTTTCAGTCAGGTGAACAAACATGCAGACAGGTCAGGATGGCGTGCAGCTTCACCTGTAGATGTAGCTGAAATCATCACAACTTGAAACCCTGGTGCCGTCATGTTCGAATAAAAAGAAAATGCTGCAAAAGTTGCCCTCTGGATTCCCCTGCGGTGGGTAAAACATGATAAAGTGCCCTCCAAGGTGGCCCGACGTGCAAGAAAACATGGAAAGTGCCCTCTAGGGTGAAGAAAACATGATATAGTGCCACATGCCAATACACGGTTTAACGGTTAATGGTTCCCTGTATGTTTTTATTGCAGAGATTTAGTGTATATGCATTAAATCTGAGTCACGTAATAAAACAATTTTAATCTTCCCGTGCCAAGTTCACGCTCCGTTAAGTAGGGACAATAAAAAATATTGTACTGGAAACATCACAAACCGGCATGTTTGTTTCACGGCTCGGGACCAGAAGACTCTGCAGTGGGTCACATAAACCACCCAGAAGCATCAGTGATATCAGGGAGGTGCTGCTGATCTCTACCCCCATGAGCATCGACTTCTTTTGACATGATTATTTTATAATTAGTTGGTAATGTGTTTGTTTTTCCTGTGAAACATAGGGGACCACAACTAACAACCTCCTATATCTACACCTATACAATCATGTCTTGTAGAATCACAGTGAAACTGATGTTGAATCTTGACTGCATGAGAAAAGGTGCAATAAATGCACTTTGCAAATATCTTAGTTTCGCCTTGAATGTATTTCTGCAGCTGGTGCCTTTTTAATCTCTTCTGCCTCTGCACCCCAGACAGCCTAGGTCCACCACTGAGAGTGACACATTGTGGCATGGGGTTAAAAATGACTACTTTGTCAAAGTGAGGGGGAAAGTTTTCATCACGGTTACAATAATAAACATGTGATTAAAGTCAGGGAACGATCATGGTCATGGTTTTTGTAAAAAAATCTGTCTGTTTTGAAACAGGAAATGAGCAGCGGTCTCTCGTGTGTTTACGTCTGATGTTCTGTTGATGCAACCATGCACCAACTACTGGAAATGATACTCTCTGTTGTTTTCCACTGAGTCAACGCACAATACAAACAAACACAACCGCTGATGATGATTAAATATTGTAAACGCCAATGGACGAAACACAAAACAAATTGTGCGTGTGTGTGTGTGTGTGTGTGTGTGTGTTTACCGTATTCTGCATTTCATAATAAGAATATGTGAAAACAGTCATCTCCATGTTGCTCGGGAGCCTGACGTTGTTTTTTAATGAGGGTCTCCTTTCAGTGCATGGTGGAGAGTAAAAGACCCTCGTGTTATATGTTCTTATCAAGTTTCATTTTAAAATACACTATCGACTTTTTTAATGTCCGACTCTTTTGCCTTTCATTCATCGGAAAATTCTAATTTTCGGCTACCACCAGCAGCTACACAGCTGAAGCGATCTAATGAGCATGGAGAGGTTCATAATTTCAGACTGTTACTGTAAAGTGGGTTATAAAATTGCTCTATTATTATACACTTCTCAAAGAAATGTAAAAAAGTGACCATACAGCTGAGAAATGTCAGGCACATGTTGGAGCATAGGTTGCTGTACCAGCCTTACTTACATACTGTTTTATAATGAGAGATGTCATCATGGAGACTATTCTTATTTGCTGTTGTTATAATTATGCAGTGGCACATACATCACGACGACTGGCTTTGAAATGCACACAAAAGCAGACAAACAAACCGTCCAATTATTCCCCTGCTTTCCTGCATTCTGCTTCCCGTTAGAGTCGCGCGTAAATATAATGTTAAGTATCTGCGTCTTGGATCTGAGCTTTACCTGATTCGACATGCCGGATCTGGAAAAGGATGCTGCACACAACCGATGTTTTGTTTTCAAAAGCATGTAATCATAATAAAAATCGGAATTTGCAGTTGCTGACTTTGCTGAACAGACACAAACGCGACAACCTGGTGTGTCTACCCAGGAATGGCATGTATCAGTGATGAGCGATTAACACAGCAGCATGACAACACGACGTGACGTGATCGCGCCTCTCTAATGTTTTGTTAAAACCATACAGTGACGAACATGTGACTGCGTGGGCTGTAAAAGGTTCAGGGCCATGCCGAATATATCGTACTCGTAACCAAGAATGCTCATGTGCTCATTACTGAAGGACAGGTTAACTTGAGTGCTTTCTCCCGAGAGATGCAAGACTCGCTTGAGAACTCATCCAGAAAAGCCCACTTGATTGGATTGGGTGAAGTCTCCTGGAACAAATCCGCTGTGTCACTTTTATGTAACACGTCGCTCTGCTTCTATTTTGCTCTTCCCTAATTTGCTTTGTCTCTCTAATATCAGGGTAACAGACATCTCAGTAACACAGAGTTCAGTAATGCCAATTACAGTGTAACATCAGAATAGGGCGAGTTTTTCAGCCTAGATTAGTTGTCGTACGTTACAGAATGAATACCCCAGAGGCCTTTCTTTTCTAAGACAAAGGTCTCTATTTCACAGATTCCCCTGGGAGTGGAGCTGTAACCAGGTGGCTCGCTTGAAGAAAATGCCTTCAAGGCAATAATTGGACACAATTACAGGAACATCTGATACAACAACACTGCTGCAATCTGCAGCCTCGGAAACGACTGTAGAGCAGATTCAGCACCTTTCTAACACATTGCAAGCAACGCAGAGACCCTGGAAATACCAATTACAGCTCTACTGCCAACAGATCATCCAAACTAAAGACAAACTTCATCACCTTCCTTTGGTATGAACTGGCATAAATGTGAATGACTGTCACACAACTAATTCACAAGTGATTTCTGATCCACCACCTCTGAGACAACTATCGAATATCAAGGCAGCAGAACCGGAGATATCATCTCTTTTTTTATTCCATGCATTCTTCTCACTTGTATTACCCACAATGCAACAGTTCAGCTGCAGATCCGGGGTGGTTTAGCAGCCAGTGTAGCCTCCAGCGGCTGGCCTCAAGCAGAGGTAAGCAGCAGGCTACAGATGTCTGGTGAGCTTTGCATTCTTCAGACCCAGCTGACGTCGCCTCGGATGACATCACTCGAGGCAATTTATCAGACTTTACACGGCTCCCTCTGCGGCCACAAACGGCTTTAAGACTGAAAAAAAGACCTTTCCACATGTGCAGAGGTGCTCTGAAACACCTGTAAACAGACTTTGATGTGTAGAATCGGCACGCTGCTCTGTTCAGGTTAGGGAAGGTGAAGGCAGCTGAAAGTGAGCTGAAGGTGCAAACAATGGCCTCCAGTGGCAAATCCAGATGCTTTATATGCCCGACCATCCGTTACTGACCTCGTCTCAAAACTGCAATATACACCACACACTTTGCAGAGAGTCAATGGCCTCACAGCACACAACTAACAACAGACAGAAAAAGGAGTCAGAGAACATCCCCTTACAGAGCAAGCATATCTAGACATGAACTAAAAAAAATACATAATCTATGGAAAGATATAACTTATATGCCATTTTATACCATTGCATATATTTAACCAGGTTAAAAGGGGATGAAAATAAATCCAGTTTTGAATCCCGAAAGTTTCATCTCTGAGCTCTACTCTGATGTGTAAATGGCTCCAGGTCGGAGCAGAATCCAACGTGACACTGGGTCTTTATTCCTCCAGTCCACCCGGTCCTTCCCGCACACCATCAGACCACATTCCCTTCGTTTGATCGAGACCCCTGGCTGTAGAAATGACATGTTGTGTGTTTTATACATTTCAATTATATGAAGATAATGAGCCCGTGTCAACTCTTCATATCAGTGTGATAAGTAATTACAAGATGAATATATTCTCATAACACAGTTGAACTGACACAAATAGTGATGATGAAATAATAATGATATCACTACATATGTTATGTCTGAACACTTCACAGAAGTGTTAGCCTGCAATGACAGATATTAAATGTAAAACAATGAGTGCAGATGCTTAAACGTGTCGTACATACGTGTGTGTGTGTGTGTGTGTGTGTGTGTGTGTGTGTGTGTGTGTGTGTGTGTTGCATTTAAGAACACAACACTTCTTCTGATTCCTGAGAAACAACAGACATTATTTGTGCGACCAAAAGAGGTCGCCTTTCAGGAGGATATGGTTCTTGGTTGTTTTTCATGTGAAGAAATTACAGATTATTATTTTCTTTTTTTTCCGGCGAGGACAGTTTCTGAGCAGTATAATGCATCCTGACACGACAACGGCAAAAGCTCGGCCTCAAAATGTTCGGCGCTGCGGAGCTGATTCAACACTGTGACACATGAATGTATAGGCTCAACAAAGACTGGGGTTTTGCAGATCTATTGTATTAGATTGGATTGTATAATATTGAACGCGTTTCTGCTATTTTGTCCACCTCCTGTACCACGGCAATAGACAAAATTGCTAACAAGTTCCCCAGTTCCCACTTGAGGTGGCATAGCAATGAGGAAGGCTGAGCTCTGGCATGCTGTAAGGGAATTACCAGCACACTTGCAACATGTCTGTGACCAATTACACCTGGGCTCCAGGCACCGAGCGTGTATACAGGCTTTAAAGAGATTTCTGTGACGCCCAGACTGAAAGACAGGAGTGACCAGGAGCCCATTAAAGGAACCTGAAGTGATTTCTCATTTTTCTGTTGTGTATTAAAATAAGCAAGGAAAAAGCATCAATTGTGACAAGTGTTTAGTGCCTGCATAAACAATTCCATCTCATTACATTCTCCAATAAGTTGGCCGAGGCAATTTCCTTTGTACACTTGACCTTTCAGACAGGCGTATTAAATGCATCTGTTTTGCTCTGTTCGTGTGTGTGTGTGTGTGTGTGTGTGTCTGTGTGTGGATGTGTGTGTGGACGGGGCGGAGGCGTTAATGCGTCACACTGTAGATGTGTTTCTGCTTTTGTTGAAACGTCAGCAGTCAGAATCGATGCTGCTCGGTGGTGGATGCAGGCAAACGGGGACGGACAGTGAAGGCGGCAGCTCTGTTGGGCACCAATGCTCATTTTTTCTCATCAGCTCTCAGCCATATTTTAATATTATGTTAAGCTCATTGCGATGCATAGAAGAGAGAGGGGAAACAGAAGATGAAATTGACTGATCCGCTGCCTTGCACAAATGGAAACAAATTCCATGTGACACTCCTCAGCAGAGGGAGATGGGCCCCTTTCCTCACAGTGGCCACAACCAATAAGTATTATTCCTCCTGCTATACATCACACCCAGTCCCTATAGCAAAGCCTCTTTCCTTTCCTAATCGCATATTGTTGTGAGCACAGTCCTGGTGAGCCAACACTGGCTGAAGTTTATTGATACTGTGACTCAAGTTTTGCAAACTGATTCACATTATTTGAAAGTGGTTCTCTTGTCTGGTAATTCATATTATATGACAAGCCAAATAATGAATAGGAGATAAAAAAAAATTTGGGCCCGGAGGGAGGAAGCACAGAAGCAGAACAGTTAAATATCCCGTCTCTTTTTTTCACGACGGTGCAGCCAGGGCTCATCAACAAGACATTTGATTTACCCCGGAGGATCACAGGAAAAAGTGTTTCTCACCCCTCTGCAGTAAAACACAAAGAGGCACGCAATGCTTTTTCCTCATCGCAGCCGCAGACAGTAATGGAATTGATTATCTTGGCTATCACACGGGTCAATGACAATTACCAATTGCTTAAAAGGTAATCATGACAGTCTGTCAATCTTTCTCCATTGAACCGGATACGGACAGCATATCTAGCAAAATGTAGTCCAACATCTGTCAGACTAACTCAGCTCAGCTCTCAGCAGAATGAAATGCTGGCATTTTTACGTTTCTGCAAAAAAAAGCACACAGACACATTCAGATCTGCACAGTAGCGCTTCATTTTACAGGTCGGTGGTAGTTACCAGGTAACTTATCTGACATTTTTTTTTGACATTACCCCCCAAATTACCACAATGTTTATCTCAAAATCTGTTGACCAAATTACCCCAATGTTATTTATGATAATGTTCAAGGGTATTCCAATAAGAAATTAGTAAATAGCTTCTTATTTCTTTAACATGTTTTCCAGGAAGCTTTCATACTGGATTCTGCAGATCATCACTTCTCACCTTCCAACTAGTGTCTGGCTAGTATCTGCTCAACATGTCTGCTTAACATCAGAGTACTTGGTAATTACCATCTATGCTTACCATTACATTTGCACAGCTGTCAAATGAAGTGTTACCATTTGCAGTGATCATATGTACCATATTGACATTTCTACAAAACGTGTTGTATCATGTTCGCATCACATGTATGTGAGCCACGCGGTGCTGGTGTGACATTTGTTCCAACATTTGTAAGTATGAAACCATCAGATATTTTTTTCAAGGAAACGTCAGGACAATTTCCAGCCACCTCTGTGGTGACAGAACCAGGTCAGCCAAAACACTGTCTTTCCCAAACCTATCCAAGTGTTTTTTTTTTTTTGTTTTCGCTTTGTGACATCCAGAGCACGAGCACTGTTAGAACGACTGAAATTGAAAAGTTTCACCAAAGTTCAGAGAGACAGATTGTCGACATTTATTCTCGTGATTGTGTCGAGTTGATCCTGATCCTTTTGACTGAAAAATGCAGCTTTTAAAAGCTCTGCCACATTTGATTTTTCTACCTGGTTTATGTTTTTTAATCATGTAAAATGAATACAACAACATTTATACCATTAACCAATGCTTTTTATCATTAAAGGCAACTAATGCAGCATCATGTACCTAATGTGTCATTAGGTGATTGCATCATTAATACAGCGCTTTTTAAATGTAATTGCATTACCTCGGGGTGATTTTCCAAATATTAGGCTTTTCCCTTTGACTATTTTCTGTTAATTACTTAATTGCATGCATTTTAAAACACAAGGCAGCATTTTATGGTAAATTACACATTTTTATTCTGTGAACTAATGAGGTGATTGCTGAAAGCAGCAGAGAGGCAAAGACTGTACAAATACA
The DNA here is from genome assembly GCA_963678695.2 of Diplodus puntazzo. Lineage (NCBI taxonomy): Eukaryota > Metazoa > Chordata > Actinopteri > Spariformes > Sparidae > Diplodus > Diplodus puntazzo. The sequence goes on along the minus strand of OZ023162.1, from coordinate 5,394,062 downwards.
CAAATGTTCATTTGCCCAGAATGTGATCGAATGTGAAACACCATTTATCGTCCGGGCACTGACAACTGTAAACAAAAAATACCTAGTATCAGCTGTGAAGCCATCACAGACTATGATACCTCATCGATTTGGGCCTTTCTTTCAGTGAGTAAGTGCAGACGAACAAATTCTTTGAAAACATCAGGAATAAATGAAATTGTACAACATGATGTATTAAAAAATGTAAAGAAGAAATAGAAAATGTGAATATAATGTGCATAAATAGAAACTATCTAAAGACTGCAGTAAGAACGAGGTTAAGACACTTGAGATTGTCAAAAGACTCCTCTACATTCATCTTTTTAAACCAGACATGATCTTGTTTCCTGAAGGTGTCTGGAGTCCTTCATTGATTGTGGGACTTGTTTCATGATCATATTCAAGTAGATGTTTCTCACCAGGTCTCTAGTTGAACTTTATTTTGTTCAACAGTTCCTTGGAGATAAAAACCCTTCAATGATTTATTAGGAATATGAATGGCCACAAATGAAGGCTGCATATTAAAATACATCATTTATTCCTAACAGGAAGGCTCCTCAAGTGCTTTATGAGACGGGTGAACTGCTTTTTTATTATATTAGCCTTTTGTTTGTTTGGCTTTTTATTTCCTATTCATTCTGTAATTGTACACAATGTATGATAGACTTTACATTACCTAAATATCATTGTTCTTGTAATGTAAAGCTTTTATGCTACTATATTTTCTTTACGAATGTTAGCCTGTAATTGTCTTTAATTTTTGCTTTATTAATCATTATTTCTTATTTCAAACCCAGTCACCAGAATAAATGTTAGTTAAGTACATTTCCGCTAAACCACAGAAAAAGTTCAAACTGAATGTTTCTTTATATTTCATCTTTACGTTTGTTTCTGTTTAATTATCTATATTTCTTTTGTGACAATGCCACGCTTACGCTCTGCTTAGGTTTAGGCACAAAAAACACTTGGCTTGAGTTAAAAAAAAACAGCATTGGTTTGAATTAAAATACCCATGGTGGTGGCCGTGATCGTGGATTGACATGGCCTGATTTAAATTATTGGTTTTTTTATCTCCAAAATAACTAAGTGTGAACAGGATGTGCCAATTTTGCTACAAATGTCACCCTTGGACGTATCAGTGTTTTGCAGCAATGTTAACTACTAACGCTATATCCTGGCGACCGGGCTGGTTGCTGCCTCTTGAGTGGTCCCAGACGTGTTTTATCACATAAACGACCATCCTTAAGCTCGTCAATTAAGATCACGTAGGTAGGCATGAGGGCAGCAGAAAAATGACACATAAGTTTCCCATCGTACCCAATCGCCGCTGGGATTTTTTTTTTCCATGACAGTGGCGGGGAGGAAAAGCCAGAAACTAATTTACACGAGATCAAAAGCATGAAAGAGTACTTCTGTGGAGAAATGATAAGCCTTCAAGGCCACTGCCAGAGCCCCAGGACAGTGCTCTGGTCTCAGCCATGTGGACACTTTCGCTGACCACCTGTGTCCATCATTGTCCAAGAGACGAGCCACGGGGATGCTTTAACGGGAATGCCAGAGCAGCTGATAAATGGAGAGCAACGGTGAGGAGGCAGATAAACAAAAACACAGCCGAGATAAGAAGTGTGGGGAGGCTGGCCGCGTGCTATCGCGCAGGAAGTAATTTTCATACATTACACTTCAAAAGGTTGAAGCCATCAGTGTGTGCGTGTGTGTTGTGTTTGTGTGAGGGTGTGTATGTGCGAAAGCGGGACAACAAACAAAATTGATTGCTCGTGATCATTGTGGAGGTGCAGTAATATTTTGTTAGCTCTATTATCAGGGCACTGTGACTCTGACCGATGACCCTTCTTTTTCTTAGCTGCTTATGATGTTGGAGACGGAGACATTTTTAAGCTAATTTACCTCTTTAACTCATTGGGCTGCGAATCTGTCTGAATAATAGAGTCAGCTTAGAGCTTATGATCTTAATGTGAATTCAAACAAGCATGTCATAATCACCTCTCAGCACTTGCTTTTTTTTTTCTCTCTCTTGCTCACGATTCACAGCATTACACCGGTTATGATCTGTGTTTTGGACACTGTTCCAGACGTGTTTAATGCCGCTCTTTCAAAACAACGGCATATTTTGTCTGTTTCCGGCAAATTGTCCGTAACTGTACTGCAGCCGTCCTCATCAGACAAATGTCCACATCAACAAATGCAAGCAGCTTATCATGACCCATATTCTTATTCTTGTTAGGCGACACTGAAGCAGCAGTGCAGGCTGCAACTAAGGTTATGTACCTAACGCAGGAACAAAGACAACTCAAATTATCATTCTGATTGCGGTGTAATGGCTGTAGTTAAAAAGTTCCCTCCTAGACTTCACTTCTATTATGCTAATTGGTTTGTCTGGATGTTTCATGGAAAAACAAAGGTCAAATCACAGCACAACCAAGAGCCCCACTGATGGAGAAAGATAGAAACCGAGGTAAAAGAGGAGTGAGCAGACAGGCATTAACTTGATGGAGAGCATTGGTGTTGTGTCAAAGTCTGTTCCTCCATCAATATGTGTTTCCCCTCACCACTGGGACTCGAGACATTTCAAAACCAGCACTCTTTCTTATAGATCAGTAAGAAACAAAACCTGACTTAATGATAATATCCTACTTATTAATAAACTCGCTGCTTCCAACTGGGATTCTCATGGTTGTTTTTTGCTTTGGAATGTAGCCAGGCTGCAAGCGGTAGCCATGTTGCTTAGGCTGTCATTGCATCAACAGTAATATACCACAGGGAAACACTAGGAATAGGAGCAGTTGATAGATTGTTACTTAAACCCAAACCACGATGTTTTCCTAAACATGATCCAGTTCTGTAGCTTTAGTGGCTGAACCTGACCAAACTGCCACCGGATGATGAAGGTCCATTACGCCTGGTGCTGGCACTCTGCGACAGTCGTGCCGTTTTGGGAAGAGTGAGGTGTGTCATTGTGAGGATGTGTTGCTGTATATGTGTATATGTTGCTTTTTTTTCCACTTCTATTTTCTAGGGATTGAGTTGTACAATTGACGTCATGAAAATGTCATGCTGAATCACAAACAAGCAACTTGTGAGTGTTTTTGAAGAAATATTTATCGTATTTTCCACTGTGGCATTTACACTCAGAGAGTGGCAGGCTTTCATGCACATAGCAGCATATTACCGCATCTGCAGTGAATCAATATAAGGTAACGGGTGTCAATGTAGACAAAATGTGCCATTTTTAATCTTTCAGATTTTCTTTGCTTCTGACCACTTTGCCACGCCGACTGCTGGCATCTGTGGAGCTGAAGAGATACAGAGAGCAACTGTGCAAGAAAAGAAATTTCCGAACCACACAGGTGAAACTTTTCACCTTAACTCTGCCCGTGTCGCTCATCTCTTTTCCTCAGCACTCTGAAGTCCAATCTCAGCCCCCTTGTGTAAACTCTGCAGGAGCTCTGGCTCCAGCTGACAATTCCACAAAAGACTTTCATCAAAGTGAAAGTCTGATGGCTCTATTTGAAGGTGACATTAAAAAAAAGCATTCATCCAAATATGCAAAAATATGAAAATTAGGTACTTATTAAGCAGCAGTGAAAAGAGGCTCAATACTTTTTATGATTTCAAAAAGTCTCCATGTGAAGTATCCGTCTATCTGGGACAGCTAGCTATAAATCTTGATCATGGTATTTGGCGCGGTTGATTAAATCTATTAAAGGTATTTATCAACTTGAGCACAATGATACTGAAATGAGAGTTCAATTTCATAATGAAGGTTTCATAACAGTTTATCTGTGCAGACTCAGGGGAGCTAATAGGGAAGAAGCACATTTATTAATGCACCTGTCTTCAGTCATTTACTGTGACCTTAAATTTCCTATCCTGGAACGTAATAGAACGACTGATAAATGTAGAAAACACGCTGCAGTTTATCAACCTTCACATGACCTGGTGGTAAACCTGCCATAATTGACAAATGTCTAAGAATGGTTATTTTTCAATTCTGAGGGCTGCTATCGCTGCGGCGCTATATTTCAATTAACTTATCTAAGACCCAATGGAAATGTGCCCATAAAAGGGAGGACTGTGTCATTAAAGTGAATAAAAGTACTATTATCCAGCTGCGGATAATTACATTACCAAAACCTGTCACGGTGCAATTCTTATTTAGTTATGTGGTGTTATTTAATTTAATTTAATCGTCATTTGACTTTGTGTGAGTGTCTCGCCTTTTTATTCAAATGCTCTATAAATGTGCTTATTAACAATTGGAGGTGATCCCCTCAGAAGGGACGGTGGTACACGAGCAGCTCCGGGCCACAGTTCATTTTGACTTCTGACACTCGAGATAAAGAATCCAGGTGTGAGACGAGGAATGCTGATCTCTCTCGCAGCCGTCCCTCTGATAGATACCATCACGGCGCCCTTAAGCGGAGCACCAGCTTTTAACTCGTACAAGTGGAGCAATTTGGCTCGGCTGTAGCGAGCTAACGTCAGCTCATGGCTCATTCAGTCGCAGAGTGGACCGGGACTTTGGATCAAAGGGGGAGTCACTGTGGACTACGGGCCCGGCTCAACTGGACTTTGCGGCCTGAGAGTGAATCAGGGGCTAGCTGGTTAGTTATGCTAACATGCTAACTTCACTGGTCACAGATAGTTAAGATAGATAGTTCTGGTCAAATCTTTGAAATTGCTCCTTTAAATGTGAGACTACAGCCTGCAGGCAGTAGGCAGGCAGTTCTCTCAGCTCGGGGGAAATTTCTCATCAGTGAGCTTTAGAGGGATTGGGTCACTTTTGTTTCCATCATTGAGACGAACAGCCCTCTCTAGTGCCAGTGTTTGGTTTGACCGCTCTGGGCTCCTGTAGAACCAGGGCAGTACAGCATGGCAGAGGACCCACCTCCTCTGTAGATATGAAAGGCTTGGTCTACTATAAGGATGATACAGTCAGGTGATTATACATCATTAAAATCATAATTATGAATATGATATTCCTTTATTAGGACCTTTTACAGTCATCACATGAGAGGGATACAGTCTGTGATCTAATGATCTAGTTAGTAATGTACACAAAGCATGTAAAGAGATGCCATTACTAATACTTGTATGTACACTCCTCTATGAAAATCCCTCTGTGCAGTAGAACAGAGACTAACTGGAACGTCTTGCTTCTTACGCTACGAGAGGCTGCGGTAAAATAAATGGACGTTGGGTCAGTCGGTTCCACCGAGCTGGTTAGAAGATCGGTGCAGGTTAACGGGAGGCGGCCACGCGGGTCAGCAGCGGGTCACGCTGTGGTTTTACTACGTGACAGGCTCAGGGAGGTCGCGTGGTTTGATCGATGAGCTGACTGAGGCTGCTTTATTCGATTCATAAACATCTGATCAGCTACACGGCTTCTAGCTCATACGACAGAGTGAAACAATGTGTAAATAATGTTTCTCAGATAAAGCCTCCATCATCATCATCATCATCATCAGCGCCTTCATACTAAAAGGTCCTCCAGTAGCAGCAGCAGCAGTAGCACTTTCTTCAATAAAGCCACATTACAGAAACACCGTATTTGTTTCGTCATTAATACATCTGCCAGTGAAAAACCTTTTCCGAGAAATTGCTTAAAGACCGTACCAGGAAGGAGCGGGAGCCATTACTCGAGAACTATAAAGCTGCTGGATCAAACAGAGGTGCCGCCATTAACCCAGGAGTAGGCGTATACAGCTGCGGTCCCTGTAGAGAAATAGCCAGTTAGGAATGACAGCTTTAGACCTCTAGCCAGTGTGGTTTTATCGCCCATAGTGGCCAGAATTATTCATTCTATTCAACCAGAACTGTCAACTAGTCTAAAATTTGTCTATCACCGTTTAGTAAAGCCTTTAGTCCAGGGCCTGCCATTTTGTCTATTTTTACCATTGAACAAAAGGCTCCAACCTGCAGATACTGAAGATCGGAGCGGCTTTTCAAGCTCACTGCACTTCCACAGGTAACATTAGTTTGCCTGTGTGCGTATGTCATGATCTATGCACGCCAGAAGATGTTACGACGGCGATTCAGTCGTTGCTAATGTTCCTCGCAGAACATCTTGTAAAAAAAACATATTTGACATGGTGTCATATTTTTTAAAAAAAAGGTGGCCGGCATTAACAGAACAGGTTCATACAGTGGGGAGGAGCAGCCAAACAAATGTGTTCAGGGCTATTAGAGGCAGAGCAGTCCCATGTAGGCACCTCAGTGTGAAAGTGGGAAATCAGCTTTTTATAGGCAGTAATTTTTTATCGATACAACATAAGGTGTCGGGTAATGTCACTAGCAGCTGGTGCTCAGCACCAGCTGCGGCTGTTAACTGAGAATTGCCAGAGATATCTGAACAACTCCTTTCAAACATGGAAGCTATCGTACCGACAATAAAATGACAGACTCAGTGCCTGCACATTTTCAATTAAAAACTCTCAGTTCAAAACAGGTCTTGCTGAGAGGGGGCTGGAACATCTTTGTTAGCGGGTAACTCTGATGAACACTAATTGAGAGCGAATATGACTGTTAAAAGCTTATTATACAATATGAAATGAAAGGGCAGTTCAAAAGTAACAATCACCTTAATTAAATCAAACCAACAGCTAATCATCTATATTAATATATCTAATTGCTGATGCTGGGACTTAGTACAACCCCTTTTATGAGCTCCTTGTGGGTGATATCTTGACAAAGAGTCCCCTCGACAGCCGCTGCATGAAGTTGGACCACGCGTGTGGCGTCCGTAGCCTCTTGGAAACTTAATTCATCATGAGCCAGATTAATCAAGTTAATAAATTGAGCCAATTATCCCAGTGCTGGCCCCATTACTAACTTATGTTAGCTGACAGCTAGCTTCAGAGTGATGGACAAGGAGCTATATAATGAATTTTAAACCATATTGTATAAGTGTTGAGTGTGTCGCAGCGTCGCTGATTGAGCTCCAGCGATGCCGTAAGATTCCCCGCCGAAGTTTCTAATGAGCGCCGCATCATTAGGGAGGATAAGAGTGAATAAGATGCTTTCAACTATATGAACATGTTTTTCTGTTCTGCAGTATGGAACATACAAAAACCAGTAATACAGTGCGTAGCATAAATTAATTAGTGGTTGTGTGATTTAATGCAGCGGTGATGAAACTTTTCTCCGTGGACAGGCAAAATGAAATCAAACACATATTGTATGGTGTCAAGGCCAATAACATAAAAATGGTGAATACCATAGAGGGCATCTAAGATGGCACTGTATCATGTTTTATCTACTATAGAGGCATCTGAGAGGCATCCCAGGGGTGGGATTGCCTGCTGTACTCAGATTATCAAAAACAAGCATTTTACATTTTACCCCACACATTTTTATTCTTCTTTTTTCTCACTAGAAGCATCTGCCAGGTCAATTGGCGCACAAAGTGAAAGTTCTTTGTAGAAACTTTCAGTTAATCCTGAATTCTTCTGCCATATTCCAATTTTCACCTAAATGTTTTTGCTTTTCACACGTTCTGCCACTGAAGAACTGTGACAATCCAGTTAACTAATGTCAGTTAGCTCACCTCCTGAGCTGTCACCTTTCTCATTACTCCTCTGACACGGTCTCCTCCCGGCCACATACAAAAAAAAAAAGCCATCAACATCTTTTCAAATTTTCTTTTTTGTCATCCGTGCCCATAGAATTGGATTCCGCTCTCACAAAGCCAGAGTCATTGGCAAACACTTACAGCTGATAGCTCACAGGGAACAAAGAGCTCAAAGCACCGTCATCAGTTTTTTTTTTTTTTTCAAGGAAGTAGATTCTGGTAGCTCGAAAAGACACCAGCAGTTACAACATAACATGAAGTCGCACTGCAGTGCCATTATTACGAGCATCAAGGTCATTTTGTATACACAACGAGACTGTGAGTGTGCTGAAAGGAACTTAGACCAAATAAATCTCTGTTAAAGGCCGAAACATTCAAAGCACAGCTTGTGCTTTTAGATCCACTTTAGCAGTGCTGCTATCACATCACTCTGATTATGCTGAAAAGTGAAACATGTCCAAAGTGGGCCATAATGTGGACTAGCTGGATGTCAAGACAGTCGTGGGCTTTGCATTGGCAAAGCATTTTGATCTCACGAGGGAAAACGCGGTCCACATGGACTTACAGTAATGTGGAACTGGGTAAAATATGACGGACTCATACGAGTTCACAGTAAGCCCTCATGGGCTGCCTTTAAGAACCTATTAGCCAGCATTTTGTCAGTCACCACTTAAAGTTGGAGCGGTGGCAGTTTGGAACAGATAATTAATAAATTCGACGAAGTATTCTCAACCGTGGCTAACTCACATTGGGCTGACAGGGACTGACTCGCTGTGCAGCTCCTCATTCTGCTCATGGAGCCATTTGACTGGACAACAGTTGTCCGTTGAGGTTTGATCTGCTGCAGGACCTCCTGCTCTTCCTGCCCTTCCTGAGACAGGATGAACATGCCGTCATGTCTGTTGAGCGAAACACACGAGAAAGAAAGGAGAAATAACAAAGACGGAAATGCAAACACAATAACGAATGTAAGTTGCGACAGTCATGTTAACGGCTCTGTGAGGCTGCGCACAGGCACAATGGTGTTCTCAGCTAGATGATAATATTACCATGATGCAATGCTTTCAAATACAATGCTTGTATGCCGATGTTCAGCACGTGTAGTGTTTAGCTCGTTAACAATCTCAGCCTAGTGCGCTAGAATCACAGCTAAGACTGAGGAGCATGTCATTGGTTTAGCAAATATTTGGTCATAAATGTATAAGACAAATTAAAATCTGGAGCTGATAAGTGTGCTAAATGAAAAGTCCAACTGGTAACAGACACATTTTGTTGTTTTAACGTGTCATTATGAGTGTGGTGTTGATTGCACAATGTAACAGCTATAGAATATTGACACCATCTGCGTTTCGATTTGTTCCCTTAATGACGCTTTCTCTTTGAACTAATTGCTTCCACACAACGTTGTCTTCCAACGGGCACGACGTCTCCCAGGAAAACCAAGGCTGACTGACAATTCAGTCAGGCTGGCAGCTTGGCACCATTTCTATCTGCTTTCACATCCTTATAGTTCTATAAATGGATGGATAAACTCACGTGTTGTTGGCAATGGCAAGTGAGGAAAATGGAAATTATCCAGTTGTCTGTGCAAGTGGTGCCAACGATGATACCACTTACAAATGCTAAATGGTTGAAAAGTTGTCTGTTGTTTATCACAGTTCATCCTGAGTGGGACATGAATGTGTCTTCAACTACACAATCAGTCCATCAGTTGTCTGTATATTTCAATCTGGACCAAAGTGGTGGATCATACAATGAACTGTAGGTCACAGGTAGCTATCAGAGCTAAAAAATGAATGAAAATGAATAAAACTTTTTTTGTCATTTTATTATCAAATGATTAAAAAAACAGAATATCAATTTTATTATTCAAAAACAAGCACATTTTTTAATCAATGAATGATAATTATTACAACCAGCTGAACCCTACTGAGCCACTATTCACCCTTTGAACCGTTAATGGAGGATAGCAGATGTAATTTCAATGATGCATGACTTATAACAAAACTCCCCTCGGCTATAGCCGACCTCTGACTGACCAGGCTCTTCGCCTCCGTCCATGCTGCATTCATCCATATATTCAGTCAGTGTATGTGTAAAGCTAGAGCTTCACTATCTGTGAAGCTCTCCTGTAGCATGGCCAGTATACTAAACAATGTCATATATCATACTTTATATTCTGGCAGGGTGAATAACCCTGAACGCATCGTAACCTGTATTATACAAGCTGCCCGCTGATGTCCCCTGATGTCTTTATCCGTGTCAGTCTGTGTCGACAACAAGGAACTGAGACGACATCAAGTCTCTGACAGCTCGTGCTAGCAAGAAGATATTAACACTAACGTGGTAGGCCTGGGAATCTCTGGCAATTTCATGATTCAGTTAGTTTCTACTACAGTAGTCATGTTTTCAAATGTTTAATTGGCTCATAATTAAATGAGTTGCTGTCAGTTTTGTAGTGAAAATCTGCATCTCTCAATATTTATTTTCATTTGTTACGTGAACATTGTATTTGTATTTGATTGTGATAACAGCAACGCTACATGAGCTTGGCTCCACCTGGCTGAGCTACTAGCATGCAACAGCTAATAGACAACATCTGGTGCACTCCCAGGGAAAAGCTGCACATCAACCAAACTTCCTGTCATCATCCTGGTTCTTGTTCTTGTTCTGATATTTCCTGTTTTATTTTGAAATTGTGCCCTCATGTGTCGCGTGTCGCTGTGTGATTTCCCTCCTTCCAGTGTTTTTCCGTTCCTTTCCCTCACCTGAACTTTCCCCACCTCACTCTTCCCCTCGTCAGTGTGTGCTCCTTTGTGCTCCTCTTGTCTGTGTCAGTTCGTTTCTGTGTTCAGTGTTTCAGCCCAGAATCCTACAATGCTATCTAGGGTTTCTCAGTTTGGCCTCACAGTATGTACTAGTTTGTAGTTTGTTGTGTTTTCATTGATTTGCACTTTCAGTTATTGTTTTGTTGCTGCTTTGTGTTTATGTCCTTTTGACTCATTCTTGGATTCTTGGATTCACCTTTTGTTTAATAAAGTTCACCTTTGGGTCCCTACCTTTATGTCATAATTGTAACAGTACCCCTACAAATAACCTCACCTTTATCGTTGTTCAATCCAAAATGTGCCCAGATCCCTGCCAGTCTTGAGGATGAACCACAAGATCACTCTAGCACGTGTGCCCTGTTGACTGCAGGGGTGGCAATACTCCCTTGTAGCTGAGTTCCTCCTGTTTTAAATCGATTCAGAATAGTAGAGGATAACAATCACTGCACTTCATTTCTGTCACCCACCCCTTTAATTTAAGATTTCCATTTTAATTTGCTTTTTTGTGGCTCTGCGTTTGCTTTTAGCACCGGTCCTTACCTTTTGAGCAGTTGTAAATGGAAGACGACGGAATTCTGAAAGCCAGAAACATCAGCGGTCGGCTAAAGTGATAGTTCAGTCATTAGTATCGATCAGCATTGCAGACCCTCACGTACTATGGCCATTTTAGTGCAACAGACAGGTGAAATCTCACTCAGTGCACTTATAATAAACCCTGTGACACAAATGGTGAAATCCAGAGTTGACAGATCGCAGTGTTGGTCCCAACCTTAAATGCCATTTTTTGAGTCTCACAGAAAGTCAGTGACACTAAATCATCTCAAAAAACGTACGACTGGATGAATGCATTTTTAAAGCCTTTCCAAAAAAGCCGGACACACAATAGCTCATTTTGACCCAGCAGTCTGTGGGCACATCGGCGGTGTCGGCCAGACAAATGTGATCCTGAGAGAGTTCTTTTTTTTTCCTCTGCTCCTTCCTCTTCTCTGTCAGTCGTATCAGTGGTGTCGGACAAAGCGTTTCATCTGTTCAATCCTTGAAGAAGACACTGCGATGCATCAGTGTTTCCCAGCCACCAAGTCGCTGCACACTCTTTTCCCTCAATAACATGCTTGTCAAGTGTATCTCCACCCCTCAGCCTCTCTTTTCCTCCCCCCCATGGTGGTTTGTAAGCAAACAAGACAATGCTGTGAATGGAGGCACAGTGCTCCAGGTTAATGTACTTCATTAGAGGTTCAGTTTTGCATGTCTGGCTTAATTTAACGGGCCGGAAAGCCTTGGGACAATTCTTCTGACATTTCAAGAATGCCAGGCGGAGGCATAGGAGGCTTATGTTTATGTGAAACCACGGAGGGAGAAGAGAGAAGGGCCGCAGCTTACTCTGCCTGTTAATGACGGTTCGCAGCCTTAGGAGACAGGATGCAGACGGACCGAGGGAGCACACAGCTGGAGTGGAGGCGGGGGGAGGGAGGAAGAGGGGATGCATTGCAAGGTAACGCTCTGCCAGGAGGGGGGTCACATCCTCCATTCACGGCAGCGGCAGTCATTCATACAGAGCTCCCTTGTGGCGTACTAGTTTGGGCTAAACACACTTGTGTCCCCGATAATGCTCTACAGTAAACATGCACGCATACAGAGGAGACATGGATAACAGACGAAGAAAGAAATACTATTATTCATCATACTGCACATGCAAAAGATAAGGCAATGTAAATATTAGATGTGTGTGTTTCTGACACAGATTTCTATGTTTGGCAATACATGCAGTGTAAACATATGCACATATTCACTCATTTATTGAACGCAAACTCAAATAAAGAGCTGGGGTATCTGTGAATACACAATAAATCTGTCGGGAAGCTTCACAGATAAATAATGATGGCAGATGAATAATAATAATACTCGCTGTTTCTCTGATGCCACTGGGATTAATCAACAGACTAATTGTAAAACTCCGCCTCCTGAAAAACACACTGACATGTTTTCGGAGCAGCAGCTGACATTAGCCCAGGTATTATACAGCCTGCGCCCCTGGGGATTTGCCATTATTAATACAAATGAAGCAGCCTCATTGTAGCTGTGAAAAAAAAATGTGCAATGAAGAGCTGTCATTGTTGTCATTTCCTTTTAACGATTGTAGTGACCACGAGGCGAGCAGAATGGACTGGAAACAGCAAAATAATGGGTGCAGGCGATGCAGCAAAAAAAGGTCATCTTAACAAATTGACAAACCCCAGCTGGATAAAGAAGCTAAGGGTCGCTTAATGGCTTACACATGGTGCCGTCCTGCGAAGGAGAACCGGCTCATTATTTCCACTGAAGGCAAATGTTATTAGAGTATCGCAATGTCCTCCAGACGGAGCGACCCCTCGATCAATACGGGCCAATTTCTTGTGATGTGTTTATTTCTAGAATCTCATTTGTGCGTTGTTGTTTTGTTTTGTTTTTAAAAGACGCTGCAGCCGGGTCGTTAATGATGATGTAAATGTGATAAACATGATGTTTAACTGAAGTCGTATGAGAAGGAATCCAGAATCCCTGCAGTGAACACAAACATGAGGACACGGTGTTTCATGGTTGCATTGTTTCAGGAACGTGATCTTCCAGGCTGTATTATTCATGACCTTGAAGAAAATAGATCATTATTCTTTGTTTATGGGCTAAAATCATGTTGGACATCATTTTTATTGCATGGCGTATCGATTCAATAAAACTTTATTGAACTGTATCTAATTTATGCACATTTTTGTGGGCCTATTTTATTTAATTTGCAGGAACCTAACTAAGTACATTTTTTTTCAGTTGTCGTGTATTTCCATATCTGCTGCTTTATACCTTCACTCCACTCCAGTTTGGAGGCAAGTACTGTAATTTCTTTCACCTTTAGTTACTCGTTACTTTGCAGATTAGAGTACATGACTCATCAGAGCAAAAGTTGGACAGAACAGCAAAACATTGGTTCTGCTAATTTGAAAAATACTGAATATCAGATCTGATCATCGGACTGGATGATGATCAGTTGTTTTCCTGTGTACAGATGTAAATATATGCATAATTTACATTTAATTGAAGTGCCTACTATAGTTGTGTACACTTATTATAGACAGAAAATTACTTTTCTTTCTACATTTTAATATCAGATACTTTATTTGTCGGGGCTACTTTTACTTTTACTGTAGTAATGTTTTAACACAAAACCAAAATGTGACTTTTACGTCATTTATTTGTACTACAACAGTTTGTAGAGTTGAAATCAATGACTCGTGACATCTCTCTTTGAAAATATTTTTGTTTGTTACTTATTTTAGTTTCAATAAGTTACAGCGTTTAAATATATTCCTTAAATTCCCACAAGAAACCTGGAAGGTAAAGGGGACATTTTGGTGAATTAACATTTGTGTATGTGAAATTTACCAAACATGACTTATACGTTCACACCAAAGTCAGTGTTCAAAGTACAAGATGACATTTTTACACAATAAATAATTTCCCAGCTATCTGTCTGACTTCTTCTTCCAGTGATGTGTGACGACTGTTTTTGGGACTCTCCTGCTCTTTGCTGAGCGGTCTGCTTCTAGCGCCCGGGCTAACGAGGACTTCACGGTGCGCGAGGTTCACAGGATGACTTCACACAGGTGAGTACGTCCGCTATGTTGCCTGGCAGCCTACCATTGTGACTGTGTGCACTTGGCTGTGTATAAAATGGGTTAAACTGTTTACATGTCTGTGTCGTCTGCTGTCATTTCATCTCAGGAGCCTAATGTTGCTTTCTGCACCCGCCGTGGTGTCCGCAGCCTTCTTCAGGCCTATTTATTGTCGGTCATTTGTGTTTAATTGACTGTGTTCTGCCCTCTTGGCTGAATAATTCTGAGGCTATACAGAGCAAAGCTGTTGTATAGGCCTGTTTATAAGTGGTATGCACAGGCTGCAACATCCGTCTGCACCAATTTACTGTGTGACTGGACATGAGGCCTCGGTGGCAGGGGGTCGTTCCACTAATGTTCTTGGATTGACTTTAAAGCAACGTGATGTAACTTTTTTTTTAAAACAGTCCTATCTGAATACAGAGAGAGGTAATGCCTCATTATACTAAACAAAAGCTACACTATGCTGCTACACACGCACACACACACAAACACACACTAGATATATGCCAATTTTCCACTACCACTTTTGGCCACGCCGAGTCAAACCGAGCCGCGCTGGTTTGCTTTTCCATCACCAGTTTTACTGCCACATGCCGGCGATGGACCTGTCCCGGAGCAGGGCCAAGCCACGGCCGCCCCGCCTCCAAGCGGGCCGCTGTGATGTCTCACGGCTGCAGCAAACCCGTAGGAAGCACCCATCTCCCCCTAAAATCGATACTTGGCTCACATTTTTGCAGGAAACCTGAGAGAGAGACGTTTTCAAAAGTCTGCATGTGCAGCTCTCAGTGCTTTTGTAGCTACTTACTGAATCTCTTTAGTCCGTCTCGTCCTGTTTGTTCTTTTCAGACATCTGCTGTGTTTTCTGTTTCATCGTGTTCACTTTCAGCTGTTTCACGTCTCATGTTTTGTTACTGCTGGTGAAAACACAATGTTTCCTGTGATGCTGCTTCATAATAAAAGCTTTCAGATGACAAAATAATGGGATGCTTTTATTGTGAAGAAGTCATGGTAAATTAAGTGTTTGTGACTGAATTAGGGGAGCAACTTTGTTAGCGGTAATTCTTCGATAGTACTGCGAAGATTCAGGCAGGTGGCCCGGTTGTGATGGAAATGCAAAACTCCTGCAGCACCGTGTCAAACCGAGCAGAGCCAGGCCGGCAAATGTACTGTAGCAAAAGTGTGTCTATCTACGCTGTCAGCTGACTCACTGTGTGTTGTATTACGTGTCTGTTTAGTCTGCTTTAACTTCACCAAGTATTCTCGTAGCTACTGTTGCTGTTCATGTAGGGTTTTCTACACAAGCCGGATGCCTTCACGTCAGTCATTTAGCCTCGGGAGGAGATAATCAAGATTGCACCAGCTCAGAGACCTTCCTTCCACCTCTCCTGTCAGCTTATCTGCTGTTGGGTTTAGTGCTGTTTACAGGGACCCCACCGCTCCTCCCAAAGGTTTTTTTACTGTCTGCTGAGACACAGAAGATCCTCACGGGTCACTTTGTGCCAACTCGCCGTGAAGTCAGACCTTTTTTTCCAGTTAATGTTGTGGATTTCTCAAAAACATTGTGTAAAAACTTCTGTTAAATTCATGTGATCTTGCAAATACTTAAAGCTCTCCTCCAGTTATGAATTTTATGAAAGTGTGGTGTTCAGAGCTAATTGAATCATTTATGTGATTCTTTGTTTGGGTATTCTTAACCTCACCAGCTGCTTATTTTTCACTGGATTGTGTAGAAATTAGACCTGATTATACAAGAAATCTTAAGGATAATTTACAACATTATTCATTTAAACAGTTGTTGCAGAATATTTACAATTTATCCAAATGAGGAATCTTTTATTTTCAAAAAATTCAAATATTTCTTTAAGTTTTCTCTTTCTTGCAACAATATCTTTATTCGGTGCAGTGTCAATACAGACGTACCACATCTGGAAGTATTTTGGGCTTGTGTTTGAGTGCCACCGATCTTTCTAAATAAAAACCCATTTTGTTCGATATGTTGAATGTATATTGTTGCAAAACTATATAAGCTGCAATGGTTTTATTTCATAGGTATAGATTTGTACTGTGTTAAAGCCAAGTTTTTCTATCTGACTTAACTCCATAAAGCCTGTTTTTCTTCGTGTTCATTAAATGTGCATGTTACAGCCTGTCATATCTTGGTTTGTTGCGTACTACTCGATGATGCTAAATTTAGCATGAGTTTCTTCATGTAGCGGTTGACCTTTTTCTTGCTGTTTGGCATTTTGCATGGATAGAACTTTGACACTCTTTGTTTGTATAAAGTGGTGAAATATGGACGGTCATGTGATGTTATTGACTGGATCGGTTTTGCAGCATATTTCCCCCGAGCCCTCTTCGGGTTTCGGGGATGATCTGACGCTCGCTGTAAACAGGTGCGTTGTATTTTCTTTGTTCAGATGTAAACACTGTCTCACACTCAGCCAAATCACGACCCAGTTATCACCTCCCGCTAATATTTTGGCTTTGAGTGGAGTCACATTTTCTGCACACACGCGTGAAATATCCAGCTGCACATTAAAGAAACATTTCCACTTGGAGCACTCGGTTTATGTGACAGCCTGCTTTATTATTCTGCACATCGTAATTACGTCTCAACTGCTGAGCTCATGTACTGCCGCTGCTCTCGCTGCCAAACTTACGATACACCGATAGTCATCAGACTTTTGAAGAAGAGATTTTCTGCCGCATGGAATGAAATTGTTTGGTTTTCAATCTGTGTAACTATCTGCTGCATAGCTGACATGCCTTAACCTGCTGCCGCATAGCAAAATCTGTGCCGGGTTCAGATTTATACATCTCATTTCACTGGATAGTAAATTCTCTGTAATGGTCGGAGGAGCTTTACTGAGAAACAGTCACAGTACTTTGGATTCTGCTTTATAGTTGGCATCCGGCTCTGTTTTTACTCTGGTTATGGGGATTTAGTTTATGATCATGACTTCTCAGTCTCTGCTGTGCTGAGCTCTGTGAATATTTGCTGATGGTGACAATGTCAGACCTCCAATATCAACTCTACAGTACTCGCATAATAAACCCGCTCTGTTAGAATTGGCTGACTGTCCCAGAGCTCCCCATCCAAGAGGTCACATGATTTCACCTGAGGGAGGAAAAACAGCACAAACATTACTTCCTGGAAGGGACACCCCCCCTCGAGGTGCAATCACTTGACCCAATACAGAGGCTACACATGTGGCCGTCCTCCCTGGATTCATCTTTTTAACCTCAAGATCGTTACTCTATTTTTTTTATTTACTATTGCACCCAGTTTCTGATGAGATTCTGGTCCTGTATGAATTGTTTTTTGTTGTCCGTTTGCAGAGCTGAAAGGTTCCCCTGGTCTGCATGTTGACGTGTTCTTGGGCAAGATACTAAAACCCAAAGTGGTCCTGATGTGCTGGTCGGCACCTTGCATGGCAGCCACCTCCATCAGTGTATGAATTGCTGTAAGTCACTTTTGGACAAAAGCTTTCGAAAAAAGTAAATGTAAACATCCTGTTGGACTTTCGAAATAAAGGTGTTCACTGATAATTTCCATAGTATGACTTTTTGGAATGTTATTAACCTTGTCAAATGGTCATGGTTTGGTTCGGGTCAGGACGAGATCCTTGTCCTCCTTTGCGTCAAAGTAACGCTATGTAGCTCACATCACCTAACACAAGTGACAACAGACATGTCCAGTTATTTAATTTACGTTACATAAATCAAATACAGTCACTCCTGACGTTTGGTCACAAACCCTGGTCTCCCATGAATGACCCACCTCCACCAGCCACTGACTCGGACTTTCTCGCTGCACTTGAGGGGCGTTTCAAGAGTTGACACCAGAGGAGGAACTACAGTGTCAAACTTTGTAGCTCAGCGCCGCTAACCAGGCTGCTAGAATAGACATGTCAACAGGCTGACAGCACACATACTCACTCAGAAGAAAACTCCCCAAAAATGAAAAAATACAATTAAATTGCTCTTTCTTTTGCACTTGGACTCCTGCTTCATCTACCTCAGGCCACCCACTAGCCATGTCATTCTAACAAAAGTGACAGACTAATAATGGATTGCTATTATTAGGTCTGTTTTTAGTCCTGAACTTATCACATTTGAACCCCTCATCGCTACCTTGGTGACTGCACCTTGTCTCTATGTGGGCGGCTGTGTGTGCTGTGAATACAGAGCTGAGGTAATCAGATCTGCTGTGTGAGTGGAGGATTTCCAACCGCTGTTTCATATCATATTGGCTCTGGGTACATTTTGCCATTTGACAGCATTTTTTTAATCACACTGGACACACAAAAATGGGATTTTTATTCGCATTGATATTTGGATGCTTTTAACCAGTTTTGGCAGTGACTGGGCTGCCATTGTGACAGACTCACACACACACACACACACACATTTTGGAATAGAAGAAAATAACAAAATACATAAAAGGATGTTCAGCTCATTCAGTCCACGAGTAAAGCTGCCATTAAAAACTGATTTTCATGAGACGACTGACAGCATCCACTGCTTCGACTCAGAGGTCAGCACACGAAATCGTCCGATCTCTTAAAGAAGAATAGCTAATTTCTTAAAGAGCACATTTTAAAATGAATTGCACATTCCGACTGCCACGTTCACTCCGATTGGAAAGAATCGCAGCTTCGAGTCTTCAGTATGCAGATGCAGCCGTCTCGCTGGTGTTAAGATTCGTCTTGTTCTTCGGCAGCTAACATGAAGCTCTTGTTAAATCTCCTCCGGAACCTGGAAGAGGAGAGTGTTTACTCTGTATTCCTGCTACTCGGTGGTATTTGAACAACAAGGTCATCCTGATTTCCATTTTGCCTCGCACAATGTAGTTCATTAATATTGTTACCGAGTCACCCAAACCAAAGTAAGTGTGGCTGTTGCACTGCATCGCTAATTCACTGTATAATATCTGATACAGCTGTAATCTGAAGTGACTTTTTAACCAAAGTTGTCAAGCAATGGTGAATATTATTATTTTTAGATGCTTCGAAGGCTGGGTTACTTCGCTTCTGCTCACTTATTTACATGCATCTTCATTTTAATTGGGCTGCTCGTGGTTGTTTCCTGCCACCAACCATCAAATCTACCGTTATTATAGCAGTGAAATGAGGAGGGATTAATGTTTAAATGCTCCAGCCCACTCTGGGTTTTCGCCGATGTTATATTTTAGCAATGGGGGCACAGACAGATCCCAAATAAATATTTTACACCCATAAATAATTCTATTTGTTTCTTCTGCCTGTGAGGAGCCGGTGCTACCTGCTTTGCAAGCTCTGCAGGCCTCTGTCACACATCCTGAGGAGTACGTGCGACGACTCAGACTGCTTCTCCAGTTTAGAGTGCAAAGTCAACAACGAGGAAACAGACGGCTTATTCTGCAGTAAAGCGATTGAATATATATTACCCTGAGGGCGTTCTCTGTTGTTTATTTGGCTTCAGTTTCCATAATGCGGCCATTATAGCACTTCATCATTACGAATAGTAACTTAAATGGCGAGAAAGTCACCTCCATAATGCTATATAATGATGGAAATCATATTTCCCATGCTGTTTCTGAATTAATTAGGGAAGGTAATGCATTACTGAGAGAGGCGGGACGAGGTTACCATCAGGGCTTTGTTTGAAAGTCTGTTCGTCACTGAGGCCTTTGTTTCCTCCTGCAGTACGTTTGAGATTTTCGTGTGGGCAATGTTTTTGGCGTACCTCGGGGAGCCGCTTTGGTCCTGCTCGCCCTGTGTGGTTGATGATACTAATGAGGTAGTTTGTGAAGATTAAGACCATTATTCTCTCATGTTGTGGTGCACAGTGAGTATGTGTTCCAGCTGCTGTATCTTACCTCCAGCTAGAACGGAGTTAAATGCTGTACTTACTTCTCTCGGAGGAGTGAAACAAGAGGGGGAACATGTCCCTTTTATTTGTTTGAATTCAAGCACAGAAAATGGTGACTATTTGTTCAGAGGGAAAATTTTTGACTCAGAAGTGAGCAGGGAATTAAATTTACTGTCTGATCTGTAGCTGACTGACTGGTGCTAACAGCAGTGTTGTATGATTCTACCAACAATAATGATGGTCAGAGCAACAATTACAATATATTCCCAATGGTCACGAGCACACGAGTCTCATGATGAAGTTGTCAGTGTTTCGGTGCATTACAGGAGCCCTGAATGGAGAACATAAAATGTGTGGGAAGGACCTTTATCAACTCCAGTTCCAGCATCTCTCTCCCAAAGTTGATCCCAGCTGGAAGGGAGGCTGAGAGGTCCCAGGGTGATGATGTGGGTAGGCCTGTCACGACAATCAATAAATCAATTAATCGTACGGTAAATTAAAATTAGCTCGATAATTTTGCCGGCCTCAATAATTGCCATTTGCATGCTTGTTTGTTTTCCTCGTGTCTCTCACGTGAACCCTCTTGTCAGTCACTTTTTGTCTCTGTGAGGAGTAGCAAGCCAGAGGTATCGCTAGTTGAGATTTGGATGAATAACAACAAAGATGGAATTCTTTTCAAAGCCGAACGCGACAGCTGCAGTGTGGAAGCACATCGGATTCAAACCAAATGACCGTGGTGAACCACTTAACCTGGACGAGCCGGTATGTCGCATTTGTTGTAAAACTAAAAACTACTAAAAGCGGCAATACAACAAACATGCATCTGCACCTAAAGCATAATCATCCGATGCAGTTTTCCCAGCTGGGAAAAAAAAAAAAAACACAACTAAAGCTACAGAGGGGCCGTCTCCGTCTTCCCAACAGGCCACAATCACTGGGGCGTTTAGTCGACAAACAAAATACAAACAGAACGGTGGAAAATGGTGGGCACTCACTGACAGTGTAGTTCGCTACATCGCTAAAGAGATGCAGCCCTTTAATACTGTCGAAAAGCCGGCATTTAGACAAATGCTGCAAACATTTGACAGCCAGTACAATTTGCCCAGGAAAACATATGTGTCACAAACGGCAATTCCACAACTGTACAGCGTGAAAGACGACATACTAAAGGGTAAGGGTTGCTGTTTTTGGTTGTGTGTAATTCAAGTGCAATTTTTGCTAACAGAGACTGAGAATCCTTTTTATTTATTGTTTCTGGTTGTTTTGTTTATTTATTTTGGAAATTTAAAATGTCTTCTTCACATTCCAATTCCAATGTTAAATATTCTTTAGAAATAAAGTTTGTTTATCTTTGAAAGAGTGTACTTGCATTATTGTGCCAGTATCATTATATTAGTTGAAAAATGGTCTCAAAACGGCAATATTATCGTTTATCGCTATAATTTCTGGGACAATTTATCTTCCAGCAAAATGTGTTATCGTGACAGGCCTAGATGTGGGTGCTGCCCACAGTGCTGGGGATGTTGAGCATCAGAGCTGCTGGGGCCTTTAGGTGGGAGCCCAGCTGCTCTGACACCTTTGCTGTGTCCCATTGATCAATGACCAGCTCAATGTCAAGGCTGAATACTGGTGATTGTTCAGAAGTTGCCAATGTGCGTGACGCTTTAGTCTGGATGGGTTCAGCCACAGTCGACTGTCTGAGTGGTACCAGCCTTACCTGCAGGAAAGGAGCAAGGTAGACCACCTTGGTGATTTGGCCGCCACAGGGTTTCCCACTCATTGCTTCGTATATCAGAAGATGGATGCCACTGATGCAGGACCTCTGTCTGGTGCACACATTGGCAGAGGACACAGGAAAGACTTCCCCTTGGCTCTTTGATCGCAAGGGCAGAGGAGGGCAACATTCGTGCACTGCACAACAAACGGGGAAAACAAACAAGGAGAGGAGATGGGACTATTAGAGGATACTGTAGAAGTTAATAAATGATGAGTCTTTTTCAGCCGAAGGCAGGTTACTCTGAGGTCTACGAGCCCTGGCGGCAAAGGCAGTGCCTCATTTCCAATGGGTTGTACTTTAAGTAACAAAAAACCTGACAGCATAACCTCAGAATCACTCCTGAACATGTTGTTTTCACTGTTTGTTTTTTTCTCCTTTTCAATTATGACGATTCCAAAGTATCAAATAATCAAACCCTGAACCATCATACTTTGAAGCTTACAGTCCGGAAAATCATCCCGGATATTCCAGTGAGATTTTAACGAGACTTCGCAAGACTTTACAAGTTCTGAGACGCCTGACTGCACAAACACCATCAGGAACTTTGAATCCATCCTGAGTTTTACACTGTGATACTGAAATGGTTAAAACAAAATATGATGCATTTCGGTTGTTTTCTTATATATTTGGAAAAAAGAATTCAAAAGGAATTGTCAAGTAGTTTCCTTAAAGCCACTGTGTGAATAGATTTATCAGTTGCATTTCACTTCTACATTGTTGATGCTACAGTATCTGTGTGTCGAGCCTTCTGAAATGATATAACTCACTGTCTCACTGCAACAGAACCACCCCTGCCAAGATGTTTTGTTGTACCTAAGACACTGTTATTGTAAACTTCATAGAAATGTCGGTGGTATAAACATGCTGCCATCGCTCATCTTCTGTCCTCAGAGACATCACGGGAAAAGGCTGCGCAGCCCCGCTGTTTTTATTTCAGCTTTGATTTCAGTTCGGCTCAAGGTTTCTCCATGTGCAGAATTTCTCGGCCTATAGGGCATCTGAGAGATGAAAGGGAATATAACTTTGCAATGCGCCTGAAGTGGATTACAAGATGTACTGGAAAGTCGTCTCTTCTGAATGAAGAGGGTTAATCTGCAACACAGCAGATTTTATCTCGCTTATCACTCCCCTAATCAAACAGCTTTCTGTAGATATGAGAAGGATCCAAGTGATGTCATTCTGCAGCGCCACGTAAAGCAAAGATCACTCGTTTACAGATAGCGCAGCTGATAGCACCAACCCACGAACAGAGAGTTAAGCTTTAAAGCTGCACCATCCAACTGTCAAGTCCTGTAGTTCTGACCTCTCTCTTTTATCCCGCAGTAATTGAAGTTCAGAAAGGAGTCTGCACCACCGCAGAAAAACACAGCAGGGGAGTCAGAAAACCAGAATGAAATGGTAGCATAAGTCCCTCCAGAAATAACCCCCATTGTCAAGCTAATTACAATGGTTGTGCTACAACCTTCAGAACAAAACATATATATTTAACTAAGTCGATGTCTTCATTACAGCAGGCGATGATAAGCTGGACTGAAAAAGATGTCCTATGCTTAGAGACTGTAAATACCCCTTGTCATCAGTTGTGGGTATGTCTAATACAGTGGGTGTTGGAGCATAACACCACCGACTTTAGTTTAACTGGTTACTAATCCCAATAACAGTGTGAGCTGTTGGTGGGAGGATGGTGAATGGTTTGAAAATCTAATGCCTTCTGCTTTTTCTCATTGGCTCGTGGCTATTCTTGTACAAAGTAGACAATAATCACACTTTGATACCAAACTGAATGTTTGCCACCGTTCCACCGGACTACAGAGCAGCTTCACTCCACAGACTGTGAGACAGCAAGTCATCTTGTCATGGAAAAATACAAGACTTATCCAACTTGTATACACAGCGTGGTGACACGGTGGTTGACACTGTTGCTAACCACCTTCTGGGTGGGTTTAATCCAGATAACTAGTTCTTCTTCTTCTTCTTCTTCTTCTTCTTCTTCTTCTTCTTCTTCTTCTTCTTCTTCTTCTTCTTCTTCTTCTTCTTCTTCTTCTCATTCCAATTAGGAATATGTGACCACATGACAGGCATTAAGTATGACCGTAATCATTATATAAAAATAGCCGATGTAGTTGAGCATCTTGCAGAGGTGTTACCCTTGTAAAAAAAATAACTAGCTATGAAAACATTTAGTCTAGAGCCATTTTCACTGGCGTTTCGTAGGAAGTCACCGTGTTTTACAAGCACCGGTTGTGCTTTAGCTCCTTTTTCATGGCTCGGGTGTCTTGGTCAGCTGTGACTAAACGTTTGCAGTGGTTACACCTGTACGCCTGCGACTTAGCCTGTGTGATTGATGCAAAAAAGCAGAATAAATACTCTGCAAAATGTCCATATTTTAGAGCCAGTGCCGCAGTATGTTGTGTGAAAACTACATTTAAAATTCTAATGTTTTTTATTGTACCTTCTATAATATTTGAGTTTGTCAAGCACTTTAAACATCAGCATTTTGTAACTTTGTAACTAAATGAAAAAAAAAACATATATTAGATAAAAAAAAAATGATCATTGTGAGCACCTACAGTAAAAAGAATCCGAATCAGAAACTCCTTTATTTGTCCCGCAAACAGGGAAATGTGAATCACAGCAGCCAAAGGACAGTTTAATATAACAATTGACACGGTAATAGTAACAATTAAACAGTATAATAAAAAGGTAAGAAGAAGAGCTAGAGCAGCAATAGAAATAGAATCTTATATACATAATATGTACAAATATAAACAGTGTGTGCAGTGTAACGATATTGACGTATGTGGCTAATCCATTGCTGGTTTATATTAGTGAGGAAGCCTTCAGGCTCAGGCAGAGGTGACAGTGTAGCTATGTGCAGTGCAATGTTCTGTAACATCAGACATGGAATTAATCCTATAATGTTTTTCTAATGTTGTGAGCCGTATGTGGGATTTGTACTGATAAGATTTGCCAGGAGGAGGATGATTGAGATACTCATTCACATAAGCTGCTAATGATAAAGTCTGTATACTGTTAACACGTGAAAGTGTCTCCTCACCGATTGGAAAAATGTATCTGAATAACATCTCATGGAGAATACAACCTCTGTGGAGAAATTAAAGCTTCACTTGATGAAATACAGCGAGGTCGTCATCCAGTCTACATGTGTGTTTTTAAGAGGTCATGCAATGAGCGATGATGCGCGACAGGAAATAAAGAATAAGCTGCGTCAAAACACGAAGAGCACTATTGCTATTCAAGGTGATTGAATGGAAGAGGAAAAGAGGATCAATGTGAACATTAATCATACAAATCTCTTGACACAAAACGTTTCCCAGAAGCTTCACCGAGGCAATCACAAGTATATTTACTCTTCCTATATCTATGTCCGTCAAAGTGTTTCAGGAGCTGTCCTCGGTGCTGAATCTCCTGACATTAATGAACCAGCTTCTATACAAGTATCGTAATTAACCGCCCATACCATCACAAAGGGAAGTTATAACTGAATGAAAAGCTGAAGAGAAATTGGATATTCGGAGTATTGAATTGAGATTAAAGAGTATCTGCAGTTCTGTGTACAGACAAACTGTTATTTACATTTTTATATTTCCGTTACCTTTGAT
The DNA here is from genome assembly GCA_963678695.2 of Diplodus puntazzo. Classification (NCBI taxonomy): domain Eukaryota; kingdom Metazoa; phylum Chordata; class Actinopteri; order Spariformes; family Sparidae; genus Diplodus; species Diplodus puntazzo. The sequence continues at coordinate 5,368,728 of OZ023162.1, read as the reverse complement.
TTAATTGACAATAGTACTGCCTCACTCTGCTTTAAATTTGGTTGTTATGTAAAGTTATTAGTCCAAATTGGATCTGTGTAGTTGAATAATCACTTACTCAGTTTTTGTTTTTTTTGTTTATTTCAATGTGAAGATTCATGTTGTCCCTTCGTTTTATGTCATAAATTCAATATCTTTGAGTTTTGGATTGGTTTGTTGTAGGGCTGCCTGATAAATCGAATTTTCATCGTCATCGCGATATGAACATGTGCGATAAACACATCCAAAGACTGCCTGACACGCGATGAATAAGAAAAATCACTTTGTTTACATGTGCCATGCATGCTTCGTGAGCATGCCAACATTTAGCCTATCAGACGGAGCCCTGGATACAAGGGCCAATCAGATCAAGCCCCAGCTAGCCGTTAGCTACCCTGACAAAATTAATCGGCATTAGTTTGGTGGCGATTGCCAGATTATGATGGCTGAGGGAGGAGAGAAAAGCCATGAACATGTGGCTGACGAAGACCTTGTGGTGAAAAGAAACAGCACTGAGTGTGTGCTGATTGTGTTAGTATGTATGTATGTATGTATGTATCCAGGAACTAGTAGGACGAACAAGTGTGCACCCTTGATCGCGCTACTTAACAGTTAAGGGAATGAGTTACGGTATGTTTTTAACTCCGACGTGAACGGGTCAGAGAGCTGTGTGTCGGGCGGTAGTGTGTGTGTGTGTGTGTGTGTGTGTGTGTGTGTGTGTGTCTCAGGAGAGACGACTTGTCACAAACACAGGTACCACCTGCAATACAATCATAAAGACCTACAGGAACAATTCAAAACTAACGTTAGCCAATCATTAACTGTATAGTTAATAATATGCACTGCAAACTTCAATATTTGTTAATTTATCGCAAGTTATATCGTCATCGCAATATTGAAAAGTGTTATCGCACATTGCAGATTTTCCTAAAACCTAAAATGTTCATTGCAGTCTAGCCCAAACTAATCAGGAGATGTATTTATAACACCGTTTTCACAGCTTGAAGAAAGACTCTCAAGGAAATAAAGATAAAAGTCTTATAATTTTTCTAGTAGGAGTGTTTTATTTTTTTTAACATTTCATACCTGTTCATTTATTCAGCGTCACTTCAGGTGCCAGAAATGAGACCCTCAGACAGTTCATTAGTCTTCTAATGTGACCTCAAATATTTGATATCACTAAGGAAATATTTAACAGTGTCAGGGCTGGTTGTCATCACTAGACTTTCACTGCTAGATGGGACGTGATGTCGGCTTCACACTGAAAACAGAGGAAATAAAATGTCCTCAACACGACAGAATGGAGAATAATGTGGAAAGCGTGAACAGATGAATAAAAACATCAAACACCGATCGGGTCTATGAAAGAACTTGCTTCACTTGTTTCTGTGTCTGAGCTGAACACACAGAACGGATTCTTCTGATGAACAAGGATTAAAAGACCAGCTGCTGTAAATGCTCTAACACTGAAGGTATATTCTATGATTTCACCAGAGTGACTTCACAGCATTTCATCATCAAGAGTGTTAAACAGTGTCACACAACACTGACACGTTGTCTCCTTATAATGTTATGACTATACTTTTTCACACATCCAGGAGATCATTTTCATTCATTTGGTGTTATTTCTGTTCATCTGATGAATGTGAAGACGTCCCAGTGTTTATTCTCCCGCTAGCTTTAGTTTAGTAGTTTGTCCATCCAGAGTAAACAGTGTACAGCTACATGAACATATTTGTTCAATCTCCTTTTGCTTGTGCTTTGGATAGAAGTACTTTTCTTCTTTTACTTAAGTTATATTTGGACAGGTGACTTTAACTTTCACCAAAGTTATATTCTGACAGGATGCCTTCACTTCGACTCAATTTACCGTATTTGCTGTGACTTTTTGGTTCCTTTCACAACACTAACTATCCGACCCCAAACGTAAAATCCAGCACTACATGGTTATGATGTCATTGTGCTGTGAATGATGTCATTCGTCAGTATTGTCCCGGCCGGTGTTTGTCAGCGTGCGGTCTCTCCGTCCCCTGACCCTGTTGATTCCTACACGAGGACCGTCCTCTTCAAAGTTTTTGTCTCTCTTTGCTGGAGCCTCTATTGTAACCGGTGACAATAGCCCCATTGTCTGCTTGGCTGGACGCTATGATTAGTAGACTCATTATATTGTCATGCTCTGGTACTCTTGTGCTCCCCATCTGCTCGCGCACACGAGCACTCTACAGACAGAAAAACTCCAAACTTCACACGGGCCTCGTTGGCACTTTTTTTAAAACCAAGATGAAGCACGGAGGGACGGCAGAGGGGGAATCACAATTAAGGATTTCTGGGTTTCCATCAGAGGAAATTCCCCCACAAACACTGTGTGTTGTTGAAACACTGTTCATGGGCGTCACACATTTTTAAAAATAAACCAAACCAAACCACAAAATTAAGGAAAAGAGAAAATTATAGTCAGCCTGCTCTTCTGAGGGCTGTTATGTTTGTGGATGGCTGACTGTGACGCGGCCCCGCGCTCTCCATCTCACCCCGCGGATCATTCGCTGTCTCTTCAGAACTCTTACAGTAGCTGTTGTTCACACCCACCTCCTCTCCCACTCCCTTCTTTTCTCCCTCCCTCTCTCTTCATTTCCGGCTGTGTGAAGCTCATCACGTTGTTTTTTTTTTTTTTTTCCAGGATGCTTTTCTGGCAAGCGCAAATCCAATTTCTGATGACTAATCTGCATTTTTTTTTTTCTCTCCTCGCCTGCCTCCTCTCACAGAGCACTTCTCACTATTTTGCTGGACAGAGATGAGAATGGCGCAGGCAGAGGGCACAGCTGCAAATGTTTAACCTTGCTTGCAGGTCCAATTGTTATGCTTAAGAGTTTGTATTAGGTGTATTTTGAAAGGAAGGTAAGGGTTTGAATATACGCAATTTGTGCCTACTGTATTTGCATCGGCTTCATTTACATAGCTTTACATTTTGCCTGCAGGGGAATGAAATGCATCCATCCTTTTTATTAATGGATATTTTGAGGCGACCGCAAATGTTATTGTTGTGAAAGCATTATTCTGACAGTGCACTGGACGCTTACAATGCAAAATCACTATCATTGTCACAACAATGTCTGTACAGCTGAGTTCACGTCGACTCTCGTTTGACCTCCTGACGATAAAATGACACGAAACAGGAAAACGAATATTAGACACGAAGTTACATTTAGAAGAAGTGCAGAGATCGTTGCGACTCCGTTGTATTGGCACCACCCTGGACCTTAACGGTGGCTGGACTGCCTTTTCCTGGCGGTGCCGCTGCCATGATAACATATGCACAGCTAGAGAAATCCAATTGTTGAGAATCATGTCAGCTGAGTTGGGTGCCCCAGCTTTTGCTCATGATTTATTACCGAAGCGCTGCCACATTTGCCAGTAGGAAAACACTTTCGGTAGAGTCATGGGGATATACGCTGATGGATGAGAATAAAAATTGAATCATATTTCTCCTGCGCTTACCTCACACCCTCTCCAGCCTCCTCTTGTTTGTGACGAGGAAGAGGAAACCAGCGGCCGCCTGATTGAGTCCAGATGCATCATCTCTGTGTGTGGTTTTATTTGGAGATAATTTATTTCTGTTGTTATATTTTGGTAACCTTTTGCTTTTGAATTCACTTTCTCATGTTCCTTTTGAAGCGGTCCTCTTGCTCTCATATTAAAGCTGTTTTTTTTGCAGCCAGCTCCTCATACTCGAGGATAACTTCTCTGCCACCCGGAGAGGAAATGCGCTTCCTTTGTTGTCCAGAGTGACTCTTCCTATTTCTTGTGTTTTATCACCTCCTCCGAAAGTCTGCTTGTTACATCTGTCAGGCTCTGTATCATCCATCCCCCTGGTGTGTAACTGGAGTGTGATGTTGGGTCATTTGTTGAGTTGTATCCTGAGCTACAGATAACAATCTACACAAGGCACAACAAATTCATCCAGACAACAGGATATAAACAAGTTTCTACAGTGGTGTTGCTTCTCTTCTCTTCACTTGTGTTCTCATAATATGATCATAACTGATCAGGAGGAAGTGGTTGTTCTCTCTGTGTGAATGTAAGATCAATTACTGCCCCCTCAATTCAATGTTTTAAGGTGTAATAAAGATAAAAAAAAATTTAAAAAAGGTAGCTCCAGCACTGTAGGGGACATCATTACTGCTGCTCGCTGTACTCATTGTTATAGCTACTAGCTGCAGTGTGCAAGTAGCTGATTGTGGAAAGACTAACCGAGAGCGAGTGGTCTTTGTTGAGTTCAAAGTATGTGTGTTTTACAACAAGTCAGCAAGGAAGAGCTTGTCTCAGTTCAGCAAAAGACAGAAACTTGAATTCAGAGCATGTGTGCAGCTGTATTTTTGTGATTAGTAAGGGAGGGGGTGTAAAAATATATCTCCTTTCTTGACGTTTTGTGTGATTATTTTGTGTACTTTTTAGAGTAGACTAACGAACCTGCTGCTTCTGCGAGACTCATCACCTCTGGCCGAGGTTTTGTGAGAAGGGACGGGCCGGGGCTAGCTGGTTAGCATGCTCACTTCAGTAGACGGCTTCACCACTAACACGTCAACCCTCTTATATTTTTCCCACAGCTCTCTTTTTTGCTGGCCCTGTCAGTCGCCTCTGTTGAATTCAGGCCTATTCGGAGCTGCTGGAAAGAATCCACAGCCTGTTTGATCAGCGTGATAGTCAGGGGGGAAATACCTCTTTCTGTAAAAGGGATCCAGATTTTCACACAGCAACCTTAATTATTTTCATACACGACATGAGTGTGTTCCATGGTTTCTTTGACAGGTGATATAACAGTCATATTATACAGAACTACACTATGGAGGCTGTTGAGGAGTCCTTTTAAGACCTGCTGATGACCGACTTGAGGTCTTTATTCTGAAGAACGTTTAGCAGCGCTCTTAATTCACACTTGACATTGGCGCAGCAGATTTTACTCCCTTTTCATACATGAATGAAACAGAACGATGTCAGAACCAGAACCAAGTTTCAAATGCGGCTGTATATTTTAGAAACGTGACCACGGCATCGTCGGGTGTCAAATTATAAATTCAGTTCTCGGTGAGCAAGAAAGCATGTTTGTCTGATAAAGACCTCAAACAAAATGTCACGTCACCGTGATTTGTTTTCTGTGGAAATCATAACTGTGATGCAAAAACAGTCATTGTCATTAATCGCGAATCGCGTCGCAAATGTCGTGTCTGTCAAAAGAATTGCAACATTATGCTTTTAACACATCATGCAGCCTCATTCTAATGATCAGGTGATTACAGGTATTTATGCAGCAATGACAACAAAATCAAATGTTGGTTCCAGCTCGACAAATCTGACGTTGGTTATAAAGGTTGTTGGAATTCGGACTGTCAGTTGAACTAAAGTGATGAGACAATGAACTTTGAGCATTTACTTCTGATATAATAGTCAGTTAGTATGAAAACATATATTCCAATAGATCAACCCACAAGTTAAATAATCATTAGTTGCAGAACTGTACTGCATGTTTTTTCTTCCTGTTATTCATATACAGCAGCTTGTTTATACTACCAATAGGCAGCGATAGCCAACGCAAAGACTCAAGCTGTGCTGTGGAATGTGACATGAAGTCATTTAGTTGAATAGCCATGTAGAGTGGCCTCTATAAAACAAACTGTTCTCATTTTTTAACTTCTTAAGTTAATGTATGTCTTCGCTCGCTTGCTTGTGGTAAATTCTAAGTCAATGCTGTTTGTGATCTGCGTCTCAGAAAAGGTTTGTATGGTAACAGATTTTTACTTACATAATGTTTTGATTTGATATACAAGTTTTTTTTTTTTTAATGAAGCTCTCACAAATAAAGAAAAGTCGTGTCTGCAATTTGAATCACCTCTATCTCCATAATGGAAAACAAATAATTGCTGCTATGTTAATGTTGAACACGTTAATAGATCCTCTGTGTGTGGACTGTCTTAACTACTTAAAGCTGGCCTGCTAACGCTGCTCTGTGCGGAGTGGCAGCACTCCTATGGAAATGTGACATTTGCTTTGTTTCCCGCCATCTAATGAGCCAGTTAACATTCAGTTGTTCACCCTAATTGACTCTTATGCTAACCGGATGGAAGCACAGGACTCCAAATAATTACTCTCTTTATGAGCCAATGTCTAATGAATTTAAGTGGCGTATTTACCAGTCGGCTGGCTCGGAGTAGAATTGATGGGGGGGGGATGTCTGAATGTCTGCTTCCAACTTAGTGAAAGACACATATGTTATGGCGTATATGCAGACTGTAGACATGTTGAAGGCGATGGCGGCTGTCTGAGGTTTTTTTTTTACATGAACGCTGAAATCCAGGATTGCCTTGACGCTAAAATAAAAATATATTTTCTCTGATAGCGAAATAAATTATGAGGCACAAACTGTACAAGTTCATTGTCCTGCAGAAGGGTTCTCAAGGCTGGCTTGTCAAAGTAGGAAAAGTATAAGAATAAGAAACTTCACGATGAAATGCGCAGCGCTCGAGTCAAAGCGAACCGCCAGATTTCATGACCTCGACGGTTCAAGAGTTCTCAAAATGTTCCCTGAATTATGTCCATAGTTTTGGCTTTTCTCTGCCCTGTGTGCCGGTTTCTAAACACGCATCAATACAGTTTGACAGTTGGCATGAAAAAGGCTGAGTAAAGTTTCCCGACACATGCACATCACCTCCTCTTTGACATCGCCGGTGCAGCTACACTAACATGCCCCGAGGTTGAACCGTATGAGCTGAAACAAACTGCTATTTTTGACAAACAAAAGTTGCTCTCTTAAACATGATTGATCGTTGTGTTTGCTTTAAGTTCAAGGTCAAGGTTTACAGAAAATTCAATTTTAGCAAAGAGACAAATAGCCTTATATATATATTACAGTATATAAAGTGTGTTTTGTGTAACTAAAGTGCTTTCTGTCTGTATGTCCTTCACATATCTCGAGAACAGTTCATCTTAGCCACCTCACACTTGGCAGGTTTATTGCTGAGGAAGTGTCATGATGAATTTGGAGGCGAAAAAACAGTAAACACCGCTCTGTGTAGCAGCGGCGGCGTAGCTTCAGCACTCTGGCTTCATGGCTCTGCAGACTGAAGCTGGGCTCGAACAACAGGACTCTAAAGATCCCGATCGATTGAAGTCGGGTTGTTACACATAAGGAGAAACTCACAGACACAAATGTTCTTCTCTCTGATCTCAAGTATGCAATGTCACTTTACACACTAGAGATGAAGAGTATCGTACCAGACGGAGCACAACATGATCGCTCTCACATGATCTCGTGGTGAAGCAGACGTAAACAGAATACAGATTAGCAAGGTGCAACAACTTGTGTTGCAGTGGGGAAAAAAACCAAAGCAGAAGTTCAAACGAGTCTGGATGATTGTGGAGACGCGGTCGACAAAGGCCTTTTTATTTCTAGATATTAAAAGTTTCTGTCATTGGTAGCATGCTAGCTAACATTAGCCTCCAGAGCTAGAATCTGTACTGTTGCTTAGCATCAGCGTCAGCTGCTCGGGGGTGTCAGCGGTTGCTGCGATCTAGCTCAGAAGTTTTTGAATTATAATATCAAACGTGTTAGATTTCAGGGAAGCCGCAATAAACCGACGTTACTTTGTTTCCAATGGACGATTTTATCAAATCATTTGTTATAGAAGGAAATCCAATTTCCCTGACCTTTTCTGATTTTGAAAACCCAATGAAGACTTCCATGTCAACACTGATAAGGGACATTTTTAATTATGCTTTCAGCAAACAGGATGTAAGAGTTAAGCCTGCAGTATATCCAGCTGCTGCTAATTACTGTATATGTAATTTGTCTTGAGACGTGGAGTTGCTCTTCACCTGGAATAGAAATGATAATCACATGAGTGTTCAGCTGCAGCATGCTGTATCACGCCCTCCTCACTTCACATGAGGAAGGTAAGGTTTTTCTCTTCTCTTGGCTTCCATTTACAGCGTTCCCCGAGCTCTCAACACAGCCATTAGCATGTGAATCCCTGACTTAAATAGAGTAGCTCCATGGAGATTCATTCCCATCCAACTGCTAAGCCTCAGGTAACTTAGAGAAATACGGGATGCTCCTGGATTTGACATGCAGAAGTGCAAATGCAGCCTGTTTGCAAGTCAGGAATTAATAACTTGGAGTCACAGCATGAGCGGCTTTATCGCTTTTACTGAGCGCATGTATGAAATTTACAGAATGCCAACATGAAAACTCTCCCAGTGGTGGCTGTTTGAGCCATGTAAGTCCAAACTCACTCTCTGTTTGCTATATTTTTTTTCCAGTCTCTCCCAGCACCTGAGGGAAATCTCTCTTTGGCTGCTAAATGCTCCTCCATGTTCACCAGTTGGTCGCTTACTGCGTCTGTCTGCTGTTTGGTGCTGAGTGCGTTTTAAGAGGTTTTTTCTCAGAAAAAAATATCTGTCTGCTGAGGCCAAAACGACACCGTGAGAGTGGATCAGAACAGTAAAGGTGTGCTGAACAATGAGCCTGAAACACGCTGCGAGGCTCCGTGAAGTTGAGCGGAGCTGCAGATTCAGGTGATAATTATCTGTGGGACTACAAGTGGCAACTCTTGCATTGTCACGCTGTTCTCATGTCTGTTGTATAATCTCAGTCGTTGTGGAAAGAGGCGCGTATGCACGAGCTTCATTTATCCATAACTTAGACATCTGTGTGCGCATCGATACTCGTGCCGCTCCATCACTCATTAAAACTCATTAGAAGAAAGAAGTCTTTTTCTTTTTTTCCTCAGCGAGTTTCTCCAACAGCATCAGAATGTACAATCGATATGCAAACACACACAGACACATAGCTACCTGTGAAGCACCATCGGGGTAATATCTCAGTCATCATTAATAAACATCTGAAGGATGGTCAATGATTAATCTGTAGAACTCGTGTTGAAACAGGCGTTACAAAGTGTTTCTCATACCGGGATCAAATGAAAAGATCATTAACGTAAAACATTTAAAATCAGCTCGATAAATGTGCCTCTGAGTGACATTGTGCTGACCGCTGTAGACTGCAAAATAATAACACAATTAGTGAAACTGACCAACAACCTTAACTCTGTCTCCCATTATACGTACCAGTTTGCACGGTAAAAGGCGGACGCATGTTTTATTTTGCACCCACATTATTTCTTCATCCGACCTCAGCTCTGAATGACAGATACTAAGTGGATCTCCTGAAGACAATCTCCCAGCATGTTTTCAGTACTTTAAATGCAGTCTAAATTGTTATTAATATCAAAATTTAATTGTTGACAGTTGATTTAACCATTTCTCCATCCATTTGATTTAACTCTATTTAGTAAGGAGCTGTATTGGTGATATACTGGACTTCACCCAGTGTTTTTTTCTGCCCTTCCAAAGAAGCATCATATTATTTATAAGAGCTACACAAGTTGTTGTAAGTTGTAGTAAAGTGTAAGAATGACAAGTTGCAGTTCAGTCACATCTCTTAAAAAGTTGTATTATTAGATCGATGACCCCTGAAGAGGCTATCGACAGCTCTGTACTTTGGTTACTTCTGCAGTTGCACTCTCGACAGTCGTGGCTGAACTACGACTGGACAGAAGGCGGCAAATTGACGTTTAGTTTTACTAGTTTTGCTCTATCTGCTTGTCTTTTTTTTTATTTAAATCTTGTGTCAAATCTATCCAAAGATGCCGCAGTAGTAAAAGACTGAACACCATCGGAGGATCACAGAGTCACCCGTAACGGCGAGTAACTGCTCTGCTGAAGTGTCCTTGAGCAAGACAGAGATGTCCGTCAGGCTCAGGGACGCTGTTCTGCCTCTACGGCTGTTATGGAGATGGATTTTCTTTTCGAGGATCCATAAAACATCAGACAAAACATGAAAAGTAGAACATTCAGAATGTCACCACATCTCTCCCTGTGCGGTAGAAGGACGCGCTCATGTATTCTCAGCCGCGTCCTCGTGTTTATATTCAGACACAAGAGAGAACATGTGCACGCTCTCTCTGAATTCGTCGCCTCGTTTTCTTTTTTTATCCAAAACCACCTAATTACAGGTTTTTTTCCAAAGTTGGGAAGTGATGCATCAGTTTTGATGTGTGGAGCTTCCAGTAGAGATGATTTAAACATAACTGGGATAAAAACCTGCTTACTTTCCACCCCCTGTTCAGCCCACACAGGTGATGAAGCACACGTCAGAGCAGGTCCGGATAATTTTTACAAATATCCGGGCTGGGGCATCTCAGGACGGCCCCCCGGCACATTGGCATTGCTGAGGTGGTGAAATTTTGAAAGAGCTCCTCTAAGCATATCAGAGCGTCCCGTAAAGGCTCGGCTCAGAATGTCGATCACAGAAACGCTGCTGCTTATTCTCAGCCTGCGCCGAGCGGCCGACACAGACAACGACAGCAGATTATTATCTGCTCCGAGGTGTCGGCATACTAATGTCTCCATCAGTCCTTCATCAGGACAACTTTCCCCTCTGAATGTGTAGTGTTGCCACACAAAAGGTCAACGCTGCTAACTTTTAGGAGAGCGCACACACACAACAAGCGAGAATCCTGCAGTGAAAGTGACGCCTGTGAATTTGACTTTCGCCAACCTACGATCCGACGAAACAAACACAGCATTCACTCGTTAGCACACTCCAAAAACGGATAGTGTTGCTAAGAGGGCTGCTGTTTCCTTCTGGAATAATCTGTTACATTCATGTCCTGCAACCAGAATGAACTGTAGTATTGATCATACTGACCCTTGTTCTTCTACAAGTTTCCGGCTGCCTTTTCTTCTCCTTTTAATAACGGGTGCCTGAGTTCAAACCAGCATGAGCAACAAATAAGAAAGTAAAGCTGAGGCCTATGGTAATGTCATTATTTTTCCAGCTTTGTAGTCATTAATCAAAGTATTGATTGAAGATGTTTGTATGTATGGAAACCCTTCAAGACTACAATCAAGACTTTATGGTCTCGGTCGCTAGTTTCAAGTCTCCTTCATTACAGCATGATGTTCATTTTGTGAATGATGGTCTCATTTAGAGCAGAATTAACGATATAGATGGGTTTGTGATTGACAAGTCAAGGTAGAGAGGTAGAAATGTGTCTTCTCTCCAGCTCGTCCAAAAATGGTTACATCTGCCTCCGTGGCTGTAACGCCGAACTCAAAACTTCAAAACGATAGTCCACAGACCAAACCAATCGGAGAATTCCCCATTCATTCCCTCCACTGATGATTCAGAAAATCCTCATAAAAGGGTTTTAAACATGGGAAACCAAGTCGACCAGCTGTTAGATGAATTGTGAGCATAAAGCATTTGATGTGAAGTAAAAACATAATGGTTAAGGATTAAATCCAGCCCTTTTGGACAGTGTTCCTCAGTGTATTATCATTATTTAAAAAGCAGTGACTTTTCCAGCCGTGGTTAATATTTCCATGGTAACGGGGAGCTCTACCGATCAGTAAATGTCGCTCTTACACTTTAGGATTGTGGGTCATGTTGTACTCCTCAATGACAATGTGAACAAAACATATTTGTCTCTAACGAGGTTAAAATCATAAAGACTTCTTCTTCTCCAGGAGCACATACCATCGTCTGACAGTCTCCTCGTTTATGAATAGCCTGCCTCAAAGACGGCTATAAAGTCACATTTTCTGTAAAAGTACATGAAGCCAGTCTCACTGCAGATCCAAGAGAAATGTCTTACGTATCAAGGTATCATCAGCGCACCAAGTACTGCAGTAATCATAACAGAGTCACGAGGCTTCGGCTTTGAGGAGCTCTATCAGCCTAGAAGATAAATCTCCGTGATAAATGTCTACACACCACAAAGGTAACACGCCGGCCGATGAAAAGCCATGTGTTGACAAAAAAGCAGCAAGGTTAGCGTTTAGTTTTTCATGTTACAGCTTACACAGCAGGCGGGTGTCCTTGTATGAAAGTGCTCTGTGAACTCATCAACTTTAAAGCACTAATTCTGCTGTTTCTTGCCGACCCTTCCGCTACCGCCTTGACTTCCACATGATTATTAATCGGCTCAAGCGAACGCAGAAAAACAGGAAATTAAATGGAGATTCTTTTTTTTTCGTGAGGATGTAAATTTACTGAGTGGCTGTGCAGCACTGTCTGGAGGAGAAGCTGAACATGTAGGCAGCTGGGGCGAGAGATGTGGTGTCTCAGGGGCAGGCGGAGAGCTGGGAGCATCGCAAAATGCCCATGGGCGAGTCGTTTCTCTTGCCAAACAGACAGACTGGTCCAGAGAGAGTGTTTTTTCAGCGGCAGAAAGGTCAGCACCTCGGGAAGTAATCATGAAGTCATTGGTATTTATCAACAACTCTATCGACTCCCTCCAGATATATTATGGCCATTTTTTTTTTTTGCTACAGAGCGGTTGCAAAAAAATCTCACTTGCAGTTCCCGTAAGGCAGACTGATGGCGTAAGTTGAAATCCTGTGGCATTCAGCAGTGGAGGCTAACGCTCTGAGGCAGCCCGCCTTGCTCCCTCACCTAATTACTCAGCGGACCTGTCCAGGACTCCGTGTCAGCACTGACCTCACACTGATCCAATTTGACCTCTGGCCCACACAAGGCGGTCTCTTGTGTCACTGCCAGTCAAGAGGAGGTCAATGAGTCCCACCTTAATAGTCATCAGTTCAGACCGTCTCCAAGGGACCATGAATAATCCCCATCATTCATCTCACAGACAGGCTATATAACGGCAGCACAGAGGATCCTAATGGCTTATTTTGCTATAAAGCTCTTGTGTGGACCGCGCTGACTGCAGTAAGCGCTTCAGAGTGATAAACGAAGACGTACATCCTCGCACGTTCACTGGCGTTTATTTTACCGAGGTCAGCTATAAAACTATGTTTATGGGTGCAAATAATGATTATTTTCATTATTGATTTTCTTATGGACCAGTCCGGGCGCTGCTGGCGGTGGTGCTGTCGGTTTGGGTGCTGCAGGATCTGTTGATTTCCGTTGTTTTTACTGTACATTTCACACATAAGAAACATGGAATTGTTTACATGAAATACATTTCTAACGCATGTTTTGTCAAATAATGCTGCAGGATATGGTAGAAATTAGTATTCAGATTATTATTTGATTCAGGATTAGTGTGAATGATCATTTTGCACCACATTTTTCGGCCTCACTTTATTTTACAGTACATTAATAAGACGTAACAGGCCGCACTTTGTATCAAATTGGACAAAGATAAACTGTGTGTTTTGTCCGACTATTATAAAAGCCATGCCAGATATAATATGGCAGTACACTTGTCTAATTAAGCTATAGGCCGATGTTGGTAGCAGTAAATGCATAATTTGGCAGTGAGGGTAGAATAGTGTCTAACTAGCATATTTTGGATCTGATATGACATTGTGTGTGATTTCTAATAAGACTAAGATCTTGTAAAATGGTGTCTGATAGTGTATTAGGATCTCTGATTTGGTTTGTAATGACAGTATAATTTGGTATAATATTGTAAGTATAAGTACTAAGTATAGCAGCCTATATTTTAAGTAATAAGACTTTATATGCGGTTTCTTATTACAGCATAATATGGGCAGGCTATAGGGTGTCTAATTACAGCATAACTTTTCTTGTTTCCTGTCTAATTAAGATAACATTATTTCTAGTTGTCTAATTTGATACCAAGTACGGCCTGTTACGTCTTATTAATGTACTGTAAAATATAGTGCGACCCATTTTTCTTCTCCACCATAAACAAATATTAAAATCAAGATTGTTTTGTAGGACAGGGCACCACAATACTTCATATTGATGTTTTTTTTCTTTAATATTTCAATTAATTTAGCAGCCCTGATATCAAGGTGAAAGAAAGAGTCAATAAATTAGTGTCATACAAATCCTATATATTTAGTTTTCTGCAACAACATGCCTCAAATGTGCCTGTTCGTATAAAGACATGGGTTTTCAACATGAGATTTCTAGACACACACAGCAGTCAGGAGTGATGACAGCCAGAGCCAGCAATGAAAAAAAGATTCATCACTGTAAATGCGGCTCAAAGATTTGCTGATACGTGTCAACACTCAGCACAGTGTGAGATGATCGAACCTGAGCCGGCCAGAAAAACTCCCTTCAGGCTGAGCAATGAGAGCTTCTTGGCTCGTGGCTTGTTGTTCCACAGTGGGATGTTTCAGACAGACGCCTCATTTAAATAACCTGCATGATTTTATTTTATCTTGAATTACATATATAAAGTCTTTCACGTAACCCTCCTGTTGACTTCGGGTCAAAAATGACGCTAAACTGTGTTTCACTTTCCTAAAGAGACACCAATATTAGAAAAGGGGAAATATTGCCTTTATTCATATTTCTATGGAAATCTTAAGTTTGACCAGGAAGTGTCGATTTCCGAATGCAACGTAATGAGAGTTAAGGTGGAACACTACTGTCTTCTGGCAACAACTATCCACTATCAAAGTCAATATTGTTTTCCGCTAACGACAAAACAACAAATTATCTGTGCATTTATATGGAACTAAGCTTTAGGAGCGTTCCACCTTAAAGGTCCCATATTATACTGTTTTTCATCAATTTCACACAGCTGTCAGAAGTCCAAAAACTCTGTATTCGATATGCATTACCCCAAACCATCCCTGGTCCTGAATTTCTAGAAGTTGTTCTACAGGCTCTATTCAGAGCAGTCTGTTTTTGTGCCTGCACCTTTAAATGCTAATGAGCTCCGTTTGTCAACGCTACTTGGAGAGTCCTTCCTGCTACGTCACTCTCAGGGAGAGGATTCACCTTGCGTTAGCAGTAGCATGCTAATGTTTACGGTGGATGTATCGCTGTGGCTCGCGGAGATTTGTTCGTTCAACCGAACCAGTTTGGCCCAGAATCGGACCCAGAAGGAGAGGCTCCTGAAGAAGTACAGACTGTGGCTGCAGCAGGACGTTTCAGAATGGTCAGTGTGTCTGAATAATGTTAGTTTGTTCGTATGTGTTGTTACAGTTACTGCCAGGTAGCTAATGGCTAACAGCTAGCAGAAGCTGTGTTTGTCTCCAACACAGTCTCCAAACTCTTGGACACTGTTCGCATCGTCTCTGTCTCCAGTCTGCACATGTTTCCAGACTTTTTACTGTGACAGCCAAGCTCCCTCTTAATATTATTGACAATAAACTCGCTTCAAACGCCATTGCATAGCGGACCGAAGCGGAGCTAACTAGTTAGCCAGTTTCCAGCTGACTTCTCCAGACTCGTAGGCAACTATAAGTACTATCAAACCGCGGCGACACTTACCTGTGGCTCAGGTGCAGCTGCTTGGTCCGGTATGGGTGGGACTGATCCTTTTACGAGGGTCAGTGTCGAGGCAAAGCCAGCTTTGTACTGACCTTTGTTACTGAAGTGGTTAGCACACACACACAAGCTAACACAAACCACAGCCGGCACGTTGTCTTAAAAAATGAAACACAACCACTGTCAGGAGCACCGTTTTACCAGTGGGTGGGCTGCAGAGACCATGCAGGAATCGCTTGTTTTTCTCATTCTGGGAGTTGGCAGGCTCAGGGAGGACCAGCTTATATATGTAGAGACCAGAGAAAATGCATTTTTCATGATATGGGACCTTTAACTCTCCTCCAGGTTACTCACATTCGGAGAACGACATTTCTCAGCTGGCAGGACGGCGGTGAGCGGAACAAGCTAATGCTAACGTGAGTTGTTCAAAAAATTTCTTTCTAGTAAACTCTGTGTACACAGGTTACACCCCGCCTTTCCGAAACCCCGCTGTTCCGAACATAGACTTTAATTCATCGTAATGGCGGGGTTTCCCTTTTTTTCAAGGACCCAGCTATTCCGAAAAGGCTATTGGGGAAACCCCTCCATTCCAAAACCCCCCCACTCCGAACTAACCCTAACCTTAACCCACTTCAGAACTGTGCGGCTGAAAGTGGACATCAGCACCACGGATAGCTGTGTTTAATTTCGGAACAGCAGTGTTTTGGGGGGAACGTCGGAACAGCGGTGTTTCGGAGTGGGGGGGTTTCGGAATGGAGGGGTTTCGCAATGGAGGGGTGTCGGAATGGAAGGCTGTCCCCGTGTACACACAAACAATGTTCTCAGTGCTCGTGTTCATGTGTAGAGACCCTGGTGACACTACGAGCAAAGTTTCATGTTGTGTCGAGCCTTCTTAGTGTTTTAAAAATAGCGATGTTGATGCTATCGTGAAAGTGCCTGTAGCACTCCACTGAAAATTAGTTTGACCCAAAAAAAAAAAAAAGTAAATCTTAAAAGTGCCCCTTTTCGTCGTAATTATGCTTTTACACGAAGGTTTGACTCATATACATTCACAACAAAAGCCTAGGTTGCATTTTGGTGAGATTTTCGCTTTAACAGCATTTTTAAACCCCTTAAATGTTTTTTTTTTCAACTTAAGATTTTATGACTTTTCCTATAGTGACCCCAACATTAGAAAAAGGGAAATCTTGCCTTTAGTCATATTTCCATGGACATCTTAAGTTTGGTATTTCTGTTCTATAACTTATATAATGATTGATGAAAAGTCTAAATGTTTCAAAACTATTTTTAGCCCTTGGTCAAAACTTAATTGTATGAAAGCCGAAGAAATACTGTTTGCTGTGTAATCTCAGGAGCGGACCTTTGTTTTAGGGATCTGTGCATTGGGACCGATGTCGGCTCTTAAGCTCTTGATTCCCAAAACTCCTTAAAAAACTCTGAAGAGCACACACATACACACACACACACACACACAATAGTTGAAGTTTAGATAAAACAAACATCAAAATGATGTGAAGTGTAAGAAGCATTCTGCTGGGTTTCTCTTGTGGTCGAATCCCCTTTGAGCCAAAAGACTTTGACGCTCTGGAAGCGTAAACAAAATTCAAGGCTGTTTTTTAAATAGAAATTTCACTTTCAGAGATGTGCAGATGAATGGATTAAACTGTACATCGCCCTCTCAAGTATATACAAACAAGAGACAACAAGCTTAACTCACGCATATAGCTTCAGTACGGGGTGCTGAATCCCTCTTGTAGTGAATAAACAAAAGAAAAATAAAGGTCAGCTCTCCCATCAAACTGGAGAGCTGTCCTTTATTTCTCATTTGTTCCCTCTCAAGTGTGTGCCGTTGATTGCCTGCTGGATCTGATGAGTACGAAGATAATATTTTTGAACCATTGTGTGCCCTGTGAAAGGTGCCATTTCTCTTAAAGAGGTCACTTAAAGAATACTTTACATGCGCTTAATGGTTAATCAAGGAGTGCAGAGGGATTTTCGCTCCTTGCAGCCACCTGACACATCCAATGTGATATTGAATGTATAATCAAGGACATGAAGGGGTTTGATGGTGTCAGTGGCCTCGGCATCATTTGCTGCTTCGTTTAACTTCCTCCATCTCAGAGCTGTTGTCTGCTTCAATCTCTGAAAACCCCTAAATTTAGATGTATGTACTTTTCTATTTGATCCACACAGTGTGACTTCTGTCTTTGTTATTGCATTGGAGCATGCTCGAGATTAATGGCTCTATTTCAGACCATTACTGTTGTGTGTAGGATCTGTGTATAGGCTGAGTCATCGCAGATGAGTGTGGACCGGTTGGCGGAACATTTGTTCAGACATGCATGCTAATTTGTCGCAAAAGAAGGTTTTAAAAAAGAAAAAAAAAATCCAATAAGAGCTGCTGTGTGTGATTTTAGTTCGGAGACTTGTACCAATTTAAGTGTAGATGTCCAGACAGAATTTTAAGTTCCCTTCAGGGAAGAGAGGTCGATGTTTGACTGGTGATTTCGGCACCTTGTTGTGCCTTCTTCCTCTGCACTGATTTAATGGCACCAACCTGGAGACTTAGCACCAACAGCACTTTATCTCAACGAACCATCTCAGTATTTACATGTAAGCGGAGAATGATCCTGATAATAAAACTAATTTCCTGTCACTATTCTTTTTAAAATTCAGTTATAATTTGTGTTACTTTTGGATGGTTACCTGGATATTGTGTCTGTTGACTTTTATGAAAAGTGTATAAATTACAATAACAGATTTATAGCACCGGTACTGACGTGCAGTGTCCTTTAAACATACTACAAGGAATTTTAAACTGGTTATGAAACTGATGCCTCTGTATGATGGACATAAGAAAATGAGACTGTCAGCCAAGAGGCTGTTTCTACTCTATGTATTCTATTCTTAATGCCTGTCACTGGGTCAGATTCCAATAAGTCAATTAAAATGTCAAAGGGATATTCTGGTGTAAATTTTAATCCATGGTCTAACACACCGTGAAACTGTGTTAGACTCCCCAAGAAATCCAGCTAAGCTAGCGGACTTTTGATGCCCTTCACTACGTGCTGAGACCCTATTTGTACTGTTGCCGAAGTTTGGTGCTGTTCTGAGCATTATTTGTGGCTTTTTGATGGCGGTTTCTTGTTGGAGGCGTGTACTGCAGTGTATTGTTATCGTGCGGTCTCTTTTTGAGGTTGCTAAAACTCCGTACATTAGCAGTTTGCTAACTTGATCTCTCTAACACAGTTTCACGAGTCTGACACAGTTTCACGGTGTGTCAGACCATGGATTAAATTTACACCGTAATATCCCTTTAAGGCCGAGTGCTGACGAGTTTTGGAGACTCACAGTCTGAGGGAAGAAGCTGGTTTGTAGTCTGGTGGTACAGCAGCAGATACTCCTGTATTGCAACAGAGCAGCAGAACAACTGTCTCGTAATATGACACTTTTATGCTGGCCTTGCTTACCAAGGTGTATTTGCTGTTGGCGTACAGCCGAGGCGAGCCTCTCCTCAACAGATAAACAACCACATAGGCCAAAAATGTTCATGTTGCGGGTGTTGAATAGCAATGAATATGTGACCTGCCAGTGGCGACAGATGGAAAGTTAGGCAATCACTAAAATAAATGTGATTCATCCTCTGGGGACCATGAATATCTGTGCTGAATTCAATGGCAGCCCATTTCATGGTTGTTGAGATGTTCCAGTTTGAACCGAAGGGATGGACTGACCGACCAACACTGCAGTCCCCTGGAGCCACACACACAGAGCAGAGCTAAAAATAAGGCTTCATGCATCAAAACAAAAATGACCCGAAGTATTCATTCGAGAAAAATATCTCAGCACAAACACTTTTGGATCAGCAAATTGTCAGAACAAGCCTGAAACAGATGAATCGATAAGTCTGTAGTGTCAGCCGGTCCTGACGGGCAGAGCTGAAACAGAAGATCCACGTTTTATTTTCTCTCCGACTGGCAGCAGCAGCAGCAGCAGCTTCTCCTTGTGGCTGTAACGCTGAAAGAGAATCTTAAAACGGGGTCAGTAATGTTTTTGAAGAACCAGGCGATGGAAGCTTCTCTCCTCCTGGGAGCAGCTCTGTGTTCAGCAACATGCTGTAATTACAGCACGGTTTGTGTTTGCAGTGTGCTGCAGCTCACGCAACCAAACAGTGAAATCAAGTTTAACGATGTGCAAATGTCACGTAAAGGATGAAGACAAAGAGAAGGGGAAGTGTCACGGAAGTTAATCAAAGGTAGATTTTTGTTTTCACTGGAGCCCCACTGGACAATTCGATATACTGCAGGCTTGTGTTATAAGAATAATGACTTATTTAGATAATAAACTGTTAATGCGCTTTTCTCTCCTGGTACGTTTTGTACAGCATCCAGCTCGTGGTGGCTGTATTTTCAAACCTATCGTGACTTTTGAGTTTGAGTTTTGACCCT
Organism: Diplodus puntazzo; assembly: GCA_963678695.2. Taxonomy (NCBI): domain Eukaryota; kingdom Metazoa; phylum Chordata; class Actinopteri; order Spariformes; family Sparidae; genus Diplodus; species Diplodus puntazzo. Next base: position 5,348,991 of record OZ023162.1, on the reverse strand, counting down.
TTGTGCTTCCTGTAGCTGGTCAGAATGGTGGCGTGTAGCCGATTGAGTTGTTAAGGTGTGAGCAAAAGTTGTTTTATGTCAAACATGTTCAGTAATATGGATTTTTTGTTTTTTTTGTATTTGAATTATAATATCCCATCTTCTGTTGGCATGTTAACGGGAACTCAACAATGATTAAAATAATAATTTTTCTTTCACCCCTGAAATAAGATAATTGTGTTGACTTGACAACAAACTTATCAACAATTTAGATTATTTTCTAAAAAAAAAAAATGTCAAACTTGTTGCAGCTCATCAAACACAAACTGTTTGTTTTCTGTCTTTTCTGTCGTTCACCAAACATCTTTGAGATTTCATATTTCAGGCTCTCCAAACTGGAATTGCTTTTAAAGTTGGTCATTTTAGAAATAACAGAACAAAAATAATAGAATTGTTTGCAGCTTTAATGTGAATATATCTTTTATCACTTGTTGACTTGACTCTCTCGTGTTTGCTGTATAAAATTAATTGCACAGCAGAGTTTACCTGTAATGAAATGTGGAAGATAAATACATGTCTCTTGCTTTTGCATTTATATACGAGATAACTCGTATGTATCTGTAATATTAGTGTATACTAATTACATAAGGGGGGCAGCATCTGACACAAGTAAAAAACATCCACCTCATCAGGACATGCCGTTGACCTCTTTCCCAGCGTTAATGTGCGTCATCCCCGCACACAAGCAGCACTTATCTGATATTTTCAAGGCTGTTCTGTCTGTCATACGGCACACAGTGTGTGCCACAGGCGTCAAAGGATTCTTGTCAAAGGCTTCGACACTTTGTGATGTGGCTGTTGTGTGTAGCACTTACGTGTGACCCGCAAACCTCTATGAATGTTATTAGCGAGGCTTGAACAGAGCAGCGTGACGCACACACCAGCTGTGGATGTGTTCTGAAGGTTCTGCAGGTACAGCGGTGGTACGTGTTGCTGAGCCGGGTGATATGAACTGGTTTCCTATTGTGTGTTCTTTTTTTATTTTTCTCCTTAATGGTTTTTCTTCACAAACCTTTTTTTGAATTGTATGCTTCTTCGGATCCAAAAAACTATTTTTTCACTTTTTTTTTTGCTTGGGTCCAATTTTGCTGTTTGAAAATTGCCACGTAAAGTGAACACTGATGAATACTGAGGTCTAACAACCCTCACTTAAAAAAAGTTGAGATGCTGTGTTAAAAAAAAAAACAGAATGTCATAAGATGCTAACTTCAACGCAGCGTGTCACGAGTCTCCATATCTATGATTTGATCTGATTTTCGAGAAAGACATTTTTTTTTTCCAGCAGCTGTAGCATTGTTGGACTCACATCTGGATTCAGTGATTACCACACAATTGGTTTTATGCCCTGACAACTGTCAATCACATTGTCGACATTTTACAGCAGCTTGATTTTATTGGTAGGATTAGGTATGTTCAAATACTTATCAAAAATAAAGATTCTAGAGTTGAATAGAGAATACCACCCTTCAGGGATTCAACAATAAACAACAAAAGATAACCAGAGACGATTATTATTATTATTACATGAGTACCTGGTATTCGTGGATCGGACTTCACCATCGTTTCCATCCTGAATCTCGGCTTTCATATTTGTCTTAACTACACATCTGTAAATTTTTGTGAAAACAAATGTGGGCAGTTCAAACAAGTTTGGCCGGGGGCAACAACAGACTCTGAAAGTTGTTTAATGCTCCAAAAGCACCTGTTTTTTTTTCCACAGGCGAACAGGTTCAATGATAACAGGTGGCGTCCACAGAAGGCTCAGTTTCGCACAAGCGAGGATCGAACGAGGCTCAGCACTTTGCAAATTATTCTTTAGACGGTGTCACAGCTACTTATTAGACTCGGTATTGCCAGATGATATTCATTATGTATCTTCTGCAGGTTCATGATGGGAACAAGCTACAAAAGGACCTGTTTGATTCTCACTTGTTAGTCAGAAATAGAACATTATATGTGTCAAACGGCTTTTATTCCAGAGCGACCACTTTAATATGTGAAAGAACAGACAATCGGCTCTCCTCGCTAGCCCAAAATCTTGTGTTTGGAGCACAGGGAGAGACATTTTGTTTTGGCAGCGCAACAGATCCATACTGTATGATTTTTCTTCAATCAGGGAGCAGTACAAAGCTTACCCCTGGTGGGTATAAGCACAAAGCCTTCAGCTCCCATTTCTAAGCCAAGTGTGTTCGCTCCCTGTGCTGAATTTCCCCCCCACTCGACTCACTCCCACCGCCGTCTGCAGCTCCCAGCCGACGTACTTCATTACAGTTAGTATATAGGGTTCGCTCGCTCTCGCAGCTCTCCCGGCCAACACGTCCTCCTATATTTCAACCTACTCTTTTCAGTGCCGCTCTCGTTGCCGACCCAGAGGTTGTTTGGTCAAAACTAATTGGACAGTAAAATCCAATCCGTTCAAAAGCGCGGCTAAAGATTAGGGAAATTCCATTAGCATATGGTTAGGGGTGACTGCATCTCAGTCCTGTTTGAACTTCAAATGTCATCTCACTACCAATTACATTCTAAATTGCAATTTACCTCAGTTAATTACCTTAATTAGTATTCAATGGAACACCAAAAGGACTCCTACTTGATTTGTTCAAGTTTTAATTTAACATATCACGGCTCATAATCTGGCCATATACGATATGCATCTTCCTCACTGCGCTCGTCCACTTGAGCCGCCCTCATTAACATATTGTGAGGCTAAATCTGACAGAAAGAGATAAAACACTCAAACCTTTAACTATGCGTGTAGTCGAGTGAATCACAGTGATAAGATAAAAGACAAAAAAAAACAAGCTTTGTGCTCATAAATCCTCATGATGGCTTTAAATACAGTAGATCAGAATGTATTACTTAACCAATCTGGCAATGCAAAGGGTTAGCTAAGATCTCTGGGCCAATTTTAACTTGGGATTTGAAAGAAAAGTTACCCAAGAAAAACAAGAGCGTACATAAAAAATGCAAGGGAACGATATATTGCAGTGGCATCTGTAAAATGGGTACTGTCAGAGCGGCGGAGGTTTTGCTGCAGCCGTTTCTCAGGTGATATCAGCCGTCAGCTGAAAAGCTCTGGCACTTTGAGAACAGTCGCTCTCCCTGGAAATTAGTTCCAACAAGGAGCACTTCCATTCCCCGCCCCCCTCACAATTTGCTGCCTCTGTCAGCTCTCCAGACACCAGTGCAGTTTTCTCCTTTCACTAAGCCGACGCTCCTGCAGGTCAAACCGCTGACCTTCACCATTACTTGCACTTGCCTCTGCCTAAGAGCCGACAACACTTTCAATTGCTGCATTATGGGTGGCAAATGAGTGCAGTGTTAAAGTAGACTATACAGTATGTAAACCTGACATTTTTAAACACTTATATGTAGGTAGACCAGCAGAGTGTGTGCTACGAGGTAGATAATACCATCTAAAGCATTGTGCTGCACTACGTAGCCCGAGGCAGTGAAAGAAGGTGACGCTACCTCCACCACAATGTTACATATACACTGAAAACTGACATCACATTCTTCAGAATAAATGGTTGCAAAGTATATTTCTGCACTTGACAGACGACTTGGAACTTTATAGTCATTTATGTTGAAACGTCGGGGGTTAGGGTTCGTAAAAGATTATGTTCACAGCTGGAAAATGTCCCTACAGAACTCTAGCCTGGCAGCCACTCTCCAGCTGCTGTAACGTCACCGCCATCCCCCCTGAAGTATTGTAGAAAAGTCAATATGCTTTTATTGTGGCGACTGAAACCCAAATTCCCAAAAGCCCCATACTGCATGTGTCATTCCCAATTTGTAGGATTTGGGGATTTGGAACAAGAACATTCTTGGATTAAAACAAATATTAGAATGGTGTTGTAACAGTTAGTTTTTTATCAAATCTTTCAGATTTTGGAAAAGTTATATCACATTCTCTGGAGCACTTTAGATAATTTGTGGTTTGGGGGCGCTTTAACAGTTATCAGGATCATAATGAATCCACACAGAAGCTGTTTTCCAGATTGATCAGCAGGAACATGTTCAGTTGAAGACAGAGGATCTTAATTAACCTGCATTACCTTTGTGGGTTTTCTCCATAGATAAGAACTAAGGGAACTGCTCTCCTGGCGCATACGCCCAGAATGTCTTCTAGTTTACGGATTAACCCTGGTTGTGCGACACCCTGAATACGGGAAGTTTCTCCGATATCTTTGTCGCAATACTAAGAGTGACCACCTGGCTGAGGGGTGCAGTCGTATACAGGTCTTAAACATAGATTCACGATCGACTCCATGTTCTACGCTTTCTTACTTAAGTCTAAAAACATTTAGGTTGATGGTCGACTCTACTGCCTGTAGGTGAGAATGTGAGTGTGAATTGGTCGTCCAGGATGTGAAATCACCCCAAAGTTTGCCGAGATCGACTCTCGCCTCTCCGAGACCATTAAGGATAAGCGGGTGTAGCTAAAGGGTGGATGGAAATTTCTTAATGGATTCTTTTTATGCAATTACAGCAAATACATTTTGAAGGGAACTTTTGGGAATAGAATAATAAAACGGAGTGAAACTAATTGTTGCTTGAGGCCTTGTGTCATTAACTGGGTAGTGAGAGGGCCTAGTCTGCATGGAAATAACCGACCAATCCTGTGGGTCTCTGCAGCCTTTGACTTCTTCATCTTTACAGGTTGATTTGCCAAAAAGCATTCATATCTCATCTGATGCCATTTAATTAGCTGCGCAAAAAGTAAATGTTTGATGATTGTATTTACATTTACCTCACCGAGTGAGCTTCCAATTCTCCCATTCCCACTATAGCTATCTGTGATGTTAAATCTGGAGACCATTTAACCATGTTCCTGACAAAAAGTGTCAACTTCATGTGAAAGAAAGCAATCTCACATCCCAACCGTCACTCAGAGTGCATCTCGTAAAACTGTTACACGCTGATATGTGTCAAATCATTCAGATGAGTAGCACTGGTATGTTTCAGTAGGGATGAGGCTAAATTACTTTAGAAATGTGAAATAAATGAAATATATTCCAAATGTATTTATGCTGGGTACACATCCAGCTGTTCACCACAACCACGACTTAAAGCTCATCTGATTGGTGGTGTTTCCACATCGCATTAAGAATTTACATCAAAGCTCGGTAAACAGAGTTCAGTCGGGCCAAGCTCACCATTCCTGCCTGAAGGAAGTGAACCCACTCCAAAGTCCCTCTGACTGGCCCCATCTGCTGCCTCCACTGCGGTGAAGCTTTTTGCGGCTAGGTCCGCGGATTTAGACAGAAGGCGGTAAATTGGGGGTCTGTTTTGGTCCGCCAATTTGACGTCTCGGAGGGTACACTTTTTTCCACCTCCATTGCTGTCTAAATCCGAGCCGTCGATGTGCCGGCAATTGCGTTAGATGGGCGGAGGTGTCGATGACGTGCACTGTTGTGCGACCCACAGCCGGGGAGTTTTAAAACCAGGAAACAGCTGATCACAGCAGTCAGTCCATCACTTCATCCGTGGAAGTCAAGATGAGCAACTGGACAGCCGCTGAGATCCAGGAAATGCTAGCGTCTCCTCGGTCTCAGTAGCTGTTTGGTTGTGTCCACTTGTTGTTGTAGCGGCGAGCTACGAACGGTCGCCACTTTCATATTAAAAGCCCCCGCTAAGATCCCAGTCCTAAACTCCAATTGGATGCAATGTAAAGCTCTTATTTTGAAGACAAATTCGTTGTCACTGTTCACATTCAACTTCGTGCTTCACATCACATCACATGTTTACACCAACCTCAGTGGCGGCCAAGTGGCAGCTTTTTGGAAAAGAAGGAATATTACACCTCCCTTTTAGATAGACAAGGCGGCACATTGCACTCTTTACCTTGCTGCAAATGTGCCGCCAGCGTTTTATCCAGCAGCTGGCCGGCAGAACGGACCCCTGACCTCAGACAGTAGAGGAGCAGCACATTTCTGCTGCCTCCCTGAAGCTTGTTAAGCCGAGAAAATGAGCCTGATACTTAAAATAGTAACACGCATACTATATGTACATTCACTAACAAGTGTCTTTTTCTCTCACCTAATGAGTGGTTGGTCCTCCTGCTCTCAGCTCCCTCCTTTACTTCTCGTCTGGTAAATTAAGGGTTGTTTTTTTATGTGTGCACTCTTCCCTCGCCTTTATAAAAACCAAGGTCATACATTCATTATACATTTCACTTAATGTCACTCATGCTTTGCTGGGTGCACTTGTGTTGCGCTGTTCCCAGAAAGGCTCAGGTTATGTAAGGCCTCCTTCTCCAGCTGGAGGTAATACAACAGATAAGGCATCTGAGGTCACGCACTGAAGTGTAACACAGGAGGGTGCAGACTGACCTTAAACACATCGAGAACAACAGCGCAGGTCGAACCAGGTGACGGTGGGTGTCCGTGGTTGACAAGAGAGCCGTAAGCAGAGCGCTCCAGCACCACGGACAGGTCTACAGAGCAAACAGCCGTCTCTAATGTGAGCACTGTACTGTATCTCCAAAAAGTAAAGCTAACTATTTCTGTGCAATTGTTTGAAATAGCTGCTCAAAAAGTCACTTTCTACCCTTTTACAGCTTTTTAAAAATGTTTCTTATTTTTAGTAAAATAATTGTCTTTATAAGCTAAACTCCTCAGAGCAGCCAACGGAAGTTTTACACTCAAATGTCTTTGTTCTTCACCTGTTTCATGAAAATATGTATTTTTTCTACATACTCAGAGAAATTAAGAGTTATAGCAACATCTGGTTCGGCGGTAGTTGCGTAGCAGCGCTGGCGGAGCAGCAAACTGAAAGGAGAATTGTTGTAGTTGGTTAATTTTAGACTCAGTTTGTAAAAAGTTTAACAGCCTGCCATGTTGTTATGCTTCATTACTATGAACCCTAACTGTTTGACAAAAGTCAAGATTGGGATCATTTACCCACCAAGTTAACACCAGGATAAGAAAGCTGTTGATGTCTTGAGGGAAAAGAAATGCCCATGTGGAATCGATGATTTTCTATCCAAAAGGTCAAAGGTCAACATCACTGCAACGTCTTCATATTCTGCAGAAAGTGTTCTGGCCTGAACTCGAGATTGACTGGTGGTCTCTCTTGCACTGGGATTAAGGTGCAGACATACAGTAAAACGCTTTTCAACATGTAAACAATCACTGGGCACAATAAGCAGTTCTTTGTTAGTAAGTTCTTTATCAGTGGATCGCGCAGTGGGAGCATAATTAAAGTGTCATCTTATTGTTTTATCAGATTTGGCAGCAGTGTTCATTTCTGGGACTCAAGCCAGTTCTATTTTAAAGCCTTTTTATCGACCGATACCGATGTTGTGCTGATATTATTATGCATCCCCACACATAATTACAGCAAAACAGTAGCTTTCATGGACGATTTCTTTCATATATCTAATAACTAACTACAACTTTAATTTATAGTAGCATAAAAAGGGTTGTATTTGCCCATCTGTATGGCAAACTAAGGTCTTCCCCGTAAGCAGAAAAGGATAATCCCTTCTGGCTGAATCTTTCTGCTCACCACAGTTTACAACATTTCACGGTCAAGAAAAAAAAAAAAAAAAAAAAAAGGTTTCAATTTCCTCTAATACTTCTCATTTAATCATTTCACAATAATCTCTCCCGACAGACTGTGCGAAAAAATCAATAACCCAGAGTTGGACTCACGGAAGACTCCGATTCACTCTCAGAAATTTTGTACAGCAGTTGTTTTTTGTTTTTTTCCCCCTCATTTTCGGGCTGGAATTGACTCAAATGCCAAGCTGTTGTATGCTGCGATATAGAATCAGAATTCAATAACTGGAGCATTATTTTATTTTTTTTCTTCACTGGATCTAATGGTTGGATTTGATTGAGTCTGTGGAGAAAAAAAAAAGCAAACTTACCAACATCATCCACACCAGCACCATCACTACGCTTTACCCCACAGCACAAAGTCAGCAGGCACGTCTCCACATTCCAGCCTGTCCTTGTGTGAAAGTAACAGGCTCTGTGATAAACAGACGGCCAAGCTGCCAATCACCTTCACTCTGACTACTTTGAACTTGAAATTTGGCTTCCTCAAATTACCGTTCAGTTTACCGGTGATTGTCATCCTTTGGCTTCACATGATATGGTCGTCCGAAGCCCGGTGCTGTGTTTGTCTCCGGCGACGGGCAGATGCTGGCAGCGGTGTGTGGAAGGCTGGAGAGGAGAGTCGCCTTTCCATCAACAGGACAATGATCAGTGTCAGGTATGCTGATTTAACCATGTCACCGAGTCCAGCGTGTGATGGAACAGAGGAGAACTGTGATGGGGAAAATGTGACGACGGCATCCTTTGGCTCAGGAAGCGCTGGTAAATAACGGAAGTGACAGACGAGAGGGACACGCTCCAGCAGGCAAGACGAAATTGAATCCTGTCTCGCTTAATGCCTCTGAAATGATGCGTCCCTTGCACTCCTGCATGGACCTGTTTATTCTCTCACCCTGTCTGCCTTTCATTTATTACGTAGGAGCATTAACATTCCCAGGTTGTCAGGCAGACTTCGGCCAGGTAGGTGAGTCAAACTTCAACAAGCCGTCTTGTGGGGACATTTGTTTACAAACTGTGGTTTTTCAGGCTCCCGGCTGCCGGCTGCCACAGTGGGCTCAATCTGTCTTAAATGTGTCCTTGTTACATACCGCATACAAATAAGGACGTGTGTTTATCTACCCACTCACGTACCCTCATGCTAATTTTTCATCAATCAATGATAGCAGTGTGCTGTCTAACTTTTTGTGTTTTTGTGTAGATCAGGATCAGTTCAAGTTCAGCCGACATGACGAAACAGAGGAAAAACTTTGATCTTGAAGGTTAGCGCCATTTTTTTAACAGATTAAAAAAGATGTTGTTGGCTACAATCCAAATAATTGTCACCAAATAATGGATGGGGTGTTTGTTTTGGTTTTTTTTTTGGCATGACAGTCTGTCAGTTTCTCTTCTCTTCGAGTACACCACTTTTTTTTAATATAGACAGCTGAACACAAGCAGTTGTCATGTTTTATGTCTTGATAGAACCTAGCGAGTTGGCAACTTTGGTAACCAGGTGAATCAACACAAACCAGCTCACATTAACTCCCTGGTTGACATTGGCCTCCTCATCTCACCAACTACCCAAAAAATAGTCTGAAATTTACTCTTCCTCCGTCAGCCTCCTCTCGGGTCTCTTTGTGTCATGATGGCAGAGGCGGTCGATGAGCCTGGTTCTGTTGCCCACTTGTGGTCTTGTTTTTGGCGCCACTTCCCACCAGCTTTTCCTACACCGAGTCTGGAAACATCCCCATCCAGGGGTCCAACGCTCCTAAGCTCCTGTGCAATTGGTGTAAACAACCAACACTCCCCCTGTGCTCCGAGTCCAAGCTCGGAAGAGCCAGCTAGCTGCATGGCTATGTGAGCTAAGTAGCTAACAGTAGCCATAGTTAGCGGTTACTTTAGCATTAAGTAAAGAGATCTTTGTGCTGTAAATCACAGAAACTAGAGGCAGGGCAGCTGGACGTCATCAGGAGGATAACCAGAAAACATTTTTGTTTCAAGAGTCACACACATCTCACTGAAGGTAGTTTCCACTCACCCAATTTACCAAGTGCAACAGTGGGCGATCAGAACGTGGGGGTGGTAATGACAGAGGCAACAATCACCCTTTAACAATTTAGTGTATGATTTTGAAACTGTTAATCTGCGGTGAAGTAGTTACATAATGTTGCTCTGAGTGCAAGTTGTGCAGCATTCCTCCTCTGTGCGATGTCACAGCTGGAAAACTCAGCAGGAGCAGCAATAAGACCAAACAATCACATCAATTATCGCGTTTGAATTGTGCTACACACTTTTAGTTTCGTTAAAGCTCCAAGGGTACTTATGTCAACTTATCGGCTTCATGCCTTCAAACAAATAAAGAGTTTCCAGGCAACACAAAATCTTGAAATGTTGTTAAATGCAGTGTGTATAGTAAAATGTACTACTAAAATTATACTAAAAGTTAGATTTAGGGTTATAGCTGCTGTTGTTTTCAGTGTTTCTCCTCTCTATGTATTTTTTTTACTTGGTGCCTGAATATTTATAGCGGTATAACAGGAATGTATTTATATCAGCATTATATTTATAGCAGTATGAGACTTGCAATATTGACGTTTTTCTCCAACTTCTTTCAGATTTAATTTACGTCTCCTAACTTTGATCCGTAACTAGTTTTGCCCTCCCTCACATCTGATATATGAAGAGAGATGGCTCTGTATTGGGAATTATTGTCTGTGGACCCCCATTTCATGAAAACCTTATCATCACAATGCAGCTGTCACCCGTCTTCTAAATAACCTGCCATCTTCCCGAAAAAACAAACAAAGTAAACGTGGGGTTTTTAACCGACACAATCCCGCCTGAAGGGACTCGGCTCCGACTCGTGTGACTAAAGTATTAATGCCGCGCGGCGAGGACGCCGATCTGTTCCAGCCACAGAGATGATTGAGGAATCATTGTCCACCTGAGTATTCACACTCGCGGTTGATGCCGTCACTCACTGGCTGTCGCTGTCGATTACACATGGGTGTTGAGAAGTGTGAAAATCCAGATGTCCCATGTGGCGCCGGTCGGCTTCTGTGTGTCCTTGGCCAAAGTCAAGTCGAGTGGCTGTCCTCTCTGATGAGACGGACGATAACTCTGCACTCTCGTACTTCAGCCGTATAGAAAAAAAGTATGGACTCTGTGCTCTGGACACACACACTAAACAGATTTTAATGAAGCCATAGGGGCCCGACAAGTGAGTTGACTGATTTCATGAACTGCACTGTGACATCTCACATGTCTGATGTTGAGTCATTTGTCTTTGTTATACCTGCTGTGGCTCGCAGGCTGCCGAGCACAGAGAATAATGAGTAAAGAGAACAAATACTATTTCATCTTGACACGATTTAGACGATGCTTCCCAACACACACCGTGTATGTTTTCCAGAGAATTAGTTTTCATTTCTGTTTTGGATTAACGGGAGTAAAGAGGGATTTCGGTCCTCCATTCTTCTGTCGATTCAGTGAATCCGGCGCCGCTGGTCTTCAGAGATATTGTGTTGGAGCTCGGAGGAGACGAGGCACACCCACAGGGCCCACATTACTATTAAAGACTGTGTTAGAAAGAGGGACTGGTTTTTTTTTTTTATGTTTGTTTCTCCCGGGGGCTAACAGCATCTTCCTGCAGAACTACACAGGTCAGCGGGGTGCTAAAGCCAGCTTTGCATTGAGAAAAGCGCCTGGGGGAACATGGGAAGCGGGGATATGTTGACACGCAATTCAGCTCTCGAATGGAAGTATTCCATGTGGTGAATACAGAAATGCCAACGCAGCTAGACGATAGAAGGCTGCGTCTCTTTCTGCTATTCATGCACGTCATTATACACAAGGACGGATGAGGAGTGCAACCACATTCCTCCTGAAGGGTGTTTGAGTAGGAAGCCTGTAAGAGACACATTTAATTGATTTAAAAGCTCAACGGGGAAACTGTACGCAGTGAAAGGAAGAATGTGAATCACACTGTGAACATCTCATAACATGTGCCGTCCAGTTTTAGCCGGGAATCGGCTCCGCTCCTTTTCTTGAGCGTGAACAAATGATAGCAATTAGTAAAAAAATAGAAAAGCTTTAAACCCAGATGTTTCCCTTTCAGCAGGGCTGTACCCCCGCCGTCGTCACACTGAACGTAACAAAACACGGCGCCGGGGTTGCTCTTTTGTAGTTTATATGCAGACGTTGTGGTCTCACCCACCAGATCTGAACGGAGGTTTGACCACACTTAACAAAGGAGGGTGCACTTTGTGAGCCATTTCTTTTGTGCTTGTTAATATTTAAAGATGTGTGTTTTTTAGACATGAATAGGAAAACCAATGTCATGTCACGCAGTGTATGAAATTGCTAGTTAGTGTGGAACATGAGCAACAGTGTCCTCGTGCCTCTCATCTATAAACACTTCTATATGTTTAAACAAGTCATTTTTAGGATATAAATGTAGTATGAACACATCCTATAACCGTATATGTAATTTATATTTCATCCATATGCAGGCTTGGGTCAAATACCTTGACATGTGGTCAGTTACTGAATACAAATACGGGCCAGTTTTCTTGCCATTGGATTACAAAAACTGCAACGTAATCTGAAGACTTTTGGATTATTTTGAAACCCGATGCTGCGTTCGTGTTGTTGTTCTTCCGACTTCTGACTGTGGAAGCATCATGAACGCTAATAGAAGTTGTTTAGCATTTCATCACTCTGTGCATTTAAAACAGCTGTTTCCAGAGTGATGGGGAAGGAAACAATAAAACAACTACAATACTTGACTTTGGTAAAAAAGTTTCTTGCCATCAACCCCGTGATGTTTACTTTCATCCGCCATCTGTCAGCATCCCATGACGTCAACTCACTCGCCAAAACCTCTCTGGCTTTCTGAGTAGTTATCATAAAACGCATGTTCTGGAAACTCAACGAAAACACGCACAGGGAATCAAACAAAACAGAACAGAGATGTTAGAAATGAATGCAAAAAAAAAGTATAAAGTTCAACGCTGCGTTAAACCAGTAAACAGTATTGCAAAACTGACAATAAGCATTAACAAGATGTGCACATCTATATCTACGTCTATATGAAGGTATGAGAAGTATCGACTGGTGCTTGTGGATGTGTTGTCAACTGCGTGGGAGTCTGTTGAGTTTTCCCCTCTTGTTTTTCCACAGTCAGAGTAAATAATGGATGACTTTGAGATATATCTTTGGAACACAATCATCAATACGATTTCATTCAGCCTTTAAACAAGCAGACTGCATCTGGTGAACTGAAAAGCAACCATGTTTTGAATTGATGCATCCCTGACAGAAACAGCCGTACGTCCAGACCGCAACCAGACTTATTAAATATAATCACAGTTCTGCCTCTTCTGCCTGTTTCTCTTTTTATCTCATTCAGAACCTGCTTTTGTTGGAATAGTTTGGGGAGAAATTAACCAACTTTGTAGAATAACTACCATGTTTTTTTTTTCTAGTTTGAAAGTCAGAGTGAGGTGATCAGTTAGAGGGGTTCAAGTCGATGCCGCGGTTAGAAAAAAAAAAAATGTCTTGCAAGCAAATTCAAACCGCAGTCAGCAAAGCGAAAAGCGAGAAGCCAGGCTCGATTCCAGCACCGATAAACAACGGTTCCAACACAGTAACGAGATACGTTAAAGCTCTTGGTAAATTGTCAAAGTTGGATTAAAACACGAGGCTGTAAACCTGAGCAGAGAGGCTTGAAATGTAGTTTACATCATCATCGATTAGCTGCTGGATGTCGTCCGGTGGGACGGCCGGTGGAGGGAGGAGTGACAGTATTGTCACTCTGTAGATCACAGTCATGGAGGAGTATCGCTGCTCTCCAGACTCGTCCTGATAGCATCTGTGTTCGTCAGTGGCCTACCACAGATCCTGACCTTCTATCAGATCCCCGGCCTAATCATGCAATCCTCCCGTCTTCAGCCCTGCAGCTCCAGGTCCCGCGAGGGCACTTCTACCGCGTTGAAGCGAAAACAGTTTAAAGGACTTTTCCATTCGCTGCAATAGAGGAAGAGTTGATTTGTCCTCGACGTCCTCTCAGAATAACGGTCAATAACATCTCCAGTGTGCGCCGGAGACGGTGTTTGCAATCGTAAGAATAATCAAATGCTTGAGAGATAAAACTACAGAACCGACAGTGAAACGTTGGATTTCCTTTTCATCCCTGGTCCCCAAATCACAAAAGCAGAAGAAGAAAAAAAAGGTAGATTTCAGAGTTCCCAGTGTGATTCGTGACTGTGTTGATATCCCAATGAAGGCATACCATTCTCATACTTAAGAATACCCAGAGTGCGCTGTGTGCGAACAGCCCGGAGCTGTGAGTGGGACGGGTCCCCACGGCTCCGGCTCTATTCTCAAACACACTGTTGATTTATTGGACCCGTCTTGTCGGGTACTAAGTAAACTCACTCATCTTTTTGAAGCGTCGGCCAGTATTTATCCACAAAGGAGAGGTCTCTGGCCCGTCACTGTTACTATAGCAGCAGCAGAGCCCGGCAGAACCTGCAGCCTCTCTCTCACCATCTGTCTCTCTCATTATTTACAGTCGCAGTATCTGTGCTAATGATGTTCGTCGTCTTATTAAAAAGGTTTTTTTTACTTTTCTAAAATACGCTGTAAAGGCTCTGACTCAGTAATCAGACCGCTCTTTTACTTTCACTTGATATAACACTGTATCCATTGTAGCTAATTGGTGCGATCCATCTAATTAACCGCTAATGGACAACTTCTTCAAAACCATTCATGCTTTTAATTCTTTATAATTAGTGGAAAACCTTTTGGGGTGACAACAACTGTTGCATAAAAGTTCATGCTTGACATTGAAAGCAGCAGTTCGACCGAAACAAAGCTTATTTTAAGGGTCATTTACTGGCTGTTGTTACTCTAGAAGATTATTTGGCAAAAGAAATTAAGATAAGAAAATGTAGTAAAGGCTAAATTGAAGCTTGTACACTTTAATCTACAAACTACTAAAATCTCCATACAATGTTTGTTTACAGACAAACATTATTGTCAGGGACGCTTAAGGAAGTAAACACACAGCTCACCTTTATTTTTCAATTCAGCTGCCTCGTGTCCCTTTGTCATCCCTTTGTCGACGTGTTCAAACTTCACCTGCGTCACACGGAGCTTTGAACCACACACCACATTAAAGGAAAAACTCTGAGCTCGTGTCCTCTTTCACCGGAGCTCCGGTCTTTGAAGTAAGAAGATGAAATGTTCTGGATCTGGAAACAAGCTCGTAACTGGACCTTAAATTTAGGTTTAAAACTCTGATTCTGATACAACATGTATGATGAAGTTAATAAATATAAAGGTTTCCAGGCTCGGTTTGGGACGTCGGGAGCGTACAGATATGACTGGGCGATGCAGAGGAAAAGAAATTACTCACTTTTAAATCAACCATTTTATTTTTATTTTAACATTTTAGTTTTGAAATTTAAAGTAGATTTTATTTCCAGGATTGTTTTGTGTGTCCACATGTGTTTGTCTTCATTGTGCTTTTCTGACTTCGAGAATATTCATGTTATAACACTAACTAGACCCTGATCAATATATTGGTCAACCACTTTTATCAGTACCAACCTATCACAGATACAGTGGAACATTGTATTGGTTTCTTTTAAGATTATAAACACAGAAAATGATGCCTGGTCTAATTGATTATAATTGAATTCCTAGTAGAGTTTACTGTTCTAACGCACTGATTTAATTTTGGACTATAAAGTTTTAAAGTTAATATATTAAAATATTCTGCCTCATTACGTATACGTGTCTTTGTCCCATTCGAGGGTGTTACGTTTCCCCAGAAAACAAAATTTCAAGGACAGGGGTCGCTGATTGGGAAACTAGCAGAACATTAAACAATTTACACAATTCTTCTTTTTCTCGGGGACGATGCTAGCTAAAACTGCTTTCTGCAGGACAAACTCTTAAAAAGTTAAATTTCTGCACACATTGTGAATGAGGAACACTTGCACACTAATCACGTCTCACACTTGAATGATTGTTGTGTACCCTCATTATGAAAGGTAAGATACTATTGTAACAGCGATCACACATTCAAGGCCGGCAGCAGATAAAAAAGAGCAAAGCAATTGGAACTTTTCAGATCTAATTTAAATCACAGGTGGTGCGAAATGTAATTCAGGTGGCATCTCTGATAAAGTGTCCGACCAGACGTGCCTCAGAGGAGCAGAGACGATGTCCTCTCGCTGCAGTCTGACAAGGAGACGCCGCCATATAGCAGCATTAAAACGCCGGGGAAGTTTTTATGTTTCTTTTCCTCTTGCAGCCTCCACTTGTTGGTCAGGAAAAAAAAAGGGAGCCCATTGTTCAGCGAACTCGCTCCTGCATCATTGATGACAATCGATGTTGTAACGACAGCAAATCATTAAGCTGTCCGATCCTGGCAGGCGGCTCGTAAATTACAGTGGTGAGAGTCAGCCTTAAAGTTCAGAAAAGAATGGATAAAAACAACTTTTGATTCGGCTGTCTGAGCCAAGTGACAACTGCAGCTGCACATTTTTTTCTAATGGCTGCGAGATGCTGACTCCAAGAAAACCGTATTTGACGTCAAATGAAAAATCCTCCATCTCTGCGGCGTACTGAATTACAGTCGATATTTTTCCTGAGGAAAGTTTGAGTCTCAGAAGCTGCTTCCTCTAATGTTCTCGTGAGCGGCAATACATTTTCCATTACGGGGATACGGAGGCTTAGGAACAACCCTGATCTGGGACGTTTGCTTGATTGACAGGTGTCTCGGTGTCACAGATCACTCCCTCACAGTTACACAGTTGGGAATGAGCGATAACAACTGTTACAATATGTGTCGTTTTTAAACTTTAGGGTGCACTGAGTAGTTTTGGAGAAGAATTTTTTTTTAACCAGAAGATAAAGATCTTCATCGACTCATTTTGTTTATGCATAAAAATATGAAATTAACAAACTTTCCCTGTTTTCGTGACTGAACAAACTGAGTAAACAAACTGACCTTTCAAGGACGACACAATTTCATACTGTTTGACTTTGTTTATATTTGGCGGACCCTGACACTTTTCTGGCTTCAAACGGTGTTCTGGGGGGCTTGTTTTCCTCTGATTAGAGCTTGTTTATTCAGTGGTGGAAAAAATACATATTTACACGTTTGTATTACTACCTCATTGATATTGTAGATGTTAAAATTACGAATAACTACAACGTGCATGCATGTTCTTCCAGCAGTGTCACAAAATCCTGCCATCGAAATTATATGTTAGAATTTCCTGAAAATGTAATAAAATGTGCATTTAATCTGAACACCCATGTGAAAAGGAAATGAACCCATCTGTATGGGTACATATTCATGCTAATTAGTTGTTCGTCCAGATTAGCCACTAGAATACAAACAAACACTTGGGACTGCTCGTGTTTGTCCATGTTCGTTGTCATGCAGTGTGTATGTTACGTACCTACCACCTTGTTGTTTCGCCTCAGGCAGCGTGTTGTTGGGAATCTGTAGTAAAGCGAGTGAAAAGGAAGGTTCAGGGAACAGGAACCAGTCCAGTGCTGCTCGGTTCTGACCTGGAAGTCTGGAGCTTTTCATATGTCCATCACCGACTGAGCAGGACCAGGATGTTGTCTCATGTCCTTGCATTTCCGTGTCCCATGTGCATACAGCTGTATGTCTGCACTTTGGCCTAAAACTCATTACTGTATTTCAAACTCAATGTTTATAACACTCTGGACTGAGATTTAACAGTTATAATCTGTCATTGATCAAATATGATTGAGTTTAGATCAAATCTCATTGATAAAAATGTAAAACAAAAAATAATAAATTGCAGTAACAGTAGGGACATTATTGCTCAAGTTCGAATGCCTGTTTTGTAAGTAACATAGAGGACTATAGCCTATATTTCCTCTTTTTTTTAAATCTTGATGATAAATAAACTTACCTTGTACCTTAAAACAGAAAAAAACATTGCCAAGAACATCCACAGATATCTCAGTGATTGACTATGAAAAAAGTTTGCAGAGCTTGCAGAGCACGCAGCAGCAGCGTCTCAAATGTCTGGTCTGAACAAAGATATTCATTTTAAAATGATATAAACCTGAAACCATGTTTGGAGAAAAAGATTCATCAATTAATCATTTAAAAAATGTCACCAGCTGATCGAGTGAATTGGTGAAACATTTCAGCGGTGTCATATCGTCGGTCATTTCATCCTACGTGTGACCAAACGGCTCTGCGGGTCTACAGCTGTTGTTACAAGTGTTTTGGTACAGTCTAAAGTCTGAGAGCAGTGGAGGCTTCACGGTTATTGTGTAGGAATTACAAACAGCAGTAGTTAAAGCATCGCTGTATGTGACTGTATGTGGATGTCAGTTAATCAGGCAGCTGGAGAGAAAGAAACCATAAATTAGCACTTTGGCAAAAGATGGCACGATTTGCATCCACGCTCGATCTTCGTTTGGAAATAGATCCCGCTGCTCGCCTCTGTTTCCTTTCATGTTTGACTTGAGAGGAGAAGGAGCAGTCGCTGCATTTGAGCAAAGCGCAGCAGACACATTAATTATGACAACAATCAATGACACGCAGAGCAGCGAACGTTAGCAGAGCGTCTTCACTGGACTGTAGGATTGTGTGTTTTTTCCCACAAAAGCCTTTGCACGATGTGCAGCGGAGAAGAAAAAAAAACAAAAAACAAAGGCATTGAAGTTCAAAGGCAGTAATTCAATGAGCTCGGACAGCGAAAGCCTGTCTCGCGTGGTGCAAATGGTGAAATGGTTGTCAAGGCAAAGTTTTCCTGAAGCCGCTCGTGTGGGTGTCAGAGGGGAAAAACACAGGAAGGGCAGCAAACAGCCAAAATACAATCACACAGACAACCGCGGAATTACACACCTGATTAAACGCTGTGATGTCGATCCGCAAATTGGCTTTCCTGACAGAACCTCAGGACGGTACTGACCTACAGGACACCGAACACTGTGCCGTGACACCGGCTTTATTTAATTCACCTCTCCAATATGTCTCAAAAGCCTGATGGCGCCCTTGGGGGATAAGAAAATAGCTCTAAAATGCATCATAGAGGAGCATCCTGTTTTAGAAAGCAATTTTCTCAACCTTACTGGCACAATAGCTCAAAGTAAGGATATGTCCCAAACAACCACGCTCACCACAGGGAGGGGGTGCTGGAATTTATATCCAGTGTACAGAATCCCAGGCTTTCTTTTCAAATCCTGGCACTCCAAAAATCACATATTCAATCACTCCAGGAGGCTTCAGCGAGGGTCCCTCTGTCACACACAGCAGTGAGCACAGAGGCAGCATGAAGCACAGCGCAGGAGGGGATGGATGAACATAACAACGAGGTTACGAGGAGGCTGTAGTCGGAGTGTCGATGGAGCGTCAGGTGAGCTGGGTTGTAGATTTATAATTAACGGGTGAGGGAGTTTGCCGAGACATTTGGATTCAGTCAGCTTCTCAGGAGTGAAGCCAAAACACCTTGATCGCTAAGCGCAAGTCAAATAAATTCTTCCCTCAAAGACGGTTGCTCTGAGTTGTGGTTGTTAATTAGTTATTTAATGCCACGACAAGGGGGTGAATTGTCACGATTGACAGCTGAGCCCCCTTTTCAATTGAGCAGACAGATGTAAAAAAAACAAACCATCACCAGTTGCAAGATGGCCGCACTCGTATCTGGGATACTTTGGAGTCTTTTTGTCACAGTTGGAGGAAGTGAAGATGAGTCGTCCATCTTTAAATATGCTAATGATGGTACCAAACATTGAACTGATGACGTCACTCTTGGCTCAGCGAAAAATTTAAATCAGTCAAAAAGAATGCAGCGATAAAATCGTCCACCAAGGCGACATTAAAGTCAATATATTATCCATGAGCTGAGCTGATGCAGACAACATCGGCACTGTTAACCAGAGCAGCTGCACGTCACCACCCTCCACCAAACAGACTCAGACTTGGAGGGGCTGATTTTCATCTCAGCTGCCTTCGATGAACCTTGAAACTGCTCCATTGCACAACAGAGGAGCTCACGGTCCAGTGAAACCGAATGGACGACATCGCCCGCGAGTGGTGCAGAGGAAGCAGCTGCCTCGAGTGAAGGACCTCGAGTATCTCTGGGACTTTTTCACACAGTGACGATAAAAAAAAGCACCGTGAGATTGAGCAGCATTCAGTGAGCGTCTGCTGGAGACGGAGCTGAGCTCTGAGCAAAAATCTCAATTTACTGGTCGGTCTGCAGTCAAAACCCTCACGAAAGCCTTCAGACAACATCAGTCAAGTCACAATTCGCCCCCCCCCAAAAGCAAATATCTTCAAAAAATATATAATTTCAGCTCCAAACTCTGGGTGTCAGACTAATCCGGTAAAGCGTAGAATCAGCATAAAAGTCATTGGGCGAGAACCGGCCTGTAGATGATGAAGCTGTAATCTTCTGGCTGGTGGAGGATGTCATTCAAACAGCAGGGACGGATGATCAATGGAGCTTCCTCGGCTAATGGACGACACGCAGCAGCATGCAGCCGAGACAGGAGGAGCAACAGAGCTGCGGGCTACACATCACAACCGCTCGCACAGAAGAGGGAATTATGTATGTTAGCTTTTCTGTTATTGCCTCTTGAAAGATAATTCACATACTGCAGTCTGTCATCAGCGTTCGGCTTTTCTCGATGCCAAGACGATTGTTGTGGTTTTCCCAACAAAGGACGAAAAACAACGCCCCGCTTCACACGAAGTGTTCACTCTACAGATGGTTTGATTTGTCGATTATTCAGCTGCCGATTTGATGGATAATCAAAGTAATTTTTGGAAGCAGAAATGTTCCAAGCATGTTCCAGCCTCTCCAGTGGGAGGATTTCCTGTTTTCTCTGCTGTTTTTTACATATTTGTAAATTCAACATCTTTGAATTTTGGAATGTTGGCTGGGAAAAAAAGGCATCACAATCACAATCATCTTCAGCGTGATTGTGATTGGTGCTCTCTGCCTTTCTCTGGCATTTCATAGACCAAACAATTACTCTACAAATCAAAAAGTAATCATCCGATTCACAATGAAAGGAAGGTTGTTAGATGCAGCCCGACATTCATCTTTAGACATTTTGATGTTGAAATGTCTAAATTGCTAGCCTTTTGGAAAATGTTGTTGTACTCACATTCTCCTAAATGTTTCCATCGTTGTTCAAACCCAGACGAATCTCTAATTTCATTCAAGGTTACCGTTCCATTTGGTTGATTTGGATGATGCATCGGAGGTTGAAGAGGGAAGATGACAAACACGACAAAACACAATGTGAATAAAACTTGGAAACATCACATCATCCGTGAAACGCTCATCGGCAATCCTGGATGTTTAATAACAAAGACAAACAACTCCCATAATCCCACCGTACTTCATGATGTCATCGAAATTGTGTTCACCACACTTGCTTTAATTATTTTTTCAAAAGTGTATATTTTGAATTTTCCACAGTGGGTTTAATAAAACAAGCACGATTTCACCCTGGGCTCGGGGACCTTCATGTCACAAGCATATTCAACAAATAGTCCAAATAATAAGAATGATTTTTTGACGTAATTACAGATAACTGATGGGTGAATTAAGCACAATGAATCATCAGCTAACATATATGAAAATCTCAACCTCGGCTACACAGAGTGATAGTCAAAACAAACAATGATCTGACGAAGAAAGTTAAAAAACAACACCTGCGACACCAATTATTAAATAAACCAATGTAAACAAAAGCCGGAGCCATTAAAACAATGCAAAGAGTTGCATCAAGTATAAATTCCACACATCGGGGCTTTATGTGCGTGATAATAGAGGAGTGGATTAGGCGGATGTGATGGAGCGTCGCCGGGACTGATTTTTTGAGGATCACTCATTTCGTTCTGAACTCCCCAAACAAGTACTCTCGTCTCTCAAGGAACTCGTTTAGTGATTTCTCCGCGACGCTGAAGAGATCATTCCCTTTCTATCTGTCTATTGTGATTTTTCCTCTGTCTTAATAAATAGACACTTTGCTCCACTCTCTCGCCAAAAGAATAACATATAATTAGATGAGGGCTCGGCAAATGAATCCTGATTGTATAGCTCTCTAATCCTTTGTACCCTGCAGTTGTTACGAAGCTCTTACTCAAAAGGCTGCTCGGGAAAAAAAAAGTTTGCTCTGATAAGTTTGTCATTTCATAAATAAATCATGCCTCTTAAAGCTTCGCGAGGGATCAATTCTGACTGCATCTCTGCTGCTTTTAGATATGTGCCAGAAATACCAAGATGTTCCCATGTGTATGCATCCTCTAGAACCAAAGCGCGTGTGCCAGGGTTGAATATAATATGTTTGGCCGGCACTGTGTCGGCTGTAAATTCCAACAGCTCCCACACACAATCCAACTGTACCGCAGAGATTCTACTCAGAGGTCATTGGAACGCGGGCCAATCGGCGGTGATGGGCGGCCCGGGTTCAGGATCAAACCGTTTTGCCAGGGTCCTGCTGGGTCGGCTCAAAGAGAAGACGGGCAGACCTGGTAATCCTGCAGAGCCCCCCGCTGGCCTCCGAGTCAACAATCACAACACTCGGGGGCTGATTTCGCTGCACGGCTGAGTGGCACAGATTGGGTCTGCTTCGGCGGGTATCGTCTCGGCCAACTCGGCCTCTCTTGAGCAGAATGTATTCCTCATTAGAAACACAATCAACAGTCTACCACAACAAGCACCCATAAAGGAAGTTAAACAACACGCATGCCTATTAGCTGCTCCCCCACACTTGTAATTGCTGTTGCGTGCTGAAGACTCCTCGTTTCGGTCGAGATTTAGCTCCTCGCGTTGAGGCGGAGCCGGGGAACACAACAGCTTTTCAATGATTTCCCATTTCCATCACATTTAACCACAATGAGGGTAATTTCTCCAGCCTTGATGAATGCAACAATGCAGAGAAGCATGCGATGGAGAGCGCGCGATAACGTTTTGCTCTAGATTGCAATTGCATTTGAGATTCAGCGAGCGCACTCGTGATTTCCTGAGTATCAGCTGGGACTGGAGAGCCGTAACGTCGACGAGATGCGACTTGAGGATCTCCGACATACAAAACGACAGCGGCATGAAATGGGACGCGTTGATCAAAATAGAAAGAAAAAAAAATAGAAAAAGATGCTCTCATAAATACTTAATCAAATGTGAAATGATTTCTTTTCTTGTCATTGAGCTGAGACGACGGCGTAGCTGCCGAGCTCTGTGACAAGCTTGCAAAGACAGGTGCACGGAGCGCTCCCACAGCCGCCGCGACGGGAACGACAATCCACACAAACAACACGCACAAAGATTGTATTTACAATACACTGTGGATTGGCAACTGTCAACCTGGAGGTAATTATAGATGGAAATGAAATGCTTTACCCATCTGCTGTGCAGGGCTGTTAAGATTACTTTCAGGTGTACAAGAGACGCTGTTACACAGGCTTGACAAGGCGGCTGTGTCTCAATGCACAACGCATTGTATCAATTTGCAATAAAAGAGGATTCTGTAGGATTCCAAGCTCAGTCCGTTGAATGCTAATGTTGTATTTCAGGCCCTGGAGACCCAGTAACCCCTTCAACTTAGAAAACTAATAGTTTATGGGTTGATGTTATCCACCACAAAACAAACATCCAGATAAACCAGTCAATTATTGGAGTTTTGGAGTTTTGAACCTTATTTCTCTTTTGATTTTGCTTATTTTATTTTGCTTTATATCACATGAATTATTCTGGCCAAAGTTTGTTTGTTTGTTTGTCTGTTTGTCAGCAGCATGAGGGGAAAAAACTACTGGCCGGATTTGAACTAAATTTCCTGGAAGGCTGGAAAAACCCAGTAAACTTTTGCAGGAGATCCACATCCTGGGATGGATACGCAAGTTATTTTTCACTTTCATCAATGCTGTGCGACACTTCTACATTCACACGTGCACACACACTTCCTTTTGTTAGTTCAGTACTTGTTGTGAGGTGACGTGTTTGTGTTTTCAATCTTATTATCTTTTTAAATGAATGCTTTTGAATATACATGCAAGTCCATTCTATTGATTTGTTATGGTAATGTTGGTTGTAGTTATTAATGAATGTATTAATCAGAGTTTCATATTGATGGTTGAGAATAATTTATGAGTGTTAATCAGCTGATTGGCTGTCAATTTTGCCATTTTCAAGCACGTTGCCCCGAGGAGGATTTAAAAAGTGATCACCCCGCCCGCGTGCACACAGTGTTGTAACGTTGTCGCGGTTTTAATAATAACTTCTACCTTCAACTAATGTTCAGC
Source organism: Diplodus puntazzo (assembly GCA_963678695.2). Classification (NCBI taxonomy): domain Eukaryota; kingdom Metazoa; phylum Chordata; class Actinopteri; order Spariformes; family Sparidae; genus Diplodus; species Diplodus puntazzo. Next base: position 5,325,084 of record OZ023162.1, on the reverse strand, counting down.
TACAGAGTATAAATACACAAATATCACGCAACCAATTCTACTCTTACTCACATTCAAATGTTTATCGTCTGCAATAAACTCCACTAGAGACAGTAAGAAGAGAGCTGGGGAAGCTCAGCCAGACTCGGCTATGTTTTGTCACATTTCCAGCAGTTTTAGAAACATCTCCACACACATATAAAGTGGCTGTGCGTGTAGATTTGCATATCATAGAGAAGTGGACTCTCGGCGTTGGCGGAGGTCCGTGCCCTCCGCCTGCCCTCCTGGTTATTTATTTTTTACTGTCTGTTTTTTTTCTGCACTTATTTCTGTCCTTGTGCTGCTACAACAACTGAATTTTACTCTCTGGGGACAAATGCAGGCGCATCGTATCTTATCACTTATAAAAGTTTTTTTTTTAAAAAAAAAGAGGTTGCAAAGGGATTTTATCTCTAGGGACTAATTAGTTACATTTCAGGATACGGCAACATTCTGTAGAGATGCTTTTTATTCACACAAGATGAATATACAGCCTGCGTGTTCATGCATAACCCGTCTAACACGAAGAACATGAAATGGTTCCTTATTTACTGTAAGACATTTCTTTATGGTCAGCATTCATCAAACAGTGAGGCAGTCTGTGGTAAAGAGAACACTCCCACCTCAACACTGTTCAGAGAAAATGGCTTTTAACAAAGTGGAAAGACAAGAAAAAATACTTTAAAGGAAGAAAACTGAGCTGAGACGCTAATTAATCCAATAGTCTGGTTCTTTTCCAAATGTAGTGCGCAGTTTAAAGGCGTGTCAGTATTAGTATTTCAAGTCGGGTGCAATGAGAAATGAGAACAGTTGGTGGCCCTAATTCTTGAGTCTGATGTCATTAAAACATTTCAGACAAAATGAAATGACATGATTTAAAGAGCGCCAGCCTGTTTTCAACCTCATTTTCTTTGTTTTACGTTTTATGTCCAACAAGCAGGTTATGATTTCACCCCAGACCATGTTGGGATGGGTCTGTGGTACATTAACTTTTGGTATGAATCCAGATGAACGGACAGATTTTTTTTCTACTTTCTTTAAGATGCATTTCTTGCATGAATCTTGAGGGGGGGAAAAAATCAGTTGTATTAATGTGGCTTGTATCTTTGAGTGAGTAGGATTTGATGTGGATCCAAATAAATATCTGGATCCTGCAGATTTTAAATATGTTTATTTGATATTGAATTAGGCCTGATTGAATTCAATGGCACTGTTGGGTCTTGGCGGAGGTATGCACTCTAATGAGGGCCTTTTCTTGTTGGCGATGGCGCTGACATACACACCTCAGTAGGCAGTTTAAGTTTTGCGTTCTTACGTTGATTTTAATAAATTCCTTTTTTTTCTTTTAAGCGCTCCGTGTCCTTTCCCATTGTTTTGTCACGGCCTAGACAATCATTGTTTTACATTCGAGGATCTTAAATTTTGTGTTCTTTGAAAAGCAGTTTTGTGTTTATCTGGATTCTTCCCAGTTTTATTGCGCGGCGTTTTGGAAGAAGCCGAACATAAAAAAAAACAAAGTGAAGTGTAAGTTTGTGAATCTTTCCAAGTGGAATTCACTTCTGACACATGAGAAATAGCCGAAGCATACCGCGGGAATAAAACTTGCCAGCTGCTGTCGACAGGGTAAAAAATATGAAATTGGCCTTGTCTTATCTCACACCAACAGCGTGAACACAAGGCTACATCTCACCTCGCTCATACATTCCTGTGATTGTTGCAATATCGGCGAGTTTCCACCCCACCAATTCTGACTGTCCTGCGACGGCGCGGCGCTATGTGCTGACTGAGTCATCTTGAAACAAATGCGGAAAAATAAGCTTCGCCTGAAGGGCAGAAGAAACTGTTTATCCTCCAGGCATTCTTCCACTGAGATAACATGAGCTGAGTTTTGAGGATGCTGGAATATTATACAGCGGGAATCCCATTTAAGGTACACACTGCGCTGCGTGCTGCACTGCTTAATCCTGAAAGAGATAGCTCCATTAATTGTGCTCATCCCCCTCTCTGTTGCACCAGTCAAATGCAGGAGCTGTGAATAAGTAATGGGAGTTGAAGTGCTGAGTGACAGCACTTTAACCTCACCTGTCTACATGCTGGGTGTGCTGAGAGGCCTTTGAGTGCATCAGTCCCATCAATCAACACTTTCCACTATTGACAACATGTTGCGCCGCTGTAAACGGGAATTTGTCAAGCTCGTATTTGAAAGCACTCAGAGGTCTGAGAATTTGTTCTGAAAGGTGGAAAAATATCATCCATACGCCTCAAAAAGGATTTTTTTCTTAAAAGAGTATAACTTGAGCACAGGTCAGGAATAGTTAAATCAGAGCGTGTAGAACAGGCACATTTAACCACACCTGGCACGTTTCCATATTTTTTACCCTTTCACTCAATTCCATCTCGCAACGATACAAATCAAATGGAAGTGTCTCAGTTCTTTGTGGGACATGTCATGTGGTACAACCCAAAGGCAAAGACTCAAGACGCCCGGCTCAGTTTACCACTGGGAATGGACCAAACAAGGCCCAAGAAGAAAACATTTATCTCACAGTGGTTACACTTTAAGATGGTTTTTGTAAGGGGGAATATTAGATGTTAACTTTAATCACTTTCTACGTTACTTGTGAGGTAGCCTACGGATGTAAGACCAATGGGGTCAAAGGATTTCTGTTTTATATATAGCACCAACAACAAAAGTCATTTCATGACACCTTTCAGTCGGAGCAGGCCTACACCAACACAGTGCCCCCGGACACCTGAATGCCCACAGTGAGTATATGAGTAGCTCGCAGGTCACCTTAAACTTAGACTGCTTCCTGAGACATATATTCTTTTAAATGTTTGGTGTTTCCCACACATGTACTTTACTCCAGCGACCCATTTTAGCACGTTGTACTTTTTTTGCCATCCGCGAGAACGACACCATCCTCGATCAGTTAACCAGAGGACGATCTGCCCTCGCTCTTCCCTATCAGTCTACTGTCAGTCACTCAAGCTGTGCAGACAGAGATGCTCTCTGGTATTACATTCCTCCTGACAACACACAGATTGTGATGCAACCTCTCGTATTTAATGTCAGCCTGCCTTTATTTTGTGAAACAAGTTGCCCTTCATATTACTCGTCTCTCCCTGAGGTTTCCTCTGGTCTGCACCATGTGTCACCGACCTTTTTGAGACAAACTCTTTTTTTTGCTGATACCCCAGAAAGTTTCCTTCTTCATGACTGCCTAATGTGGGCAGGTATGTCCGACTACTGTTTTTTTATAAGGGCCAGATTTGAAAAAAGTGCCCAAGACGTTAACATTTCCCATGTCTCACCTGTAAATCTCGTGATTTACTTCCTTTTTTAATCTTTTTTTCTCTGCTTTGTTTATTAGTTTTCACGATTGTGTAACAGTACCAGAAAAACGATGCAAGTATTTCATCAGATTGACTCTCTTTATGAACTTTTTAATGAAATAACAGTATTCCTGCGCTTAGCAGCAGACATAACTTATGAATGGGCTAATTAGCCTGCCAAGGAAATGATCAACGGGCCGGAATGAGTTTGTTAAGGGGATGAATTTGGCCCAATGGTCTGCTAGTTGAATAAGTCTAACGTATAATGGGGTTTTAAACTAAAACGTTGACGATTGCTCTGAAGAATGAAGTGGCAAATGACAGATAACCTTCAAACAGTGTAGGTGTAGAGCAGAACTACAGCTCCAATCATTTCTAACTGGAGCTGAAGGATGCTTTAGTTGACTTTCTGCTGATGTGTAGCATAGTGAGCAAATACATGAAGTGATAATCGTGTTCATTACATTACATTTGTAATGCAGTGATTAGTGTAAATAGCTTTAAGCCAGTGTGGGTAACACCAATTTTCAGGCTAACATATAATACATAAAGCTAAGGGAATGGATATTAACCTTTATATGTTCAGATATTCCTACGTGTTTTCTCATATCATGAATGAAACAATGTTTTTTTTTGCCAGGAGGCAATTTATAGCCTAAATTCCTGTAGAATTTCTGAGTCTCTCTGTGGCTTGTTACTGTGAGAAGCTGGCAGTGATGCCAGAGGCTGTGTGTCATGCCAAGTAGAGAAACCCTGCCAGTTCAGAAAATCCTAGAAATCTCAGGTCTTAAGGTTAGAAAATGTGGGCATGCAACCAGGAGATCACCATTTCACACTTGCTGCAGGCTGAGGGTTCAAAGCTGAGAAAGTGACTCACTGAGATCCTTTATAAAGTTCCACATGGGTGCACCTGAGCAAGGCACTGACAGGAATGAAGCCACCCGGGAACACTCTGACAGGATCATGTTTTATTAACTGATGTTTACAGTTATTTTGAAACGAAATGCTGTTTTCAGTTTTTGAAGGACTGATTGACTTCCTGGTTAGAAAAGTCCTGTATTTCTCAGACCGCCTGCTGACAGTTCACTGTAAAGGTCGCGACGTGACCATGTAAGACAGATCAATAGTTAAAAGCAGCTGTTTTGGGAGAACAGAAGCAGACAGGTCACACCCGCTCGTTACTCAAAACACACATCTCGTCCGGCTGCACGGCCTTCTGAACTATCGAGGCCACTGTCAGCCGACGAATTTCTTCTTGAACCGAACATTGATTGCTCTTGACAAAATCTGCACAAAACTCTCAGGTCTATAAAGAAGCCTTTTCTTTTGCTTCTGAGGGGGGAAATTCTCAAACCTTCACTGTCGATGTGTCAATAACCCAAAACAGAAAAGTGAGAATCTGCAGCTGCTAATTATCACATTGTGTCGTCTGCTGTCAGCAAATGAGGCGTTCAAATAAATACAACCAACAATTATACAGATCCAGTGTGACACACTTTGATGTTGTGATGCAGCCAAGATCACCCGACATGACACAAAGTCAATGTCGGACTGAGAGGGAGAGAAACTCAAGACTGAAACAAATTAAATCCTAATCCTGTAACGGAGTGCGGCTTCAAAACTTTACTATACATATTGCAAATAGAAAAATATTAATTTGTAATGAAAATAAAGACAGAATGACAGAAAAAGTATGGTATTCAGTAGAGTGCATACCTCTGCCAAGGTCCCTTAATCCAGACCCACACCGAAGGCTAATAGGATCTATTCTAGGCCGATCCTCCATTCAAGTTTTGTGGAAATCCGTAATGCTTCATTCTGAACATCGAGGTCGAGTCCGTCCCGTTCTCTTGAACACCAACAACTCGAGGGGATATCTTGAAATTTAATGCCAACGTCCGCTTTGATTCAAGGATGAACTGATCAGAACACGAAGGCCTGAAGGGAATTTTATTAGTTTTTGCTGATATTGAGCTTTACATGAGTGCTGTTGCACCATGTGAAGAAGCTCTCTATCGGTCCTCTGTACTCCTCTGTAAAAAATAGTCCTGAAGTGAACACAGACCAAACGCGAGGCGGTAATTCAAGATTGCATTACGCTGTAGCCCATCTGACATTTACAATAAAAACGCAGCAGCTTTAATTTCTACTAGTTAATGAATCAATTATTAAAGGTCCGGTGTCCGATTTAGGGGCATAAATGGAATAAGATATTCATAATTATTTTTTTCATTAGTGTATAATCAGCTGAAAATGAGAATCACAATGTTTTTGTTACCTTTTAGAATGAACCTTTTACTTCTACAGAGGGAGATGCATGCTTAAAAGATTATTTCTCAGTTTGTCTTATGAGTGGTTAAAAAGTTCTACAGCGCTCTTTATACATACAACAAAGTAATATATGTGAATTTGCAGATAAAGTAGATTGCGAATGTGTCATTGCACGGTGCAGCGGAGCGAGAAACCCGATCAACGTGACCATCCAGTGTTTTGATTAGCAGAAGTCATTCGAGCAACCGTTAACTTTTAATCAAGGCATCATTTGTGATCAATATTCTATCTCCCGGATCCGAACAGGAGCCTTGAAAAATGGTTATTTTTGAATGCCGAGCAACATCTCGCATTCATTCAATCCATCTCGGGTTATTGATATGGGCCCCGAGTGAAAGAAACTGAGAGGAAATTCTCACAATGATGGAACGATGGTGCCAGAGCTTTTGGAGGGGAGCGAGAAAATGAATAAGACATAAACATAGAGACAAAGAGCCTCGCGAGGTCATCAATAACCCCGGCGGAGACCGTGGCAGCACTGTCCGAACACTTCAGCCCACCTAAGATATTATCTCCAGGCTGCAACATCTACTTGAAGACATGCCTCCCCACCCCACAGAGTCGATTTGTATTGATTCTGCATTTGAGCAAAGCATGTGAGTGTCTCCTCAGGTAGAACCAAATTACTTTGAAACACCCCAGGAGGGCTCGGCTTCTGGGAGAATGATCATTAGCTGACTGGACTGGGAAAATAAAACTAAATTAAGGCAAATAAACAATGATGGAAAGGCTGCTGTTTCAGGCGGAGCGGGATCAGACGAGAGCAGGATGAAAAGGGCCGGAGTAATGTAACACGGGGTCAGTGTGAATTTTGGATGCGGCCCTGCTGCTTGCGGTTCAGAAACATGAGCACAACCTGTGGACATGATGAAAGAGTCAGCAGCTCGTACACGTGTCCGTGAACATCTCATCCCGAGCTCCTTATCTGTCTGCTGAGCATCACTTTGAGTCTCTCTCCTCTCCGACCAAGTGCTTATTTCTGATCGTTGTATCCAGATCGCTTCAGCTGATTGTTATCAACTAAATTAGTGAGCAAGTAAATATCAACAACGAGTCAATATAAACAGTTTGAGGTAGTAACTGTGTTCAGTTAAATCTATCCATCTGTGCTATTACGTAACGTAACTCCATCTCTCAGTCAAATGTGATTAATGTAGAGAAAATGATGATTAATAAATAGAGGTATTTAAAATAAAACAGACTGAGGGGAGGAGCTTCAAACTCGTTCTTCAGTCGTCTCATCTCATCTGACACTTCACTTTTAATTAAAGTAGCAGTTTACACTGGTGCTTTACGGTTTATAACAAGGCTTTTACTCCATTTTCATCCAGCTTTAGTGGATTAATTACAATTAACATTAATCACAGTACTTAGTCGACATTAATTACCGAAAACTTTGATAATGGAGTAATCATTTTAGTTAACTTTCAAAGAAAATGATACAAAAATGTTCCTCTAGCCTCCATAAACGTAAATGTTCTCTTCCTTTCTTAGTTCTCCGTGACAACTTGCACGTTTTTGATATTTTATGGACCTAAAAACAATCTGCAGATTTATCAATGATGAAAATAATATCTAAATTTGCAGCTGCACAGTTCAGAAATATCTGACTTAATGATATTTCAGTATATAGGAGGGGTGGGACGATAGAGGATATTACTGAGGATGGCAATATAAACAAACCCTCAGAATGAGGTGAATTTAAATGATCAAGATGAATATGTCTGTCGTCGAGTGAGATAACGTACAGTCACGTATTGATTTCCTTATTTGTTCTGAATTGCACATTTCTGTTTCTTTGCTGCCCTGCTGCAAAAATAAAATACAACAACAAAAAAAAAAATCCCTTCTGTGGGACAGAAGAGATCTGCTGTGCTGCTGGCATGCTGATTTTTACGCAGCTTGACAGCCGACTGTGGTGTTAAAGTTTTAAAATGGGTTGGGCTCGGATCTGCTGGCTCTGTCTGTGTAGAGTCTGTGCCCTCCCTGTCTGTCTGTCTGTCTGTGTGCGTGGGTTTACTGGGAGCTTTGGTTTCCCTGCACAGGCCAGCAGCAGCGTGGAGCTCACTCTAAATCGCCACTAAATATGCATGCGAACATCAGCGGCTGTCTGTCTGTGTGATGTAAATCAGCCCTGAGATAGAGTGGTGACCTGTTCGGTGAACTCTGCCTCGTCGGAGATTTGTTAATTCCTAACAAGGGGCTGGCCTGATGGTCTGGGTGAGAGTTAGGAGGTGGTCTGGTTCTGGGCTGTACTGTCAGCAGGAACACTACAGGCAGCAGCGTGTCTCCATGATCCGCTCACTCTTCCACAACTACACATCGCTACTTGAATCATGAAGGTAGCTCTTCTCTGTATAATATTTACAGAAGAGGATATAATTGAGAGAGTATTGTGGATCCAAGAAGAGAGGGTGAAAGAAAAAGATGCGATTACAAGGCCGTCTGCTACTTCAGCACCACGGACAGCGTCAAGCATTTATCAACGCTGCACAGTTGCTCCTGATATTTCAGATCACGGCCACAGATTCTAACTTTCACATTCCTCAGTCAGAAGATCAATGTGTCGAGACGACGACTAGACTAACACGTTCAATTAAACAGCTCCTCTGCTCCTGCACTGTGAGAGGGGATGGTGAGTTAACAAAGGGGGACGTATTTTTGGTGACTTTGCTATCAAGGGGGACGTCATCCCCTGTGATCCTGCACAGCATGAGTGTCACAGACTGTGGATAAATGGAGTGAAGTCATACTGCCTCAGACTGTGATTATACGTGCGGACCAAATACTTTTAACAATGAGGTCACTAAGCATAACAATTTAAAACGGGCCTGTTCTTCACAATCGCTAATAAACACAGAGCTTTAATTTATAATTTACTCAAAATCTACTTTGGAGTGTCACTCAGCACTTACTGATTGTAAGTAAGAGGTTTGAAAGTGGCTTTTGAATGTTTTCTCAATGACTAAGAGGCAGTCAGAACAAATTCAGGGTGCTTTAACTGTATTCTGGTGGCGACCATGTGTGTCACCATTCTCCAGATCCACGATTCGAGCTTTTCCAGCACTGACAGCTTTAGGCTATTGCGTCTGGATTAGTAAAGATCAACAGAACAACAGGCTTTATGTCCTTTGCATGTTCAGTTTTTCTTTAAAATGATAGAGGTGCTTTTTGTGTAAGTTAGTCAGAGGACACACCAGCCCGAGTAAACCGTCTCGTCAAAGGCGGTATCAGGGGGATCGACGCTGCTGCCTTTTGAATCCAATTATAAAAAAAAAATTGAAAGATAATTTGAATCGATGTTCAATTTAGAAACACAATTGTGACACCCCCAGTGAGGACAACTTTTAACAGCGTTATTTTTTTTTTCTTGTTCCGTTGCTACTTGTTAGATTGACTTAGATCTTACATCTTAATGCCTCCTGCAGCCTTTTCTGTCATAAATTACCCTCCGAAATATTGTTTATCTTGTGTTTCTACATCAGAGTACCACCTCTTTGAGTTTTCAGGGAAGAAACCTCTGCTGTCTAATCAAATGTCCCCTCCACAAGTCATAACACAATCTCTCTTGAGAGATTTCTCACTGTTGACGCCACCATTTCCCATTTTGGTGTCACTTTATTTCCAACAAGCAAGAAAAGAACTTTAAAGTTTGGCTGGAGCTGCTTCCCGTGGGTGTCGTCATTAGCGGATCTGCAGCAGGTCTGTGCGACAAGAGCGGAGGTCAATTGACAAATCTGATCTGTGATAATCGCAGTCATTCAGGCGCTGCCAAAAGTGGATCATCCGGGTCAGATCTCATTCTCACTCCTCAGAAATCGACTGTCATCACGTATGCATTAATGCCAGCCCACGCATATCAAATGGGACATCTTGAGGAGCGATTTGACCGTTCATTTCAAGAGGCTGATTATCAGACAGAAATCTTCACCGGGGCGGAATCAAACGGTACACTAGAGATAAATCAGACACACTTTCTCATTTATCATTAATGCAATCAAAGGGCTCTCACTGAACAGACTCTCGAATCAACATTTGGTGAGAGGAAAAGGGAATCAAATGTGCCGTGGTTAAAGTGTTGCCTACCAAAGGAGACGGTGTGCTGAGACAGGCAGAAAGAGAGCCCAACTCTGAAAGCGTGGACTGATTGGTTATTTCAGCAGAACTCTGCGGCACGACAGGGAGATAATGAGCTCTCTTTGATCAGAGGAGCATTGTTGTATATGATGATCATCTGTGTATATGTGCGTGCAGACCTGTGTGTGCTAAGCAACGGCGTCTGATGAATATTCAAGGGAGATTGTCTGGGGTAATATCCCTGAGGAGCAGCTGGCTTGTTGTTACACTCACACACGCGGGAAGCTCGCCACACACCTCGCCTCAATCACATGATTGTTTGAAACAGCGGCGGTGCTGCAGATCACAAGAAGGCCGTCTGGAGGTAACTCAGGGTCGTGCGGCGTGAGGAAATGGAAACTGGAAGAGGAGAAAAGACCCAACGGCGTCGCGCAGAATCTCCCGGATATTACAAAGATAATAGTTTATTATCGGTCTGATTTGTTTTGGATGGCTGGAACAGAAAATGATAATTGCGTGGTAATTACTTTGTAAAGTGTATCAATTAATCATTTAAACACAAACAACCACTGCAAAAACATTCATCACTCTCCAGTTGAGAAATTTGCAGGAGTAATTGCTTCTATTTGGTTTTGCTAATTAAAGAAAAAAAAATACGAGTTAAATTGCGTTGTGCTTATTTTATTTACTTTGCTTGCTTTGCTAAACCACCCCACCCCCATTTTTTTTTTCACGCGGGACCCTCGGGGGGCCGACAGCTACAGTAGATTTATCTGCTGAATGCAGCTTCCTTCTCTTTTTTTTTATTTATTTATTTTTTTTGGAGGCAATAATTAATCCCTCATTTATAAAAAAAAAGAAATAAAGCTGCATAGAGATAAGGGACTGTGGTCTGGGAGTCATTTGGTATAACCTCTGCATCACACAGCCCAAAGCTTATTTGTTATGTCACGTGCAGTTGTTCTCACTCAGGCTGGCAGAGCAACACAGGACCGTCACAGCTTTATTTTCCCCGGCAGAGTCGCTCTCCAAAGAGGGTCCGCACACACTCTGGACCACCTTTTATCTGTTTCAATCCATTTAAAACCTCATCCCACAGCTGTAAATATTCTATATTTCCAATGCTGGCATCATTATGGGCTTTATTTTTCTGTTTATGGGCCTAAATGTCTGTAAAATGCTGAATGTTTTAAAAACTGTTGTGGTGCTGCTGCCGATGTTGTGGAGCCGTTTAGATGCCAGGTCTTATACAAACTCGTTCAAGGAGGAACAACATAACAACACATCTGTGCGCACATCTGTAGCGCCACTGTCATTCCTCCCGAACCTTCTCCAGTTTCAGGAGTTACTGCTGAGCTTCTCACCTCTGGTCAAGTGAGGAATCCAAAGGAAATGGTCAGCAGACAGAAAGCTACCACTGATAGATTGAAGGTCATTCCACTGGTTTTACACAAAAAGTCTGCTTTGTTTTGGTTTGTCGTGCATCTCTTCTGTAGAAATATCCACGGTAGCTTCGAATCGCTAAGTTGTAAACACAATGAGATATAAACTCATAGAGCAGACACCACCGTGCCCTTATCCAGACCGAATCATTCATCCAGGGTACGTATCACATCCGCATCCTATCGTATAAAGACAGAATGTCCTGGGAGAGTCATATTTCTTTCCCACAGCTGAGTCCTGTGTGTGTGCATGTGTGTGTCCAACAAAAAGTCTTCCCAAAGCAGCAACTCCACTCGACCAAGACCATCCATCTCCACTTATAATGTGCATTTAATAAGAATTAAATTGGCGGGTTGATAGATGCGGTTTGAGCCGCGCAATAATGACAGTTTGACTTTTCATGGCTTTGATATGTGGACGACAGGCGCCTGTACGGCCTAATGGAGCCGTTCCACCAGCATCTGTTAAGAATGCTTCATTGAGTTTACAATTAGTGAAGGCCACGGTTCAGTGCCGGGCTGTGTGACCACTGAGAGGCTGATAGACGTGATAACCGCTCTCTGAATTTTTTTTTATTTAAGAAGAGTCTGGATTTTATTCTGTGAGCCGAGGATCAATGTGTAGAAGAATTATGAATACTGATCCAACAGGTCTCAGTTTCATCTTCAATACTATACTCTGAATATTAGATATATTTTGAATCAACTCTAATGGAAAGACAGGAAACAGATACTGATATTCAACACTCCTGCGGTCGGCTTAACCTTCCTTCATGCAACTGAAATATATTTTCCATATATGAAGCTCTAATATTTTAACACTTTCAATTATTTCAGTCAATTTATCAGCGTTGTGAAAATATTTAAACCATGTAATTGCATGTTGCACTGTGATGATGTGTTTGACTCCTGCTAATGTCTGAAATTGGTGTCATTTTCATATGTATTAAAATATTTATTTAATTGAAGTGTATTGTATGTATTTTAATTGTGTGTATTTTAATTATTGTGATGTCATTTAGTGGAGTACCTTCAGATAGTCTTATAGCTCTGTACAGCCCAAGCTATATGTTAACGTATTTTCATCCAACAACAATAAATATTATCATAATATGTCATGAATAAAAAAAAAGGAAAAATTGTGTTTTTCTTCTAATTTCACTGAATCAAAACACTAAACATATGGATCATTTCTAAATGTAGAAACATGAACAAAACATTTCTTCACACTCCACGAATCACTTGAGCTATGTGCATACTATTTCACGAGAGTTGGTCAACAGAGTCGACATCTGCGATAGAAATATTTCCACAGTGCCAACATTTGTATTTTGCTGATTGTAAAGTCTTGGAGTATCTTCAAATGCTCAACATGCTCACAGCTACAAACTAAACTGCTCCCCGTCCATGTCTGTCCCTACAGGCTGAAATTAGTCAGCTACGACCACCACTTCCTTTACTTTACTAGCTTCATATTATCGTGTTTTATTTGAATTGTGAGTCCGTTTGCACATGTTGAACATTTTCAACATGCGACAGATAAAGTATTAAAAGTTTTCTCGTAGGAGTTAAGCAACAGGCCACGCACTCAGTTTCTTAAGGAAAGCAGAGAAACTGTGTGAGACATCATCCTATAATCACCACCGGTTGCTACAGTGGCCAGTGCTCAGCAGGAGTAATAAGCCTTTTGTGTTGCCAAAAAAAAACAGTCTGATTTCTTCTGGCTCTTTACATGAAACATCTAAACAAAACAAAAAAACAAAGATAGAAAAGAAGAAGTTGTTTTTCTTCCCTCAAAGGTGGTTAAAAAACAACTATAATGGGCGCCGAGTCTCAGTAGTTACAGCCAAACGGTTTAATCTTTGGTTTAATTTGTATGACGGTTCAGTGTTTGGACTGTGGGAGGAAACACACAGAAATCACACAAAGACTTCTGTCTGTAATTGGATCCTCTACATCGCCCGCAGGTGTCTGCTCGTTTGTCTGTGTTTCAGAACACCGACCCGTCCAGGTTTTTCCCGCCTGCTCCACAGGGAAAACCTCCAGACTCTCGGATACAGGTTTAGGATTAGGTTGGTCAAAGCGTGGTGATGTTTATTGTTTTTTAGTTTCTCTTATCTGACCTTCGTTTTAACCTCAGCGTCTGTCGACTAGATTTAACTTTTTTTTAGCATTTGTCAGAAGTCACAGGACAGCAGTAACTGTTGGTACACTTGTGTCATTATAAGTGCTTTTTCTCCTTTTCAGTTTAATGTGGCGTGTGAAAGCTTTATTTAATGTTTTATGACTTTTACAAATTGCACAAATAGGTCACCAGACATGAACCACAGTGTTTGTATTTACCCCATGCAGTGTGGTATTTAAGATAGGAGCTGCTGTGCTTGCTCAAAAAAATGAATATTCTTATGTTCAGTAGAGATTAGATTTATGAATCTTTTTGATTTAAGTTACCAAAGGTTCTAGCCAGGATAAAACATTAAAAGCTAGAAGTGATAAAAGTGCAAACAGAGTGCAAACAATCAAACAGAGAACAAGATTCAGTTTGTTACAACCACAATCCATTTTTCTATAACTACATTGACATTTTGTTATGTCACAATAATGAGGTGTTTTAAACAATCGTGAATATATTCAGAGCTTGTAATTCATATGACTATGATTAATAATGAATATATTTTGCATTATTAATATTCCTATTTTCTGCCAAATACATAATAAACAGAAACTAGGTTTTAGAATAATTTTGGATTTGTGTATTTTGAATTTAATTTGTATCAAGTAAACAATGAATCAATGAATGTGTGCTTCTTTTTCAAAACTTGCAAACTTTTAGGTCAGGCATTGTTTTTACATTTGTAAGCATGAAACCACTGAATAGTTTTAATAATACGTCTGGCACAATTTCCAGCCACGTCGCTGGCAACAAAACAGGATGTTTTCTGATCAGCTTTCGGGACATTTTCAATGCAAGTGTCAACATTTGTAAGCATGTAACCAGTGAATTTGTTCAACAATACGCTGGGACCTTTTCCAGCCAGGTTAGAGGCAAAAAGAAAAATGTGATATTTCCAATGAGACTTCACAACATTTTTCAAAACAGGAAGACTGCCAAGCATGAAACCGCTGCATACTTTAAACAACACATGGGGACATTTTTCCAGCCATGCTTGTGGCAACAGAACCAGGTGAGCCAAGAAATTATCTTTCCCTCCCACAAGTTGTTTTTGTGCCTGACTTTACCAGGCTGTAAACACAGCGTTGTCACGACTTGAAATAGAAAACTGAACCCCAAAAAATGAGAGAGAAATTGAAAGTTCCAACATGTCTGTGGTTTACCAAAATGTATCCTGGCATTTTGGTTCAGACCTCGTGTCTCTGGGTACCATCACGTCTGGGTAGGACTTAATTCTCTCCTCCCAGCAGAGTCAACCGGAGTATGTGCTTTTGTGTGCTCGCCTGTCTCTCAGCATTTTTTTATGATCTAGGTCTCTGGTCTCACAGCCTGGCAGGTTTTAGGACCTAACTCATAATTCCCCGCTCCCTCCAATCCCAACAAGTGACCCTGTGAGTGGAGGAAAGTGCGGCATATGGAGGCGCCGCCCTCCTCCAGCCCCCCTGCTGACATCAAACCCAGTCAAGTGAAACAAGGCCTCTCCATGGCGAAAGCAGAGCGCGAGCACTTCATCTCTCACCTCAAAATCATTATTACCTGATTAAGTGTGATTAAGAGAAGATCATTAGCAGCTGCATGTCCTGTCAGTAATGATTACCGTGATGGGTGCGTTATACCCGATGAGCTCATCTGCAGGCTTAGCCACTTTAATGATTAGGGAAGCATTGTTTAGCTGAGCTCTTGGATGAAAGGTTGACTCGCTACCGTCTGAGCAGAAAGTCAGAGTGAGGTGAACATCCCACAACTGCAGCATAATGAGCTAAATTGTTCTACAAGGGGGATGACATTGAACAAGTTTTAACTCCGATTCTTCTACGTTGTAAACCTGTGTTACTCATGTTCAGTCTATTTCTAATCGGGGTTGATTCCTTCGTTCATTCGGTGGTTTGATACTTAAAAGTACAGCGGCCACATTCGGATTAGTTTTAAAAACTAAACATAGCCAGAGAAGTTTGAGGGGAAATTGAAATGAATGTGGTGGTTGGAACACCTTAACGTGTTCAAAGAGACGGAAAATTAAGACATCTCTCACAGTATTACTTTTTTTTTTTTAATAATAAGATGTAAAAAAGGTTTCCTAACTCTTGTCTAACATTCTTACCTTTATAAAAGTGGCATATTCAGCGAAACAGACGTGTGAATTCTACTGCTGAGGTTCGTGCAAAAGTTAATTTGCCGAGTCTAATAAATGACGATGTGTAATCACTAAAACAGGACCTGGAGTCTCCTACTTGACTTTCATCTTCAACTTCATCTTAAATTAATTTCTTCCGAGTTGATATCACACGTCAGCTGAATCGTGGAAGTAGAGTAAATAAATCCCCAGATGCACCTAAGTGCGAGCGCCTTGAGGAATGATACTGCTCGTGAAAAAGATTTCAGTTCTCCGAGTCGTATAAATATCTGGAATTAATTATCATTAGCGAGGAAGTTTGCAGTGCAGGAATACATGCAAATCACCTTTCACTTTTCATCAAAAGCTATCATACATCAACGCCCCGTTAAAGACACTGATGCCAATTTACTCTGCTGTTTATACTTTTGCATGTGTTGAAGACGCAGAATGTACGGAAGCCTCGAAGCAACGAGCGCTGCTGTCAGTCCTAAAACAACATCATGGTTATAGAAGTTTACCAAACAATTCATACAATGTGCATCATATACTTCATATTTGAAGACTGTGGTGTGTAGGCAGAGCATCAGAGTTACTTCAGACACGACACTGAACAGATAAATCAACAAACCTACAACAACGCATTTTATTAAACTGATTAATGATGTAACGATGGACTGAAAACACAGTGTACACTGGCCTCCATTACAAGAGGAATGCATAAAGGGTTTCTTATCACACCAACTGTTGGGCCAAATTAAGTAATCAATAACTGGGCTAATAAATGTAAACACAAGAGACTGAATGAATAAGAAGGAACAGGGAATGAATGAAATTAGTCCTGCAAAATTAATGGAAATATAATTGAAATTCTGCTTCATCCAAACTGCAGAAGCTGCAATTTTTTTTTGATTAAGGTAAAATGTGTAACGAGCAGCACTAAATGAGGTTCTGTGGTGCTTGCAGAGGCGCCCCGGCCCACAAATCTTCTCAAGGTGGAAGAGAAACACATGATTGTTTGGTGTAGACCTCAAACAAATGTCACATCATCATGAAGTTAATAGCTTTTATTGTGAAAATTAAAAAACATTGTTATGCAAAGAATGATCGTTCCCACTTACCGTGAATCATATTAGAATTGCAGTATCCGTCAAAATAATTGCAATATGATTTATTGTGCAGCAGTAAATGAAACGCCACCTGAGTACTGTGAGTAGTTCTCAGCCTCTGTGCTCGGCTAGTTCTTTTTCCTGATCTGTGCTGTTGAATCTCAATTTTTCTTCTTCTACTGCTTGATGAGAGCGTAGAGGGATAGTAGAGACCATACATCCCACAGGAAAATGAGCCTGTTAATCCTCAGTGGATATTGAAGTTTGCACACTGTGAGGCTTCCGTGCAGCCCCAGACACCAGATAAATCTGAGAGGATCCCAAGATGATTAATGGGACAAAACACACAGTTACATGTATTTCTGCTACACAAAATTAAACTTTATGAAACGCTATGTGCAAAAGTTAAGACAGGGAAGAGGGTTTTTTTTTCCTCTGTTAAAACATTGGCTGTGAAAGATAATGACATTCTTTAATTGTCAGTTCTGTTCCTGTTCTCACCTTTCTTGCTTAATTAACATTTCCCACAGTGTAATAGCTGTCACACATTTCTTATCCAATTCCTCACCTTTGACAAGGTTTTTCTATTAACAGGTGTCTATACCCTACAGGATGTTATTTAAAAAAAAAAAAAAGTACATATCTGAATTGTAACTTTCTAAAGAGATATGTGAACAAATTTGAGGAAAAACACTGTATTTGCATGTGACACTGAGATACCACAGGGCAGGGTATTGGGCCCCTTAGTATTTCCTCTAAATTATGACTTTGTGTGGTTTATGTCACTGAAATACCACAAACATAGTGAAGCAAAGTTAATCAGAGGCATGTTAATACAATCTAACGCTGAAATATAGATTAAAGATTGTACACAGTCGTGTCAGTGGTTTTCAGAAACACTGTACAATACCAAGACTTCCTTCTTCTATATGAAATCCAAGACTGTTTAATAAAAATGTGGGTCTCCTACCTAGAATTGTTATAAGCAAAGAAAGTGGTGATTGTAATGTTTATCCTGATTGTGTGGCACAGCAGAAAGCTGCCGTGAAACGTTGTCCGTCGAATCTCGGTATGATGCTTTAAGACCAGATAAATGTCTTGACTGACAGTTTGTGAAGTTAGCTGATATAAACTTTTAAACATTTGTGATGAGAGTTTGGTCATGCATGATTACTTACGCCTGTCAATATCTCTTAGCTGTCTGTGTGAGTGTATTTTAATATAAATTTAGATTAAAGGGTAAAATACAAGATGGCATAAATCGATTGATAAGGAGAGAGTATATTGAACGGCTTCTCATTTCACTGACAAATCGCCTGAGAGCCCCTCAAGGGTCCCTGAGGAGTCCCAATCTGGTGTTGTATAATATTAACTAACTTGAGCCTGTAAAGAGTTTTAAACTCTGAATAATATGTGAACCACTGTTTTCTAACTGAGCATCAAAGATTTAATGTTTGATAAAACTTTGTTTGATGTTTATAATTTGAATATTTAACAATTAGGAGCCAGATGATCACACAAGCAAAGATAACAACAACGAAGGTGGAGGTGTCAATTTTCATTTGAAAACAAAGAGAATCAGAATTAAATTCTCAACTGAAGCGTTCTCGACTTATTTTGCTTCCATGTTATCTCGAGGAGAAACGCAGTTTGACACATGTCATCACATTAGGCTGTGTGAGTGGAATTAGAGTAAAAAAAAAAAAAAAACAAGGCCAAAACAGCATTAAATTTGCATCATCAGCTTTGAGTTGGAAATCATTGAAAAGTTCATTTACATGTAGTCAGAGAGAAAAATCAATTTCACATGCTGATTCTGTTGATCCCCTCTTTGTGGATACAAATAGCCGTCAACAGAAAGGCAGGCAAATCATGCCCTCGAGACAAGCCTGTGCTTAGCAAGCAGCTAGAAGTGAGGGGGTCTGCAGTATGAAACCCACACAGATCCTCTGAAAGGACGCTGCATCGAACCCACTCCTTCTCATGGCAGAGTGCTCCTGCATTTTTATTTTGCACCAGCGCTTTTTTATCCGGGAAGTTTACAGTAACATAATAACAGTACATATGTGGGGAAACTCTAGTGTGTTTTACTCTGTGCTTTCTGCTACAAGTTTTCCATCCTAAAACCACCGCCAGTAATTTATTTTTGCTTTGTGCACAGAAAGGGTAAAGTGAGACATTTAAAAATATTGATTTGAAATAAAAAGAAAACTGCTGCGGTTCGAATTTTCCCCGAGTTGTTTACAGATCTGTGGCTGATATACAGCTCCGAGTGTGATCAGAGGAGCAGGAGGAGGATGCATCTCAGGCGGGGAAGCATCAGATAAAGATGCCTCCATTGAGGAATTGGATGGAATGCTTCCAAACAGACAGTAAGATTGGTTTCCAATTCCTCCCATCAGACAAATTGAGCCCAGTGGCCAATTATTCCCATTGCCAATTAACCTTGCAACCGGCCCCCTCTGAGCCCTCTGCCCGAGTCGGCCTGCCAAATTTGCTTTTGCCTGTCACGTCGACACCGCTGATGAAAACAGACAGGAAAATTCTGTGCCGCCGCGTAGATTGAGCCAGATATCATTGCGTAATCCATACCGGCTCCTACAGGGTTTTACATACGCTGAATGTGTGGCGAGGACGAACGAAGAGACCTGAGAGGCAGCTGCAGAGAAATCACATCGTCTGCATGAAACTTCTCAGCTGCTATTCAGTTGTTTCATGACTCATTGAAGGAATCGTCAGTTGTCTTGATTTTATTTAAATGTTGGGATCTTTAGTCAGGAGCGATGATATTCAGCGTGATGATTCATCTTTAGCTGGGAACACAATTTTTAAAACAGGGCATCAACAAACAACATGACTCAGAAGAGACGGAGGCTCAAGATTTACTTGCTCACATTTGCAGCTGCTTGTCCACATATGCGTAGACAAGCAGCTGCAAATGTGAGCAGCCTTCTTTATACCTGCATCCATTCTTTGTGTTTACAGTACTTGAGTGTAAACGCTGTCCACTTGGCGACAGATGGGGCCAAAGGTTACCATCGTTAACAAGTACCAGACAATAATCATGGCAGAAAACAGCAACAACAACCCTCTGCACTAGTTTCTTTTCACAGCCGTCTGCCATTGTGTGTTTAAAGACGGCTGCTGCCTGACTTCACTTCGCCATGTGCTTAATTGCATAGTACACCTGAAATCTGCCGTTCGTCTTCGATGAAAAAGGCTGTGAGGTCAACACAACACCCGGGAGGACACGCTAATTTCTGCCCCCTTTCTAGCACAGTCATGTAACGTGTTGTTGTGTTCAGGACATTTGCACCTATATACTTTTCTATCCATTTCAATTCAAACAACATTTGAAACATCGTCCAGTCAGTGTTGAGTTTGAAAGAGAGGCTGAAGTAAAAGATATCTATTACTATCATCGGCATCCATGTCAGAGCCAGGTCACTGCCCGCTGCCTGTTCAGTACCGCATATGCAAATCCCTCTCTAGAACAGTTACTGTGTCTCAATTCAGGATCTTCATCCTTCGAAGGACCCGGCCTTTGCGGTCTCTTGAAGGCGAGCCTTTAAAGCATTTCCTGGTTGCGTCCCCAGATATTTTACCCTTACGTCATGATTCCTGCCGCCCAGGCCCGCGAAAGTGACGATCTACGCCACGCGACGTCGCCATTTTCTCTCGTTCTTTCTTCTTTTTCGGGCGCGCAAAGAATCTTAGGATATGTGAGGCCACGAAGTATAGTAGCGGTGCATCCTACAAAAAGAGGGAAAAGAAGGCCGCGTTTGTTGGCTGCATTTGGAGGAGCCTTCGGACTGGGACAGCCTTTGCAGAGGATGCAGAGTCTGAATTGAGACCCTGCAATTATGTTTAATGCAGATGTCATCAAAACTTTTACAAGTTTAATGTCATGTAGATGCAGTCAGAGGTATATGATCGGCTCTTCCCTGTTTTCTGTTGCTTTTGTCATGTTGAATGTGACACACCAGGAAAAAAACACACAAAGAAAAACTCCAGCCAATCTTCCTTTTTGGCAGGTTCATTCACAAAATATGCATATACGCACTAATGTTGGTGTTAAAGTAATACGATTGTAGCCATAATAATTAATACGGCTATAACGTATGGCCTTCAATTTATGGTTAAAAAAGCATTCAGTTTTCTTATTGCATTTGGCAAGAAGAAGACTTTACAGTTAACACAGATTGTTGGCACGACACCATCATTTTTCTACATTTTATGAAGCTTTAAATGAGAGCATCTGTCTTTAAGTCCTCGTTGAACACCTTCCGTGCACAAATCACTAATTTATATTTCTTAGCGTTGCATGAATTGTATCTCCGTCATCATTAAATCTTGGCTCCCTCTACGCGTGAGGGAACCTTTGCACTTTTGCGTTAAGTCGTCCACCTACACACCGCGGACTCCTGATTATAATGTCTCAGCACGGATCGCCTGCTCCTGCCTTTTTCTTATTTGCATACAGTGTAATTCACTTAACTTATGCTCACTTACAACAAATGAGTAGGCAGGCCTTTGGTGTCTTGCTCAAGGGCATTTCAGCAGTATTCATGGCTCTTAATTGAAACGCTGGCCGCTGTGGGAGTGGACAAGAAACTAAAACTTTTCCAGCATTAATGCCGATGCAACCATAAGAGGTGTATTTATATATTTCACAAACTACAATTCAGTTTTCTTACCCCGACACAGACACACTGGTCACACTTAAAACTGAACTATGAGCCAACCCTCTGCTGACCCACAGAGCTGCGGTTCAAATTGGATTATAAATGTCCAAAGTTAAGGATGATGGTCAGATATCAGATGATGCAGTAGGTACGTTTACCATCACAGCACTCTGCTATAACCACCATTCATCAGTCCAGTTTATTTACCCCGCGCTCGGGTTGGTTGTTGCTTTTGTGGAGGGTTTATCTGCAGGCGATCTGCATCCTCTCAGCGTTCCACACACATGGATTGTGTGTTGGTTAGAAAAATGGATACAGCAGAAAGCCAGCAAACAAACGCTCAATAATGCTCTAAAGATTTACCCACAAAGGAGCATTAATTCCACAAAGAATATTTGATTTTTCTTCTCGGGAGCCCGGCAGAAGCAGCAACTTAACGTGATCTATGGATTTCATTTAACATTATCTAATATAGCACTGTGAATCTCATTTGTTCAGGCACTGAACACTGAGACTTATTACTGTGAAAGACAGTTTAAATGGCTTTACAATTGAACATGGAATGCTTCTTCGGCGCGCACCTCACGGCATAAATTTTCGTTTACATTTCCCAATTTGTCAGGGCGCAGGTTGTCATAAAGTTGCCGTGGAGGAGAAAGAAAATGATGGATAGAGGATATTTAAGGCTGTAAAACTTTGCATAAGGACGTCAATACGCATGGATTACTGGACGGGCCGGACCGGCACCAGACCCTCTGGGCCAGGGCTTCTCTTAACACTGTTAACATTTCTCACAGAAATCCAGTAAACATATAATAAGGGACACACAATGAACACAAAGAGACAGAAATGAACTACAAAGAGACACGAATTAACAAATTAATGACAACAAAGGCAAAACGAATATAGGCACACAAAATAGCTACAAAGAGTCACAGTGATGACAAACAGATGCAAAATTACCACAAGGAGACTGAAATTAGCTAAAAAGAGACAGAAAAGGATGAAGGACGGATGGAGAGGACGACGAAGACACACAAACTGACAACAAACCAACTAAATACATATAAATAGCCACAAAACACTGCTACAGAGAGAACCAAAGTGATGAGAAACTGAGGCAGAATGACCATTAATAGGCGCAAAATGACAACAAAGACACAAAACAGATATAGCGAGACACAAGTTAGCTCCAAGGAGACACAGAGCTAACAAGCAGACACAAAATGACCACAAAGAGAAGCAAAGCGACCACGAAGAAGAGATACAAAATGTCTACAAAGACACGCAATCTGACAGCAGGCACACAAATTCAATATGAAAGACATGAAACAGCAACAAAGAGACCACAAGCGATGACAGTCTGTGGCAAAATGTCCACAAAGAGGTGCAAAATCACTACGAAATGTAAACTTAGACACAAAACAAATATAAAGAGAGAACAAACAGCTTCAAAGAGACACAAAGCCGATACAGTATGACAAGGGTGGACAAAACCACTATTAAACACAAAAGAACTACAAAAAGACACAAAACAATCAGAGGAGATGCCAAACAGCTACAGAGAGACACATCTGCAGAGGTTTTGTCTCCCTTTTCTGGATTCTCTCTCTCCGCCGGATCAATAGTGGATTTTGTTTCTAGTGTGGGATGTTTTTAAACGTCTGTGTCGATGGGCCTCGATACCCGTCAGTGCAACAAACACAATCAACTCGCCGCGCAGGAATACGGTAGTGAAACAAAAGTATAATCCCGACCACGTAAACCTCACCGGCTGACCTGTGTGGAGCCTGTTTAACTCCGGCTGCGAGTGAAAAGAGACAAACATTCGTCACGGCTGCTGTATTTATCTGCTACATCAACCCTTCTGAGCGGATGTCGCCTTCATCTGCGCAAGCACTTTTTTTTTAACCCGGGCGAAAACAACCCCGCAGATTCAACCTGTTCTCGATGAATAACAGGATATTTATAATTCAAGGCTGTAAATTAAAAATCTGCCGGTGTGGGCTGCAGTGAACACCGCTCTTAAATGTTTCCAGCAGAGGTCTAATCTGAGAACGAGGATTATTAAACAGAAAGAATTTCACCTGCAGAGAGGATTATTGTTCTCGCTGGGAGGCGTCACGTTTCCATCCTTATGTCTGTTTCACTGCGGTTTCATCATTTTAACATAACAAACAATTCAAATCTGCTAATTCTACTGGGCAGCGCTGATGAGATGGACTGTATGTGGGTCATGTAATCACAGTATATGTATATGTGTCCGGGGGAATGCACAGCGCTCGTGAGACGTGCGGCATTCGATTCTAGGCGAGAGGAGAATGCAATGTAACGACTTCTGTCTGGTTCCCGAAGGCTCCCCCCGCAGACTCCGCAATCATCTAAGGGTCGTGACATCTACTCACGTCTGCATTGTGGCTGACATAATTGTTCATAACCACGAAATGATGATGTCATGGTGCGCACAAAGCCGCTGAATGCTCGGAGCAACGCTGCTATTTATTCGGCTCCTTTTGAAGCTTGCTTTGTAGGTGCTTGGCTTCTAGAAAAAAATCGTGCCAAATCTTGCCAAACATTTTCTCCTTCCTGTTGGCAAGAACAATGCGGAATCCTCTCCATGGAGGAAAAGCGTATTTCACACCCATACACACCTACGCGTCAAGTGGGATAGATTAAAGACAAGAGGCTTAGGGCATGAAAAGCACAAATATGATTTCTTGGAGCGTTCCCTTACTGTAGCACGCTCACAGTTCTCAGGTTCCTTTCGTACTGGCCTCATACATCTGCTGCAGAGCTTTGAGCTGCTCAAAGTAAAAAGCAGAGACACTGCAGGCGTCTACAAAGGAAAGAAGCACAGCTTAAACAATGGTTGGATACTTAAGAGGAGCCTTACAGCTTTCTGTGTTAACTGAAGTGTGATGCAAGAAAAAGAGGCCATATTCTTCAAGTGGATGGATGTTTTCAGATAGTTTACAACCTTTTCCTAAGGCCCTGTTTCCCCGTGACTTTATTCTCTTCGCAGTGCGATGTCTTTTCTTTTAAAGTTGTTCCCGGTGAGGAGGCGTGGAAGTGGCAGGATGTGACCGCCACAGTGCCTTTTTCGTGTGGTTACTCCGAGGGTTGAACATTTATGAATTTTTCACCGGTGTTGTCACTGTGGCTCGCTTCAGGTGAACAGTCATATATCAGATGGGGCGGGACTTGTCACCTGTAACCAAGTAGAAGGCAGAGGAACCTGTAAAAGAAGGAACAGTACATCAGAACTTTCTCGGTGCCAGGTTTTGGTACCAGATCTGCTGCAGTCTAGCCGAGATGCATATGACCAAAATCCAAATTATCTACATTATGTGACCTTTGATCAAGAAATGTTTTGAGAAAACTTTACACGGCTCATCACGAGTCAAGTTTAGATACTGTCCATGTTTTTTTTTCATGCGTATTCTTTATTCCTTATCTCTTTCTTTCATTTTGATTAGAGGCTGTTTTATGATGACATAGGTAAAGAAACTTGATGGTAAAAAGCACAACTTAATTCTGAATGATCCTCTCTCCTGTGATAAAATCAACAGGTGTTTGCTGACCTAATGTCCGGTCACCATAGCAAACACTGAGATCCTGTGACAGAATTGGTTTAGTGTCGGAGTTATCAGTTTATTTAACTTGCTAACTTTAGTCTTGTACTGTCCTCAGTCAGAATCTCCAGTCTTCGTAATATGCATGCAAATACATCACTGTATGAACACACAAATCAAATGAAATGTACCTTAAAAACACATAAAACACGAGCTAACACATCAATATAATGGTTATATCCGTCACAACCAGCGTGCTGAGTTATTTTCTCTCGCTGCACAAGGACTTCAACCCTGCCGATGCTTTTCTACAAAAAAAGAAACGGGCCCTGACTCGAGCACTGCGTTCGGTTTTAGACTTTTCAGAGTCCGCAATCCATCACTGACTCGATAAATTCAATAAATCAAATCTAATCAAGTTAAAGGACAACAGAGTTATAAAGGTATTTTCCCAGCAGAGCCCTCACATCTTGTAATACTTTAATAGTAATTAGATTAATTTTAATCGGTCCTTGTGCAGCCCACTGCTGGAGATAAAAGGTAATTATCAAGTCCGAGAACAGAGAAGTCGATACTTGTGTCCTTGTGGAGAACGTGCCTCCGAAGTCAGAGAACAAACTTCTGAGGAAAGTGAACTGCAGGTGTTTCATGGTTATATAACGAAGGTAACGATGCCTCGTGGACTTCATGTTTCGCTCTCGGCCAAAAAAACCCAAAATATCCACAAACTCCTTGGATCTTTATTTGTATTAGGAACATGCCAATAGATGTTGTGTAACGCATCACTGAGGGAACAAACTCTCAAAGATACAAACTGCTTCTCATCAATGACTCATCTCCCAGATCATGTACCAAGCAGAGCGCCGGGCTGCGAGAAGCACAATCCACCGTTTAAGACTGAAACATTTAACATAACTTGACACTGATATTAGCACATGACGCAAAATAGCAGCTGTTCCATTAGAACGTGACAATCTGAAATATCACAAAGGTACAGTCAGCCTTGATTTAGCTCCTTGCTCACTTTATTTTCATACTTGTGGGAGGCCTTTGTCATTAGCGATATCACGCTGATTATTAAAAAGAATGAACGTCTGGATGTACAGTAAGCGATAATTTGCTGTGATTTGACAGCCATGAAGAAGATTACATTGGCTGGGTTTCTTTATAAATAACTTGTTTTATGATAATCAACCACACATACATCTAAGGTTGACATTTGTGCCAAACATGGTGTATCCTGTTCACATAATATGATTATGAGTGGACTATGACGTCAGGAGACAGAAGTTATTACAGGCCACAGACGGGCGACTGCAGTTGTGAGTCTGTGCGGACATTTCCAGCTGTTGTAGTGTCAAACAAGACCAGCTATTTTCCACAGGAAGACAAACCAACTCCAGGTGTTTCTGTGGCGACCAGAACAGGTATTTTAAGTGAACCGTGAGCATTTTAAAACGCTAACATAGTTGTTGTTGTGCCTAAAGCAGAGCAAGTCAGAAAATTTGACCCAAACAAAAGTTATTCTGGCGACTGGGTTGAACAAACAAGTTAACGTGAAACGATTCATACGATCGCAGGTTGTTTGGTTCAAGCAACAAAGTACATTGATTACATTTAGGAAAAGATGACATTATGTTTATGACATTACTTAAATACTATACGTCCTTTAACTTAAGGATATCATTTAAAACAAGTCAAAGTTGACTTTAGGTTCCACTTGGGACACAAACACCAGTCTCCCGGGTAAAATACCTGTTTTTTTTAACCTGCATCGTGCCCGGAGTCTCTCAGTCTTTAAGTCTCATCAGTCCTGAAGATTTTCTCCAAGACGAGCTGAAACTGGCAATTTGCCGATCTGCAACGTTTTGAAGATTCGCTAGTTTAAACCAATGGGACTAGACGAGAGGCTGCATCGCTCTCACAGCAACACTTTTCACTACTTCCATTCTTAGGACTTGTTTTGTATATAAGCTGGATATAAGCAATAAGTAAAGTGATACTTGCTGCAGTTGGCAGCGAAGGTGTGAGCTCAGCAGTAGATAAAATTTTAAGGCTTGAGTCGTACTAACGCTGCTGTTCAACAAGCACATTGATGAGGTGATCCTCTCTTTCCTCCATCAAAAACTCTGCTCCAGACCAGCCAGCAGTTTGTTTCTGACTTGGCCACGGGTCGCTGATTGGCTGGTGAAACGGATGACGCACGTTACGTTTTGAAGCCAGCCAACCGAGTCGCGGGCAACACCATCAGCAAGCTGAGACGGGCCAGTTCACCACAAGATGTTTTGCCGTGGATCATTTTTCTTAGCCGGCCTTTACACTGCACCTGTGAAGCATCAGTCATTTTGTTTGTAAATTGACTGATCAATTATTTGAACAATAGTTTTCAGGACTTTCTGTATCAGGAACAGCTGATACTGCTGAATCTCATTAAAGTCCTTAAGATCAAAATCTAATGAATCATGAGTATCATCTTGTGTGGAATGAATAAATAAATGAAGGAAGCTCAGAGGACTGACCGGGCCCTCCGCTTCAGCAGGGGGGCCTTCAAAGGGTTCGTGGGTGCAGTAAATCACCACACTCAGCATCACACACGATCAAAGGCCTGAGTTGCAGGTTGCTTCCTCTCCCTCTCTCCCTTCCTCTCCCTCTCTCTCCTGATCTAAAAACACCACCGGACCGTATTAATCCGCCCACCACACGGTTTGTTTTCGGAGCATAATCACAGAGCACACAGTGAACTACTTAAACCATCTTAATGATTACCCCTGTGATTTACGCAACTTGCCAGGAGGCAGTATATATTAGCTCAGCGCGCAGTCACTGTTCACTACTTTTAGCCCGGCCTCCCAAAATAATGCTGCGAGTCCCTCAACGTGAGAATCTCGTGAACTGCACATGAAGTGTTGGGGAAAATACCTCTGACCCTCTCAAAAGTCAAACCCCATCTGTCACTTACAGCCTATCAGTGTCCTGCGCTCTACATTAAGGTGTAGAGCAGCGATACCTTTCGAGACAGACAGGAACTTTTGTACCTGTTCATAACAACGGTTGTGTTGCGGTATCTTTCAGATGTGGCGTTTCTTTTTTGTAAACTTGATGAATACAAGCTACTTGGTTTTTGTTAAAAACCTGTCAATATAAAGTGCTTTACATTCTAACATGTTCTACCCAAGTGAAAAGTATATTTTATCTTAAATAAAATTAAATGTGGTGGCATGGACGGCTTCCTCAGTGTGCTGGTGTTTTGTTTCATTATTTTTAGTATTGTTTGCTGTTTTGCACCTTCAGACTTCAGCAAATTCCTCACATGTGTAAACTTACTTGGCTGTAAAAGCAATTCTGGTTCTGATTCTGAAGTAGTAGTAGTAGTAGTAGTAGTAGTAGTAGTAGTAACATTTTGTATTACAATATCAAAGGTTCACTCTGTAAGAAAAGTTGTTTTTGGACTCATTCCCAACTCGTCAAAGATTGACGCTTTGGGTTTGTAGGTCAGATTGGTCGCCATCACAAAGCGCTTTTGTCGAGTTAAGAATGGGACCAAAAAAATCTACTTTCCTGCAAAGTGGATGTTTAAATGTCTGCATTAGTTTGAGCAGTTTGGTCGCACAGAATGTAAATTAAAATGGTGATTCTTCCATGATGAACGCAACATGTCACAGCGATGTAGACTCGCTGTTGGAGGGTTTAATATCCCACTTCCCCGCTGGGCAAAACGGGTTTGGGATTGCAATTTAATGTGGCGGACCCTCGGCGAGGGCACACTAATGGGATGGACATGGGTTTGAAGAAGGCTGACTACAGTGCCCATGAGCATGTCATCATGTTAGCAGTATCAGTTCATTGACCGTGAGAAAAAATATAGAGAACCTCACCAGTATGAAACAGTATTTGAGGAGTTAGAGTACGTAGAGTAACTTCAGATGTCCTTTGGTCATCCAGCTTGACAATCAGAGTCGTGTGTATGTGGGATATACGATGCCCAGTATGTATCACGGATGTTAGCAGAAACTGATGAAGGCCAGAATATATCTGCATCCACATCCAATTATAGATCATTGTGGGGGTGGAATAGACTTATGCATATGCTCATTTGTTCGCCATGCCTGACATGTATAATACAGAGCATGGTTATACTCAGGGGCTGTGAAAAATTGCATATGCATATTACTTTAGTGTTGAATCTTTACAGTTTTATGCTCCTGGCCCTCCTCTGTTTACCCATCATTTCCAGGAAGTATCTTGTGGGCACTGAAGGCTTAAATTAGCATTAGCCCAAGGTTAATTGTGTAGGAAATAAGGGGATACTTTAATATAAATCAGCTCCTCTTGCATTGTGTGGTAATTGTCACGGCGCTGCACTACAGATTATTAAAATTACCCAGAATCTACATAAAGTGCTGCTGGTTCCAGAGGAATCGCCGGGCTGTTAGAATATTCTTTCAGGAGGGGAAAGTGAAGAAGAAGAATAGTAAACATTTGGTATGCAGCGCACAAGTCGACATTGAGAAAGTGACGGGTCTTTTTTTTTTTTCCCAGCTCGACTCAGACGTTGTCAGACATTTGCGATAACAGCCGTGAATGACTGCTGAGCACATGACGTTTGTGTGAGAGGCGTTCGAATATCAGTTTGAAAAGTTCTCCAACTATGTTCCTGTGATTTTGAATAAAAAGGAAAAAAAAAAACACTTTGCTCGTCATAGAATCAACAGCTATGATAGGTGGCGGAGAAGGAGAGAGTAGGAAATGGAAATGTTTTTCATTTCTATCATGTTATTCTCTTTGGGATCCAATTTAAGTTCTGTCAGGCAATAAATGAGATGAAATTGACGTTCATTTTGAAAACCCGTGATATACAGATAGCCAATCAAAAATGAATGTTGCAGGGTTTTTTTTTTTCTCTTTCTCATTTATGCAGCTTCAGATTTTCAGAGCTCTGGAAAGACAAATTAAAGTCAGACTTCTCTCATTTTTTATCCTGATATGGAGCTTTGGAGGTCCTTTTTTTTGGCACTTCAACACTTCACAAACTATAAATCACAGTGACACCCAGCCTGTGTACCATACATATATTTGGAGCTCACAAGCATTCCCCAAACCAGATGGTCCAAGCTGCCATGCAAATGTGAAGCCACAGCGGACCGTTGATGTGATTTGATTGTCCATCAGTGGGTAAACTGTCAAATCACCCGATTGGAATGAGGCGCGTTGATAAAATGTGCATATAGAAAGAGACCAGGTGTACAAGGCATGGGAGGATGTTAACACGAGTCAATTAAGCGTGCCTCCCACCTGTGATGGAGAGCAGATTCATTTCTATTTAACAACAGAGGAAATGAAAGTTCATTGGGCAATATTGTTGTGAAGAGCAGCCAGATGGGACAGCCTTCAAAAATAGTAACAGGGGAGGGAAAAATGAATCAGCGAGGGGAAATTAGTCTATCACCGTGTGACAGTTTCACAGGACATTGTAAAACCGAGCGTCTCTCCGGTGAGATGATAATAAGTTTGTTAGATTACTTTTGTTTAACCTTTCTTTAACCTTTATTTACATACGCAGCCCCATTAAAAGTCAAATTATCTTTGTGTTTTTCTCAGACTTGGAGTGAAATTGAATACGTGAAGAAGCGATGTCAGAATTAAGCAGCACTTACGGACTTTTTAAACCAATTATAAGATCTATTTGGAGATTTAAAGCAAAACAGATCTTCATTACAGACGTGTCAACAAACCAAAGACGATCTCTTTGTCATAAATTAGTTGACGTTTATAAAAAAAAAAAAAAAAGCTCCCTGGAAGCATTCAGTCAACAACAGAGCAGCAGCTTTGCGATAATGTAAAGTCATACAGCAACAAATCAAGGAGCAAGTACTTCGGTGTCACTCGTGGAGCTAACATTTCCTCGATAATGGATCCGCTCATGTTTATTCCGTTCGTTGAAAGACAATTTTGCACTCTCAAATTGCTTTGGCTGAGTTCATAATGTGAAGAATAGTAGTAGAGTGTGTGACAGATCCTGTAAATGCGAATTGAATCTTAAATGTGTCTTCAGACCCTTAAACTGATAAATAACACGCTGGATTGGCTCAAGTGTGTAATAAAGGCCTTATGGTTCAAGAAGGGGAAATTACTTTGAGACCAAACTGTGTGAGATGAGGAAAATAAATGTGATTCAGATGCTCAACAGTCACATTAAAATAATCCATGAGCGGAGCAGATAAGGTGGAGAGGAGTAATGGGCGGCAGAGTTCATTTGTTACTGTTAAACACAGTTTGTAACTTCTGACACGACGGGACCCTCAATCAGCCTCGTCTGCATTGTTGAACAACCGCAACTGCTGATGAGAATCTGTCTGGTACTCAGGCAGGAGTGTTCGCGGATGAGGTAATGTTTTAAAGTTTCGTTCAGGTATCGTCACTCTCCGACGTGTCAGCCGGTGTTTTTGTCCTGGAAGTAATCGTGCCAGGCGACGGGGGGGGAGCCAGTCGCAGTGCTGGGCGTACTGAGGTGTTGTCTGTATATTGAAGTCATTGTAACTTACGGTCAGTTTCCAACAATTGAGTCAATTGAGAATGTTTTTTTGCACTACAGCAAAACTTGAACATCAACATACTACAGCGAGGAGATGAGGAGGGAGAGAAAAAGATCACGCAGTTTTGTGAGTTGTTGAGTCAGGAGAAATTTTATTAACCTTCCTGTTGTCTTAAACTGTGTTTAACAGCAGAGAGAATGCCTTAAATGTTGTTTTTTTCAACTTTTCCTCAAGTGACCCCAACATTAGAAAAAGGGAAATATTGCCTTTACGCATATTTCCGTGGAAGCTGCACAAAGACTGTCTTTGGGTCATTTTCGAGTACTGACCGATCTCAGACAGAACTCAAGCTTTCTCGTGCAGGTGTACTGTCACCTTTCCACGACCCCATACACAACTTTCAAAAGATCAGAGTTGAAACAGTTTCAGACACAAACAACAAGGCCCTGTTTACTGACACTCCTACTTTCAGAGTGTAAACGTGCTGCAGGTGACAGAACCCTCAGCTCTCCCTGTGCTGCAGAACACAGATCTGGGACCAGCAGGTGAAGCGGTGCAGTGGTCCTGGTCGCCCTCTCAGATTACCTTGTTGGTTTATGTTGTTCACATTCGGCTATTATTGGAAGCGCCTTCAGTCAATTGCATTTGAAACTACTTTCTGCGCATTTGTGATTTTTCTTGGGCTCTACAAGTACTATCTCTTGATAAAAAAAAAAAATGTGTTGTGTATGTTTATTTGCATATAGAGTGGAGAGGAGAGATCTGTGGTCACTGGAGATGCATGTTGAGACTCCAGGTGTGAACTGTCGAAGCTGCCCCCTTATTATCGGACCACTAAAGAAGCATGCTAACGCCGGAGACAAACAGACTTGTAGTTTATGATAATGCAGCGCAGTGAGGGTACAGATGTTTCCTGCTCATCCACATGGGAGCTCTCTCTGCTGCGAGGCCTGCATTACACTGTTCTTCAACTGATGGGTTTATTATTCCTGGTTTAAGGGGGTGCTGCAGGCTCCTCATGTCCCCTTATGTCCCGAAGGTTATAGTGAGAGGTAACCATAAAACCTGCACCATTACCATTACCATAAAACTGGAGATTTCTCTGGGTTTGAACATTGATCACTGCACAACTCAACAAAATATATAGCAAAGGTCTAGTCGTTTTTTAATAAAGAGGGTACATGGCCGCTGTTAACTACACCCAGAAATTAGATTTCAGTTGAAACCTGAGACGGTGGAGTGGAGTTCCAAAAATACACCGTCACATTCAGAGTCAGCTTTGTTTTTGAAAAATCATTAGAAATGATTTGCTTTCCTCTCTGCACAATGAGCCGCAGTCTTTGCCTGGAGTGATCTAAAAAAGCAGTGGTGCGCTGGCTTTCACTCCCCGTCCTGCTGTGAACAAACCGCTGCAATTAGGAGAGGCAAGATACATAATGTGCACAAGTCATTCATGATGGGATATATTTAGAGCATCAAAACCTCCTGCACAGAGATGAAGATTATGATGTTCCAACTGAGTCTGTGGTGTAAAAAAAAACAGATAAAATGTGTAGCCCGTCTCTCGCGAGCTTGTAAAAGGAAGATTTGTGTGATTTTAGCTCAGTTCAGAGGAAATGTAACAGACAAGAATCCCATTTTACTCAGTTTGCTCACAAAAAAACAAAAATGGTTTTCGAATGAATTAAGTAACTGTGTAGGAATATCCAGCCAATAGAAACCAAATATCTTAAAAGCCATGATATTCATATTATAATATCCCGCTTGAATTCTAATTCATACTCAGTAGATTAGACAGTAATCAAACCTTTCAGTCCCACAGCACACGTCTGCTGTAGCCTCCAGGCCCGCTCACTCACTCTGTCATTCAACATACTGACGTGTCACTGCCGAACCGTCAGTCGGCTTAAAGAAAAATTAAATATATTAGAGTACATTTATTAATCACTCAGTCTGTCTGCATCTATTCACAGAATATAGACTCGTGGCCAATTAACAAGATCTCTGCTAAATTACTGTCACAGCATTCCCAAAACATGTGCTGTTCTTTATGCAATTATTTATTTATTTGATATATAATATTTATTTTCCATTGGCACGTTTGCGTCGAACCAGACAGCATTTACTTCATTTCCGCTGCCAATCTAAACACACTGACTTGTGCCAAGTTGTGCTGAGTCGCGCCAGAAATGGACCGTCTCCGTCAGAGTCGGCGCTAAGCAGGTTGTGATGACCTCAGAGGGGATTCATCATCATGAATGGCAGCCCTCTCTTGCTCTTCTCGATCCATTTGTGTCATTCTGTCCCTGTTTTTTTCCTAGCGGCAGGCGGTATCGCCGAGTCAAGTTTTAAATGTCATTGACTCGAGACAAGCGTGTCATCAGCAGAAGGCTTCCAGCAGGGTAGCCCTGTTGTAATCGAGATGCAAATCCCCGCCGTGCCGTGATGACACGCTGAGGCAAAGTGAGTCAAGCCAAACCGGCACATGTGTGTGGAGAAGTGGCTGTGGAGTGACTTTGGATACACGTCAGTCAAAGTCAAACCACTCAGAGTCCCTCGAATGAAAGTGTAAAGTGCACTCCCAGCACACACCGCAGAGCTTCAAGGTTTCTGTTTTTCAGTCTTTTCGTTATTCTACTGACAGAATTAGATCCACACAACACAGTGACTTTAAAGTTACCTGTTCGTATGAGAGAACAGTTTTATTGGACATGAGGACTGAAGGAAAGTGCAGTTACGTTGTAGTAGTCTGTTATTAATATTTATATTGTCCTTGTTTATATGTACATGATTGATACTTATTAAAGGCTCTGAGATATTTTCCTCTTTCGCGCAGTTTTGTTCGTCATTTCTAATAGTTTTGATGCCAACTGGAGTCAAGAGTTGAAATAAATAACTGGACAAATTGTGAACAAATCAGCTCAACTTTATTGTGAAACCTGAAGTGTCCTCGGCAATAAGATGGTGTGATAAAAGTTCTTGTTGTATAGTTCTGTGTGATCTTCGGACCACGGGTATCGCTGGCTGATTTAGTAAAGCTGGATGATGGATGAGTTGGATGATGTCGCTGCTGATGTCAGGAATAAAGATGGTTATAAAAAAGATTAGACCCAGATCTGTGATGTAACACGAGGAATTGTTCCCTCCGGACTTTGAGATCCAGGATACAATAAAGACATCAGATGGGAGTGGAAACAATCGGGCACCAGAAGGAACCTGAGCTGATTGTTTTGAACACGTCTTTATTTTTTTTCAAGCGATGTAAGCCGGATGTTTGTGTTCAGCTCTCGTCTCCCACACAGCTTTCTGTTCCCATGTGAATTGTCAAATTCCTGACATGATCGTCACATGATGAATTGCCAGCTAAGCCAGCGAGGCACTCCCAACACATAAGTTAAACCAAATTAATTAAAATCCTGGCAACGTGCTCCTTCCTTTCCCTGCAAAGTAATGGTAATCTATCGCTCAGTAGGATGCGGTGCCGGGGTGCCTGTGTGCATCGCTGTGTTTCTCCCTGAGTGACTGGGAGTCAGGGAGACATCTGTTATTTTACTTTGTGCTTCTTTTTTCAATCCAATTTCCGTCCATGTTTTTTCAATCAAATCTCTCAAAATTAACTAACTCTCTAACATGTTGTTTTCATGAATGAACTGCCTGTATTTTCAAGTGCACACTGTCTGGGAAAAAAAACAACAGATTGCTCCCTGGAGGTGCACACCCTCTAACCTGTCTCATCAGGGTTACATTTTCGAGAACCAGTAATCTTCTGCTGTTATAGAAAATGAATTGGGATGGCAGGGCCGCCAGGAATGGGAAATCAGACGGACTCGGTGCATCTGACACTTTGTAAAGAAGCAGCAAATCACAAAGATCTCTGAGCCCCCGGAGCTCGAGAGAGAGACAAAGGCAGGACATGTGATTGCAATCAGGGGGGAACAATGTTGGATGTAATAACTGGTTGGATATCGGCTCTTCCTCGCGATGTCTGCGAGATGCTCCCGTCACTGACAGTACATTCGCAGTGGAGCTTGATTAGGAGTGTCCGGGCGATGGGCAGAGGAGGTGTGGAGACATCATTTCACTCTAACTGCATCCTGAGCACCAATGACTCATGACTGTTGTGCTGTCCTGTGTGTAAACAGAGAAACCTGCCGAGATTGATGGTTGGTGCAGTGCTGGGTGGTGGTAATAGCAGGCTATCTCAGGGCCTGTCCAGATTCTATTCAAACGGATCCCCCCCTCGGGCCTCCAGATAAAAATCCCATCACGGGCGAAGGTGAGGACTGATAGAAACAAAGTCGGGCGCCGAGTCTTCAGACGGCTTTTTGTCTGCGCGGCGGGGGTCCATGTAAAACACATTCGGCTCAAAGTACAGCGCATTTCTGCATGTAGTGCAAGAGTCCATTATGTCTTGCATGGTTCAATTGATTTTGATGATAATGGCTTATATATCATTTCTCTTGCATTCATCCCAGCATAATTAATGTGTGTAATTAAGATTTCCATTACAACAGAGCAGCTGTTGTTAGCTTCATGCTGATAATGGACTTAGATCGGACTAAGATAAATTTACTTTGTTGATTAGGTTAGGAATTGCTCAGCTGTTTGGTTTTAACTTTGAGCTTCTTGTTTTATGTTACGCAACATAGAACCAAATGAGTCCCCTCGCCCTTTTTAAAAGTGCTTGACTGCTGTAGATGAGATTGCGACAATGTAAAGCAGATAACAAAAAAACTATTCCCGCTGCAGCAAAGTGATTAAACACCCAGTTAGTAGCGCACATCATGTTGTTTTGCTGGAGTGGATGTTGGCTGCCGGTTTGTTGTTCGTTGGACTGTTGTGTAAATTGGGGACTGAGGTGTTAGAGGTCAGGAAATGTTCTCCGTGCTGCTCTGACCCGAGCGTCCCCTCCAATTACTGTAAATAAGATAATAACCCAGAGCGTTTGCAGGAACCACTCCAAAAGGTTTAACCAGGTGCTGCTGAGTTATTTGCTTTTATCAGAATGGAACAAAATTGATCGGAATTTGTCGAATCTGTGAGCTGGGCATGTTTGATTTGTACCCTCTTCCCTTTCAGACCGATCTCCCTCAGTCCTGGTTTATTGTGGGTTTTAATACACACACACGTGTTTGACGATGTTCAGTCGCCCAAAGGGGGTTTAAGTCATTAGTAGGTCCGCTGTGTGAAGCAGATAATGGTAAGTGGACTAAAATCTGTTTCTGAACAAATCCGAAGCGAGAAATAAGAAAACTAAGATGCTGAATCTTCACTCCTATTAGATCTAAAAAGCCTAATTTAAAAGTCTGTTCTGACTTCAGTAACACAGGAGCACTATTAAGTGCTTACAAAAGTTTACAAGTGAGCATCTTAACTGGTGACTTCTGACCAACTGAGATCTGTTGTGGCCGTCGACGGAAGCTAGCCGGATGGTAGTTGTGTTGTGTTCATGGCATTATGACTACGACAGTCCAAAGACAGCAGCCGGCCGTGAGTCGCTCCGCTCTTTGCATTAACGCTAGACGTTTATGATGATTTAGTGGAAATCAACAGGTTCACATCTCGTCTGTGTTTTGCACTGTGACTGTTCTGCTGTCACTTTGACCAGCTCAGCGCTATGTCACACATTTCATCGCACTAATTGGCTGCAAGTCTGTCAGTCAGTCTAGTCAAGCATTTTGTTCTACGGCCATTAATAAAGCCTGGGAATCAAACGTGAACTGAGACCAGTTCCAGAGTCTTATTCGCATTTGTAAACTGGTCCAGCTGGACCAGTAAATTGGCCCAGTAGATATGGTGTTATTGCTGATGAACTGTACCTGTGTGAGTATCCACTGGCTGATCAGCAACAAGAATAAATTACATTTGAGGTCATTCAGTGGCTCCATTACATAGTTTTTCCAACAGAGAGTGCTGACATGTTGATTCTTACATTGTGAAGCGTCCTGCTTAGATCTTAGTGATCTCTATCTTCTTTATGTATGTTAAAAATCAGTTTATATTATATATATATTTTGTTTTCAGCTGTTTTTTTGTTTATCAGTATCAGTATCGGTGTTAGTGTGGCCTCAGAGATGCCGTATTGTTCAGGCTCGTTGTGTTGTGTTTGGGGTTGTTCCAGCGTACGTTAAAAGAAAAAGGAAAAACGCAACACATGCATCTTAATTTAAATTGGAGCTTAATCTACATGTAACATATGCTCTATAATAGCATATGCATGAGTCGAAAAATCAGAAACACATTGTGCTTTAAGTAGCTGTCTGAGTCGTCCCAGCCATCTCTGTAACGCCACAGATTGCTCTGTTCTACGGGATGTGGATGTAAAGTGTTTCCCCGAGCTGTGATGTGCAGCATGTCGGCTTACACGCGAGGCTTTTTTATCTTTTCATGTAGACTGCATTACTGTAACTCCTCTATATTATAATGGGAAACCGCTGTTTGTCAGCCTGTGTGTGTGTTCGACTTGTCTTCTTGCGTTCTCCGGCGTGGGACATTATTCCTCCTGTGTGCAGAACCTGCTGTTTGGTGCAGAGTTCT
Source organism: Diplodus puntazzo (assembly GCA_963678695.2). Lineage (NCBI taxonomy): Eukaryota > Metazoa > Chordata > Actinopteri > Spariformes > Sparidae > Diplodus > Diplodus puntazzo. Next base: position 5,287,158 of record OZ023162.1, on the reverse strand, counting down.
CTGATCTAGTTCCCATCATCGTTTGTGTATCATCAGGACTCCAGTGCCGTAGACATGATTGTTTCTGAGGAGCCAAATCACATCTATTTGACGGCCTAAATTTGTGCGTATGCTCGAGCATCCTCCATGAGTTTGACTTTGCTGATGGGAAAAAGATGCTAGTCATCAACTACAGTCTGCATCACATCCTAAATATATTTCTGTCAGAGGCGTTCAAGCCCTCAAATACATGCGAATCTTGTGTTTAGCTGTCACATGTTGCCAGTCCGACCGTCGCAGGGTTTCAGGAGAGTAGGAACACAAAGATAAATATGAAACCGCGTGTGTGGGGTGAATAATGAAGGGTTTGCTGTAGCTGTCAGACTCGCCCAGATCACAGCGTGCATACAGGAGATTATTCCTCGGGAAGTGACATGCTGATGACATGCAAATCTCTACACAATTACTATTATACAGACTTCAAGGAGAAAGTGGGAGTCATAAATCTCCAGGAATACAGTCACATTCAAGAAAAACAGTCGACTGATATTATGCACAGCTACCTTTCAAGTGTTTTATCAAAAAATGTAATTATATTAAAAAGATGGACCACAGTCGCTGTAGGGAAAAAAAGACTCATATTGTTCTAATACATTCACCAATGTGACTCAGCTAACAGAGAGCAGAATACTGTGGTTACGCTGTGCATACTACAATTAAATTTTCAGCTAATAAACAAACAAATTCTCCTTTAAAATATATTGGCCACATTTTGTCAAGAGTAATACGGTCGCCATGTGTTATTTTAATGTACAATACAAAGGTCAAATGGTCAAATTTAAATGGCTGTCGAATACCAAAAAAAACAAAAAGAAAAGTCACAAGATGGCAGAACGGTATCGTGACAGGAGTTTCACTAGAAACTTAGGAGCCGTCGACACCAGCCCGGTTGAAGTTATGTTCCCAGTTTTACTGTTCTGTCCACATGCAACCGTGCTTTTAGAACACTGAAACCGTGGTCGTTTGAAACCGGAGTCCAGGGTGAGGTTTTCAGCCGATTCGGGTTTCAGCGATTGCGTGTGGATATGACAACCGCGAACATTTCCATTGCTTACGTCAGAGTAAACACAGAGTAACGACAGTTAGAAGGTGGTTAGAGGTTGTTAACTAGCTTCGCTTTATAATTTGGCTAATATGGACGTGACAAAGTTGTTGTTTATTGGCTTGCTGTCAGCTGTGTTCGGCTGTCACGTTCAGCTGCTCAACCTAATGCAACAACAGCGGTGCCTGGATGAGCAATGAAAGAGACTTCTCTTCTTGCTAGCAAACAAACGACGCACCCTTGCAAGTCGCTATTGTTGTTTGTGTTTTGCTATTTGCCACGCTTCCCCTTTCCGGTTTTAAGCTATTTTGATTGGTTATAACAGCCTTCCTGTTTTACCTTACATCCCCACCTATTGCTGTGGCATATGTATTACACGTATATTGCATCACTTGGTGGTGGATTTTACGGTTGCGTGTGTACGGAGTTATTCTCGGTTATTTTTATAACACCACTCGTGGACGCGGAATTTTATTTAACAAAACCTTGGTTGCAAAATAACCTGGTCTGGTGGGGACAGGGCCTAAGCAACGTGTTTTAGCCCGTACAATGGCTGCCTGTTGCTTTTCAATAATTTGTATATTTGACCTTCAGTCTATGTGTATGTGTGATGGTGTAGCTGCCTTGTAAGACCATCTGAGTGGTTATATAAAAGATGTTCTGCTGGAAAAGTAGGTCTGTGGGTGATGTAGTACCTACCTGGTTAGGTTTGGGAAAAGATTGTGGTTTGGATTAAAATAGCCCGTCAACAGCGATTAACACATGAAATAAAAAAGTCATCTGTTTGTCAGCTACAAGTGATGAGACATCTGACGTGTGCCGACAAGAACGTGGAAGCATTTAAAAACAAATGACCAAACGAGATACCACCCTTTTTTCTTCCTTTTAAAAACCCACTGCCTACATTACCCACAATGCAACTTAGCCACTGAGTGACATCGGAAAGCCACCGAAGGCTTTACACTACTTTATTTCCACATAAGCAGCAATACCTTCAAAGTAAACACACTTAAATGATTCAAATTTGGTGGAGTTTCCCTTTTAAAGTGATCAACCTGATGATACATATTTCCAGGAGCAACAACAACGGCCTCTCATAATGTGGTTAGACCCATTCATGTGAGATAATGATCTAATTAACAATCTCCAGCCCTCACAACTAAAAACCATTACCTCACAATTTATAGATCGCACTACTGCAGTTTTATGTTTCGGCCCTTTAACTTTTATCCTCTTGCACATTTTACTTCTTCCTTTTTCTGGACTCCCCTTTCTCTCACGGCCCAGAGTTACGACTCTATAATCAAACCAAAGTGTAATATACAGGACCCTGTTATTCACGGCTAATTTAATCTTAATTTAATTTTTGATCTCGAGCAAAATAACATTTAACATCCCAAAAATAACTTAATTTCATTGTTATCTCTGGATTACACGCGCAGAAAAGTCGATAACTTCTTTCAGCTGGAAGACGACATAACGGAAATAATAACAGAAGCGAAATGCCACTGAAATGCCAAATCCTTGTTACTAATTAAGAGAAAGTGTGATTCATTTTAATTTTACTGGCTTCTACACATCACCACACACACACACACACACACACACACACACACGGTTTAAGATCCACTTTATATTAGTACCTGGTCATGGGTTTGTTCCGGTGAATTATGATTGTATGCTTTTAGAAAAAAGGGCAAAAATGATTATTACAATCATCGACGACCTACATTTTCAGTTACATACATACAGCTGCTCTCTGTGAAGGGATGACAGTCTGAGCGGAGCTTCAGATGACAGCGAGAGCACCATGAAAATGAGATGTTCTGCAGGGAGCCTCCTTTGAATCGACGATCCAAAAAAGTGTCTGTGAGAGCTTTCCGAAAAGCCTGTTAGATTTTTCTTGCCTAATTAATCTTTTAAGAATCTGTCCGGTAAAATATGCATCAACTACACAAACTAGAATGTGTCGTGTAAATACGTACTTTCATATTGCCTCAGACAGTTACATGCATCTTTAAAGATCAGTTTATGTATGCGCGTGTTTATCATGTCAAGAAAATGACATTCTTATTTATCTAAATGTAAGTCATCTGATCGGAGCGATTATACAGGCACCGTCATCACCATTAATTATGTTTAATGTAAGCATAATTATCGGTTACATATGAGAGCTTGCTCAGAAGATCATTAAGCCACAGCGGGCTCGAGTATTTCCAATCACTAAGGTAGAGTTCTCATGTAGAACTCATTTATAATGAACCTGCAGACTACAGCAGGATGTGTTACAGCCGAAAGGTGACAAAACAAAGAACTTGCTTGTATTAGCCGAGACTGTGACAGAAAATAGATCGTATATATTTGACCTCATAGAGATCTGACTTTGGTGAGTCGCTGTCTAATGAAGTTATATTCAAGTGTAAAGCGGAATAACAGACTTTGTATCGAGTCAAATAGACGTGATGATAAACCTCAACCAATCACAATATGTCCCTGTGATTGATGAAGATGAACAAAACCACAGACTCAACTTGTTTATAAAATATATCAATATATTTTCAATCAAGATACAGTTAATGTCGATATAGCGTGACATTTTGCTGTCCTCTCTCACTAACAAGTTCTCCTGCAGCACTGAGGGAGACGCGGCACTGCCACTCTATTTTAATCCATCTGTTAATTAGTCTACTATAGTGTGACATGCTCTACTATGTCGCCATGCTACACTAAAGTCAGTCTGTGCCTTGAATTAAATCACTGCTGCAGCACCCGTGCAAGACTGAGCCACTTAGTGACAGGTGAGGGTTTGTGTGTGAGATGAATCACAGCACATCCCTCTTTAATTTGAAACAGAGGCAGGAAGTGTCAGGTTTGTTTTAACGGCACAACACTGAAACTTTAAGAGCAAACAGGAGCAGCAGATCAACACGAGGTGTTCGCACTGCAGCCTACAGAACCAGTGTGTGATGCTAATACGCCGCAGCAGAACCCCACACCGGCTCCGTGCTGATCAGAGTTTTCACCCTGTGTGCACAACCTTCAGTACAACATAGCAAGACATAAGCACCGCCAGTGGAGCTGAGCTAATCGGCTATCCCAGGGTGCCTAATTACAAATGTCGGTTCGGTCAACAGTTGAGGTTCGGCAAAACTGACAACCTACCCAACTCTACTGCTATGTATCGGCCCACTTCCGGTGTGTTTGGAGTAAGATTCAGCTCCAGTCATGTTGGCTAGCAACTCACGAACATCACCAACCACAGTTAATTGTTGACTGCTGCAAATACATTTACATTCAGGGCATTTAGCAGACGCTTCAGTCCAAAGCGACTTACTGTACTTCATACATTCATACTCTGATGGTAGTGGCTGCCATGCAAGGCTGCCGACCAGCACATCAGGAGCAATTTGGGGTTCAGTATCTTGCCCAAGGACACTTCGACATGCAGACAAGGGGAATCGAACCGGCGACCTTCTGATAACAAGATGCTGGCTCTACCCCCCGAGCCACAACCTCAAATAACTGATTTAAGAAGATTGCTAATTTTCACCGCCATGCTCAAAACAAACAAAAAAAGCACACAGCGGTCCCTAGAAACAGTTTCACAGCTTGCAGCACACAAACAACCAAAAGTTATTATCACGATAGGGAACAAGGTCCTAAAACAATTCAGCCAGCACGGATCCTGACAGAGCATGCCACCTCCGACTCAAGTTACTCTGTCACACAGAGTGCTGCAGACTGAGCGAGCATGCCACAAACCAAATAAGAATCTAACAAGCAAATGTGTCAATCTGTGAAGAAATCAATACAGCAGCCAACATACACTTCCCCCGAACAAAAGGCAGCAGTCAGCATGCTTCAGAGAAACAAATTGTTGAAACCTTTCAATACTCGGGGGGGACTCGCTGCAGCTGTGTGCGCGACCCCTCCGACTGGCTCCCACCGCTGCTTCAAACGCTGCCTGTTCTTTAGATGTTGCCTTAAATGAAAACTATTTCGAAAAAAAATAAAATAAAATCCCTGAGGTTTGACTGAACATTTAATGCTGCCTTCTAGAATCTTCCTTCCAGAGAAACGCAGGGAAACACTTTCATTTTCAGAGTTTAGCTGCTAGTATTAATCTGACCCCGCTGCCATTCGATTCCTGGGCTGGAATTATTATTCCGCTGACATTTGGCACTTTTTTTTATGAAGGTAAATACTGAAGGAAATCGAGACGAGAGAGTAGAAGTGCCAAATTGAGACATGCTTGAATGAAAACTGAATGAGACCTGGAATCGTGTTCAGGTGACCTTTTCTAATTGAGTGGTAGGAAATTTTTGGATGGGGTTATACTGTAACGCAGTAGATGACATTTACATACGGAAGGAAGCATTAGATTGGTCTTTGGATTTTAAATGGAATCCGTACTGTAGTAAAAGTAGGTCAGAAGCGAAGGAGGCACATGTTTCTCTCAGCTCAAAAATTTTTCCAACAAAAATCTGATCTTGGGAAATTAAACCAGAGATTTTGACGGATGATTTGTTCAATAATGAAGAACTCTTCTGTTACTCATCCACACTGATTGGTCAATTAAACGCTCATCTGTCCATTGCGATCGATGCAAAGTGAAAACATCGATCCGTATCATCGTTTTTTTAAACATGCGCCTTTATTTTGAAATTCCCCTGACACGTCTGCGTCCCTTCCTCCATCCAGTCGACCTCCTTCCGACTAAACATCGCTAACACCAGGCAGGTAATAGCAAGCAGCCAACAATGAGACAACCAGAATATTTACTATCCTCTCAGGAAGATCAGCAGTGTGTGACATATTTTGGAGATCAGAGAGAGGAAACAGGATATCTCACTGAGCAACCTGCTAACCAGCAATATTAGCTGCTCTGTTCCAACAATGTAGGCCTGACCTTCAACTACGATGTTCTGCCAAAGCACCCAGAGACTTAAACCAGGGACGAGGATACAGATAATCTAGTGAATAGATCAGCGCTGCAACCATCAGTGGAATTCTTCCATTAGTAGGACCAATAAATTCATTGCCAACTGTCTTGAAAAACAATAGTTTTTAATCATTTTCAAGCACAAATGTCGAACATTCTCTGGTTCCAGCTACTTAGATGTGAGGGTTTGCTGATTTTCTTTGTCACCCTTGACAGTAAACAAGGAGTTTTTGGTTTCGGACTGTGGGTTTGACAAAAGAAACGAACTGAAAGACGTTAGTTTGAGCTCTGGGAAACTGTGAGGAGCATTTTTTCCCACCATCTTGTAAAGTAATTGATCATGAAAATAACCCTTATTTGTAAATGATGATACAGATAATAGTGTACTTACTCGTCCCTATCAGCCAAACAACAAACTGTTGGTAAATGTGCTTCTTGAGTCTTGAGTTTTCTACTGAGAGAAAAGCCGCTACATGTGTTTTTCTTTTTAAGAAACAGAGCAAAGACCAACAGAGTGATGAATCTGTCCTTCAATAAACAATCACTTCATTCTGCAGCCACTTGAATCCCTCAGTTACCGTTTAAGTCCGTCACATTAATATTTTAATCACCTTAATCGGGATCGCCAGACGTTTGGAGTTGAGCAGCAGCTCGTTCTGTCAGTCAGTTGAACTGGAAGCTACTGTTAGCCCAGCAGCTGAAGTCGTGGCTCCACCCGGATCAATTCAGATCTGATATCTGCAGCTTTAATCGTGACTTACCAGCAGTTTGTCTTAAAACCTTGAGTGGGGAAAGCAGTCAACACAAAATATAAAGCCACTCTATCCCAGCATTATTATCGGCAAACTTTTTGTAGATACGGATGAGTTTTAAATACAATCCTGATGATTTCAGCTGATTTTATCATTTCTCAAAACTTGCTCACTGGCTGCACCGTTCTCACAGCATCCTTTATTGTCCCCTTTGGATCGTGCGGTCACTGTGTTGGAAAGTTTGTTTTTTTTTCCAGCCAGTCCTGGCTCAACCATGCATATTTAATAATAATGCTACATTAACTGGACCATAAAAATGCATTAATAGGAAAATCCAGCTGATTCAGTGATCTGTGCACACAGTTTAATCAGGAGAAGAGCCACTGAATGCTGCTTTATAAGCAAAGGTAAAGGTTTTGTAGTCAGAGGAGATAGTTAAAGGATTTTTATCCCCAGATGTAACTGAATGCGTAATGAAAATGGAAACTTGACTGAAACGTAAACAAACAAAAAAAAACGAGGAGCCGCAGCTGCTTCAGCAGTGTCACCAGATTTAGAATGGCTTTTAGTTGTTTGCAAGCAATAATTGTTTTATAGTCTCATACTTATTTTCTTTTTTTTTCTCCAGGATTGTCTTTGCATGTGCGATCATCAACCCCCCCCCCCCCCCCCCCCCCCATGAGAAAGAGAGGAAAATGTTTTTACTGCTGACTGAGCATCTGGCTTTTACAATGGAAGGATGTGGATGTAATAATAACCCCTCAGTACAAAAAAAATAACAATGCTTTATTTTAATCAGAGTGCAGAGAAAGATGTCATGTTTTAATTCCTCATTTGTCTTCGCTCATTACCTCCCTCTCTTCCCCCCTCCCTCCTGCTTCAAATGCAGCACTGTGTCACAGCCGCCTCCCTCCACTGCGGTCTTTTCATTTTTTTTCCAAAGACAGCCTTGTAAGAGTGCACACGGTGACATTTTGGGGACAAGATGACACGGGCTGAATGACGCCTTCAGTGATGGCCTTGAGTAACGTTGTCACAGATTGAGACGTGTGTCAGACCCCGGATAAATTTATCATCAAATTAATACTCTGACATACAGTAACCTGCTGCTGCGACTGTACCGCTGTGTATATTCTCTAACTGAAAGGGATAAATGAGGCATATATTCACTGTTGACTTTCCATGACCCTCAACAGCAGTGTGTTGCTTCACTGCCTTCAGATGACTGAAATGAATGTCTTCACTGGGGGAGAAGTATGTTATGGTTCCTTCTGTGCCTTGAGAGGTGAAAAGTGCTATTTGCTTTTAAGGACACTGACAGAAAGCACTCACTCTCGCTGTTAGCTGCACGATAAACACTCAATATGGTTCTCCATAGGAAGAAAATTTGAGATGAATGCCATTTACATGCCCGTCGTGTCAGACGAGGAGGTGAGGCGTCACGTTGTGTGATCTGAGCAGAAGGAGCGTTACACACCGCGGTCCCGCTGCAGCGCGGCACATACATTTAACACTCCGAGTTCAAGCACATGAAATGAAATGACTGAAAGTGTAACGGAGCGAAGAGGGAAGTGACTTCAAGCGCAGCTCATGTCAGAAGATATCGCCTGCCTCAAAATACATGGATGGAACTTTTTAATGGTCATCTCGACACAGTTTTTTTTAAAGGGACATTTCACCCCAAACTAAAGAATGCATATTGTTCCTTGTACTTGTGGTGCTTTTTATCCATGTAGACTGTTTTGGTGTGAGCTACAGAGTTTTAGAGATATTGGCTCGGCTTGTGGTGCTCAAACACATTTGAGAAGCACAACTGCAATGTGTCTTTTTCAGAAATCATGACCGGGTTCCTCAAAATAATCCACAGAGCAGTTTTATGTAGAAACAATTAACTTCATGCATTACTGCGCTGAAGGAAACATGCATCTACTCGTTGACAAGAGGTTAGCCAGCTAAGCTAACTAACCTAGCTAACGTTTCAGCTTCAGGAGGATGACACGAGCACGAGCCTCTCACCCTGTCCTCCTTCGACGCTGTGAAACGTTGTAGCTCGGTCGAGAGAAAACAGCTCCTACGCGAGCGAGGTTCTTCTAGAGGACGCTTGTCAACGCCGTGCCAAATGTATTTTTGATGGAAGCAGACAACAGCTGCATCAATCTGCACAGAGCAGATCGAGCCGGGCCAGGCCCGCTCAGCCGTGGCTGAAGCGCACGAATCAAGGGAAAGTGACAAAATAAAATGCAATCTGAGCAAGTCAACAAAATCAGGCCGACGCGACGCTCTGCTGCTAAAGCGCTCCTAAGATGCACATGTGAGGCTACAGAGATGTGTAATCAAGCAGTGAGAGTCAAAGATTGGCACGTTGGCAGCTTTCAACAGGCAGCACGAGGAAACCGCTTTCAGAATTTGACCTTTAGTGTTCAGAACTATTCTAAAGTCGTTTTCAGTAAACTGCAGGAGAGCACAACTACTGTATGTTTACCAACCAGGCTGCTTTGTTTCCGACAGAAGACACAGGACGAGACGTGCGCTGCTGTTCAAGAGGCTGCAGTGTTCACGCCCAATAAGCAATATTAATGTTGTCTCACTTCACAGTTCTACATGCCAATGAGGAGCCGAGACCTTGAGATGCTGAAAAGTATTCCTGGAGTCATCCTGTTAGCCCCTCAGTCTTTATCTAACTATGACGCAAAGAATATCTGTCTGTCTGTTGCATCTTCTTCTTCTTGCATCTCAAGAACAGTTCATGGAATTTACTTCACAGTTGCCAGGTTTGTTGCTGAGGACTCATTGCAGGAAATGCAGTTATAAATTAGCTGAAACAACAAAGAGTATTATTCATATTATTGTCAATTTAATGACATTAATTGTCTAATTGATTAATCCAGCTCTACTCAGCAGAGAGCAGACCCAGACCACAGATCTGGGCACATCTGGACTGTAACATCAACATTGTACTAAATAAAAGGTAGTCAAAGTTGCCCGACACACACATTTCATGCCACTGCACACAGTTTTACAGGAGTGTTGGCCGCAGACGGACGGGAGGAGGCCGGGAGGTGATGGATTACAGTCATCATGCAGCAGTTTTGTGCGAGCTGCTGTTTGTTAGTATTTCTGGAAACAATGATTGTCAGCCGGTGACTTACAGGGAGGACAAACCTGCAGGAGGAGACGGAGAGAGCAGCTGGTCTGTGGGGAAAAAAAAAAAAAAAGCACATAAAAACAAACACAGACAACAAACACACGTCGCCCCGCAAATGATGCAGAGCGGTAATGTGGCAAGGAGCTGAAAATGTGTTACCTCGTGTTGCAGCAGGGGAAGGACACAGAGAGGAGCGATCAGTGGAGGCAGCAACGCGTGATGATGCACTTTCTCTGGGCCAATCAGTAAGATTTTTGAATATGGCAGAAAAATGTGTCGGTAAAATCTCATTGGTGCTGCCCTAGATATTGTGTTTTCAGCGAGTGACAGACGGATGAGTGTCCATAGCAGATCCATCCATAGCGCTCACCTAATTTTATCATGGGGGACCGAGAGAAAGGCCGCGCTGCTGAGCTGGTGCTGCTGTCGATCCATCATGGTCAGCGCTGAACCAAAAACTACAGCAGCAGCAGCCTGGCAGCGCCTCCTTGGAGGACTTGCTCCGGGTATTTTCTGTTGTTTACTGGAAGGAGATGACACAAAAGTTTGCGGACTCCCGCGGTGGAAGACTGTCTGAAACAATGACACGGGAGCGGATATATTATTAGCTTCCTACTGATCTCATTTACAAAGTGATTGGTTTTGTTTGATGCCTACGTGTCCTGCTGAGTTTCACAGACAGGCACACCCCAATACTGACTCCCCCCTTTGTCTCATCCTCCTCAGCCAAGCTCGCTTTTTTTTTTTTTTTTTTTTGGCACAGCAATAACACGATAACAAGATTCCACACCCAAAGGTGTTGCTCAAAGAACGGGGCGAAGCTTTGTGTCTGACACCGAGCCAGCAAGTGCACAGTCTTCATCCTGCGAAGTCCGGACTGCAAGCAAAGTGGATTAAAGCATGAAGAAGGACAAGCTTGTTCATTTAGCACACAACCTCTTTTTTACAAATGTTTACGACTTCTGCTGCCCCTCTGTGTTCTTTGTTCTATCAAAGATCTGCAGATATTTATCTATTTTATTATAAGATATCTGGTTGGACATCAGGCTGCACACCAAAGAAGAACTCATTCACTTACAGAAGTGTTATTGAAAGATTTTACACCCTGCAGATATTTGTTGAGTAGTTGTTGATGTTGTCCTGCTGTACAGACCTAATGGTCGGGTTTTGGTAGCATGGATGCAGCGCTAATATCATGTATGATCCGCCTGCATCATCTCGGAACGGTAACTTAGTTTATTTTCTTCCATTTACTGTAATAAAGAGCGAACTTGTGTAGGAGCTGGAGTATCATTCAGGTAACTTCTACTTCATCTTGTGTCATTATGGAGTTGTTGATCTCGACTGTGCAGTCAGCGCGATCCTTTACTCACCTGAAAGAGCAAGTCATGCCTCATCAGTCTGTATAAATAGTATGACTTTAGCCTTGACGTTCTACAATGCATGCAGGTGGTACCATTTATACCGAATGCAAAGATGGCAATTCAGTCTGGTTCACTTGCTGGTTGTGTTTTACAAATATTAAACCTCCATGCATGAAGAATTCAGACTTGAAAGAGCTAAAACTGATCTTGTTTGCAGTTGGAGTCGTCCTGTCAACAGTTTAAACACTCTTTTATAAGAGAAAGGTTTTGGGGAAAATGCTTTTTGGGGCCCGAGGGGAATTTTCTTCATGGTCACTGGGCGAGATTGGAAGCAGGGCTGAGCAGCGCCATCCTACCCGGGTCTTAATAGTCCTTCTCAACTTCTGGTGAGCGAATCAATGGTCAGGTGATCTTTGTTGTCATGTAGTCAACACCGTGAAAGGGGGCATCCTAGCTAATGAACTGCAGGTCTTGTGGCTCCCTCATGAAGTCCTTCAGTGTCGTTACAGTTTTGAGGTGCACATCAGCCACATGACCCCTTAATACGCAGATATAAACCTTACAATTCTCACAATTTTTCATATTTTTGCTTTATTTGTGTGTTTACTTGACAGGTACTTTATCTATCGGTGTGTGCACTTTAATGCAGATGTGAAACCTTTATTGTGGAAGGAAAACATTTGGTTTCTTGTTCATTTCAGTACAATGTTAATGCACACACACTCCCCACTGTTAGCTTAACTATTCTGAGATCAATCAACTCTGTCTTACGTCCATTGATATTCAGGTTGTTGCTTCCTTGCTTCCTTCAGACAACAGGAGGTTTTTGTCCCTTCATAATGATCCCGCAGTCAAACGGTACGAATATATCTGAACCTGTCACTTTCTGATAACTCGTCATCACAGAAATGGAAAGATTTCCTGCTGTTTTATTTGTGCGTTCTGTCGTTTCAGAGTTCATTTGGTTAAACGGAGTGAATCGTCTTTTTTTCTCTCACATAAATTCGCTGAAAGAAGAGTTTGAATCGGAAGGGAGCGGCACTGCGCCGCCGTTCGCCGCGTATCATCTGAGTACCGGCTCTTATCTGTGACCTTTTCTCGAGGCCCGTGCTCTGAGATTCTATCTGCTTCATGAAAAAAGGGACAAGTGGGCAGTTTAAATTTGAACTGAAATTGCCTTGATATTGTTTAGCCTCTGGATGGGTTATGCAGTCGGGCAGCGGAGCTGTTTTCTCTTCTCTCTTGGGTTTGTACTTTTGTAGGCAATTTTTCATTTTACTATCACTGCCTCTGCAACTTCCTTTTTTATTTTCTCTCTCTTTCTCTTTCTCTATGTCCTTGACTTTCTGTTGTACCGGAGTGACTTTGTATTTCTCGAGGCAATTTGTTAGCAGTAATCAGCGTAAATACTGGACTGTCAGAAAACGCACGTATTCGCCAAAAAACAATATTTAACTGTGTTCCCTCACTGGATCAGATATAATTTTTATATGTTTATTAATCACAGCCGTTTCATTTTGGGGGGATAAAAAAAAAAGGCAACAAACAGAGGCGGGGAAGAGAGAGCCGAGTGAGAGCAACAGAGGCGAAGACAAGCAAAGGGATGAAAAGCTGTGGAGAGTAAACAGGGAAATGGCAGATGAAAGCTTGAAGATGTTAAGGGATTTTCTGGAAGTGATTGGCTGTCTTTGTGGTCTCAGGTTTTTATAATCCCGTCCTGTGATGCTCTAATCTCCCCTTTCTTTTGTACGGCGTAAATACCCTGATTACATGGGGCAAAGCTGACGACTTGTTATGAAAATGGAAATGAAGAGCCGAGAGAAACCCTTTTATTAAATACTCGCCTTCCTATACACACCCTGTCAGACCAGTGGCACCCACACGATAACCGTAGGAGATAATCTCAGTACAGCGAGTGGGACCTAAAGGCTCAGGGAGGAACTTTGAGGCTCATCCGAAACAGCAAAGCAAACAATAATGGCTCTGGATCTTCCCAGCTTCCTGTCAAGATGTTTTTGTGGGCTGTAATTAAATGGGAGAATTACCAGTAATTGTGGATTTCATCCTCTCTAGAATCCAGGTCGCTGATTTCTCCCCCCACCCCCACTCTTTTTCCTTCTTTTTTTTCCATCTGCGCTATTTTTAAAGTCGCTGCATTCACATTTTATTTTTCCCTTGGAAAAAAAAAAAAAAAACGTTTCCTGTTCAAAATGATGCGTGAGTGGGATGAAGGTCAGAGGGAAAGACACAGCTCGTTTGCATGTTTCATCGCGCATCTCTCAGCATATAACATGAGTCGGTGAGCGTTGCAGCTCAGCACCTGTGGCCACAAAAGGCCGACGAGCGCTCGTGTTGTTACATGAGCATCGTTTACTGATTTTAGCTTTTTTAAACTCAGTTGAGACGGCTGAACTCTGAGGTCAGAGGCTGCTCACAGATATATATAATTAGTAAACACATAGCTGTCCATTAATCATTAGGAAGTGGAGCTGCATGAGATACATTCATGTGATGTTGATACCAAAACATATGACTCAGTATCATCTGGTGAGCTTTACATACACTCAGCTGCAGTTCGTTATATACTGCACCTTGTTAAAAGTCAGTTAAAGAAACACAAACTTATGTTGATATTTGCATTTGGCTCAACAAGCCAGCGTCGGCAGGCCGCAGAACAAATCTTACAAATCTCGTCTGGCTTGGTGCTGAGAGCTTGATGAGAAGACTGACACGATAGTATGAAAGTATGACGCTACAGCCAGCAGCTGGTTAGCTTAGCTTTAGCTTTAGACCGGAATCCACCACCCATTACCTGTAAAACTCACTGATTAACTTGTTTGTTTAATCCTTTTTTTCAACAACAGAAGTGTAGAGACAACAGCCGGCGCTTCTACAGGGGGTTACGGACGGGATTGTTTCCCTGCCAGGCTCCATCACTTCCTGGAGTTTTGTCGTGAGATTGAGAGACGCTGCAAGAAAGCAATGATTCTACTTGATTGTTTCATTATATTCACATTGTATTTTAGACCTGTAGCCCTCACTTCTCTAGTCATGAAGGTGTTTGAGAAGGTAATGAAGCAGGTCTTCAAAATAAGAGCTTTACATTGCACCCCATATGTCATTATTCAGGATTATAGTTTTCTTGTGTTGTCTTGTTGTGTCTGGTTTTGTCTTATGTTTTGATTTCCATGTCCTCTTGTGTCCTTTATATGTTCTTCCCTCTGTCTTCTCCCCTTCCTCCTCGCATGTTTGTCTCCCCCTGTCTGTCAGTATTGTTTCCTCCATGCTTTCTCCTCTGTGCCTTCCCCTCGTTATCTCACCTGTCCTCTTCCCTCCTCTCTCTCCTCACCTGCTCCTCATCCCCTCATCAGTGTGTCTGTGTAGTTAAGCCTTTGTTCCCTATTCACTCTTTGTGTGTGATTCCCCGTGATGTATCCTGTGTCCTCCCTGTTGGTATTTTGAGTTTTGATTTCTTACTTTGCATTTTTGCATTTGAATTTTGTTGAATTGGATTTGTTGCACTTTTTTTAGCCTTGTTATTTTGCTACTTGATACTTTTTGGTCTTTTGGCTCATTAGCGTTTGTTCACTTGGTTTTTTGAATTGCTCAGCTCTCGTAAAATTAAAGCTTGCTATTTGTTATCTCTTATCTTGCCTCCTGTGTGTCTGCATGTGGGTCCACCCTTTTAGTTTTCCCCCTTTTAAAGCGTAACACCCCATTGGAGTTTAGAACTGGGTTCTTAGCGGGGGGCTTTTAATTTGAAAGTAGCGACCGTTAGTAGCTCGCCACTACAACAACAAGCGGACAACGAAGATGGCTACTGAGACCGAGGAGACGCTAGCATCTCAGCGGCTTTGCAGTTGCTCGTCTTGACTTCTTCGGATGAAGTGATGGACTGACTGCTGTGATCAGCTGTTTCCTGGTTTTAAAACTACCCGGCTGTGGGTCGCACAACAGTGCATGTCATCGACACCTCCGCCCATCTAACGCAATTGCCGGCGCATCGAAGTCTCGGATTTAGATAGCAATGGAGGTGGGAAAAAAGTGTACCCTCAAAGGCGTCAAATTGGCGGAACAAAACAGGCCCCCAATTTACCGCCTTCTGTCTGAATCCAAAATTGGCGGCTTGCTTGCAAGCTGGGTCGGTTTGTTAGTGTTGCTGGCTGAAGCAGTCTCCACTCCATGACTTATATGACCATCATGTTCTCAGGAACCATTTTGGACTGTGATGACCTCCCCCTCTATAGAGAGTTTGTGCTTCTACCCTCAGGTAGAAGGTATTTCCCACCCATAGGACTAAATCTTACAAAATCTCCTCTGTATGTACTGCCATTAATTTGCCGAATTCACTCTAAATAACATCACTATTGCACTTTCTGCTTATTTTGCACACTAGACTTTTGGTCTACTGCTTATCTTGGCCTCTCCATGTAGTGATCTTGCACTGTATTTTTATTTCATGTACTCGTCTTTGTCTATCTGTGTTGTAATGCTGTCTCCATTGCTATTTATTATCTTCTGTGTTGTGTGTTTCTTAATACCTGGCTGCAACTTAATTTCCCTCGTGGGATAATACATTTGACTTGACAAACTTACTTTAAAAGTATAAGCAAAAACACCAATAAAGATAATATGTAGTTTTTATGTTATTGTGAGGTTAAACGTATTACATAACATTAAGTTTGTTTTTGACCAGTTCTAATTTGGATCTGATCTGGTTATGTAACCGTGTCTCTGAGACGCTGTTACTAATTTGCTTTGCCAGAGAAATATGAAAACAATGATTAAGAGGTCAGTCGCAGTGATCGTAAAGAGCCTGCAGCTCGTCTCGCCTCATCGGGAGTTTCGGCTCATTGTTTAGTTGTCTGGCATGTAACTTGTTTTGGTTCACTCTCACTGCTCTCACAGCCTCATTTTCAGAAGCAGCAGGCAGCTGTTTTTAGATTTAAAAAAAAAAAGAAGCTCTAAACGTCCACCCTACAGAGTCAGACGGGAGGGAAGTGCCCCGAGCTGGTGAACATAGCGGGGCATTTAACAGCTACAGCGCTGGTTCCTTCTGCTTATTTCAAGTCGAATTTTAGCGGAATAAAGGCCGACACTATAACATCATCCACGCACCCCCATCAGCTCCTCTACGCTCCCAAGTTTAAAGAACCACTGAGCTAAAGAGACAGGAACTGGTGGTAGTGAAGACCAAGAAAAGACTTAACAGATGAATTACATAGTTGACTTACATTCACCAGGGGGCCAGAAAGACCAAATCTCTAAATGAACACTAAAGGCTCTCACACACCGCCCAGACTCAAACCAACAGCCAACTGCCTTTATCCAACCACTCCGTTGCCTCTTGTCTGACCCGTTCGGAAGTAAAGTTGCATTGAACACACCGCTTTGACGTGCTGCCAACTCCACATTAGCGTGTACGTTCTGCACTTGCACGCAGATGCAATAAGCGGGTGGTTGTGTATAAAAAAAGACGCTGGACAAGAGGTTTATGCACGCAACTCTCTTTACTTTCGATTAAAAACGAACCAACTATTTTTAGACAAAAACAGCTGCATACTAAACATGAAGCGAGGCATTACAAAAACAAACACAGATTAATTCGTCCTGAACGGACATAACAGCTAGTCCCGTGCCAGTACTCCCAAACATGAAAACAAGAAATGACGGAATGGAGTGCATAGAAAAACAAAGCGCACACAGTATTCCGCCCCTCCCACACACCGCGCTGATTTGCTAGCACACCGCCAACCAGAATGGTCATAGAGCTGGCACACAACCAATCAGAGAATCCAATGGCTCAGCCAGCCGACAGCCAACCTTCTCAGACTTCGCAGGTTGAATCGGAGAAGACAACATCCGCGCAGTTCCAAAAGCTTCCAACGCAGCTGAACACACCGAACAGATTTGTTCCCGACCTTGTCCAAGTCTCCCCAAACACTTCAGGACGTCCAACGGATGGGCCAGTGTGTTCCCGCCTTAATGTCACTCAATAACCCTACAGTGCACCATATCAACATAAAGGAACAAGAACTTAGGATAAAATATTCAAAACAAATAAAATAACTTTATCTACAGAGTGAGGAAACGTCAAATATGTCCTGTCTCACTTTGTGCCAGCAAGAGGTTAAAGTCTGAAAACATAATGTACTTTCAGCTGGTAGATGTATTCCGGCAAGAATTTTAAGAAATGAAAACACTCTTATTTCTGTTTTTTCTGCACATCTTCTGAATATACGTTTCTCTCTTTCACTGGCTCCACAGCTAACAGGCCAGGAGCTAGCTACAGCGGAGGATAGCTAGCAAAGAGCGGCAGCTGTTGGTTACTATGGTGACTTGCTGCCTCCCATATGTTTATGGATTCGCCTTTTGAATTGGGGCCGTATTCTCACACTTTGAATGGCGATACTTCGATTTTGTGCGTGCAACTTTTTTCTGCTGCACCATGAGTGACTAAAACCTCCGTTACTGCCCGTGTTTCTGAATCCAAAGATTGTTCATTGTTCCTCTACGATGTCATAAAAGATTTGATCTGCATATAAAAAGCCTTTCATATGTTTGTCTAACGTATACATGTAGCGTGCAGCTCGGCTGTGAAAGTGTCTGTGATTCCAGCTTCCTAAAAACCTCTCCAGCAACAATCTTATGTCAAGGGAGGTTTTTTTTCATACAAAGCTGCTCCCATATTAGCGCTCTATATTCCCTCTATATTCATGATCTGAATGACTAAATTTATTCATGGTGAAACTGCCTTCCCAAGAGGGGGAAAAAAAGGTTTAAAAAGGCTGCGATATCTACTCCGGTCCATTATTGCGGTAGAAATGGAAGCGATGCACTGACTCTTCCATAGGCGCTTTCATTTATTTGCATGAGGTTTATTGATTCACAAAACTCATCAAGTGGGGTTTTGTCTTACACTGTTTATGTGCACACGATTGTTTGAGCCTCGCGCTGATTATGAGGAGAATTTCAGTAAGCTGTTTAAATGCATTGCAGTAGAAGTTGATATTTTCACTCAATCATCCACACTGCGCTTTTTAATTCAATAGATCCGTCACATAATTGCTGCCCGGTGGCACACAAACCATGTCAATCATTCCCCTTCTAATAACATCGGTGTATTATTTCCCTCCCCTGCAACTTTTCCCTGAGATGCTTCACTGCTGAGGCTCGCGGCACGGCGGGTGAATGTAAATACAGAGAGGGGCTATAAAAGTTAACGGCCCTGCGTGTTGTCGGGCAAAGTGTCACAACTTGTGGAAAGCAACATGATGGATGTGACTCAGAGCGCGGGCATCAACATCTGCCCAAACGGTTCAATAAACTGCAGCACTTGACGTCTTAACGCCGCCGTTAAGGCTCTGAATCTGGCCCTAATTGAAGCAACATAATTAGATTAACATATTAACGTGACATACAGCGCGTCTACCTCGCCATTCTCATAATCACATTAACATCAAAGCGCCAGTTTGGATGTACAAATGTGCGCATTTTCTTCAATCGGATGTCTCTAAATGCTGAAGCTTTACCTCCCACAACCAGGTTCTCCCTCAGGCGGGTTATTATGCAACAGAAAGTGGACCGTGTGTGTGTGTGTGTTGTTTTTTTGTCTCAAAAAGCGAGAGTCATCATGTGCTCTAATTTGAGACTTCGGAGGCTGGTAGAGAAAGACAAGGCCACTCACAGACCCTTTCGCCCTCCTCTGACAGCATTTTGTTTTCTCTCCATTACTGCGAGCAGTGTAACCAGCGGCTGCGGTGACCTCGCTCACACTCTGCAAAGTGCCGTTTGTTAGCGCTCAGAGAAATACTGCAAGAAAGGGCGCCGAAAACATGAGAAAAGTTTCTTGAAATCTAGTTTGGAGAGGAGCTTTTCTCTGGTTCTTCTGCGGACACTTGAAACGGACGTGCAGTGGACTCAAACGGGATTCTTGTCTGATCTATTGTACTCTCACCTCTCACATTACATGCTCTTCTGTTATTTTCTGTCAATTAGTCAGTTGACAGAAAAATTACCTGCAGCTATTTTAATACTTTTAATACATTTTTCAAGCGGTATTGTCAAAACATCATTCTCTGGCTTCCCAGCTTCTTAAATGAGATGATTTGCAGCTTATTATTAGCACATTGCATCGTGTATTGTATTATTTATTTCTTTTTGTAATTTAATTAACCTAAGTCTATTTCATTGTAGAGTTATCACTTAGGCAGTCTCTGCAGTAGCAAAATACAGACACTTGAGAAATGATTGCTACATGACGAGATGAAACAGACAAAGAGGGCTCTGCTAGTCTGTTTTGCTCTAAAGGTGGAAAACCTTCAACAACCAGAATATACTACCCCCAACACACTGATGGGTTTCGATGCTTGGTTTTGGCTCCTCATTCATTTTGAAACAGGAAACCGTAAAGGAGGCCGACTGGTTAAAAAACTGCATCACATTACAGCTTAACGGTACACTGAAATATGTTTCAACGTCACTGTAGGAGAGAATTAGATGATGAACAGGATCGTGGTTTGTGTTTGTTCAGCGCCGCCTTGTTTTACAGCGTGATCAGTTTATTCAGGCTCCGGTATCACGGCACAGAAACAATATGGCGGCCACTTACGGTGTACAAACTTTCTCTGTTGCAGCTACAACATGGTAAGTGTGATAACAGAATCTCTGTTTATAGTTTATCAGCGCTGTCTAGTTTAGATCGGACAATCCCTCAATCGATCCGAGAGAGAGAGAGAGAGAGTGAGATCTCAATCCAACTAGACTCTTTTCCTGTGGATACGGGCATTTAAATGTCGATTGCGGTTGATAGAACAGAACCTAAAATCCGCCGCGGGACGTGTTCTGCATCATCTGGGGGATGTTTGCCGGCAGTGTGAGGTCCTCTGAATGGAGGCAAAGTGGGGATAAGTTTACCACGGATCATTTGCAGATGCAGAGCTAGTTTTCAGCCAATCTCAGCTGACATTCAGCGAGAGGCGGGGTCCACCCCGCACAGGTCTCCAGTTCATCACAAGGCCGTCGTACAAACAACCATCACTCTCGCATTCACGCCTACGAGCAGTTTGGAGTCGCCAATTAACCCGCACGTCTTTGGACTGTGGTAGGAAGCTGGAGCGCTCGCCTTCCTCCCCCCCCTCCCCTTTTTATCTCCCCTAACCCTACATACAAACAACCTAATAAAAATCACCAAAATCCAACCAACCACACCAACCCCTCTCCCACCCTCCCATCCCCCCACCCCACACATCAAAATTCTATACATATATATAAAAAAAATCTCATATAAATATAAATCATCACAAACTACAAACACACTAAACAAACCCCCCTCACACACCCACAACCAAACACCCCACCCCAAAAACCACAAAAACCACACCAAAAAAACCCCACACCAAAAAAAAAACCACACCCAACTAAATAACCTCAAAAACAACACCAATCCTCTTATTTGCATTCCCCCAAAACCATACTATCCCCCTAAAATTCCTTCTAATACCCCCCCTACTAAACAAATCTCACCCCCACTTTCTTCAAACCCACCCCCTTCCTAAATTTCCCTTCCCTTATAAAACAACCCATTAACCATAAAACAACTAAAAACATCTCCCAACACAATTATCCCATAATTTCCTATCCCACCAATCACCAAATCTTCCCCCCCCCCACCCCCCCTCCAACCCCCTTAAACAACACCTCAACATCACACACACCTCCCCTATCCCCCACCTAACTAATTCCAAAACCAGCACCCCCCCCAATCCAAAACATCCTCATACCCCCCACCCCATCCCCCCTCCCATCCACCATACCAAACCAAACATTTCTTTCTCTCCAAATGCATTCCCTATTTTTGTTACTAGCCCTATCACCACTTACTTAACCCCCAGTGTTTTGTTCCCCAGCTCCCCAAATCCCCCCATCACCCATGACAGTAGGAAACCATCCCTCCCCCCATCATTCTTGATCCGTCCTTCTCCACCTAAACCATAAACAAAACCCCTCACTATCCCCCTCAAAATTCAACGTTGGCCGCAATCAGTATATATCAGTTTCCAAAATGTATGTTAATCACATGTAAATGAATTTAATGTCATGACTTGTGTTCCGCTCACTTCCACAGACCCGAGCTTTTTTTTCATTTCTCTCCTGTTCTTTAGCAATTTATTTTTGCTCTTGTGCATGTAAAAGATGTTGAAAGTTAAAAAGGTCAAAGGGGCTCCCGTCTCCCACAGAAAACACTGCTCCTGAAACGCCTCGTCGGTACCCTCGCCTTTGATTCCGTGACTTTGTGACATCACACTGCGTCAAAACGATTAGTTTGAAAGCTCATTAAAAGCTTTCGTGTTGATCTGTGAGTTTGTATCTCCTCCCAAGGTCAAGAAGCGACCTCTGTGTTTAAAATGCTAACATGCTAACCAGATTTTGCTTCAGCATGCGGGCTCTAAATTATCGCCAGCCCTTGAGGAACGCGTTTATTGTTAGTCACTCTGGATCCAGAGCTGCAACACAAGCTAATCACCCTGTCCTGTGGTCTTACTTTGCACCAAAACGTGATGAAATCCACAAAAACATTTCTATAGACGTCCCAACAGACGAACAAATTGGAGCTGAGACATCACCTGAAACGATGGAGCTATAGAAGGATGGATGGGTCATTCATGGCCGAAGAATATCAGGGCCAGATCTCATCCCCACTCTGGTGTTATTAGTATCAGCCGAGTGTTACTGGGTCTTTTCTTAATGCCACACAGTTTGTGCTTTCTGTGTCTGGTTCCCCTCCACTTCACTCTGTGTGTGAGGGGCTCTTACTCCCCATTTGGCAGTGCTGTAAATTGTTTCTGTCAGCTTGGATAAACGGACCCCTGGGTTTGTCCATCTCCCCTCTGCACACACACACACACACACACACACACACACACACACGCATGCACAAACAGCAAACCACCTCCACACACACACATACACACATATAGATTACAGCATAAACAACCAGTTAGGGTTTAGTCTTTCCTCCCTTGTTTCGGAGGCTTGTTTGTTTCTCACACTATTAATATTCCGCCTAACTGCGAGGTATCAAAAGGTTTTTGCCTTCCTGAAGCAGATGAAGATGGAGTTTTATTTATTTATGCCTTGCTGGTGATGTGAGACTGAATACAAGACAAGAGTCTTCCATGTTTGTACAGCCAACCTTTAAAAAAATGTGCGAAACATGCCAAAGATGGCGGATTTAATACGGAGAACATTTTTCGTTAATAACCCTCATTGTTGCACTTCAATTCTCGCTGGTAGGAAATGTCTTCATTGCAATTTGAGGAGAGATCCAGAAAGAGAAAAGAAAATGTGATGGAAACTGAGTCAGACGCCGACGGAGAAAGAGAGATTGAAACAGAAAGCATGAAGGATGGAGAATCTCCCAACTGAAGGCATCCTTCAGTTCCATCATTTTCAGCTGAAATTGATTTTCTTTGAACGAGGACATCATCTTGCTTCATGGTTTGTTGCCGTAAAGCGTCGAACGAGCGGGATTCACTTCTCCTCTGATGCGGCGTGATGGCGGCGATAATTCTCTTTTTTCTGGTGTTTGTTTTGAGACTTTCATTGTCATTTCTGCTGAGATGTAATTTAGTCAGACAGTTTTTGTTCCCTGTTGATTTCATATAATGAGTCGAGGCAGCGTTGTCTCTTGTTTGTTGAAGCATTTTGCTTTTAATTCCAGATGTCTCTCTCCCCCCCTAAAAGAGAAAAACACAAAGAAATAAAGACAGATAAGCAATAAGAGCACTGATGCAAATTAAATCTAATATGAAGCTTGTGAAACAACACAATTTAAAGGACTGGCATGTCATTGAGCATATTTAAAATGTCGTAAGTGTTCAGAACAGTGTTATTAATGTGTTACTATGTGACAGAAGATCTTCCCCTTTCTGCTGTTGACATCTCCACGTTAATCTCTTTCCTACAGAGTGTCCGTGCGAATTTACCATCTAGAACGGGTCGAACAGATGAAAACGGAGGACGGAGAGATGAATAAATGTACATAAGATTGTAGTATTGCACAGTATTGCAAACCAATGGAACTACAGTCACGTTTAAAAAAAGGATACAGTCATTCCCATCCGCCCCACGTCGAGACCGTGAGCATATCTGACAAGTTTTTTTTTTTCCTGCACGTCTTCACAACAGATTCACTCTCATCGGAAGTGAGACAGCCGACAGCATGAGCTCTGTGAAGACTCACATCACGTGTCGAGTCGTATACATATTACATGAGTGTGAGCTGGTGACGTAACAGCTAGGTGAGAAGCTGCCATCCGGAACCGCTGTTCAAGATGCCGTCGGCAAAGCTGTAGTGGCAACGAAACTGAACATATTTGAAAAGACGTCAGGATATTTTCTTAACATATTAACAGAGTCGCGAGCACAGCGCTGTTTGAACCTCAAGTTGCTACATAAAGAAATGTAAAGTTTCAATATATCCTAACATCGCCAACATTAAGGGGCATCCACACGCTTTTGTGTGTAAACGCACATGTTTTGCATCGTTTTGGCCGATCATCCACATGGATCCTGTAAACGCGCTTTTTTGAAAACACTGCCCTCATGTTTTCGTGTGGACACGAATCTGCATACTTTGCGTATCGATGATGCCATCGCCCACCCGTCAACCTCTAGCCTTCGACCTCTTAATCCCACGCCGTCTCATAACAACAACAACAACAATAGCGGACTACATGCTTGTGTTTGTGCTGCAGAAGATATTGAGCCGATTATTTATGCTTCAAGTCTGTATTTTCACAAAGTCAAGCAGTTCAAGTGATGAATACATTCATCTACGTTTTGCAGAACGTGCTGCTCGCTTACGTTTTGCTTTTTGATATCTGTGTTTGTAATGTGTCTGTTCAGAACACGGTGCTTTACTCTTTTCAGTTCAAACCATTAATGAGGCGGCTGTTCCTAAAGCTGCATTCGGCTCCGGACTCACACACATGTTGGCCCCCTGTGTGTCTCTGGGTCTGGTGCCCACGCTGGGAACAGCAGGAAGCAGGAACCTCAGCACACAGATGACAAGTTTACAGCTGATCTCTCAAATTGCTTTGCCTATTATTTTATGACCATTTTTCCCCCCCCCCATCACGTCTTGGCTTTCGCAGAATGGATGCAGCTCGCAGCTAATTAATTAATGCTGATTTTTGGAAACGTTGCTGCGAGAAGAAAAGGGTCAGCCATAACATAATGATAGCCAAAGGCCACGAGGATTCTTAATCATCGGGTCCCTCTTCAACGCTGATTATAGGAAGTACATCCTTCATTAAGCTGCGGTTTCTCGCAGAGGTGCCGTATTAACACTTGTTTACCGCGAGCCTCAAAGCACTCAGTATAGAGGTCCTCTGCAAACAGGAAGTGCTGGGAGGATTTCTGGGCTGTCCGTGTCTGGGGGACTGAATCTGAAGGGATGAAAGTGCTGTCGTTGTCTTTTGATGCAGTTCACAGTCCCTCTTTGTCTTTGTGTCACTGCCTTTGCTCTTCTCTCATATATACTTAGCCGCAGACACTGTGATCTACTGTAGGATACACACATACAAGCACCTGAGCACACAAACACACACACACAGCCTCTAGGTACCCTGACGACGAGGCAGAACGAGGGAGTGGTTCCTCCCGGAGAGCTTAGCCGGGCTAAGTGTAATTGCATAGGTGGATCGGAGTCTAATAACGTTCTTATGGAACCAAATTATCGCTGTTTTGGCCTGCAGAGATTCTCCAGCACAGTCTTTTTCATGTACTTGTTACATTTTGTCTTGAGGGGCTACATCTCAACATTTTCTGTCTATCTCTGTCTGTTTGCCAGGTTTTTTTTTTCTTTTTTTTTCTCTCGCTCTGCCATCCTCCACCCCCTCAAACACAGACTCTGTTAGAGACGAGATGAGCCACGAATTGGAAAAGGTGTGAATATTATGTCCCACGGCGAGGGGATCATTACAGCGAGCACTTCAAGGTTCTGAGCCACCGTTTCCTTCTGTCCTTTTATCATATGACCTGTCCTATTACAGAAACCCAAATGTCTTTATTTTTTTTAGCATTTTCGTGGCAAAATACAGGAAAAACATCATCTGGCATTCATGCTGCTTCTTGCAAGGCAGAACAAATCGTGTCCTGGTTGTTTAAGGCTTTGTTCAAATCCAAATTTAAGAGGCGGCCATTGTTCCACCCTTTGTTCTGTCTCTCTGTCGAGGTCCTCCTCTGGTCCGTCTCTTCAAAGCCTCTGCTCTTATCTCCTCCAATCAAATATCCTGTCCAGAGAGCCTGATTCCCAAGTGATTTCAGAGTTTCTAGGGATTTCCACAAACTGCACATGTTAAAGGTACCATTAAAGTAAAGCTGTAGATTCTGTTTATATCTAATATATTACTGCTAAAAACAAAAGAGGCCACAGACAATAAACTAGTCATGTAAGCAGTAATGTATCATCCACTGGTTGATTAATTAGTTGGAAGAAAATGAATCGGAAACTGATTTAATTATCAATTAATCATTTAGGTTATCAGCTAACAGCTGAAATAGCCAAACATGACTCAAACCCACAGCTCACTTAAAACTTAATGTTTCTTGATGGCGAAACTTGCTGTTTTTTTAGGTCGATTTTCTATTTATCTCTCATCACAAGGCTGTGACATGCTCGGGTTAGGTTTAACCACTTGGCTAGGGGTTGGGAAAACATCATGGTTTGGTTTTAAAGTACCTGTTTTGGTCGCCTAGTCACAGATCGAGATCGTTCGACTTCGCCACAAAAATGGCTGGAAGTGTTTTCAGGTGTCAACAAACCGGCGGTGGCTGTTTTGCAGCCTTGTTGGCTTGTAATGACACCACAGCTATTCCCTCGGGGTGTGAAAAGTGGTTAATAAGCTTATAATGTGAACATGCTGCGCCACATTTGGTGTAAACTTCAACCGTAGACGTACTGTACCTGTGGTTTGTGGTAACCGTAACATTATACTGACATTGTACTGCGACTGGGCTGCTTTTCTTTGTCCTCTGCGATAGTGAGTCTAATATTTTTGCCTTTGGACCACTGATCAGACAAAACCAACAACTTCAATGCCATTTAGGAACAGGAACTGCAAATTAGCTTAGGCTACGAATGCTGTGGTATGTATCATTGGACTCATTCATTAATTTACTGCACAAATACACATTTTTCATCTTTCAGACATGTTATAAACAAAACAATAGTTCAATTAATCTAGAAAATAATTGGCAGATTGAAGATGAAGATTATGGTTAGCTAACAAATAGACCCACCTGTCCACTGTGTCACTGTGTTGCATTTGACCATCTCTTCCGTGGTCTAGTTATCAATAACAAACATCCTTTACGACCGGTTACACTTTCAAAATAAAGGCACGGAAACCACTTGTCTAGGTGTAGGAAAAGATCATGGTTGCTTGTCCGTTTTCCCCCTCATTATCGCCCAGAGATCCCAAGACTTAATTCATTCATTTTTTTTTTATTTAGGACACTTTTATCTATATTACCTCAAACCTTGTTCATTAAGCCTGTGCTGCACTTTATTTTAACGTATCAATCGTCGCTCTGATGTATCTACAAAGCTAATTTCTGTCAAAATATCGTCCTGGCAGATTTATTGATGCAGCTGAATCATAAGTGAGTGTTTAATGATCTGGTTTCCCCCCTGATTTGAGACGTAACAAGTGTTAAACCAACACCAAGAGCAGCGCAGAACAGCCACATGTGACAAAAAGATTATAGTTCTTCTCTTAATTCTAATAACATAGCCAGTCTATCAGTGGATTAGATTCTTAAAAGAAGGTATCTTTTTATCTGTCTGGTTTTTGTCCCAAACAGAAGGAAAAAAACCTTTAAAAAAATGTATTATTGAACGTGTGCTATCACTGCTGTGAGGTAACACATGCAAGGCGAGCATCAACACATCCAGTGTGGACAGACAGGAAAACAACATGACCGCCTCTCTCGATGCTGCCCAGCTTCAAATGGGGAAACACTTGTGGTTTTTGCAGGGGAAGTGAATTAAGTCGGGAGGTATTGACTGGTAACTGGGAGAGTGGAGGAGACCTAGGGGGCCACTTCTAATCCACGCTGACCTACTCTTATCACGCACAACCAAGGTCAAGAGTCTAATGAGGATGGGACGCCATTAGAGCAATTAGATGGAACTACCTTGTTTCTGGGGCATGCAGAGCCATGGGAGAGGGAGAGAGCGAGGGAGAGGGCGACTACAGTAAGAGACAGACTGATGATCTGCCCAGCAGCTGCCTCTCTCGCTCTCTCTGTCTGTCTATCTCCTGCCACCACCACCACCACCACCTCCACCTCCACCTCCACCTCTCTTCAGACAAACACAGGGTGAGCACTCAGAGCTGTGTTGTGTTCCAACAGTGACACTCAGTGGCAAAGACGCTCGCTGGCAGAACAAATGGCTGCAGGCGTTTTCTCACCAACACAGCAGTGGTTAGTTCAGGAGGAAGTTCAGTAAGTGGGATGTTTTACAGGTACATTTAAAGGGATTTCATTAATTGCTACATAAATGTTTCATTTAGATCATTTATTCATGGAGCCTTATTATGTTTGTTTGTGTGTCTGTGTTTGTAAAACTAATATACATATAAACAATGTCACCTTTAGCAGAAGCTGAACTTTACCGAGCAAAAATGTTAAATTTCAACTGGTGCCGCCTTGTCAGACACAATGATTTACTGCCTTTTTCTCAAATTTAATGTCTTTGGCTTTATTACTATAAATCAGATAAGATGTAACTATGAGCTATGGAAACTTGAAAAGGTAATTCTTCACTATTTTCCTTCTTTCGTCCCTCTGATGTATTAAATCATTAAGACATTCAGGAGAAGTGTCACTAGTTTTGCACATTAGAGTGTGGTTACGGGTCTTGGGGAGTGCTACTAGCATGAAGCATTATTAGCATTAAGCCTTTTGTGACTCCAGAAGAAGCTGCATGCAAACTGATAATCTTCCTCCCGTGATGTCACTCAGTGGTAATTCTGGGTAATGTAGTCAATAGATTCAAAAAGCAGTCCACAGATAATCATAAACAAACCAGAGATTTCACCTTCTTCTTCCTTTTCAAACATGCTGCCTTTATTACCCACAATGCAACGCAGCCACCGAGTGACATCATCAGAGGTTGCTTATCAGATAACATGCTGCTTCCTCCGGATCCACCTGTAAACACTATAATATGTAAAACTGAAACTAAAATTATAGACTTAAAAATCTCTTTTCATGTATTCTGTATGAGTTTCCTCCCCTTTAATTATTCACAAACTACAAACAAAACACAAGAAATACACAATTAGCACAATTAATCAATGTCAGAATGAGTCTCAGCATTTCTTTCTATCTAATCAGAGGTACAAAGCTAATTAACCCTTTAACTTTGACTAACTGTTCTCTCATTTTACAGCCCCTTCAATGTTCATTCTGTAAAACTGCACTGACAGAAATATAAAATATGAGTTATTTTATAAGATGCTGTTATTTGCCTCAGTTTCTTTGTCTCAAATAATCCCTGTAACAAAATCTCCCGCGAGCTGTTTGTCAGTGTGGCATCACTGCTGATGAACACAGGCACTTCTCCTGCTTCTGACAGTGGAAGACAGAAGCTGCCTACCAATGCAGACAAAACTGTCCTGGGGCATAAGAATACATTTGCAATCCTGAAGCGGCAGGAACACAGTAATTTTCACCTTTGGTGGTAGATTTCTGATGGGACAAGGAGCCCCTTATTCCAGGCACCGTGTGGAGGAAGTCCAATCCTCTGAGCACTTTGAGAGCCACTTTGATAGAAAACTAGATTACTGGCACTTAATGCATGAAATGAGGTGACACAGGCTGCACAGAGGCAGGGCTCTTATTGAGGCAGAAATACTGAATATGGTTGTGTTAAACCTCAGTGGGCAGAGCATAATGCACAAGTTCTTCATGTGTATTATGTTACACTGAGGACCAGCGAAGATGGCAGCTTCTCTATGAATATACTGTCGAATTCATTACTTCTTATTTCTATGAACAACTTAGCAAGTTGTGATGGATTTCAATTAGGAATCAACCAAGTATTTCCATTTTCTGCTGCTTTATATTTCCACTCCACTACATTTTGGAGACAAACATTGCATCTTTCACTCCATTATATTTATTTGATACCTTTAGTGACTCTGACTAGTTATGTTGCAAATTCAGATTATTCAGTGGTGGTTCGGTTATTACTCATGACGTGTAACCACTCACATTGTTGTTGGCCGCACATTGAGTGTTTAGATGTGCTGATATTTCCCAATAGCTGAACTCCATGTTTCAGCCAGTATCAGTCAGTACATCCTCAAAGTTACACAAGTCACAGTGCAGTAACAAATCATTGCATTCTGCCTACAGCATTTTAAACAGCGTCAGACACATTTTTTTGGTATTCTTATTGAAAAAGCGCTAACTGGGTGAGAACACAGAGTGGTGACCACAGACAGAGGTGGCTACATCAGAGCCAAAGTGACGCAATTTTAATTAGTTAATTTTGTTGGCAATCGGAAAAAACCCACAGACTTACAGATTTTGATATTCAGAAAAATGCTGAAAAGAAGATCAGATAATCTGCCAAGCTGGTAATTAGTCCACCCATAATTGCTATTTTCAAACTCCGGTCCAAACACGAGGTAATAGATAAGGAACTGGTGAGATTACTGAACTGTGATGAATAACTGAATAATGTTTATTTCTGTGTATGACATTTTCTATTCAGTTGAGGAGGAAATGACATAATGTTTTTCTGGTCACGTGATTCCCAGAAGATCGTAGGGAATAATTTGCGTTCATGAGTGACTACAGAGTAACTTGATTATTTTCTGCTTGTAGCATTTAAAAGAGCGTCCCAGCGGTCTGTTCTGCTGCAACTCTACTGGGCTGCTGAGCGATGACACGACTCTCACCGATTTCGATCTCCTCTTTGCTTCCACCCACTGAGTTTTTAATCAACTTTTGAGATCATTTCCGACTCAAGAGCAGCTCTGAAATGTTTGAATAACTAAAGCTTCAAGGATGATACCTGAATATTGCTGTGTATCCTTTGTAGGGCTCAAGTAGAATATCAAAATGTGCAACTTGCTTGTTATGTCTGAAAAATAGTCCAGATTTATTGAATTTATGATGGTAAAGTCGTGCTTGCAAGTTTCAAACTATCCAGCGGTTTGGTTTATATTTCATTAGCTGTACTTGATGTTCAGGGCTAATAAGTAGTTTTGAAACAAACCTGTTGAACATGGTGTCATGACGATCGTAACTTTAGCACGTTAACATTCTCATCGTGACCGTGTTTGCATACCGACATTAGCGTTAGCTCTTAGCACCACTGTGCCTAATTACATCCTCACAGAGCTGCTGTGTGGCCGTCCACTCCCAGAATTTGTCTTTTGTTGATAATTCATTCGGAGGATTAATCAATTTATTTTCCTTTTAAGTTAATCGACTTTATTCTGATCAATTAGTGGACCAGTTGGTTCAGCACTAATCCCGTGCCTGTCAGTCTTGAGTCCGTAAGCTTTTCTGACAGGATTGGCGGTGTTTGTCGGCGGGACGCCGTATCATTTCAGGGAGACACACATTTCTGAGAAAAGCCAGAGTGTAGCAGTGGAGAAAACTATGTTTGCAGTCTGCTATTATGGACAGTGTCCACCAACCTCTCAATGACAAAATGTCAATGCGATGGAGCGCTTTCTGTCGGCGGCTCTTTCCACTGAGGCGTGCCAAGAAGCACTTCAGGAGTCCGTCTGACTCCTCAACGAAGCCTCCTCCCTCAACAACATCAGCCGCTGGCCCTTCGTTTCGCTTTATCTACTCGCCTGCAGTCTGTCATTTACTTATTTCTCCAGTGAGCTCCAATATGATTTCATCCCCCTTTCACACACACAAATGCAAACACACACATACACACACACATCTAAGCAGCTACACAAAGCTTCTCCAACCCTGAACACAAGCTCTGGCCGCATCTGTTGGACTTAGTGATGCTCTTGTTCTTGTTTGTCCCTCTTTTACTATCGGTCGTTATTTGATGTAAGTCCTCTTGTGCATCCACAAAGTAATTCGCTCACATAATCATTCATTTATTCACTCATTCTCACACACACACACACCACACACACACACACACACACACACACACACGATAAGTCATTCTGCCCCCTAGTGCCCATTAGGGTGCATATGGCACATCTACAGACAGCAGAGTGAAGCAGCATCACTCACTCTCTGCGTCTCCTCTGTGACACTGTGTCCTTGTTTTCCTCTGTGTTTATTGTCTGTGAAGCTCTCTGTCACAGATGTTTTTCCTGAAATTGATTTAGAAATAAAGTTGACTCGACTTGATCATTCCCACCATTTGTCTTATCCAGCTGGGAGGTTGTTAAGGACTCCCTGTTTTGTCGAGTACACGTAGCTCTCCTCCTCCTCCTCCTCCCTCCTCCTCCTCCTCCTTTCTCCCTTCAGCTGTAGCTGGTGAGGAGGAGCTGAGCGCCATCTGCCTGCGACTCCAATCAGATGTTCATCTGCACAATCAATGAGAAATATGTCAATTAGTTAGTAGTCAGACTAACAAATTGTTTATTGATTCTTCTTCCGATTGCCACTGACTATCTCTTATCTACCTATTCTATCTAATCTATTTGACAAATGTAACCATAAAACCTCCTTGAGATGCATCGCCACATTTTCACTGAGGTCACTAATGACTTTAATGTTGACAACTAATTAAAAAACAGAACAACAAAGCCCAGAAAAACAACAAAGAGTTGATCATGTAAAACAGACAAGAAGAGTCTACAGCCATGCAGTCAGCTCCAGGTTGTCCTCAGACAGTGAGTGCTACCATCAGCACGCTAACATGCTAATAATGATGACGGTAACTTGTTGATGTGAACAACTCATGCACATACATGTGGCATCTGAACGGGTCGATAGTCAGTGACAAACAATGACATCGTTCCCAGATTAACATGAGGCCTACCGGACCATTTACCAACATCCCGTCCTTCACTTAATCTATTCATCCATTCATCCATCCATCCATTAATCCTTCCCTCCATCCATATTTCCTTCCATCCATCCATCCTTCCATACATCCATTCATCTATCCACACTTTCATCCATCCATCTATCCACACTTCCATCCATCCATCTATCCACACTTCCATCCATCCATTCATCCTTCCATCCATCCACACTTCAGTCCTCCAACCATCCATCCTTCCATACATCCATTCATCTATTCACACTTCCATCCATCCATCCATCTATCCACACTTCCATCCATCCATACATCTATCCATCTATCCACACTTCCATCCATCCATCTATCCACACTTCCATCCATCCATCCATCTATCCACACTTCCATCCATCCATACATCTATCCATCTATCCACACTTCCATCCATCCACCCATCCATCCATCCATCCATCCATCCATCTATTTTCCCATCCATCCTTCCGGCCATCCATCCATCCATCCATCCATCCATCCTGCCATCCTTTAGTCCTTCCATCCATTCATCCATCCTTCCATCTTCCCATCCAGCCTTCCTGCCATCCATCCATCCATCCATCCTGCCATCCTTTAGTCCATCCATCCATTCATCCGTCCTTCCATCTTCCCATCCATCCTTCCTGCCATCCATCCACTCTTCAGTCCATCCATCTCTCCATCCATCCACCCTTCTTTCCTTCCATCCATCCTTCCATTATATTACAAAACTGGCTCTGAAGATTTGTCTGAATCAAATTTCATGGCGATCTCTCTAAAGGTTATCAAGCACTCAAAACCACAAACCTCAACCATCTGGTGGCACTAAAGGAATGCCAGAACAATTAGGATTCATCATCAGGGAACCATAAAAAGTAACTGACAATGACGTGAGACTACACTTCTGCTGTGCTAATCAACCCTAACCACTGCAGGCGAAAACAGCTTAGGATAATCTTGTGAGATCCACACACACGACTCTTGCTCTTATCTGGATGTCATATTTTAATACATATAATTATTTGTCTGTGTTATTATCCTCTTGTTCATCTCTCTGTTTAAAAGCAATAAAATATCTGTGGACTGGAAATTTAATTCAGCTTTATCAGCCTGTTGCGTGAACCGGGTGCCAGATAATGGACCAAATATTTGCACCACAAATGGCAAAAGACAGCGAGGAACAGACTCTCAGAGAACACCACTTTCACACAGATGGAGGATATGCAGCTGGTCTACATTAGCAATTTATGATTGGTAGCAATATTTAGTGCCAACGCCTGAAGCAGTGTGATGTTCATATTTCCAAATGAAATGTAAATGATGTGACAGTCAGGGTGGAGGATAGATGTATGGACTGAAACCACCAGGTTCAGTACCTACTTTATGTCATATTAGTGGTTAATGGAGACGTTATTAAAGTGGAAACAGACAACTTTTGCTCCCCTAGTGTTTCCAAATTGTATTATTGTTGGTGGCTTGGAAACAAAGATCGCTTCTGTTTCCTAAGAGTAGCAAATACCAACACAATGAGACAAAACATGAGTTTAGTCAGCCTCCATTTTTCCAGGAGATTTCGTGCCCGGTGGCTGACAGAAGAGCACAGAATTACATTGTGCAGTCAACATTTCTTTCATTGTTACGGCTGTATGTGTTTGTGCTGTTTGTCCCTTTCTCCCCAACCTATCATCTCTGCTCTGATTGCTCAGTGAGGTAGACCTGGCCCGGGGGAGGAAGTACTTATAAGATCTTGTGCCAGCCTCAGAAGACAGAGGCCTCTGGAGATGGGGACTGCTGGCCTTCATGCCTCTCAGCCAGGGATTTTGGCTTTTTTCTCTTTTGTAGTCTCAGTTTAGTGTCTTGGTTGGTTATTTGTCTTTATGTCAACAAATCCCATGGTTTGCCCCATAGGTCCACCTAAGTGTGGGATGTGTTATGAGCACCCTGACTAGATAGCCGCAGGTCAAGTTCAAGAGCTTGCCACTTTACTGTCTTGCCTTTCTTGTTTTTGGTGGTAATCTTGTGGGCATGCTTCAGAGTAGTTCAGTTGGCTACATACCTGGCCTTCGTTGTTTTTTTGTGAGGTGATAACGTGTGATGTGGACCTGTTTAACCATGACAGTGATCATCATTTTTGATCAACTTGTGCATTTAACTTGTCCCTCAGGGTCTAAACGCTCGGGGATCACAGATTGTGCTCAACTTTAGAACATAAAAGAAGATAAAACTGGACTCACAATGTTTTTTCATGACAGCAGCATTGTTTGGATAAAATTATTCAAACTCATGGACTAGAATTCTTTCGGGGGTGTTTTTTTTAGATTTTCTAAAATATCTTCAGACCCTTCAAACAGGCCACACAGTTGAATTTATTTGTCGATGCACCGCTGTATTTTTGCATATTACTTCCTTTATGTAGCGCGTGTGCCTCCACACAAGTTCATGAATGGCCGATCATAAAGCGTCTCTCCTCTGCGGACCTGCAATCAGCACTTTTTTTTCTCCTGATGATTGTAATTCTCTTCCTCTAACACATTTGCATGAGGACAGATCCAGATCGTGGGTGGTGCCAGATGTTCCCCGGGGCCATCAGCGCTGGAGCTACACAGTCTCTCAACATCTGTGGAGGTGTGCCAACTGAAAAGCGAAAATGTGTCACAAAGATGTAACATCGGCTTCACATTAGCTATTGTTCAGACTGTTTTGCCGCCAGTGAGGAGTCGAGGTTGCTCCCGTATCAGGCGGCGTGCTGTGGGTTTCTGTGGCTTCAGAGACGTGTGCGCTGACAATACCCCGAAGAGCTCCTGTGAAGAAATAGCTGAAGACTGTCAGTGCTGTAGAAATATTCATCTGTGTTCAGAGCAGGTTTTGTTGTGGCCAGCTGGCCACAGGCAGTTAAACTAGCAGCGGTGTATCTCTCCAGTTCATTGGTGTTGGCCTTTGCTTGCCTCAGTCCTGGCCCTGCATGTTTTGGCAGTGATTCAGCCGTCGTCCCACAACGTTACACTTCTCAAATTAACATTTTATATGATGGCAACATAGTGTGGGTGTGTGATAAAGCTTGCCAGCACAGAAATGAAGCAAGCTGGCACTGAATGCACTGCTAGCTCTCTCTCTCTCTCTCTCGTTCTGTCCCACTGCAACAACCTTGAACCAGTTTGTTAGCATCCCAAATGAACAGCAACGGTGTTGAGATTTGAATAGCATAAATAAATGAACGAGCAAACAAACCAGCACAAGGCCGAAGCCGCTCTAGTGGCAATCTAGGGCTTGCACTCCCTGTGTAATGATCTGCAAATAGCTGGCTGCTGAGATAAAATTCAATTGAAACTACAAACTGCCACTGTCGGCCACATGGCAAATGGCTGTTACGATTTTAACCAAGAGATTTGCTTTGCACCTGGTAAAATCCAAACACTTCAAGTCAATAGGACTTCTGGGTGACATCATAACAAGAGCACATGTTGCCTCCCTGCTACAGTCTCATCAGTCAAGACACTTCTTTCTAAACCCTAACACGTCTATTTCCTGATGTATAAGGACGAGAGGAAGATTGATGTGGAGGTATTTATGTGGTGGAGCTTTCAATTAAAGCTTCTTCATGTAATGAAATGGAAGTAATTGTAAATGTTCATGGCATGCAAACTTTAAATTGCCCTCACTGATTAATTTAATTAACCCCAGGGTGTTTTATCGCTCTTTATTTTACAGGCTTATTCTAGCCATCATGTGGCTTAAAGGGGCCCTGCAGCAAATCACCATTGTACTTTTGACGCATCGATGTCACACAGCCAGTGTAGATTCGACTCGAAGTGGTTGACTTTGACATAACAATCCCAACTTAAACAAATACTACATAAATGCATGTTTCCAACAATGTTCAAGATCAGCGAAGTAGCGATAGAGAAAAGAGCGTGAGCCTCCCACTAGACACAGCACTCACCAGACACTCTGGTTCCCTCTCTCCCTCTTCTTTAACATTATGCTCATGAATTAAAGTACATTTCCGCTCTAGCTCCAGTCAACAGACAGTCGACAGTCAACATAACAGTACCTAAATACCCGAAAATAGAGGTCAGCTCCGCGGATCGCTGCCGCAGTCAGGTCGATAAACAGGAGTGAAGATAATCCGAAAGAACCTGATGTGACGTCGGGTGATTATTCTTCCGAAAGGTCCGGCTCTGCCCAGCCCTCTCCACACAACACTGAGCAAACGCCTTTTGCTTTGTTTCAATTTGGAGACCTGTAGCATACTGTGCGTTTAAGTGCACTTTCAAGCCGACATCTTTGTCAGTGTATGAAGCTGCTGTAATGGAGTGGGATGTGTTGGCATACGAGCTGAGGAAATACTCTCCATATTGGGTTTAAAGTGCAGAAGTTCATGCCTGACCTTTAAAACCAACCCTGAACTATACATCAAAACTGTAGATATTTATGGCAGGAATCCCACTTAACCCAACCCATCAGGTATAAATCCAGCTGAACTCGAGCTGGATGGGTTTGAACTCCAAAGGGTTAATAACCTTCACATTTCAGAGTGAATGTTACCCAGAAGAGACCTCAAACGTGCAGGTTACATTTCTCTTGAAAAGCTGGCCATTATATCATGAGAGTGAACCTTTTTAAGCACTGTCTGCTTAAATGGTCATTATCCCTCTGACTCTATGCCTCTTTAAACTGTGCTGGTTTTTCTAACCTTGTGATTCGTTTAGAGGACAACACCTAGGTCAAGTGTCTGATTGAAGGTCTTTCCCAAGAGCAATAAAATAAGAAAGGCCTCAAATATTCTATCAGAAAGATTGATGGTACTGTAGATGTGAAAACTGCATTTTCTTTCCTTCTTTCTTTCCTATTCAATTCTACTTTCAGTGGTCAGCAGCTTCCAAAAGTTTCTGATGCACATTACCTTTTGTACCATAAATACTGTGCTTTCTGCATTGTTATGGCTGTTGTTTGTACTCAAACACACATTCTGGCTGATTCAGTTTTTTTTTCCCCTGCTGCTTTTCTTTTGCCATTACAATGTATTCCTTTTTTTTTTTTTATTTGTGTAATTTATTTTGTCATCTTATTTGCGTTTACACAGCCGCAGAGAAAATAAATATGATTTCATTTCCTTCAAAGTGAAAAAAAAAACAACCAAAGGACATACAGCGCAAAATTGTAATGAATGTTTGGCAACCAGAATCTCACTATAAATATAAATCTGTGAATGTTCAGCTTCCCTCTCTTTCGCTCTTTTTTTTCCCCGCGATGACAGATTTCGAAATTATCCTCCCAAATGGGCTCCGTCATTATCTGCTGCGCGTGACTCATCACTTTCCCCCGATGACAGAGCGCTCTGAAAGGATTTCCCTTTTTTTTTTGTTACAGCTGAGAGCTCAGACGATGACTTATAGAAGCAGGAAAAACCAGCTGCAGCCTTAGAGTGACACATACCAGTTTTAGAGCACATAATGGGGCTCTGGAGGGGTTTCATGGACGATTTCTAAGGTCACGTTATTGAATCAGAGAGGAGAAATATAGAGGGAGGATCACGAAATAAAAATACACAATTATACATAACTTTTAATGTATCTAGATGTTCATTTAGCAACAGCACTTCTTTGAAATTTGAGGTTAAACTACTCTGTTATGACTTTAATTGTGATGTAAGTTTAATTAAGTCTGAATTGATAGAGGCAGATGTTTGTCAGTCACTTTTACAAGTGTTGATCAAGAATACAACTCTACGTTTGTCATGAAGCAACTACACAACCTGGCTGACAACCTTTTGAAGTAATCCCTGACCTGACAACTTCTCCAGGCCGACTTCACACCCTTATCGCTCTGTAGACTTTTTGCTTTTGGTTCAGAAGGATGAATGTTCGAACTTAGAAATTCTCAAATAACCCAAAATCCAATTATTATGTGGAATTAAAAGGAAATACTACACCAACATTGTTTTTTTTTTTTAATTAGACATCGTGCTGGGTCATGTGTACATTCCTAAATTACCTCTGTGAGCACTAAGTGGACTGTGAGATTTAATCTTTATGAGATGGGATGAGATTAAATTTTATTGATCTCTGTGGGGAGCTGTGGCCATCGCAGCAAAGGTGAGAGGATTCTGCATCGAAATGAAGAAAGAAATACTATAGATCCTATGTATAAGAGACATGGAATGAATGGTATCATCACACTGATAATGATAATACTGTACTGACTTAAATCATTTCTGAGATCTCCAACAAGGCGGAGGAGCTGTCAGATGATCAAAACAAACCCCCAGGTGAGTTAAGTTTGAGAATACTCAGTTTTACCTCCAAATAAAGTGGTTAAGATAATCGGAGTCAGCTGATGATGACTTGTTGTTTGCTTGTTTGCACTCTCATCCTCTGGCCTCGATCGCTCGGTCCAGACTGCAGCCCTTGATGGATTGCTGATGAAATGAAATGTGGTTCACATCTTCATGTCGCCCTCAGGATGAATTGCGAAACCCCTCTCACAGAGTCCTGAGGACGATGACTTGTGGCGTATGTTTTTGCCACCTTTGGGCAGCAGGAACAATTCGTGATGCACAACACTAACATATGACATCACCTATTACGCTGACATGCCATACTCATGCAGTTGCTTATTTTACACATTCAGCAGTCACAGAGAAACGCGATCATCCATCTGAAGTCGTGTTCGTGGCCGTCGGCTGAGTTTCAGTCCAGTATTCTCTCTGTTTCAACTCACATTTTGATCTCGTGCACTCTGGTTGTCATTGTTGAGGATTTTCAAATCTTGTTGTTGTTGTTGTTGTTGGAGTTCAGGTTGCCAATGTTTTTGTTGTACCTTAAGGCTGCAACTCTGTTAGCTTTCGGAGGAATACAGAATTAAATTAGCATAATGCTAACTCTAGCAAACCTGTGCAAGAAACTGTGCACCAGATAAATAGATAAAATAATCTGCCGAGGGAAGCACCTGGCTGTTCAGCTGCTAAATGCTCCACTATGTTCACCAACTACTCTTCTCACCGTGTTCTCACGGTTTGCTGCTGGGCAGGTAGGTGCGCTGTGGGTCTGTAGAGCTTTTTCACTGAAGACAGCTGCCTGCTGCAGCCAAAAGCAACAAGATCAGTGAGTGGACTCCAACAGTAGAGTTGTGGTCCCGAGAGCCAAACGATGAGCTGAAACTCACTCTGCAGCTCCACAAAGCCGAGGTGAGCTGCATTCACGTGACAAATCTGTTGGTTCATCACTGCGAGCAACCAGTTTGTCACTGTCAGTGTGATGTCTGGAAACATGGGATGAATTGATGGATTGCTAACATGAACGCATGTCAATCTACAGCGTTAAGATCATCAGGATTCACAGCTGCAAAAGTCGACGTACAGATGTTTGAGGGGTGTTGAAAATATCTAAACCGTGTGAGATGTCAGGTCAACGTTAAGCATCCATCTTGTTCAGTTTCCACCTTGTGTGCGGTCCTCAGAGTGAAAGGCCTAATCATCTCACTCTGACGTGTCAGACATTCAAATCTGACACTTTTTTTTCTGTCTCACTTAATCTCAATCAACATAAAGCTGCCTGTCATTAATCCTCTTTTTCTTCCCTCACTCAGATCAATGTTTCTTTTTCCTGAGCAAAGATAGTAATTAATCCCCGGTCCAACAGAGCCTTCAGGCATGACTATTCGTCAAAGACCCTAATCAATGCCTCTGCCCATTCTTCCACTTTTAGAAAATGAGGCGCCGCTTTTCTTTTTTCTTTCAGGGCGGGGGATCTAGTTTTACATTTCATCTCAGAGAATCGATGAATCTTATAAGAGCCAAATAATAAATGCTTGAGCACAATCCATTGAGAAGAATCTGAATTCTTGCAGAACAGCTCTTCTGTTTTAAAACCCTGGAGCTCGTAGAAATGTGCTTGGAAGCGGTTTGAATTGATACGCTTCCTATTGTGCCCATTAGAATTATTTGAGTAATAAATGGCCTATACTCGTGTCTTTTCACTTCATTGCTCCCCCATTGACTCACCATTAATGACATTTCTGAGGAAGGATGAATAATAGATGTTGTTACTGATGAAACTTATCTGTGAGAAGTGAAACTCGGAGGAAGGGAGCGGGCTAAAGACTGGTGAAGCCAGAATAGCCCAGCCACAACAGATAGGGAGAGGACTGAAGGAGGGAAGGGCCCACTGCCTATTTATCAGGAGTAAGGTGCATGAAATTGGCTCTTAACCTCACAGTTAGAGGGTTTAATTAGAAATCATGCTTTTGCTACAGGAAAGGGGGGAGGAGGGGTGAGTTGTCCAAACAGGGTGATAAATGGCTTGTGGGACAGCGGGCTTTGGAGGGACGGGGGGAAACGGGTTTGGTGAGAGTGAAATGTAGGTGACAGCTCTCGTGGCGGCGGGAGGTGAGACAACGGGTTGAAGTGAGCTGAGATTGCAGCTGAAGTGTAAAACCTCACCTCCAGAGCTGCAAAGGCTATTATCAACAGGGAGGTGAGGGCAGCGTTGAAGACGAACAGGCTGAGAGCACACACTGACCTCGGTTATAAATACGCCAACGTCCGTGTGTCATCATGCAACCTGCAGGGCTCGCAGCGAGAAGGTGGAAGTCGTGACACAGAGTCACTTCGTGTAAAAATTCTCTCTCGGTCCTACAATCCAAGCAGAGCGCGTTATTGAAAAGCAAGAGCACTCTCCTGTCGACACTCTCAGTGCTTAGTGATGCCAGGCAGCACAGTAGAGATCAATAGTAAGAAGAAATAAGAATATTATCTCATATTGAGCTTTATGTCGCAGAAGGGGCCGTTTATTGAACCTGCTCCGTCCAAAATGTGTTGATGACGCAGAGTATCGAACGTTAAAGTGCTGCGTAGAAGCTGCATGTTGCTTATTCTTTGTACAGTTTGCTCTGGAGATAAAAGCATCGCCACTTTCAGACTATTATATTCAGGAGATATTGAAGGTCGGCTTCATGTTTCATGAGCTGTTGTAAAGAAAAAAGAACGTGCAAGTTCCGCAAAGACAATGTGTCATCTCCGCATTCAAGAAAATCATCAAAAAACTCTGATAATCCAGCTGTTATCATCACGGCACATACAGCAAAACCCCCTAAAATCAATAACCATCATTAATAAATGGTAAATACAGTACTGTGAATGAAACTTTAGCAATTTGACTGTTAACAAACAATGAAACCATTTATCAACCAATTATCAACCAACTGCAAAGACTTATAAGTTTTAACATTACAATTGGGTCGTGACGCAAATTCAATTGAAAAGCAAAAAGAGCTTTCTGAATTTCTTCGTGTCAACAGTTTACGTTAGTGATGCGCGGCAGCACAGAAGAAATCAATACGAAGAAGTATTGATAATATTTTGAGTGTTACATCAGAAATGGAGCCGAGTGTTGAACCTCGACAGTTCTGTGCCGACCGAAATGTTTTTCGAACTTTGAAATCTAAGCCGGCCTCTTATTCAGGTGAAGTTGAAGGTTGTTTTTTTTTCTTTATTCAACAAACCGAAGGTTTTATTTCTAAAGGAAAGGTATGATCCAAAATATCATCCAAAACATCAGCACAAGAACATAATCAATGCCAAATCTCAAGCAGCTACCGGTCCAGGCAGATACACTTAGCTGTATCTGTGAGGAGTTCAATCATGGACCATTTTATTCCGGTGAAGCTGAAGGTCGGTCTTTTTACTGAATGAACTGATGAAACACATGTTGTGTTTTCATTTCTCAAACAAAAATTGTGATTTGGTCTTCACAAAATGAAGCAAAGAAAACACGGTGATGAAAACCAAAACTCATTGTCGTAAAGAAACAGAACGTCCAACGCTTAAATAATTCATAACTGATATTCAGCTATTATTATAATATGGCATATATATGCAAAATCAACTGTATCTCTGTTTTTTTAATTTATTTATTCAACTATTTATTCATTTGGACTCCCATCAGCACGGAAGCCCTGAGGGGCAAGGTGGACAAATTTAGAAAAATAATTCCAAATCTTTTCTTTTTTCATGCGTGAAACAGAGTGAAAAATAAAAACATGAAGAAAAAAATGTTTCACTCGACTCAGAAGATGAAAAATAAATTTCACTCAGCTCGAAACTGGAAAAAAAAAATTCTCTCGGTTCAAAAAATGAATTAAAAAAAAGTTTTCTCTTGGCTCGAAGTTTTTTTACTCCGCTTTGAAACATGAAAAGAAAAAACATTTACTCTGTTTCACACATGGAGCACCAGGGGGGAAAAGAAGTCATCATCATAATATTAAAAATGTATATATATATAAAGACAAAAGAGAGCAAAGCCATCGACAAGAACAAAACTAAACAACAATAAAAGCATCAATCATTTCAACAACCGAGACCAGAACAATATCACAATGTCATCATATCTTCACTGAATGATTCCACTGAGAGTCAGCAAGCAATAATAGTGTTTTCCTCCTGTCGTGGAGTCACAGCTGTAATTTCTAGCTAAGTGAACAGAGGTTGAAACCCTGGTAATGTGAGTTTGATCTTCACTGTACGCACTAACGCCACTGTAAGAAGATATTTTCTAAATAACTAAAGTAAGTAAACGTGGCCGGTCAGTTTTCTCGCTGCCGTTGGTTCACTTGCTTTCAAATGTTTGGGGTTTTTTGTCCTTTTATGTCTATTGGAACCATTCAATAGTTATTTCTGTTAATCAGTTTCACTTGACATTTGAAAAAAAAACAGCATTTCAAAGATTACAGATGACCCCAAACAGTTGGAGTCAATGCAGGTCACCGGCAGCCGGGTGAAGCTCTCTGCTGAGAGTGAGAGCAGTAATAAAAACCACCAGCCTGCTCAAAACCTATTCTCCATTTAATTCTTGCTCAGGACTCCAAATCCGACTAATAGAGCAGGCTCATGTCAAATAGATCTGCGGAGAGTGGGTCCGAGGGATTAACGGGTCTGATGGAAATAAAATGTGGAGTGTTTTCAGCACCAACTTTCTGCTCGTCTACACTTTCTTTTTTTCTTTCTTTCTTTAAGCTGAGTCTCCGAGGAAACTTTCTTCGTTCTTCTGAGTCGAGCTCCTCCAGCTCTCGACCGGAGATGACTCCGATCTTTGACACAATGTGTGTCACAAGAAAAGGTCGCTGATTGCACAAAAGGCCAGACTTGGCGATACAGTTCCATAAAGGAGAAAGAACATGAAAGACTTTTTGTAGCGCTACAAGCGGAAGTGATGCGCTGGCTTTTATTATTCAGAGCTCGTCAGCTGAATTGAATACTAA
The DNA here is from genome assembly GCA_963678695.2 of Diplodus puntazzo. Taxonomy (NCBI): domain Eukaryota; kingdom Metazoa; phylum Chordata; class Actinopteri; order Spariformes; family Sparidae; genus Diplodus; species Diplodus puntazzo. Next base: position 5,243,551 of record OZ023162.1, on the reverse strand, counting down.
AAACTGGAACAATGAGGCAGTTCTTTTCTGACGATTTCTTTTATTCTCCTTTTATTTTCATGGTCATTGATATCAGCACGGAGTCCAGAAAAAAAATGTCGCATTAGACGTTTCTGCAACTCATTCAATTTGAAGGTGTCATACAAAAAACACAGCGCCAAAGCACCTGGATGACATGTAAAACATTAAACGAAAATAAAGGTAACATACCGTGACATCTATAGACCATATTCACACGGCAGCCATTTTCCTCTTAGGTTATGCGAAGTTTGAATGTCGTTTTTCTGTTTTCCAGGGTAAAAGTTGTAAAAATGTCATGAAACCGACAAATCATTGTCATTTCACCTCTTCTTTATTGATTAGCAACTGAAAAGATGATGAACAGTGAAGATCTGGAGGGATCTATTTCAAAGTATAACAATATATTTTATTAGCTAACGTTAGCATTCAACCACTTCCTTGCTAACATAAATGTCTGATTACATCTGGGCTTTAATAAACGTGCGAAGATGTGCAACGATATTAAAATAAATGTACACCTTTCCTACTGCGCTGTGTAACAATATCAATGTAAGCTATGAGGTGGTTGGATGCTAACGTTAGCTGTTGTTCATGACATTTATATATAAAGGTTTATTGAATACTTACCTTGAAATATGACCCGATTCTCACTATCCATAATTATATTTTTGGTTGCTGATCAACCAGGAAGCAGTAAAATAATCATTTGTTAGATTTTCTACATCTGAACAACTCACAAACTAGGAGCGCAACATTTCATCTTCCCACTCATTGAATTTTATAATTTTCCACACTGACTGTCTGTGTCGGGCCAGTCGATGTATCGGATCTGCACAGAGACCGATTAAAATGTGTAGTGTGAGCGAACAGAGCATAAAACATTTAATACAACACACAACATCTGCCCTTGAATAAACTGACATTAAGGTATGCTGTCAATAGAGTAATCCACAGCTGGTTTTGGCGGTCCCTGAGCCCGGTTCATCATTTAACACAGGACGTATCATTGAATCTGTGCCAAACAGTAATCTGTGAGTTTCATATCAACCACAGCCTCCAGCAGATAAAACCGCGAGGCGTGATGACGGAGAGTAAAGCCGCTGATTTTGATATGAATCCCCGCCTCCCCTGAACTCCACCACTTTCTAATTATATTAGGATTAATTGGCTGGGGTCTGAGGGACTCTGGTTACTGGTGTTAGAGGAGTTAATGCACAGCTCACCTTGTTGTTGGATGGGCCCTGGACTCAGTTGAAAAGCCTGTTAATTAGGCCTGTGGTGAGGTGTGATAAAAAGGGAGCAGTACATAAACAAGCGCCAGCAGAGGGGGGATGCTTGGGTCACCTGCTACTGGACCTCCGACATCCTCCACCTGTATCACACAGGGCCACATGCTGCCCCCTCTGTCTCCGGAGATGGCTGACAGGGAAACTTTCCCACACAAGAAGAGCTACAGCCTCTCCTAATCTCATACCTGTCCAATTGATTTAGCTAGAGGTGCGTCTCCCCCCCCCACCGCCACCGCCACCGCCGCCATCCCCAATATGTATCCACGCACCGCAGAGATCTAATGTCCGTCATAAAGTTAAACATCGGCGAGCCACATGGAGATTTTTAATGAGACTTCCATGCTCATTTCACGCTCAATATCTGTCCTTTTCTTTTTTTCCCTCCTCCTCCTCCTCTCCCTAATGCTCTCTGGTCTTCTCCTCCTTCCCTCAATCGAGAGAGAGGCTCTTACCATCAATCAGCCCTCAGCTCCTGTGGACTGAGACAGTGTCACGCTGGGCTCTGTGTGTTGCCAGATAGCAGCACTGTGCCCTCAGGTTACCCTTACACTTCCAGTTTGACACCCCTGATATTTACTTGCTACAGAGAAAATTGAAAAATACACGGGAGTCTAAAGTGGGCACACAGGAGTCAAACTTTGGACTTCGCCCTGGTTTCTATCAGGGTTCGGAGGAGAAATTGTTGTTTCTGTCAATCAGTAATCACAGTCCTCTACAGCGAGCGCTTCTCATACGCAGCCAACGAGAAATTGTTGTTTTGAGATCAGTCATCTGGTCCACGGAGAGCCTGTCATAATGCGTCATTCTAGCAGAAAAACATGGAGTTTGAGCAGAATTGGATTGTAGTTGTTTAGTCGCTGTCCGTCTGAGCAGCAGCTTATGATGAGTGCACCGGTAACAACGGAACATTTTCAGACTGTGAGAATCATGTGAGCGTCCCTTTTATAAACTATACTTCTGCTCTTAACTCGAGTATTACGGTTATCCATATTTTTCTTTTACTATTATTGAGATGTTCTTCGAATAGACTTCCTCGCTCCGTTGTGCTTTTTGTTTATTCAGCTGTTTAGTTTTGCATTTTTCTTGTTTCATAAATATCCTTTGTCTTAACTTGGAGCGTGACGGTATTTCTACTGTCAGCTCTATACTGTGATGAGACTGTGATGTAACATCACCTCCATCACTGTTGTCCACATACTTTTGCAAAACAATTCCCTCGCTCGTTTGGTACATTTAATGTGTGCCGAATAAAGTTTGACAAAAAATACATTAGCTAGCTAACAATAGCCATTTTAATAGTTCATATGCACCTGAACACAACACCGACTTTATTTAACGAGAAATAATACAAATGTTAAAATGGGAGTAATATTATCTTTAGTGAGCTTAGATTTTCATTCTACTAGCCGCAGGATAAGGAGGCGTTTGTCTGAGCTGCCCAAAGTTTTATTGCTGGTTCATTTTAAATGAAGTAAAAGTGCTCTTTAAAAATGTAGATAAATGATTAAACCCACAGAGATCACTCACTGACTCAGCTCATTATTTCGGCTGCATCTTCACTGTTTCGCTTCACTCTCACTGCACCCCAAAACTGAGTATTCACTGCCTGCTGCAGCTGCAAACGGAGGCAAGACGCTGCTAGCTGCGAGCTGATGAACGTAGCGGAGCATTTAGCAGCAAAAGAGCCGGAGCCCCTCTCACTTAACTTCTGCCGGACCCTGCAGCATCTCCATCGATACAGACTCACACTGTGAAGCCAAACCGCCGTTTTAACCCAAAGATGTTTTATTTTACACCTTCCCAAAAGTTTCCAAAGACACCAAAAATGTTATGTTGAGTTTTAGGGATTACATACAGTAGAGTGTGGAGGATGTACAATGTCGGTTTACCTTCCTCACACACATTCTCTCAGTACATCCATGGAGGTATACAGTCAAGCACCTGCTGCTCACACCTCTGGCTTCACACATATGAACACATTCAATCTAAATGAAAGAGATAATCACAAAGTTTTCGGTTTTTAGTCGAGCATGAACGTCAGATTGATTATAAATTGTCTTAATCCGTTGTAAACCTGCTGTGGTTTGTCCAGATGTTTCCACCCTGTTGCGAATAAGCTGTTCGGCGTGTTTCTTGAGCTACTTAGTCAACTTTCATCCGATTATTATCTCGTCATTGGTTTTAATCTCTCTATTTGCTTTCATTTCGACATCAGACAATTTTTTTGGGGGGGGGGGTTACAGTGACAAATCCTTGAAACAAAACACTCCATTTCTCAGTCTCTGCAGACGCGGCTGTCACGCTGACAGAGCTATCAGATGGAGCCGGGTGCCAGAATACTTATGCTTTGGAAGAGCTCCACGAATTTCCTCCAATTGGTAAAACCATTGCATCGTGTTTGTGAAAGGAGCACCTTGAAGAATTGATTTGGCATCAGTTTTCCAGACCGAACCGACTGGAGGTAATCAGCCCCCCGCGCGTCTCCGCGCAACATGTCGTCTTGCTGATTGCTCCTCTTGATCCACAGCTATTTGTAATCTGTAGATTTTCTTTGGTGCTGTTGACAGGGGCCTCCTCGAGTGCACATTAGTGATGCCAGGAGGGACTGTCGGCGGGATTTATATTTCAGGGAGGGTTATGGATCGTTCACGTGTCCTGAACTTCATTTTTAAGCTGCCTTTTTTATCCTGTTTTTTTTAAAACATAGTTTCAGTCATTTTGGATGAGGGTCGTATCAATTCAGACTAGAAAGGCGCTTAGTAGAGTGCACACCTCCGCCATGACCCAGTTTAATCACGCCTAATCCTTAATCAAACTCGATAGCCCTGATCTGTAACTGCGAACCAACAGAACAATTCAGATATTATCATAATTTCCATTGTGTTGTGAATAAAATCCTGCCATTTTAATAATTTTAAATCACATCCACAGTCATTATTTACAAAATCTGCCCAAAAAATCTATTTATTTGTAAATGTGAACCAGCTGATTTCAACAATTATTATCATGTCATCCACCCATCAATCATTATTAATCTGTAAACAGTGATCGAGTGGCACAGAGCTCAGACTTCATGTCTGAAAGACGCTGCTGTAACAAGGTCTTTCAGGGGGTCAGGCCTCCCTGATTGCTCGACAGAAACACAGATTTGTAGTTGTTCTCTGATTTGGTTGAAACAGCGTTTGTATTTATGGATACTTACGTCCTCCGGCTGCTCTGTCTGAACCCTCTGTGGCTTGCTGATTTGCCTGATGAACAGATGGCTTTACTTGTTGCTAAAGTAGCCGCTAACAGCAGATAACTGTACCAGGCTCCAAGTCAAAAGTGAACACAAACTTGGAGAACCAAATGCGGCCAAGTCTGACGACAGTGTCGAGGTAGTTCACAGGGTTTTGCTGCTGTATGACTGTTACCGCTCACTCGTTTAGTCATGCAGCTAATTGTCAGTCTCAGACGCCGGCTACTTTGAATTGTGGCTGCACAGCGAGGGGCTTAATTCACATTCAAAGAAAAACACACATCAATATCCTCGACAAGTCCCTCCCTACCTGACCGTTCTAACAGCAAACACACTGCCTTCAGTTTCATTTTAAAACTTAATGGGGTGTTTTTTTTTTCTGGCCTGAGACTTGTCCTCCATCCAAGTTTCATGGAAATCCGTTTGTCGTTTTTTTTTTTTTGTGTAATCCTGCTGACAAACCAATCAACAAACAAACAAACGGACACAGGTGGAAACACAACCTCCTTGGCGAAGGTAATAACACGAGTCTGTACGGCGAACTTGAACAGGTTTGTGTCTGAGTGGCGATCTTTTCTCTCCCCTCAGGGATTTGTGTCCTGCTCGTGTCCCTCTCCTGTGCGCTCTTCACACCGAGGCCACAGGGGTCCGTATGAGACTCATTCCTCAATAATACAGGACCATGAAGGTAAATGAAAAGTGGTGAGAGATGACCAGAACAAGACGTAATTCACAAAATGGCTCATACGGCCTTTCAGTAAATATTGATTCTGACTTTAGTGTGTTTGTAGAGAAAGGAGCAGAGTCTGTTCATACATGATTGGGGAAACAAAAGTCCCTCCTGCCTCTGGAGTCGCCTGATCTGAACACCTCATTTTGGAGAAATGACTGCGGTGAATAGGATCAGTGACATCCAGCAGACACACTACACTAATGTGTTTGTGATTCTTAAAATGCCCGGAGGAGACACAGAACAAGCTCATTCAAACGCTCTGTTTGACTTCATGTCTTAGAAAACGTGTTCATCAGACTGACCCTTTGCTTCAGCTTCTTCTTCTTCGTGTAACGTTTTAATGGGTTTTACGGTTTGTGGAGCGTTTGTACTTCCAACTGTTGTGAGCTCGCTGACAGATAACAGAAAAGACCTGCAATTTCCTTGACACATGAAGGTTGCTGAATCCGAGGAAATACTCAGTTAAAGTATTATTCATTAAAAAAGGCTTAAAGGTTGTTAACAGTCAAGGTTTGCATGGGCTCACCTGGGTTTTCTGTGTTTTTAATTCAAACTAAACACACACCTCTATTCTGCTCATACAGTGGTCAGTTGCCAAAGATACAAAACATTAATTATATACAATAATAGATACAATAATTTAATTTTCATGCATTTTTAGATTTGCAGGTTTTCACATTTAATGGAAACATTGTTCACTACTCAAGTAAAAAGGACCGACCTTAGATACAATAGATTTCAACAGGTGAGTGTTGTTCCAAATCTAATACTCCGTGGTGCCCTTACCGGAAATTACGATCACGACAGCCGCCGCCCACCATCCCGCTTTGAACGGTGAACAAAAGACATCTACAGCTTTACTTTTTAACAATTACAATCCTACAATCCTGCAATATGGCTCCGCTGCAGGCGCTGTTGTCTCTGTAGCGATTTAAAAAAAAAAAAAATCCGAGCTGAGCGCCTCTGCCTAGCTCCGCTTCTTCCGCTACGTAGACAAGATGGCGGCCGTAGAGTGCGTAAAGTGCACATCGTTGCACACTCAACGTTTTTGCCGTTATGAGGGCACCATCCGGGTCCTTTAAGTACACTTCTTTTCGCCGCGATCGATATCGGAACACCCTAAGTACTCAAACTAAGTATAGTAAGTACGGGAAGTACGGATATTGGAACATGGCACAACACTCCCCCGGTGCTTTAAGCCCCAGTCTGGCCCTCTAACTGCACAGCTAACTGGGCTAACTAGCAGCAGGTACAGCTAGCAGAGGGTAGTGTTAACTCCAGTAAACCAATGCTTGCCAACCATATCATTGTCCTGAATATCATGATTTTCACAAACAAACAAGTGTTCAAGCGTACTGCTGGCCACGGAGAGAGGAACAGCCTGGAGGAAACGAGGTGAATAATGATTAGGATGTGAGATATTCAGAGCGCCGATGACACAGGCGCCACAAACTTGTAGATAAGACTTGCAGATGTTTCAGATTTAATAAATTACTAACGTAGAGGTGACAGCAGCCGGCCGATGGCAATGCCAGTCATTTTAGATACAGGATGTAGCACTACATATATATATATAAATACTTGAGTATTATTAGTATGTAGCTCACAAAGCCTCAGCATGTTGGGACAGACACAAAATAAAAAGAACAGGGGTGTCAGCGGTCAATGCAAACATGTAATCATCACACACTTCGACGTGACTGATGTTTTTGTGAGTTGTCATGGGGACTTCTACTGTCCCCATGACAACTCACAAAAACATCAGTCGCTGCCTGTTGACAAAGGAGAGAAATGTATTAATTAAATTTGCATAAGTGGCATTTTAGGCTGGAGAAATGAAATGCCATGGTGTGCCAGAGTTCATGCTGTTTATAATTTTGTCAAGTCCTCTTGAGTATAATCACACAACCGTCGCTGATTGATTAAAAACACAGATTACTTTTTTCGCGTTTTGTTGTGCCAACTCACCGATTGGCAGTTTAGTCTACCTGCTTTTTTGGAAGTGGGCTCCACAAACACAAACAGGACTTGTGTAAACGAATAAATGTTCCGCCCCGCAGGCTTTGAAGGTGACGGTAAACACAGCTTGTAGTTTTTCTCGTTAGGAACGGCAGCTGTTGTCAGCCTAAATTCAAACAGTTACAATGGATAGTGACAAATGTTTATGATGGCAAACAATATTGAATATAAAAAAACTTCACAGACCACTCACCATCCACTTCTTTGTTGTCCATCTGTACGCTCAGTCTGTTCCAAAAACCAGCCATGTTGCCAAAATCAGACTGAATATTCTGCTTCCATGGGAAGTTATTTAATTCATCAAAGCTTTGAAGCTCCGCCACGAAAAACATATTTAGCTATATTATGACAAATCTATGAGTGTCTCCAGCGTACTAAACGTACAGCTGGACATGAGTGCTGTACGAGTGCTGCAGTCTTACACCTCATGTGTTATTGTCTGTATTTTCATTTCTATCTATATTTTTAGTATATATTTAATCACTTTTAGTATTGTTTGTTGTTTATGCAGTGTTAGTTAGCAGGCAAAATGACCCTTACCAAATAATATTATGAAGATATTACAATTGTGCAAGTGTTAGTAATAGTGTGACACTTATAAACACTTGTAACAGTTTATAGACACATAACAGTGTTAATAAAAGCCTTATTAGCTTCTTGTAATTGTTTACAGTTACCCAAGTATTGACTTTAATAATTTCATTCGTCATTTTTAAACCTTTACTAGTTCTTTGTTGCTTTATTTAGATAAATGCGTAGTTTATTATGCATTCATTAGAAGTTAAATCTGACTAATTTCCATTTAATTATGCTTTAGAAAACTGTTGCTGAGGTAATAACTGTTAATAAATGATTTATTAAGGTGCCTTCTTCCAATTTTCGTCCTCATGGAAACGTTAATAAGTAAACTTCAAGATCAGATTTGGTCGCTTTACATTTCAGGTCCTAAAAATTCCCTCTGGACCAAAAGCACCCAACATTTAATGTAATCAAGAGAAAATCAGCAACATTACCATCTTCATCAGCAGCTGCTTTATACGTAAATACATACATACATACATATGCATATATACTGTGTTGTCCTTGACTTGGTTGTTGAGGTAGTTGTTGTGGTGTGTCTCATATAGTATCAGACACTGTGAGACAAAATGAGGAAGGTTATGAGATAAATCCACTGTACTGAGGGAATCTAAACCCTCACAGAAGCACCAGAGAGTGTTGGCAGACAGTCCTATAGCATTCCTGCATTTTGATTCAGCAGATCAAACTCATTCTCAGCGTTAAGCCGTATGGGATACCGCCCTATATCACGCTGACTCTGATCAAACAGAGGAGGAATTAACCTGCTTTAGTGCTGCTTGGCCTCAAGTAAAAAAAAAAAAAACACATAACAGTGATTAATCCTTATTTCAACAACTGAGAGGATTGTAGATGTTGCCTTATTTAGTCTCTTTAACTCCACAACCTCCTGCTTTGCTGTCATGTTTGGAGCCTGAAGGCTTGATCTGCTTCTGTGGTGCGGAGTTGTATTCGCTTTGAACAGGCTGCGCTGATACTGGGAGTTACAAAGCACAGATTAAGAGTTTATGGGCCTGAGCTTTAATGTCAGGTCATTATCATTATGAATTCATACTGCACATAGCTAGAAAAACTGACAATAGTATGACTAATATGCCAGGTCCCAGACAGTCCAAGTGATATGCAACATCTGGCCAGTCTTGTGTCGACACAAAGATTATTTAGCATCAGAGAGCCACTGTCTGAAGAGAGAGGAGTCTGCAAGGATACAAAAAAAGAGCTGTTTATCTTCTACGATGTCCACGGTTGAACCTAAGGAGCTAAAGATGCTCTTGTTCTCCAACAGTTCAGCTTTTTTTTTCAGATAGCAACTAAAAACAACTCGACAGCAGTGGGTCTATACATCTTTGGGTCTTTTTGGATCACACATGTCACCCCCACAAAGGCCTCACTGGTGTTTTTACATTTGTTAGTTTTACATTTTAACACCACTTTTGTACCACTTGTATTTTTAATCATGGACAGAAACTGGGAAGCAGTCTGATCAAACTGTGCTAGCGAGGCTCCCTGTAGCTCCTGCCATCGCCAAACATCTCCAGTTCTATCCGTCTGCGTAGAATTATGTTCGCTTCACTAAGTTTGATGTTTTATGAAGTGCACAGTGTTTCTGTGTCTGTGATGAAAACACAAGAGTCTTGCATTATTGCTTCATAACTCTCGTCTGTTTTGCCCGGAAGACTAAAAATGTAAACAAGCCCTGTGTTGGAATAATACACCATAAGGCACTGTCAGCTTTCAAGAGCTTTGTTTTCTTCCTAGGAGCTAACTTCTGTCAGGATTACAAGTTTTGTCATTCAGGTATGCAATTCATTTGGAATAACTAACTGTTCTCTTGTTTATCGGAAATATAACAGCGTAGCTGCAGCCTGGAGGGGAACAGGAATGTGTATCGTCTTTACAGTTGCAAGTTTTACAAAAGGAAAACATTTCTACCCTACAGGAAAAGATTATGTAGATTTGTTTCATGTTTCCATCTACAAATCAGCTTGAACATCCCTCATTAAACTTACAATAAACATTAAACCGGCATATGATGTTGAAGGAACTTTGATTTTGAGGCAGCTGTTGATCTACCAGCATTTGTGTTGAAGGCGAGTGAAATAAAGAGACAACACATTTTCTTATCAGCTTGTAGAAGTGATAAGGTAATGTCTAAAACGTCTCAAATCTATTTGTGACCATGTACAATCAATTAACAGTTAAACATAGCAAACTTTGTTTTAGTGCTGTACCACCAGACTAGAGAGCAGCTTCGCTCCTTGGGCAACAGGAGCTTCGCTCCTCAGGTCACAGCAGCTTCGCTCCTTGGGCCACAGCAGCTTTGCTCCTCGGGCCACAGCAGCTTCGCTCCTTGGGCCACAGCAGCTTCGCTCCTCGGGCCACAGCAGCTTCTCTCCTCAGGCTGTTCATGTGAGGGTTCTCGCTGCCTGAGTAGAGAAGCTGCTCTGTAGTCTGGTGGTACAGCACTTAATAACACCATCATAGTCCAACCAGCCAGTGTGCTCACAGATGGTTTTGTTTGCTTATGTATGCGACGAGGAGGCTTCGATATTTAATTGAGACTATTTCATAACCAGTTAAATGTTTTTGTTAGTATGTTTAACACAGATAAAAGAAATGGACAGAGAAGATTTCACTAAAAGAGAAAGAAGAGACAAAACTTGGTAAAAACAAAAAGTGTGTAAAAACAGATTTTGAGGGATTTGAAGCCACATTTCTTCTTCTCTCCCTAATGTCCTTCCATGGCAGTAGCTGCTGAGCCAAGTATGAATAGCAAAGCGTTAGCATTACAAACTTGATAAGCGGCGATAGAAGAAGCTGTACACGACAAGTTTTACTCCTCTACAGTGTCAGTAGGGAAAAGCACACTGAGTAATGAGCTGTAATGTTAACCGCAATAAACAGCATGGTTGCACAGTGACACACGGGAGAGCCACTATCCCAGATACAACAGTACCCACACAGCCACTGTCTGACAGGACCATAAATGTCCCTCCAGTTACTGTCAAGGCTCCACCAGACTGCCTGTGTTTCTTGTGAGGAATGGCGAGAGTGCCGTGCTTTTATTCAATATTTTGGATTTAAAGCTTTAACAAAAGTCAAATATTATAGGATCTTTGAATCTCATGAAATAAACATATGCCATTAGTTATTAGTCATTAGCTTGCAGCTGAAGTTGACACAAAGGGGGGGGCCACATTCATCCATATGGAGAGAAAATCTTCCCTTTCCGTATTATCTCGCAGTAAATCAAATTAATTGTTTGCTGTTCGATCACGTACAGGAAGGTACGTGTAGTGCCCGTCTGTAAAACATCCGCAGAATGTGAGCAGTGAGAGTTGTGAGTTTGCTCCCACAGGGTGAGGAAAACCGAGACTCCAGATAGTCCTCAGTAGCCGGAGAGTAGTGCTTTGATAAATAAGAGATGAAGGTAAACAAGAGAAATATCTGTGTTTCATTTAGCTCACTGTTGTCACCTTTATGAAAATATACTGTCTGCTCCATCTTTTCCCATCTCCTCCTTAGTAAATTAGCGAGAGCAACCGGTGTATGAGGTTTCGTTTTTGAGCTTCAGTTTTGTTATTTAAACTGATTTCTGCTCTCTGTTTTGTCTGCAAATCCATTTTCCAAAATAAAATAACAGCCCTCGGCCCTCGGGGGGAAAAGATGGAACTGTCATCAGCACTTCTCCTCCACACAATACAGTCCTCTCTCTTCCCTCCTGCCTGCCGCTGCTGCTCCATCCTACTCCTACATCACCTTTGGCTGACACTAGATAATACACTGACAGCCTATTCCGGCTTATCACATGCTATCATCCTTAATCACCAATGTCACAGCCACATCAAAATGTCTTATGATAAAACCACAACCCCCGTTTTCTGATTATAGTTTGTCACATCATTAGAAACACAGTCAGAGTGCACTGCAAACTCTTGACTGTCCTTCGGTGTTTTTCCTAACTTTTTGTTTGTTGTTTAACACTGACAGCAAGCAATCATCTCATCCAGGCTCAGATAGGACATCTTGACAGCACTGCTTTTTTTTTTTTTTTGCAGAAACACCTACAGCAAAGAAAAACATGGTAGCTATTGTAGCAGTGCACAGAATGCCGTCATGGAGGCTCAGTCTGGTGTTACACATTCAGTCAAGGTCTTTTTTAAATTATATTTTAGGTTGCCGATCTTATACAACACAGATTCTTGTTAGACCCTTTTCTGTCAAATTGTTCCAGGCGCTATTGGACCAGAGGAACTGACCTAATTATCTAACCTAGGAACCAGAAGTGTCATGGTCCTGACTTTAAGTTTTGTGATTTACTGTTTAATGTAGAAAGTTTATCCTCGTGTGTCATGTTTTTACTCTCCACTTCCTATCCTTTTCTATTTTAATGCCCCTTTTTTTCCTGCTCATGTTCCATTAGTTTATCACTCACTGTGTGTGTGTTAGCCAGTGTTTTCCCATCACTCTTTGTTGGTTCATCAGTTTTCATCCCGCATCTCTGTGCTTCTGTGTTTCTCATTTGTTCTCTGGTCCTGTTTTCCCATTGCTGCTTTGTACTTGGTTTGTTGCCTGCCCGCCTCTGGGTGTCTTGCATTCAGGTCCATGTTTGCAAAATCTTGACAAAAAGTGAAGATCTCGATGATTGGACATGGACTGAGAACGTTGAACGGCAGAGGTCTGAAAATGATGCCCTGGGGAACTCCATGTTATTTTTCTAAGCGCTTCTATTAGGATTCAAACCAGTTTGCAGGAAAGTGCAACCGAGTTTCCAGTCTGTTTAGTAATTTGTTGTGGTCTACTCTGTCAAATGCAGCACTGGGAATACAAATAATCCCAAGACTGAAACTTTTCCACGGTCTGTGTTTGTGTGGTTGTCAGTCAAGACTGTAACAAAAGCAGTTGCTGCTTTGGCTCAGTCCAAATCCTGAAAAACATTAAAACAATTGTTCAGAGGTAGTAAAGCAGCTGAAAAAAGCCTTTTAAATGATTTTACTTAAAAAATGGGAGGTTTTCCGTGGGCCTGTAATTGCTCATTAGTGAGATTATTCTTATTAAAGAGTGGCTTAATAGCTGCAGTTTTCAAGGCCTGTAGAAAACAGCCTGAGACTAGAAAAGTGTTGACTATTTGCAGAAGACCTCATACGATGCAGTGAAAAACATTTTTGGGAAAAAGCCTGTGGGGAGAATATCAAGGCAGCAGGAGGAGGATTTTAGATGATGCACAATTTCCTCCAAGGTTTTATAGCTGTTGGGGTCAAATGATGTCATGCTACCTGAATTGGTTTTAAGTGGACGAAAGTACAACGTGGACCTCTTACCTCATCAGGAGGCATTGACAGCGCCGTGTAATGTGAATAATTTTGACAGTGAAGAATGAGGAAGATTCATCGCATGACTAAGTAGATAAAAGTTCTGGTTGTCGACACAGGAGGGTTCGTCAGCCTGTCAACAGGAAATGGCGGAGGAGAAGGACTGCCTTGTAGTTCTCAGGTTAAAATGATGAATACGAAGTCTCTTTATGTCATAATGCAGATGAAGAAATGAGGATTTTTCTCGCCGCTTGTGTTCAGCTTTATCTGCACTCTCTTGTTAGTGAGTTTCTTCCACATTGACCTTAGTGGGAGCAATGAAAAAACATTCACTGAGACCCCAAGCCTGGTTTTCATTCAGGCTTTTTCACACCTACCTGCTTGTCCTTTCAATGATGTACCATTTTGTGATGACCTCTGTATGAACATTTGTACACACACATTTGATCTTGAAGAAAAATCAGGTATGAGAAGAAAGACAATTGCCAAAACAACCATAGAAAGGTTAAGACCCCTTCAAGAGAGTATGCCTCTTATTGTGTGTTTTGTCACCAGTCGAACTCGTCCGTAGTTATCAAGGATACACACAATTCTTTAGTGCTGCTGATAGATTAAACAGAGCATCACAGACAGAGGGAAAATACAGCCCTGTAGCAATGACATTATGAGGAAGATCATGTGTTTTTTTTGTTTTGTTCTTTAGCAGTCAAGTATTACAGAAGCCCTGAAGGGCAATAGGGATTTTTTTTTCTGGTGCTCCTTTTTCAAAGTTAGCACTCTTGAAAAAAAAAATGTTTTCACTCTTGAAAATAAAAAGTTTTCATTCAGGAAAAAAAAAAATTTCACTCTTGAAAATAAAAAGTTTCCTGCCCAATAAAATTTTTTTTTCATGAGTGAATTTTTTTTTCATGTGTTGAGCTGAACGAATTAATTTGTTTCATACATTGTTTATACATGTGTTGAGAGAAGTTAAAAAAAAACAACAATTTCACGGTGAAAAATATATGTTTTCACACATAAATGTGTTTTTTTTTCATGGGTAAAGAAACACATTTTTTCACTCATCAGATTGTGTTTTCACGTGTCAAGATAAGTAAAAAAAAAGTTGTATTTTATTTAATATATGAGTAGTGGTGAAGTTTAGCCCCTTGTGGTCAAAATGAGTATTACAGAAAGAGACACTGAGGCTTAAATTCCTGTTGAAATTAATTTTTTTCACTCACTTTTTCACTAAGAGGCAATTGAGATTTTTATTTCTAAGAACTTGATTATTAAATCACTCATTTAAAATGATTTGAATGAATGAATGATGAAGACAGACTGCGGCAGAAGATAAACTGAAATTAAATTTGGTAATTCTGCAGAATTGATGAGTGTATCTGGTTCATTCTACCGTTTACCAACATGGGAAATATGAAGAATGAGAGAAAGAGGCATAGTTTGGTTCAAAAGCTATCCAAGGCAACTTCTCTTCTGTCTGCGCTGATCCTAGCCAGATTTGCTTGGTGCTGATTTGTTTGGTGTCGATTTGAGATGCAGCAGTGCAATTTAGAGGCATCCACTAACATCACACCCAGTTCCTTAATCTCTGATCAAAGTTTGTTAGAGATATCCTAAGAAGGGAGGTGGGGGGAGACTAATGAGGCAAACTTTCGATGACCTTGCTGGGCTTATCAGGCTCGTCAGCGAGGCAGGAGAGGTCTGCGCTCTCTTTTTCTCGTCTTTGTTATCACACTTGGCTGGGGAGCGTAGGCAGACAATGTGGCAGCGACGGGGTTGAATTTAATGCCAGCGTAAAACCAGCGCTGCCTTTTTATCAGTGAATCCCAAAAGAGGTGAGCGGGGGAGAGTGATCCATGAGCTGGTTGTCAACACCCTGACATTGAGGCGGTGATGTTTTGTGTTTGTGGTGCAGAGGCTGCTCCATGTCAGGGTGCATCATCTTGAGCCGATTGGGTGACAGACTGAACCAAAAATGGTCCAGCAGAACACCCAGTCACCAGGATGAAACACCACTGATATGTTCAGTTTGTGTGTGTCATAGACTACCATCTCAACATTCCCAAAGTAAGTGTCACATCAGCTTCACATCGCATGTTTATGCGACACATTCTCACTCCCAACTCGTCAGATTTGGCAGCTCGGTCTGTGGCCATAAGCTTCAAACTGTGACGCTCTACCTACTGATCTAGCATCAGATTTGCAGATGAAGGGCTACACAGTCAGGTGAGCACTGACACGAATATGCAACGTGCAGGTAGACTTTCAAAATAAAGGCTCAAGGTCAAGTTAGCAGTATTGCATGACATACATCATCCAGTGTAAAATGAAAGGGGAAACAGGAAGTTAGACTCTGTTGTTAATATGAGACTTTATTGATGAGTGACATGTTTCAGGCAGAAGTGTGAAGGTCAAGTTGAAGGATCGACTGCAGGGACGACAGCTGCGGTGGTCCAACTGGGTGGAAAAATACTGGAAATTGTGTGGATTTCTTTTTATGTGTGAAAAGAAAAGTAAACTTTAAGTAAACTGTCAGCACTTGGTAGAGCTTGTCTACACATACATCTGTCAAATTAAAAAAAATCCAGATTTTGAAGTTTCTGGAAACTGGGAAACAAGATGTTTATAATGTAATTACAAACTTATATTGTTGTGTTATACCAAGAAACTTGTCTTTTCAAATGAACAGTGTGCAATTTATGTTGTATGGAAGCCCTGAGAGGAAAGTGTGAATTTTTTTTTTTCTGATTCTCCATTTTCTAAGTTCAACATCTTTTTTTTCTATTTTTGAAATAGTGAAAAAAAAAAATTATTTTTTCATTCTCTTTTTGCTCGACACATGTAAAAGATTTTTTCCACAAGTGAGAATTTTTTAACAAAAAAATATATGATTTTATTCAGTCACGTGTATAAATTGTCAGGGAACATTTTCAGGTAACTTTCCCAGACAAAACGTTCTTTCACTCATGAAAAACACTTTTTCAGTCCGCTCGACACGTAAAAAATGTTAGAAAGAAGATCTTAACAAAAATTGATATTTTTTTTCACTCTGTTTCACACATGAAAGAAAAAAATTATTTTGCCTCTCGGGCGAGTGACAAAATGATTTCGACAGGAAATTAAGGATCAGTGTCTCTCTGTAACACTCATTTTGACCACAAGGGGCTAAACTGCATCAGCACTCATATACTAAATAAGATGACATTGTTATTTTCATGTGTCGAGATGAGTAAAAAAGAACATTTTTCACAAGCGAAAGTATTTTTTTTTACTCGTCTCGACATACTTTTATTTTACTCAACAAATGTTTTTTTTTTTACTTTTTGTCGACACATTAAAAAAAAACAATTTTTTCCTCAAGAAAACTAAATATTACTCAGCTAATATCACTCAGACAATCATTGCCCAAAGTCCGCACAAAGTTCACATAGTATGAGATATTATGACTTTTGGACTGTTATTTGGTTGTGCAACAATCAGAGTTTGGTTGGGTTTAGGCTGCAAAACTACCTGTTAGGTTTAGGAAAAGATCATACTTTGAGTTGCAATAACTACATTCGGTCTTGTTATGTAAGTTATGTCACATAAGTTAACGTACCTTTACTTACTTTCTTTAGATAATTTAAAAATAAATCACTCATTACTCTTGGTAACAGGACATGAATCTCTGTCACTTGGAGGTAAGGTCCTGTGAATGAACTACTAGAGGGAAACCATAGCAGGGCCGCTGACCAGGCTGCTGTTTTTGAAGTGTTGGAAATCAGAAAGGCTGGTTTTCTGTCCTGGCTTTCAGATCGGGAGGTGGTTTTCAGAAACGCACATTGCCAACACTTATTCTGGCAATTGAGTTGCCCTAAGAGTCTCCCACTGACCGTTGGCAGGGGTCCACTTGTAAGAAAAACTGGGCCTCTGCTTTGTACACACAATTAAACAGAAAACCAAATCCTGCTTTGGCACTTCTGATTTCTCTCTGTTTTCCAGCTGTAATGTCAGGGTCGTCTGTGGTCTGTGTTGATGTCCACCCTTGGCGGTCCAACAGATATCCAGGGTCGATGCCAGCTGGGCTGAATCTATAGATCTATCTTTGTGTTTATCATTTTGTGTAAGTGCTTAGATCATTAAAACAGATCCGTATTGAATGCTGCGGCGGTAAAGTTGCAGACAGCACCCTTACATGCAGGCACAAAGGCAGAAGGTTGACCTGAAGGTTGTTGTTACTGAGGCAGAAACAGCAAATCAGTGAATCTGGAGAGAGTGAAGCTTGCCCTTTGAAGGCTTGTACAGAGTAAAGAGAGCAATTTCAATCAGAGTCTTCAGCCAGCTTTGCTCTTGGTCTCTGTCTCTGTCCCTCTGCTATCATCTAAGATGTTGGGTTTGACTCACTGCATGCACACGGCCTAATAATGTGAGTAAAGTTTTGACATTGACAATATGTGCACAGTCTCATTGGATTTGTTGTTGTCTTTGAAAAGCTGACATGAGTGTTCCTGCTCTGGCTCGATTACTCACGTCATGTGTTCTGATGTGTTTTTGCTCATGTGCACAGGTTCTTGTACATTTTCAGTCCACTAATGTGTTAAAACGCGTCCTGGCAGAGAGCAACAATGAGACAGATACAGACAGACAAATATTTAAGGCAGTTTGACTCTAAGTAATGTTTTCTCCGACAGATAATCCGTCTTGTTTACTCAGAGAGTCTGCAGCAATGCTAGCAGCTGAGTGGTGCTACGAGCAAATGCTAACATCCCCACACATGGTTACATTGTTAATATGCAGTACTTGTTGTACTTGTTAGCATGCCAACATTTGGTAATTAGCATGGTGGTGCAGTGATTAGGACTGTTCCCTCAAGGCAAGACGGTTCTGGGTTTAAATCCTGCAGGTGGAAAGTTTTTTTGCACATTCTCCCCCCGTGCTAGCATGAGCTTCCTCCAGGTACCCCACCGTCTAAACATGTTGATTCTCCAGTCAGTGCCCTTGACCGAGGCTCAGATCTGGAGTCAAGTCCTCGGGCACTTCTCCTTCTTCTAATTGGTGCTGTAAAAGATGGAGGCTTGAAGATTCTCCCAGCAAAATATTACAGGAGATAATTACAGCAATGTCGAATCCACATTTTATGTGTAGCAATAATATTAAACCTAGTAAGAAAAAAAGAAAAGAAAAATCAATCATAATCATGAGACACATACACACACTCGAGTTCACTCATTTATTATACATGTAAGTAGATGTAACATGATCATTAACAGTCTGAAAGCATACAGCCATATTAAAGACAACACATCCTCATACCTAAAGTACTGAGCAGTGACTCCTAAAGCAACATGACTGATAACAGCAGAACAGCATCAGCTGTGCCGGACCATTGACGCATACTTGCAGCTTGGTTAGGTTTTAGAAAACATTAACTAAAAATAATAAGTTAGAAATAGCTTGACCCTCCTGGGTGAAAGTCTTGTACTTGTCTGACCTAAAACCACTTGTCCCGGACCTCCTCCGTCTGTGAATGTATCACTCTTGGTACTGATTCTCCCGACTGCCTCCTTTAGTGCCGTTATAAATACTTCAGCCACTAGAGGTCGCTGCCTAACACCAATTGTCAATATGGGTCATAATAAGTTGCTTTCATCGTCATCTTTTCTGAAGACAGGCTGGGTCTGGCTTCTAGTTTTCATAACAAACAAAAGATAAAATAATAATATTGGTGATTAATAATAAACACAAATAATAAATAAAAACAAGCGATAATCACATCGAGCATATTGGCAGGACAAAGCTTATACAGGCAGTCCCAAATGTAAAGCAATAGTGTCGAGGCATTTCACTCAAACCACAAAAGTCAGCCTCATGGTACCACCGGAGGAAAAACATCGTCTGTGAACCATGAAAGTCTGCACTCACTGTCAGGGTTATCCAACCAGTAGTTGTTTTGATATTTCAGACATTGCCATCCCCAGAATCATGTTACGTGTGACAAAAATACAAACTCACAATCAAGAACACCTTGTCAAAGACCAAATTCTGCCATTATTTTCAGCAGTTACAGTCTGAAAGATGCAGTAGATATACCATAATATAACTTTCCAGGAGCATAACATTTACTTAATATTGTAAGAGTGGAGGCACCAGACAAGTGTGCTGTGCTGGATGAACATATTTCTCACAATATCTCCCCTCAACTATTTTTAATGAGATTAGCATGTAATAGAGTGACACTGTCAGACACACATCTCAACTCAGTTCTTCATAAAAGACTACAGGTGATGAAGACACTGTGGAGGGGAGGTCTGGGAGTGTGTTGTGTAAGACATATTTGCATTTTCTAAATACCAGACACAGTGAGGAAATGTATGTGTGCATCCATTTTCTGCATGAGATCCCCTGGAAGTTTACACCCTCTGAGTTTATTGCCATTTTTTTTTTTTTACGAGGGAACATGCCTCGGGCTTACAAACCACCGGAGTGGGTTAAGGCTGACATATTTATTCAATAAGTACTCAATAAGAGCGAGCCGTGTTCAGCAGCTGGTCGGAGATGTGCTCAGATGGGATGAATGTTCAATAAATTGGGATTCATGTAAAACCTTACCTGAGTCTGCAGTACTTTCACAGTGGAGCGCTCAGCCTGTGTTGTTTTGATCAGTTTATTGTAAACTTGAACATGCATCAAAACACACTTTGGCATGAGCTCCTTCAACAGGAACGTAATTAATTACGTTGTTTGCGATCACCAGCAAGAAACGACATCCTGCTATTCTACAAAAAACACAATCTGTAACTAACTCTCCTTTAGGAAAATAATTCACCTTTAACCACAAAGAATATGAGAAAAGAAATTAAACTTCTTTACAAATAATCAGCAACAAAGAACTCTTCAAAGAGTGGGAGCTATTTTTAGAGCCAGCACATGAATTCATTCTTAATTTCTGATGGTTGCCAAGAAGCAAAAAGTTTGAAATCACTACTTTCACAGAGCTGTATACGGAAGATAGATAAGATAGAAATAAGTTGGATGTTTCTTTCAAGCGATAATACAGGATGAGATGTCCTGATATCCAGGAAGAAAAATATTGGATGAGCCAGAGGCAAAGAAAGCCATGACACATAGTGCCGAGTGAGTCACCATTTTGTTTATATCCTGCATGTGCAGTACACAAAGTGAAACCCAAATATCTTAAATGGCATCCACTTTTCCCTCCCTCACTCCTTGATAAATAGCAGCTACGATGCTCAGATGAGGGCTTCTTTTTTACTTCATCAACGGTGATACGTAATATGTTTTAACATATCGACGTCTGCTAAATGCTCTAAATGTAAATGTAAATCTTAGTCCGTCCCTTCAAGGACGTATGGAAAGATGCAAGCAAACCACTGAAAGAGGGAGGAAATGTGTTTCAAGATTAATGAGACATCCTTTCCTTAAAAGCATCAAGTGAAGCCACATCTGCCATCTTGTTCTAATGTGCCAGATGTATGTATGTGTTACGTCACGTATGTTCATCTAGAAGTCTTCAGGTCAGGCTGCTGTCATGTATCATGCATTTGCTTGCCGAAGGAAACGCACTCGCCAAATCTGTCTGACGTCGACGATGCACAAAATGTGTTTCGGTCACTTAGGATGAATGTAAACATGACATAAACTCCACAGGGCACCGTTAATCTTCACCCTAACTGTCTATAACCTCCACATAACATGGTGATGGTGGTGTATTTGCAGGAGAACGTAACAGCATTGACTGTTGTTCTAGATTAAAAGATGTTTGTATCAGTGAGAAAGTTGTGTGACTTTTTGACATGAGAGGACGGGGTTCCTGTTCCATATTCTACCAATATTTGAAATTATTCTGATCATGTAAGCCACAGTGGTCAGTGTTACCTAAGTTTAAACGTGTGTTTTAATTGGCTGAACTTGAAGTTATCTTCACCACACTGGCGGCAGATCAGAAATGAGAAGAGTCGTCTGTCTCTGTGGATTAAAGTGGCCTGTTTCACCTCTGTCCACAAAAAGTACCCAGACGAACGACACCCAACAGTGATGTCAAGTAAAAAGACAAGTAAGAGAAGACAAGACAAGATTTTCAGGCTGTTACGCTAAAAGTTACTCTTGAAGTTAAGGTCGTTTACAACCAACATTTTATAATTTTTCTCCAATGACGTCTCGTACAAACGCACGTTACCTTTTAGAATCTGCGTCGCGCTAAGAATGCCATAAAGCCTTTCTAATGTGGCTGACATTGTGGAAGACTCACAGTTTGGTTATGTTTAGGGAAAGAGTTTAGTCTAGGTTAAAAGGTTACGAACGTGAACGTGAGTTAAGTACGTAGCTAACACAGATATGTTAAAATAAGTCTACACTGAGGTTTGGTTTCACATGAAACACGGACAGTCGGTGAAACAGACAGAAACCTCCCTACAGAGAGTTTCTCAGTGTTCATACTACAGAGACAGGACAGAACATCAGCGTTTGACGACGAGGGAATGAGAACAGTCTGAACACCAGAGTAGCTCAGAACCGACGAACATCCTAGTTTAATATTAAGGTACTCGGTCTCGTCAGGAGCAGTTTGAGAGGTTTCATCTCGTGACGGAAAGTTTTCTGTCAGAACTCACATGGGGTGCGTCCCCATTTTTACCCCAGCTGACACCTAAACTGGAAGCATCATACGGTTTGCTTACATCATTTACACCGGAGCATTTATTTTCCTTATTTTTCTATTTTCCCCACAGTCAGGCACTGGTAACGTCTGCAGTATGTTTATAGGATACAGGAAACACAAGTCCAGACAGAGAAGCTTAGGAATCATTTCACTTGAACCAATTATGACAATTCAATAGAGATGAAATGATGCTGCATCTTCATTTGAACTGCCCTCATGCCTGTGTGAATAAGTACCCTTCAGAGTGAATACAGGGGGCTGTATATCACTTCCAGAGGCACATTTTTTTCACTAAATCCTCCACTTTTCTCTCCCGAGAGCCGGTCCAAGTGTAGAACCTGGGTGTCTGTCAGCTCTGCTTCCTCCAGGACTCAGACGGGGCTGAAACTCTCCATGAACCCTCATGAATTATTCATCAGCACATATAATGTTGGCAAATTATTTTATATAGTGGGGAAAGATTCATCTTAGGAGCAGAATTGGGTAGGGAGAAGCTAATGTGTTTATTATGCCAAGATAATGGCATGAAATAGAGGCCAGGGGTGGAGAATTTGGAGGAGTGTTTATACTTTATATTCATTGGAGGGTAGCATCTGAATGCCTCGTGGTCACATGATGGCAGATGTCTTTTGAATGCAATTTGTGTGTGTTTGTGTGCGCGAGTCAAACCCCTTTCAGATGTCTCGGATGTTTTGCTCGTGCACGTCTTCATCCGCGTGCAATGTGTGTTTATGTAACGTATAGGATTTGCCAAGTTGAGGAGTTCGGTTCCAAAAAACCAATGTTGTCGGCTTTTATGGCCCTTGTTGAGAATGGGATTCAATAAACGTTACGCGGGCACTTCTCTCAGAGTGGCAGGAGGGGCCATTAAGAGGGAGAAAGCAGGGTTTTTTTCCTATAACTGCTGTTTGCCTCGCTCAGCTGAGAATGCAGAGAACCTTCCTCAACACAGATAATATGGATGCCGTGATGGCGCCGGACTATCAAGAAGACAGGCTGCATTTGAACCGGAGGCTGGCTGTTGTGTTGAAAAGGGGAGATAGGAACTTCATACGGACGTGTCAGGAGCGTCAGCAGGGAGATCTCACTCTCACAGTTCAGCTGTCTGGAAATAAAAGCTCCATTTATTAATTATATTTTTTTTGGGGGGGGGATGCACCTTTTGATTGATATTTTCATTTGATCTCAGCTTGACAGTCCCATCACCGTCACTGTGACCGGGCTGAGGGACAACTGCATGTTAAGAGTATTCATGAGCTCCCGTTTTGTTTGCATCCAGACGGAGTGCCTTTGTCTTATTTAAGCGAGGACCGCTCACATTTCCAGCACACCCTTCAATATGATTCTCAAGCGCTGAATACAGGACACATCGGGAAGATAATATATTCATATTGTGCTGTCGGTATGTGTCTCTTCCATTCCTTTTCATAAATTGGGGTCAGGTGATATCTGTCACAGCAGAGAATGTGCTTAGTGCTGACAAAGTCGTGTTGACATTTTTTGGAGAGGAAAGCAGAAAAATAAAATAAAAAAATAGTCTCCCAGAAGGCAGGCGGGAGAGGAAATTAAATTGCCTCTCCACAGCTCTTGTTGAGAATGAAAACCAATCAGCCGGCCCTCAATTCACAATCACAGCTCCACAACGATCGGGAGGAATATTGATATTAGTATTAACAAATGCACTGTCCTTTTGGGTCCGACACTGTGTGGCCAGTTGCAACTGTACTGATAAGAGATTTTTTCTCTCTTCCTCATTGACAAAACAGTTTAAACTTGATGGATTCACAGGTATTTTACAAATATGGCTATAAGCCATGCTTGAATAGGCTTGAGGGGTATTGTGAAACCGAGTAAAACAGAAAATCCCTGCGCAGATGAACACAACTCCAAACTTCAGTTTTCTCCAGATTTGGGAATTTAATGCTGAAAGTAGCCAGATCCTCTGTAAACCAAGAATTATCCTAATTGCAAAGCTTCACATGGAATCGTCTCATTGAGACAGCTGTGATGAGTCGCATTTCAGAACGAACTGAACTGCCAACACTTTTGACTGTATCCCCAGTGGTGAGCTGTGTGTGCTTTTGTTTGGCCTAATTTGGGACTTCTCAGGCTTATTTCCCCATGAAATCCCTTCCAGTAACATGAGCACACATCCAAAGCAGTGAGGAGGGAAAATAATGAAGTGTTTGGACAGGCAGGCAGTCGCCGGGGCTTCAGAATGTAGTATTAGGAGTGCTTATCACAGTTAATTTCACAGTGATCAGTTCAGAGAAAATTCTGCATGACTTAAACGGCGCGATGGTCAGTGTGTGTCTCATTACGGTGCGTCGCGTGGAAGACAGAGAGTTTGTTTACAGGCGAGAACAATGAGCTAGTGTAAGCAATTCTGCTCGTAATATATTAGTTGGAGCTTAACAGCTTATTTTCACAAAAAGGTAATTTGGAATTACTTTAAACTGAATACCACGAGCACGGTTTGATAAGAGAATCTGCAGACTGAGGTGAAAAGGCATGTAATTTAAATTGAAAATGTATTTGTCGAGGGGAGTTATTTTTAATCCATTAAAAATAGGATAGTCACAAAGCGACTGCTGCCAAAGAAGTTTTAAATTTAATACTCAACATTATTAGCAGTAGCTTTGTGGCTAAACAAAGATTAGTCAGGTGTGATGTAATGCTTAGTGCTTTTTTTGTAAGGCAGGATTTTTTAAACTTCAGATGAACACAGAGTTGTTTTGTTGGTCGTTCAGATGAATGTTACCCTTCTGTCTGAAGCCATGCTAACGGCTGTGGAATGGATGGATAGGAATGCCAAAGCAAAGGTCAGAGAGAAGCTTAATTTTCTGATTTTTCATTCATATGAAGCATTACTGAGACAAACACAGGACCAGTAAGTGAGGAGGTTAGCATGCCAGGGGTGTAGCCTGCAGTCTGCTTGAAGACATATAAACCACACTAACATGCACCATGTTACACAGCTAGCATGCTACCAATGTTAGCTAAATCCATCTTAAAAAACTTTTAAGATTATGCTATATTACAAGGATCAGTCCCTAACTTTTGGTCGCACAAGTTTTTCAAGGTATTTGAGGAAAATTCTGTACAAAAAAAGTTTTGCAAACACATCAGAGATCACAAAGGTCCCCGTAGAAATGTGTGTACTTTGGATTGACTCACACACAGAGATGCATGGAAACAAGGTGTAAAGGTAAACATCAGTACGCTAACATGTCCACAGTGCGTGCTGATGTGCAGATTACCATCTTAGTAAGTATGCTATTATTTACCAAACAGCACTTAAAGGTGCATCAAGAATTTTACTTGATAATGTAAAAAAATAAAATAACTAAAATGATCAAAAGCATGTGAAGAAATAGAGTTTTTGACATCTGCGTATTATGTTGAAGAGATATCTACTAAAGTTAGCATGCTATCCAGCTAGCCCCAGCTAATCCCAGTCCAAATCTCCTTTGCTAGCAGTGTAAACACCAACACTCCCCAGATGCTTCGATCTCCCAGTCCGGACTGGTAGCTGCGCGGCTAACTGAGCTTGCTAGCCACCACAGTTAGCAGCAATTAGCTGTTTATCTGCTGACATGCTGCCCTGTAACAAGAAAGCAATTCTAACATATTGCACCTTCAACACGAAGGAATTATTTCTAACCTCACTAGTTTACAGGTACGTGAAAACTAACCTAAGTCATTTTTATGTTCTCTGAGGAGCTTGAATATCTGTTTTCTGGCAGTCATTCATCAAAACATTTCACTTGAGCCCACAGAATAACCTCAGATGTCAACCCGCTATAGGAAAACCCAGGGGATCTCAAAAGTCATGATTAGGATTCATCCTCTGGGGACTGAGACTAATTTCCTAGCAATTCGCCCAGTAGTTTTTGGGACAGTCATTTTATATTCCCCAAGTCGTACACATTTGTAAAACAAGCCTGTCAAACCTCGTCCTCAGTGGCGGTTGACACTTCTGCTGCTCGTCCTGATTTGATGTTTTATGTTGCGTGACAAGAGAATCAGCTGCCTTTGATTCGATGGGAATCCAGTCTGGACACTGTGTGAGATGCGAACGTGTGCACATCGCTCCGTGGACAGATCTCATCATCGTGCTCATTTAGAGTAGGTTAGACAAACTGCGGCCACAGACGGCTGTTTATACTGGAAAATAATTGAGATGTTATGTTGTGCGTGTTATCTGCTGCAATAGCTAAAGGGAGACGGCAGGGATAATCCATTTTCTGCCAGATTTCCGAAAGCATTACAACAAAATGGACAAGCTTGAACTAATTCTTTAAGCTTAAGATATCAGTTTACGGCTCTGCATAAAACACCGTGAAGACCCGCAAAGCGATGTTAAAAAAGAAAAAATCTCTTTTTCCTCTTTTGTCAAGCTAACGCAGCATCCTCACACGAACTGGCAAACAGTGCACGAGCCTTTGAAAGTCCTCCTGGGATAAGAGTGCTCGACATGCTGCAAGGACTTCAGTGAAAGCGCCGATCCCTCAGGTAGCTACTCTGCATGATCCCAGATTGGGCATATGATGGGACGTAGGAGTAAGAAGGGAGGAAGAAGGCGGGGGTGATATCTACCCACAGATCAAGCAACTTAAATGAATTCTGAACCAGAGCGCTTGTCAATCATAATTGATCTTGAGTGGCGGGGGTGCCGGGAGATGAGGATAAAGACGTGCAGGGAGCGAGAGAGAGAAGAGAGCGAGCGGCTTCCCTGGAGGCTACAAGCACCTTTTAAGAAGCCAAGGCCCGGAGGACTCCTACGCCCTTTCCCCCGCTTCAAGATCAAACCCATTTTTCCTCCATCTCTCTCTCTCTCTCTCTCTCTCTCTCTCTCTCTCTCATTCTCGCCTCTCCTCATCTTCCTTATCAAAATTGCTCTTCATTACAATCAGTGAGAAAAAGCTTCCTAACAGCTGGAAATAAGCGCGACGCATTAAGTAGCATATGGACAAACTTCTATTCAGAATTCGTTCTGAAGTCACAGGGGGGTACGGCGGAAAATAAAGACCAGATTCGCTTTTATCTGCACATTGAAATTCTCCCTATTTTCCGGCGAGAGGCTGTCGTGTACAAATGCATTAGGAAATGCTTTTGTTAAGCAGTAGTCTGGTGAATAAGGGGCTGATTATCATAGATCTTACTCTGTCACTGTAATTATCTTTAAGAGAATCTCTGTCAGTGGCTTTTTACCCCCCGGTGAAGTATATATATATTTTTTTTTCTTTGCTCTGTTAGTCCTTCCCGATGTGCTCTACAAATGTCAAGCAATTTGAGGGAGATTGTAGCACAGTTATATCGCACGTCTTCCATGTTAGAGACACCATGAAGCAAACATCAGGAGACGACTGATGAGATGGAATTGAGGGTCTTACAGAGATTGCTTCCTTTTAAAGTGCATGTACGCTCCATCTTTTCTCGCTCATCCAGCAGACGAGAACACAATACAATATCCATTATAATGCATTCAGCTATTGTGCTTCTGCAGAACTACTCCAAGTCGTAAGGACGTCACAGTGTGTGTTTGGGATCTATTGTATCTATATTTTGACATATCCAGTATCTAGTTTTTACCTCATGGCCAAACGTATGTAAATAGGCCATTGTGTACGTTTGGTTTTTGGCTGTTTTATTGAGGGGGGATTTTGGAAAGTATCGTCCGACAGATTGGGAAATATGCTTATTCACTGTCTTGCCAAGACTTATATGAGGAGATTGATAACACGGTCATATGTTTCTGTTTGGGCTGGCGCTGGTAAGACTGGACAAACCAGCAGGAGCATTGCTACATTTTGAAAGTATCCAACTAAAATAAATATCCCGCAGCCTCCCTCCAGGCCTCCTCCAGAACACATAAACACGGCACTGCATCAACTGCTCTGTAGCTCTCGTTGGCTAGCTGGGACGTACGTGTTAGCGGCTAGTTTGCTACAGTAAACAAGCTCCCTCAGCTTTCTAAGTGTAATAAATACGTGAATAATGAATGCCACAGTCGGTATAAACACAAGTAAATACTGTTCTCGGCTGTGTGCTTTGTGCTACTGAGTTAGCTCGCTGCTGAACGACAGACTCAGGGGCTGTGTGTATATAAAGAAATATAAAAGAAAGCATCTCACACTATCACGATAAACGTAAACCACAAATATGGCTATAATTAGCGCTTACCGCTGTCAAGTTAGGATGCGAAAACGGGGAAACTTTGTCTGCAACTTCTCTGCCATTCATGTGTGACTTGCTCGCTAATATCTTTAGCAATGCATCCGCACATTTTTTTTCCCAGTTCAGGTTGGAGTAACTTCATCTCCCCATCCGACACCTTTGGAGTGAACATCATGTCGCCCAGTGTTGCGGTGGCCAGAAATGAGTTTCTGTTACTGATCGGACCCTCGCTGTTATTTATGGAACGGACATACCAGAGAAACACTGCAACAACCGGACTTTATCACCTTCATGAAGAAAGGATTTATTGCAAGACTGTTGTATTAGACTGCATTAGTCTAAGGCTGGCAGCTAGAGTGTGTGGCCGTACTCAGTCAATATATAACAAAACAGACACCTTGAAAATGTGTTTTTTGGCTAAACTTGTGAATTAAATAGCTGAAAGATTAAGCGAGCTCATCACACTAAAATCCAATATTAACATAAAATAATCGTGCTCATTTATTGGCACATTGCGTGCATTGACCTTAAGAAGATATCAAAGAGACAGACGCTTGAGGTTTTGTTTTCAGATACATCCAAGGTGTTTAGTTCCGGCCGACAGCTTCCCTCTTTCACTCATGTATTTACAAACCGCAGGTGTGATGTGATCATAGAGCCATTTTAAGAATACAGTTTCTTTTTTAAGTAATGCTGCTCCTGAGGCTGCGTGCCCGAATTCCATCCTTGATGTTCATATTCAACCTTTGCAATTCAAAATCACAATGAACCAAAACA
Source organism: Diplodus puntazzo (assembly GCA_963678695.2). Lineage (NCBI taxonomy): Eukaryota > Metazoa > Chordata > Actinopteri > Spariformes > Sparidae > Diplodus > Diplodus puntazzo. Next base: position 5,214,747 of record OZ023162.1, on the reverse strand, counting down.
TTGGAGGCAAAATGAGAACTGCTTTCTCTGTAATTGTTATTTCTTACAGGATCCATTTGGTGTTTTATTCAGCAGGTTGTTTTACTATTAATCAGAGTGAGAGATAAACTCAAGGCAAATACTGGTGCAGTCTGGCATTGACTGGATTTGATTAACCTCAGAGCCACTCTGGCAGGTGCCCAGCGCTGGTTTGGAGGTTATTTTAAATCCAAAAGGTCAAACATTGTTTGGGAATTTTGGAATCTGGAAGCCTTTGTGGCCCCTGAGCGAAAAAAATGTTAATTCTGTGCTTGATGTTAATGTTCCGTATATTTGTGCGGATGAGTCATGGAGGGTTCAAGTCGAGTTACTCTGAGGAAAGTGCACCAGGAAATAAGACTAAGAAGTAAAGAGCCCTGCTGGTCAGCTGCCAGGGAGCCGCGCAGCAAAGTCCATTTCATTTTTCTGTGCCTCCTCAGCTGTCGCTCGCACAAATGAAATGACCACTGGCTGGGATCTTAGAGGAAGTCATTTTATGAAAGTGTAATAGTGTTGCAGCATAAATAGAAAATAGAAGTTGCTGCCAGTGTCGGGCCCCTCCCCCCGTCTCTCCTCCTGGTTAATTTCCTCGGAGCCTGCAGGGCCAGCCGGTAGGGGGATTTGACAGAGGACTTCTGACAATCCTGAGGAGAGCTGACACCGAGAGCGCCAGTCGCTCCATCGCTTGCGGCCAGATTGGAAGATGCTCAGCACGCAGAGAGCAGATGAGACAAACCAGAGGAGCCAGGAGGGCTGTTCGTGCAGAGCTGGCTAAGCCTGAAATGTCTGAGAGGGACACTGCGAGCACACACTGCCACACAGAGGCTGTAACTCATACCTCAGCCACTGTCCATCATCACATGAACCTGCAGTCACCACAGTTGCTGCTCCGCTTTGAAATTAGATACCTAATAATTAAATAGCTGTGCGCATGCAAGCAGAGGCACCACATGTCTGAGACCAATAGCCGTTTTCTGGAGACAGTTTAGTAAAATGCAGCTCGGCAGAGATGACTGCCACCTTCATCTGATATCAAAGCTGATATGAGCTCAGTCAGAGTGAAACTTCGCTTTTAATGGAGCCGCATTTAACGCGCGGCACCAATCGGCAGCCTGCAGCTCACATATTTCAGTCGTGTCTTTGTGGCCTTTTGCAGCAGAATTTACATTTAAATTTCAATAATAAGCAAGTTCACACTTTCAAGGTGAATTTCTGAGGCTTGATTCATGCCCAGCTCTTTTCTCGACACCATCCACTTACAAAATAAATGGGGTAGATGAATACGCGTGCAGCCATTTGCCCACCATCAATGTCAAATCGGAGCAGGGTGTTTCCTGTGCCGTGGGAATACAAGCCAGTGTTTGGTACAGACAAATGTATGGTACGGGGAGAGGAATAGAGACGCGCAATCTCAAACAACAGCATCAGGAGATGCAGAGGGTCTGCAGGCTGAAAGAGGAAAACATGTCACTCAAGTCGTTTGAATCTGATGAATTTTTAGTGCCGTGTTGAAGCTTGGCAGGTCGCAATCTACCCGAACAGAAAGCGCTGTTTTGATTCCTACAAGGAAATGTCTGGAGAAGAATCCTGACAGTTATTCGAAGGAATATGTGTCACAGATTTGCATTTCGGTATTCAGTGTATGCCACTGAAAACGGATCAAAAGGTGGATAAGAGAAAGACCTTGATCTGCCAGACAGTCGCGAAGCTCCAGTTGCTACAATCAGGGCCTGAGCCAAGGACAACTTTATCGTATACCTACCAAGTATCTTAAAGCAGAAGAAGCCAAAAACTGTAGTTGGAAGACGTTGGAAGGCTAGATGAGAATTCATTAGATAATAACAGGAGCCACGAGTAGCAGAGCCGAGAGATTAAACCTCTGCAGGGTCACAGACGTGATCTGGAAGAACTTAGCGGACCAAACGCGTCATTTAGCAAGTTTACTACTAACTTCTTCGTACTAGCGCTCACCTTTAGTGTTTACCATTTTCCAGACGACACAACTGTCTTTTGAATTCTATCTATTTTTGAGGCTGCCCTTGTTTTACATTCATTCCCACACGGCGCGAGAAGACCCTTGAAACTTGCTTCAGCTGCATAATCCATCATGTCGCACATCAAGACTCTGTTCAGTTCTCACATTGTCATGAGGTGACACGGTGAAGACTTTCAAATCTGTCTGCGCTTAAGGGAAAACTCCTGTATATTCAACGTGGCATATTTCCCATAAATGTGCTCACTGTGCCTCTCTGAGTCACGCTAACTTTGAGCCTCCTGCAGCTTCCCAAACATGATTTTTACATGAATCATGTCAAAACCCATTGAGGGCTTTGTAGGCAAAGCTTAAAATCTATTCTGGACCGTCCTGACAGCCAGTTGAGAGAACCCAAAACAGGGGCGATTGGGAACCAGTTGGAGGTGGGACAGGGAGGACTGACCAATCCCAGTGTGCAGGGAGTCCGAGCGAGAGGAAATGAGGGCATGTACGACTTTCTCATGATCTTTGAAGGGAAGATGGCGTGAATTTTGCAACAGCGAGATGTTGGGGAAAATGGCTCTTTTGACAGAGGGCTCGACAAAGGCCAAGCTTGTTGGTAATCCTTTAGATGGAGTCACAGGGGGCAAAACAGAACAACAGAGTCCCCGGATCTCCTCGCTGTGGGGGTCCAGCATTCAGGCCTGTATTGTCCTCTTGCTGTACTCCACAGATGTGCTTGACCTCTTGTGGAGAACAAGGTGAAGGATGGACACATCTGACCACATCACTTCAGTCCACATCTCTGCAGACCGATGTCCATGATTTTTGCACCACCGAACTCTCAAATGTGCATTCATGTTTGTAATGAGGCCTTCATGCACGACAAGCCGAATATAATATCCCGTTGAATGTCATCTCTAAGTAATTTGGTCCTCTTTCAAAGTCACTTTTGCCATCTTGATGCAAATCAGAATCAACTGGGCCCACTCGGCATTTGTGTACATGCCACAGAGCATGATTGGGTGTTAATTGCTTAATTGTGCTGTGGAGAGCACCTGCGTGGAAGCATCTGCATTCATTATGTCGCTCCACTCATTCATTCAGGGTAAATTTTTTTTCCCCTTTAGTTTGTCACCTGTCTGCAAAAAGCTGTTTTGGGATCTGAAATATTTCATGTCACAGACCCTCAAACGATCACACATTTAGTCACTGTTGTTGTTGATTTGGGATCAAATTAACTTTTGTCGTCGTAATGGGAAAATAATAGTTGTGAGAATGAAGCATCATTAGAATAGTCCCTCCGACACAGGGCTCCAAAGCGGCAATTTATAGTCAAATGTGTTTCATTCTAAACTATTCTTAATTTTGTCCTGGATCTCTCTCCAGGTGCCCTCCAGGAGCCCTCCTGGGGGGGTCCCTCGGTCTCACTTTGGGAGCCGCTGCTCTACCTGTGCAGTAACACTTCCACCACCACACCACTCCTCCCCTCAGCTAATCTGTGAGACTCAATTATTCATATTCGGTGCTGATTAAGACCTGAGGTTGTTTCACATTCAAATAGCAGTTAGTGTTGGTAACAGCCCCCATGAGGTCATGAAGATGTCCCTCCCTCTCTTTCACTTTGTTCTGATTCTATATATTCACACCTGGCTGCCAAGGTGAAGGCGCTGGAAAGATGGCCAAATAATGATGTGTGGGAGTGAGAATGTGTCCAGGGCAGCCCTGGCCGCTGTTCCTTCGACTAATGGTGGCCATGTCCAGCCTCTGATTAATTAAACATCCCTTGGGGTCAGGGAGTCATGGAAGGCGATGTAATTCATCATCTGGCTCATGTGTAATGGAGTGTGGCCTACTGCAGAGTCTCTCATTAAGAGTGATAAACTCAGCCGCTGCATCCAAGGCCTCTTCACGATTCAGCGAGGCCAGGAGAGGCACGACGCGTCGGGGACGCGTGTTTTCAAAGAACTGCTGCTATTTGCTCCTGGAAACCAAACGAGTGTCAGTGCAGTGTGCAGGCTTTCACCTTGAACCGAATGGAACAATACCAACATCAAGGACAAACAGTTTAGTCTGAATGTTTCTGGGAAATGTTTTGCCTCCAGTGGCCATTTGAAAAGGGTGCGCTGAGTAATGTAAGAGTAAATGTATTGGTCATCTGTTTACTGGTTGGGAAGAAACGTTTGTCGGTTCCCTAGACATGGCGGTTCTGTCCTCGTTGGTTCAGTTAAACTTTGATGGTGCAGTTTGTCTGCGTTTGGCATTTCCTGTCATGATTTTTTGAGATGGTTCTCTTTGCTGTGCATTGGACCTTTTGAAGCCCTAAACCCAATTTGGACTTGACATTTCTAGACGTAAAACTGTCCTTTACCCACAGCCTCATACAATGTTTATGCATATCCAGCCAAGTAAGAGATTTGAGTGCATCTCTCTCGGCGTTCTCACCCTAAATGACTCCAACATCGGAAATAAACTTAGACCTGGAGGAACAGTGGAAAATGACATATTTTAAGGTTGACATGGCAAACTCACAGAGACACAGAGAAACGTTAGCACTCATTTGGAGTGTTGTTTTCTGGCCACCTGGTGTACATTAGTCTAGTATTCACCAACTCTTTGGGGAAATGTTGGGCTTTTCAGCTGCTGAATGCTCCATTATGTTTACCAGCTAGTTGCTAGCTCTGTCTGTCTGCCATTTGGTACTGAGCAGGTAGTGAAGGCGACACAGGGGGGTTTTAGAGCCTTTCTATGGAAAGCAGCTGTCAGCTGCTGCCAGAAACAACATTGTGAGAGCAGTGAGAGCGAAACTTAACAGTTCAGGTTCGAGCCATAAAACCAAAACAATTAGCTGAAAGATGATGCAACGCTCCACAGAGCTGTGGGGAGCTGTAATTGTCTCTGGGTTCAGCATAACGAGCAATTCCTTACAGACATTTGATCCAGTTATCAATCAATCAAACTTTATTTATAAAACAAATCAACTGCAGACAATGTAAGATGCAGTTTCCAACCTGCAGTGTGCAAAGTGATCAAAAAGATGGATGATTATTTATTTTTCTCTGTGTTTAATTGCTGGATCATAAACCAACTGTAACGGTGCAAACAGTCAGCACTAATAAATATCTAATATCATTTTCCAATCCGGTATAGATCAGTGCAAGCCTGGAATACAGTATTTGTATTGTGGTAAATGGAACATGGAACATTTTTATTATGGTGCCATAAAATAAGACATGTTTTCCTGCTAATTCTTCAAATGTGTGTACGCCTGTGAAAGGTACATCAGATTCACACAGTCAGCCATGTTTCCTGTTTACGTTTGGCGTCACGCACCTGGAACATGTTTTGGTCGGAAGTTGGACAATCCAACATACAGTAAGCGGAATTTAAACCTAAAACAACAAATATTCGTGCCGGTTTCACTTCACACTTTGAGGTCTCTCTCTCTGTGATGTACTTGCGGCACTTTATTAAGACTTCACTCTGTGTTTAGTTGGTGTTTCAGAAAATGTTCTCGCTCTGTGGCTCATGTCATGGCTAAGCGGCTGTTGGCGCGTCCATAACGGCGGCTAATCATCTCCCTCGAAGTCTGAGGTTTTACAGACCAGAGGAAGCCGTCCAGCGTCCTCACTGACACCAGATACTGAAAATTCAAAGATCAACGATCAGACGCTGGCCATTTTAACAATTCTTTCGACCTCTTTTGTACTTTATCCAAACTTGGCTCATCTATTCTAAGATAATGGGAATGTAACTTGATACTTGAGATGAGACGAAGGAACGAACTGGGACCAATCTGATGTAACTATTACAGGGAAGGAGACTTTGAAATCTCTTTTATCTTCCTGTAATGATGTGAGACTGTCTCGCCTGGATGGGCAGTTTTCCCACCGTGGTCTTGTCTCATTTATCTATAATATGGATTATTTAAAATATTGATTACATTGCTCTTATATGCCATCAAAGACTCACCCGTTTGACTGCTGGATTCACTCACGTTGAGATTTTCACTTCTTCTCTTTCATGTCGAGGGGAAAGATAACTGGCTATTTCATAAAACTGATAACTCTGTTGTTCTGTGAGGGTCAGAAGCCAGAACAGTTTTGCTTTTACGCAGCAGACCACAGAGCAAGACGCTCATTCCCTGACACTCTGTAAATTAGCACAGTCTATGATCAGATCTTCCTTTTTTTGCCCTCGTCGGGTAAATGCAGCAACATGACCTGAGGAGCATGCCAATGCACATTGCCTGCCATTTCCCGGCTTCTCCCGCTGAGCTGCGTAGGCGTGACTCAACAGAACGGTCCCCCTGCTAGGCAGAGAACAGCCACGAGGCCCCGCAGCTAAACCCCTGCTGGAATATCAGAGCATCTGTGCCCCCCGCGGCTCGCCTTTCAAACAGCGCAAGGCCATCTTCTCTCAGCACCAGCATTTTTCAAAGGCAGAGCCAACGCCTGGGGAATACATTATCATCGCATCCCGAGCCCATCTGGTGGAGCAACACCTGGGAGGGCGTTCTCACTTATTCTCAGGCCCACACCAGGAGGGGAACTCTTGCCCTGCGACGCTAATAAAGAATCCCACCGCCATTGTGAGGAGCTCATCATTAAAATTCATTTCCACGCACCTCCTTTTCTCCGTCTTGCAGAGGTGAAGAGTAAAGGTGACATCCGATAAGAAAATGGCCCTTTTTTTTTCTTTTCTTTTTTTTTTGCGTCTTTTATCTGAGTTCTGATACCAGATATTGAAGTGGATGGAAAGGAACTGAGAGCTATTTCCTTGTGGCCAATGCAGGACTCACAAAAGGTGCAGCAATGAATAACATGCTAGGTTATAATGTGTCATAAATCCCAGCACATTTTCATTTAGAGTAGATGACAATCAAAGGCAATAAAAGCTGTGAAGCTCCAATATTTCCTTAAAATGAACCCCCCCTCCTCCTCCTTTCTCTGCTCCTGAAGGGTGTTTTGGCAGGATTTGCTGATTACATGGTTCACATATCTCTGACAAAAGAGGAAATTGGTTTCTTCATTATTCCATTCCACTGGGACACAACAGGTCTCCAGTGGACAAAGATGGTCTTGACCTGACCTTCGTAAATATTCAGATGTTTGTGCATTCCAAACGAGGGGCATGAAACAAAGAGGGAGAGTGACAGAAATCACCTCGGCACATCCTTTGTTGCCCTTCTGCACCGAGAATAAATTAGCCTCCTCATCAAGCGCAGATTTCTCCGAGGTGTGTGTGTTAGTCACAGGACGATGTGGCCGGCACCTGAACACAGAACCCGAATGGGATCACGAACGGGAACTCGTGAAGCAGAACGCTGATTGTGTATCGATTACCTGAACTGGAATAGAAAGCGCCACACGTGTAATGCACATTGATTTATGTATTTCCCTGTAATATAAGATAATACAGGTACTGGTACTGTATGTGATATGAGCTCAGGCATGTTGGAACGCTAAATCAGATGGCAGGAAGTCAAACTTTTCAATCAGGAGTTCCACTTTTCTTAGACATGCTTCTAAATATCGAATTTCAGTGCGATCCTTCTGTCCAGTTACTCTCAACCATTATATCCTCAAAGACATACGTAACAATTCCACGTTAAAATGGCTAAAAACAACTAGACCTTTGTTAGAAATGTTGTGTACTGATGAGCGATCGTTCCATATAAACAAGTCTGCGCAACACCTTTATTTTGAAAACGTCCCTAGTCCATCCATGTGCAACATCTTCCTAAACATTCAGACAGTGTTGATGGCGGGCAGGCAGAGGCAAGCAGCCAAAAAACAAAAAAGAAAAGAAAAAAAAAACAAGCAAGGCGAAGATATGATCTCCTCTCTCAGGAATAAATCAGCAGTGTGAAAATATTTTGGATTTTGGAGAAAAGACGGGTCAACGGACGAACAGAATATCTCACTCAGCAGATCTCTGGTGTTGCTCTCGCCACAGCAATATCAGCTGCTCGGCTTCAGCTGAGGAAAACATGCACGCAGCCTGATATTCAACTGCTCTGTCAAGAGAGTCACTGAAGAAAAATACAATTTGTTGAGAAGCCATTTTAAGCCAACAATGAAAATAACAATTGTTTTGTCTCCTAGTCGAGTTTTATAGCCATACACTTTACTGCACTTACAATTATGTATGTTTTTTTTAGGTCCAAAAGCAAAACATGTGTGGCGACAGCTTCTTTTCTGTAATGATATCATGTCTCATATCGATCACAACCCCTGGACTGAATCCAATATCATGTTGTTTCGTGACAAAACTGGGGATTTACACGCGTAGTACTTACATTATTCAAAATGTCTCAAACAGCGTCCAAACACCAGAGAAACCTGTGACTTTACCTGAGACGATGGCTGCGTTTTATGTGGTCGCCTGTCGCTGTAACTTCAGGGGAAACATCAGATGATACGTCAGAGTGAGGAAGCAAATCGATAAACAAGACTTGATGTTACGTTAATGTTAAATTCTGCGTTAGATAGATTTTAATCTGCATCTACAACTCCCATGATCCCACGCTACTTCACGATGTAAACTAATACTTTTCATTTGTTTCGATTGAGAGACCTTCAGCGGCAGAAATGACAAACTGTGCCTTTAAGTCTGTCTGCAGTCGACAGTGTGATGAGCAAACACTCCCCTCTCTGCTGCGTCCAGGCGTCGCTCCGGGCCGCCGTTGATAGGACTCACCTCCACCACCTCCCGTGTTCATCACGAGCCACAGCAGACTCGCGCCCCCGGCACTATTCAGCATGCTCGTCAGGAAGTCCTGCTCCAGATGAAGATCAGCACTCTAAGACGTGATTTGGGTCATCGCCCGGTCGGTCAGCCAACAGAATGTCAATAATGGAAGATTCTGCACACATGTGTCGTATTTTATTACCGTTCACCGCAAACATGTTTTTTGAATGATTATTCCAACGACTTCAGGAGGATTTAAAAGGAAAACGTTGTTGTTGAAGCTTTGTCTTCTTTCTGTACTATGGCTGTTGTCTCTCTTGGTTGAAACATTTTACTCACCAGTTTAATTACTGAGATCTGGCAGGCGACCTCCCCGACACTAATGATGTCTTATTGTTCTTTCTCGAGAAATGAATCTGCTTCTTAGTTTTGTTTTATCGCACAACACGTAGCAGGAAACATGCAAAGTCTTACATGTTTTTGTTCTCAACTTGATTGATCACCAGAATTAAATGTTTGCATTGAAGGAGTCTGCAAACCACTGATACGTTAAAATTGTACGTTAAATTTAACTTCACACGTAGCGGATATGTTGACGTAAAAGTTCCGACATCTTGTAAAAAAACAATCTGGTTGTCGGTTGATCTGGAAGCCATATACATGTAATCTGAACTGCATAACCTCAGAAATGTTTACATAATAACTAAAGTATTAAATGTTTTTAACTAATACAAATCACAATTACTTCCCCAGTCGATTAACTACATTTAGACTATTTTTTTATTTTTCTATTATATCTTTAAAGGTCCCATATTATGAAAAACTGACTTTTTCTGGGATTTGGGGTGTTATTGTGGGTCTATGGTGCTGCCACACGCCGAGAAACTTTGAAAAAAGTCTATCCATGCTTTTTTGAGTGAGATACAGGTTTCTAAAGGGGTCTTGCCTGCAGTTTCCAGATACACGAGTCAAATTTGCTGCGGCTGTCGACGTCGACGGCCGCACATTTGCATATGGCTACCCCACTGCCCCTCCCTTCACCGCACGGTGTCTCCACCCACCAGGTACAGCTCCGGTCTCGGAGATCCGCCATTATTCTACTGAAATCACCATGGCCAAACTCAAGGAAAAGTGCTCTGTTGTTGGCTGCAAGGACCAGCACAACACACTCCATCGTCTCACACTGTGAGACTCACAGCTGCAGAGGACAAAAGAGCGGCATGGATTGAATTTATTTTTATGATTTATTTTTGAAGTTGGCAAAAAACTGTTGGTGTGTGCGAGCCACTTTGACACTGACTGTTTCACCAACTTGGGCCAGTACAACGCAGGAGTCGTCAGCAGACTTTTACTCAAAGGAATACATGCAGACCAAGGACATGTAAGTATACAAATAATGTGCTGTGTGTTTCTGTAGATTAGGCTGAACCCCTGCCTGATGTACTGTGTGTTTTGCCATTGAGAACAAGCTAAGGTTAGCGGCTAACCGCTAACGTTAGCTTCCCTGACCACACAAGTTAACGCTAGTGCTAAAGCAGAATCATTGTGTGTAGTACGTTTCTGATCCTGCACACTATGTAATGCGTGTCCCAGGGAAATGTCTGCATGTACAAGTATTTAGCTGTGTTTATTTAGCAATTTTACACGAACTAACCAAGCAGTGTCACATAGTACCAGCTAACGCTAACCGTGAGCTTTCAAGCTAATGCTAACCGCGAGCCCCTAGTTCGCATCAACACGGTCTCCACATGCAAACCCAGACACACGGTCGGTCAAGCAGTACATACACACACCCTCCGCCGGGTCTAAGCTTTCAGGATTTTGTGAAATAATGCATTTGAAAATGTTTTCTAAGCTGGAATATGTTGGCATAGGCCGGGGCAATACGAGTGTACTGTTGACTGCTACATAGAGCTTAGATTCTCTGCCCGGGCCGGGTCGGGCTGGGCCCTTGACCAAGCATTTGTGCTTTTTTGTTTTAAATAACTCAGCATAATGAGTATATTTCCAGCTAGGAAACACGCATCTCTCTCCTCCCTCCATTTTTGTGTTGCTGCGTGGTGTACACGTGAGTTATCCTCATGGCTAAAACGTGACTTGAGACGTACGTGACAAGAAGAAAGCAAAAATATATATTTTTACGAATGAAAATGACAATAATTGTAACGCACAGTGACTTGAATAAATAACTTTAATGTGATTACTGGTTTGGAAATATTAACGCTAGATTACTCGTTACTGAAATAAAGTGGTCGGATTAGAGTAATGTAAGGCGTTGCAGTCTTTAGTGCTTGAATTATACTGTAACAGTGCTGTCATGTGTTACTCCTATCCATATCTGGGAATGCTGTGCAGGTAAATTAAACTGTGATTACTTGTTGAGAACATTTGCCCATTTCTTGCAATTGTTTTCATGTTTGTCTTTTTACTGTTCAAGACTCTGACTGGCTGCACTGCATCACAATAAGAATGCTGATAGAGGGCAAGCCACCACATCATCAGGGGATCCTCTTTTCAAACTGAGCTTTCCAAAGTCCTGGAAGGGAGAGTGCAGAGCCAAACCCGTGAAGACAGACACGACATTCTGTAAGTTTTACAATCTTTTATTTGAACCTCTCAAATTAAAATAAACATGGACACACAGACATCACACAAAAGGTTGAAAACAAACACTTAAAATCTGAATTCTTTTAAGATGGTTTTCAAAATAAATAATGAGAATGTATAAATGAGAAGTAATTAGGAGAAATAAGAGACACTTTACAACACTGCAGCACAAGGTGTTTTGGTTCTACTGCAGTTTTCCTGTAAACATGCATTTGTTTATTGCACTGCAGACTGCGGTGATGCACTGTTGGACCTGATCTTCCAGAAGGTTTTCCAGGACCCTGCCCCATATGTGAACGAGGTGCTGAAACTCATAATCCCTGAAGACCTCTCGGACCACACAGATGGGCAGCACAACTCTCACTCTCCGCCCCAGAGAGCACCAGCACCACCTTACAAAGCTTATGTAGGCTATATTGGCTAAACACAATTCAATATAAAGTCAGCACTGAATGTTTACACCCATGGCAACGAGATACTTTCTTTGTTATCATTTTCATATTGATATTGAAGTTGATATATAAAGTCAAACTGTTTCACTTCAGATATGTATTTTCTTATTTCATTCATGTCAACACATGTTTACAAATGTTTCTTACAATTAAAACATCTTTCCTAACTGTTCTGTGTTTTCATTGTTTGATATGTAATTTTCATGGTAATAAGTAAAAGATAATAAACTATAAACAATGTAAGATAGAAGAAGCAGTTATGTACTTTTAATCATAACACTTTTACGATAAATGAATAGTATTTATGTGACTAAAAGCTTACTGCACTATTCCCCTCAGACGTAAATGTTCAGTGCATTCTGCAGTGCAGATACATTCAGGCAGACAGGTTCCAGGCCAGGGTGGTCCACCATGCATGATGGTGGCTCAGGAAACTGCTGTAGTCTTCGTATAACCTAGAAATAATGAAAGGTAAGTGAGTGACAATAGATTAGAGAAAAGAGAGAGAGCAGAATGACAACGTTGTTTGCCCAGTGTTCACACTTCATTGTGGTATTTCCATACAGCAGATATTCTCAGGTTCTGTAGGCATTTGTTTACAATAGCCACAGGAACACCTGTTTTTATGCCTTTTTTTTATTATTCATGGGAAACTATGATCACTAATCATGTCACATTGTTTCTTTGATAATATATATAAAGTTTAGAAACCGTTTTAAATGGTTAAAAAACAATTCTGCTGGTAGAAAGGTGATTGGAAGCAACTGTGGCTTACTGAAAACTACAGTTGAAAATTGCTGGCAGTAGCTAATTACAGGTCGTCACTGCAAATAAGAGCAGGTTCTCAATCAACTTACCTGGCTACATAAAGGTAAATAATAATATGATAACATAATAATAACATAAAAGTAATGTCGAGGTAACAAACTTAACTACTAACCACTGAGAAACACCAATGTTCATTCTTGGCTGCTTACTTTCTTTTGGAGCCTCTTGTTCTGGGTCGGACCGCAGTCTGTTGTCCGGCAGCCATTATTCCCAGAAACTCCGCCGTTGCCATGGTCACATGATGCCATCCTCACGTCTTCCGCAGGCAGGAGGAGGTGGGCGGTACCGTGGGCGGCGCGCAGTAGCTCATTAGCATTTAAAGGGAAAGGCACTGAAACAGGCCACCTGGAGCAGGGCTGTGAAACTGGTGTTTCAAGAACCCTGCTGTGCTCAATCCTTCAGCTTTTTTCGACCAAAGCATGTTACTAACATTCCATTTAGACATCAAGGAACCATGTCAAGAAGCAGAAATTACCATAATATGGGACCTTTAAATGTGCAAATGAGGCATTCTTTTGTTAAAAATGCAGTAAAAACCTCCAGAACAGAAATCTGAACGCCGGATAAAACCAGGTTTAAAATTCTTGTTTCATTTTGTTGACGTTGATTAGAGTCAAACGTTTTTTACAGAGGTAGTTTGTTTTTTATCACCCCATCAATCAGAAAATACTGTCAGCCATGAAAAGGGTTATAAATCAGAATGATATATTAACAAATCGCTCTGTAAAACGTTCAGGACATCGACTCGGTGTATGCAAGTGCTACTGAAGTGAAGATTTGTGGCACAGAGTCTGAGAAAATGACCTTTTAAAGATATAATTACACTGGAACAAACAGATTTATGTCTATTTTGGACATTTTCTTTCTACTAGTCTGAAAGAAGACTTCTCAAGGAAGCCAGTAGCCCGGAAATGGTGTTTTCACCTGTATCGCCTGTGGGATATCTTCTATATCTTGAGTCTTTGAAAGTACTTTAAACAAGATGAATGTGCATTTTACTCTTTGTACTGTCTGCGAAGGGAACATGGGACTGTTTCCAGCTTGAGGAGTGCAATGCACTGAGGGAATCGTACAGTAGGTACACTAGCAGAAGCCATATGCTCAGTTTCTTCAGCACCCTCAGTGTGTTGACTCCAGGGGGATCACATCATTAATTCTCGATGGGGCCTAATCACTGAGGAGGATCTTTTTATGTGTTGGAACTAATGTAAAAAAAAACAAAAAAAAAAAACAGTCACTCTCACATTATTCCTGTCTCACTTCCTGTTTGTAATTTATGTCACATATCTGAACTCTGCAGTTTGAATATGAATGTTAAACATGTTCCTGAAAACTAGAGCAGTGAACTGTGAGGCTGAAGTGAGTAACATCATCTCTGCTTTTAGCGCTGGTAGCTGGACTGAGTGAATATTGACTACGCCTGGAATAGTAGCTTACAAAGCACAAAGTCTGGGCTATTCAAATATTGCTCCCTTTGCAAATGCAGACTCATGAGCTCCTCTGAATCCTCCTCCCCATTAATTTAATTTCCCTCCTTCTTTCCTCTCCTCGCGTCCTCGCCGCTGCGACCCGCTCTCGTCTGTGGAGTGTTCGTTCTCGGTGTTCCTTCCCTCAGGATCTCCCCGCCATATGCCGCTTTATCCTCGCTACCTTTTCAGCATCCCGCGTCTCTGCAACAGAATTAATATTTCACAGGCGGCTCCTCGGCCATTTTTCTTGCTGACGAATTGTGGAGGAGGAAAGAAAGTTTCCGACCAGCCCACAGAACAATAAATATTAAAGTGTTTCCCTTGGAAGTTCTCCAATCCGGTGCTCCTTATGTACACTGTCAAACATGTGCTCTCGTGCCATTTCTCTCTCTCTCTCTCCCCCGTCTCACCCTCGCTCCTTATCTATCCATCTATCCCTCCCGTCTCATCTGCTGCGCCATCTGTGCAGCTGTAATAAGCAGGACTCCTCATGTGCTCCCTTTCACTCCCTTGCTTTCTCTCTTCCCCTCCTGATTCTGGCTCAGCCCCTCTCACCAGGCCCGGCCTCCCCCTGCGAGGCTGTTTGACTGACTTGAATGCATCCCACGATGGAGCGAGCGTGCAGCCACACTCTCTGTGTGCAACAAAAAAAATAAATAAAAATGGCTCAGGCGCCTCTTGTCACACATTAGGTCCTGCCATTACTCAGCGAAGCCCGGCCAGTTAACAAACAGCGCTTTCATCTCACTGCTCAACACGCGCCGCAAGCATAAATGTGATAACCTTACACGTGGCATGTACAAGATCGCTCTCAATTACTCCATCAAAACAAACCATCTCCCTCTCGCACTGAAGAGCGCGCAGCCCCACGTCTGACAATTCAAGTCCTCCGCAGCAGCACACGCTATTGATCCGAGCCTGTCATCACAGTAACATCCCACTCAGCTGGATAATGGAAAAAAAATCCGTGTGAAATATTGTGTGTGATTCTTTCGGCTTCGGGTTCAAACACGACAACAAAAAAAACACCTTTGAAGACAAACTACGTGTGTGATTAGTTGTTATTTTTGTTCTTTAAACATGTAAAGTGTCTGTTAAAAGCAGGCGAGGACACCGTGCCACACTGCAATTGGTGATATGCTTCTGTGGTGTCTGTATTGATTGTGTGCCCACCAGAACGAGATGGCATGAGTGGGGAGGGGAAAAAAAAAACAAGGCGTAGCATCCAACACAACACAGAGCTCTACCGCCTCACAGTGGCACATTTGGGAAACACTGCTGCATGTTTTGGATGAGAGGAGGAACGTCGAGCTCTCCGACTGTGTGTTCATCATGCTGAGATGTCTGGAGAAAGTCAACAACAACACAAGTCTGACTGGAGGAAGCTGCAGAGACACAAACATGGGAGGTGTGAGGGACGTGTTTGGATTTCCGTACACATATTCAAATTTGAAATACAATGGGATTTAAAGATAGTGTGTTCATGTTGAGGCTGAGTTTTCTACCTATTTCCTGCAGAGGTTTTGTGTGTTTCCCGATGAGCTCTCTTTATCTGCGTCTGTCTCTATGCTTTTTTTTCATCGATTGGTAGGAAGTGATGCCCGGTGAAAGAACTGACATGTCATATTCATATTCAGAACAAACATGGAGCAGCATACGACCAGAGTAACCGCTAACTGGTTAGCTGTGCACAGGAGCTTTGAAGCGGGTCAGGCCTGGGCTAGCTGGTTAGCATGCTAACTTCAGTGTCAGTTTTATCTGATCAAACCACACACACACACACACACATACACCCTTTCTTCAAACTATCAATAACTGAGGGTGCTCTTCAGAACTGTAATTGCTGCATAGCGATGAATCATTAAAGTTTTCAGGGTCTTGATGTCTTTAAGTCTTTCTGTTTGAGCTGCATAATGAAGAGAGCAAAGTGAGCGCGTTACAGCCTCAATATAAAACACATTAACTTTTAGAAGTTAAAACAGAGACACCAGGTGAGTGGGTTTATCCATTCAGATAAAACATAAAGCAGGCGGTCGCACTTGAAAATATCAGAGAGAAATATGTAGGAGCCAACAAGGACCCTCACAAAGGAATGGAAAACTTGAGAACTGCATCAGCAAGGTGAACTGCGTTTGATGCAGTTTTCCCTTTTTTTTTTTTTTTTTCCTGCCCGTCTGGTTCAAGGGTGCAGATCAGCTGAGACAATATTAAATTCTCTCCTCTCCCTGATGGCTCTTCCTTCCATTAGATTGGATTTTAAAATCTCCTCCTAAGCAGCAGAAATTCTATAGGAACGATTCCTCAAGAGTTATTGATTATAAAAAGCCTGATATCTCCGGACAGTGCAGAATCAATATTACTAAGCTATCTCATATCTATCCGTATAATGCCTCCAGTTAGCCGAGCCTTCCAGTTTGGAGGTCAAGGAGTTGGCCCAATCTCCGAACAATTTAGCTGCTAAGCCGGAGACAAACCAATTTTTTTTTGGGGGGGGGGGCTGCGGCCATAATTAAGGAAATATATTACACAGGAAAACGAGCGTGGTGCCTCGATGAGTTATCGAATGGGAGTTTATTGAATGGGAGTGGGTGGCAGCTGAGGAACCATCGCTGGCTCTCTGATCCACCATCAGACGACAGACGGCCAGGCCTCCTGCACATCCCCAGTGAGGGTCTTCACAGACTTTGGGGATGTGGGTGGGGATTAACCTGGCAGCGCCGAGCTGGGTTCCTGCGGCGCCGAGCGGGTCTCAGCGGCACCGCGAGGACTCAGTGGATAATGAGCCGTCTTTGTGATGTGTGCTACAGGGGCCAGTGAAGGCTGAGCCAGGCTACAGTAATGAAGCTCAGGCCTCCGTCTGAAGCCACACAGACACTCGGATATGAATCCACCTCTATTGTCCATCACGCAGACTTTTTTTTTTACCTTCTCAGCAGTTTGAAAAGATTTCACTAATCATCCTAAATCTTATTCTTATTATGGAAATCAGGGACTGAGTTGGTCAAAGTACTATTTCTTTCTTGCATATCTACGGACACAGGTCTGTGCAGTCAGGACAACTTGTGGAGATTTATGTCGATTTTAATAGTCACATGAATAAATGAAGTACTGAATAAGACACGAGTCCTCTGTCTGTAACTACATTCATTTAAATGTAAAACACACACAGATTTACTGTACAGCATCTCAAACACACATGCAGTGACTGAACACACACACAGATCAAAAAACTCAGATCATGCTGTAACTTTAGGCCGTGCTGATCAAATATGGATCAAGATTTTGTTACCGCATAGCTGAAAACTTTTTTAAGAACACATTTTATTGTCTTGTTGAAAACAGACTCGGGGAGGAGGCGTTATCGTGGAGCCCGCTGCTTTTCTTGCCAAAACCAAGAAAACAAGCAGAAACCAATTTTACTGTACTTGTAGTAATTTTGTTAGTTTCAAAACAAAGCTCCAGTTCTGGCCTCAGATGTTCTAGAAATATATATTAGTGTACTGTTTAGCTGTTACATGAGAAAATGTCATAGTAGGCTGCCATGTTGAAAACAGATGTGTTATAATGGATCCCACAGCTCTTCCAGCAGGTAGCTTCCCTACTCTTCCTCTAGTGTTACTGTGAGTGGTAGGAAATATCAGGGTAAGCCAATCAGAAGCAGAGTAGGGCGGGCTGGGTCTAACACCTGGGTCACATCACTTGGATGAGCGATGCAGAACCTCTCGCTCTTTCCTTCGACACACGTGTTAACAGGTTGAAGGAGCCACGCGGCCCGTTTGAGCAGCGCCGCGACATCAAGACGTTCACGGCGTCGCCTGTTTTTTCAATGTCACACACTTGGTTCTCATTAAAAATAGATCCCGTGATCTGAGGTTTGTCATTTTCGAAAGCATCGCGGCATCTAAATACAGTTTCAGCGTCTATATGTGTAGAATATGTCCCAGACATGAAAGATACGCGAGATGGGAAATGTTAAACTACGGCACCAGGGGCTTAAAAATGATTGTATTTGGGGAAGAATTAGCATACGCTGCTGTCAGGAATTAATTAAATTAAGAGAGCATAGACCAAAACCAAGTACTGATGTAAACGCCACACATCAGTCAGATTATAGTACATTTTGTCATTATTGTTCGTATTTATTGAAAATCGTACTGAGGACAAAATTAGCGCACAAGTAAGGTCATTATCGCACATCTGGCAGCGCTGGGTGGAGGGCAGGATCTTTCTGGTGAGCTCCCTTCTCTCAAAAATCACGTTGTCATCATTATTGATCATAATCAAAAGATAGAAAGGCTGCAGATAGTCGTTGGCTGCTGTATTAATGTTCAATATCTCAAACATTTAATCCTTAAAACAAGCTGTATGTTCTTGTCTTCAAACTGTCCAGACAATCCAACGTAAAAAAAAAAAAACAACGCATCTTGAGATTCTGGACAAAATATGTGAAGCACTCTCAAAAATACAAATTTGCATGTGTGCGTGCTGGTTTGTATGCAGCGGCAGTGACTGGTGAGGACGAGACACCCTGACCTTTACTCCGACAACAACAACATGTAATGCACTTGTCACTGCTGCTTTACAATTCATGGACCGCCCATGGAACGCGCCGCTCAGAATAAAGTCCTCAGATTTGTGTAATTAAGAGACACACACACACACACACTCACGCAAACACATTATGTTTTCACCTCGTCGCCACTTAACTGCCGGACAACTTGTCCCACACTTTGCGGCTCAATCTCATTAACTGAACACGGCACAGTTCTGCTAAAATGGCATGGTAATGTGTGAGTTATCAGAAGGAGCAGGTTCTACTTGAGTTGCTGCCGTCAGCGAGGACTGAAAACATAATGACTGCCGCCTGCTGCTTAAACCTCTCTAAACACAACATAAAGCAGGCGGCTGCTACTGTATACGGGTGTCACAGTTATGCGTGGGCGCCGGCGGTATGACTTGTAGATGGAGGCTCACAATAGCACGATACCACAGTGTGATCTTTGGGTTTGCACGGACCGCTGCACCTATTGGCCTTTCGCCCATTTAAGTTGCACAGTCAATCTGTTGTGTGCACTCATGCTATGGAGAGAGATGCAGTGAAATCCCTGCCAGGGCGCCGTATCTTCACAGCCAAGAGGGATGCAATTTCGTCTTTAAGAAGCGAATTTCTCATTCCTTTTTTTTTTGACAACTATTTGAATATCTATATGGACTTCATTTCATGCTTGACCTGCATTTCACCAAAGATGTAAGCAGAAATGGCAAAGAGAGCACGAGCTGCGAGGAACAATCAGAAATGGCTGAAGAAAAATGTTTCCTCGCCTTTTGTTTCCGTTTAAATCGATGCGAGTTACAATGGTTTTTAAGCCCTTTGACTCTTTGTACTCTGAGTTCAAACCGAGGTAAAATTATATAAGTCATCTAAAACCAATAACCAAGAATGTCAGAGTAGACCCTTTTATCGTCAAGAGAGTTTAACTGTATAACTACAGAGGCCCTGAGCTGCTTAACACAACATTTCACAACACAGGAAAAAAGCAGATACTGTCCATATTTGTAATTCATAAAGCTTTTACTTATAAATCTCTGTATTTTTCTGTAGATCAGAGTTTTAAACTCTGTCTAGTTTCTTTTTTATGCTGGAGCATCAGAAGAAATACGTTTAGGTCAACCACAAAAGAAGCCGGGCGACAGAGAGCTGTGAGCACGTCGACAGTGTTTGTATAATAACTCTTAGAGCCAGAAGGAGGAAACAAAAAGGTCCACACTGCTGTTTTAAAGTTATAGACCATAAAAATGTTCATTAAATCAGACCCCATGTTTATACTATCGGTAATATCATAAATGGCCTGCAATAGCCACCTCTCTATAAACTTGTTTTCATTGTTAGTCTGCCATTTCGGTGCCCGATTCAAGTTATTTTCACGTGCGCAAGTTATTCAAAAGGAAAACAATGCATTCATAAAGTCCAGTGTAACTTTATCTAGTTGACATCATCCTCACAGCTGACTGTGTACTCTTTACATCATGCCAGAGCCATTTAAAAGGGCAACATTTTCAACCCAGACTCATTTTTCCATGTTTTTGTGGGACTGCAGGGGACAACAACAGTTTTTAACTGGTCCGGCACTGAAGGAGACTCCTGCAGCGGCAGCCGCAAAACAGGCTGTAATGTCCCCGTAAATCCCTGCTGGCAACTGTTCACCGTTAAAGTATGTACACTTAAAGTACTTTCCACTGTTTCTGACAACATCGTGTACAGGATCCCTGCAGAGACGGACCCTTTTGTTCAGGAATAAAATCCTTTTTTGTTTAAAACCAGAAACAACTGCGTGCCAAAGCCACCAGACTCCATTTGTCATTTTAAAACACACAAACCTCAGAAAAAACCCTCTCTTTTCCACTTTTCTTTCAATCAGTGGGATTGACTTCACTCAAAACTGGACCAATTTTCTAAATTGCTGTCAATATTGGTTACTTAAGACACAAAAACATGGGAAAATAACAGGTACTCTATCCTTTACGTTGCTACAAATATTATCTGCTGCTGCTCTGCCACATTAAAATCTATCATCTGGGAGAAAACAAGGGGGCTACAGCTGTACTATGGCGTGTTATCTATAATGTTGAATGTTTTAATTAGGTGAAATCATGGCGAGTAATGAATTTAAATGTCTGAAGAAGGTCTATGACCCAATCATTACACTGTAAATAAACTGAATGAGTGCAGGAAGTCATCACTTTATTTAACATATGATATGAACCAGCGTCGTCACCCAACATCCTTCGGCTGACATGTACAGATTAAATAAATGCCTTCACTTCACATTTTATATCTCACATGAGCTCGTTTTGTTTACATTCCGGCTTGCGTGCAAACAGACGGCCTCAGAGGGAGTTAAGCTACAGTTCAGCAGCAAACCTCATAATTGAATTAGGTGAATAACCGTCTGTGATGTCAGCTCAATATCTGGGACAAGTTAATGTTTGTGATCCGAGCAGCACACAGCCTGCATTGCTGGAGTGAGTCCAGAGGAGACTATATGAATATGATCTGCATCTTGTGATATCACCAGAGACCGTCCACCTCCGAGGATAAACACTGAAATATTCATAGAGGGAATTTTTTTTGGCTATGATAAATCACATCCTGTTATTCAAAGTGATCCTGATCGTGTAGCGATTTAGAAAAATATCAGATCTGGCTAAAATATGCGCGATTTATTCTCATTTTTAATGTCGGTGTGTCTTCGTCGGCCTGTCTGTCAGTCAGCGGGTCCCAGAGCGAGTTAGTGCCGAGGAAACCAGGAATAATAAAACCCAACCTCCAGTCAGGCTCCTTTGTCACCTCTGATTCACTGGAGCATGAGAGTGGCAGAGATGACCAGAGGCAGGAGGAGGCCAGTAGACAGATGTCCGCTTCCTGAGGTGAGAGTCGCCCCATACTGGTCCAGGAGCTGCAGGGCCACACCATTGGTCCAACCGAAACCAAGCTACAGGGCAACACGGTGCAAAACAGCAGAGCGTGAGGGATGTTTTTTATTTTTATTAAGCATTCGGAAAAGCAGCCAAAACATGGTGAAAAATATGACAAAGAAAAACATGAAACAATTAATTTATGCAGATGAAAAGTAGATGACAACAAAACCCAACAAGGTAGAAAATTGCACAAAAAAGAAGATAGATAACAAAGACGTGAGGAGCAGTGTGAGGATACTGCATGTGTGTGTGTGTGAGTATGCAAATGTGATAAAGCTAAGAAGCAGAAGTGAGGCAGGAAGCAGCGACGGGGCCCAGCATGAAATCAGAAAGACGCGTGTGACTATAAGCATATTAGTTTTACCACCAACACATGAAAGGAAATACCTGAACTTCGTATTCTCCTCCACCGCCAGGTTTGCCATCTCCGTTCACATCGTACTGTCAGGGAGGAGGGAAAGTACACGTTCTGAGCCAGCTGCGTTATCACAGAGCAACACCAGGCAGGAAATGCTGAGACTTTAGAAGATTCACCTTTTCAAACATGGCTTCATACTTCTCGTACGCCAACCAGTTGGTCCTGATCCAACGCTGGGCCAAGTCGCGCGCTAGCTGTCGAGCGTCCTTTGAAGGCAGCTTGGATAAACCTGGAGTTACGAGAAGATTTCAATCATTACACAAACCAACAAAACGCATTTTTTAACATTAGGCTGCTCATAAATATGAATAATCTGCGGTAGGTTTCATGTTTTAATTGTGTAGGCTCTGTGCTCCGGCAGAGCCACATGTTCTGGAGGAATAAACACCCAGAGTCGCATTGGATCCTGTTCCGATCTGGAGCCGTTTCCAAAGGGAGGAGATTACTCTGTGACTTTTCTGATTACAAAGTAAATTTATCCACATTCCAGATTATCAGTGTGGCTGCAGCAGTGATCTGTGAAGGTGACCTCCATTGTTGAGTGTTTATGTTCTGTAATGTTGACAGAAACTGGAAGGGAAAGGTGCTTTACATTACAGAGAGGAGAGAGGAGGAAAAAGAAAAGGAAGAACGGGCGAGGGGTCTGGTGAGTGCAGCAAAGTGAGAGGTCGACAGGCCAGTTATCATCATGGATTTTCAGGCTGTTGTTACAATCTTGTCTTGGCAACTACCACAAAACAGTGACTGGAAATCAAGATGGATCTGGAAGAGGAAGCTGCCATTCTTCCCTGAAGACAAAGCCCATCCCCACGTCACCGCAGCCTGCTCGGAGACGGTCCGGCGCACTTTAACTTGGGTCATTTAAACTGGTAATGGAGACCTAAATCAACAAGGCATGATTTGACTCTGCAAATGGAAAACATCCTCATGGTTCTCTAGTCTGAGGAAAATTCAGCAGGACAGTGATCTTAATCATACAGACTCAGCAATGAAGGAGTTTTTAGGGCAGGAAATCAGTCGCTCTCTGATCACGCGTCACTCTTTCCAAAGACCTGACTAAAAGGCAAAAATCCTTCGAAATAAGCAGGAAGTGCAGCTGGCGTCGGTACGACTCTGGCAGATCATCACCGGGGCAGATGCCAAGTGTCTGCTGAAGTCTGTGGGTGGTTAGTTTGAAGTCGAATACTAATTATCATGTATTTATGTAACTATACCAATTACTTTCTGACCCCTTAACCTTTAAATGTATCCTGGGGAGTTTTTCAGGTTGCACTGTGTTGACGGATGATGTGATACATCTTCGTGTCAGTGGTTTCACACTCTGCCACTGATAGACAGAACACAGACGTTGCTGACAGGAGAGGAATGCAGCGATGTGCCAGTAAAGGCAGAGAAGACAAAGACAATAGCAGTTTAACACTTTTATCTCTGCAACTGTTAACGGAGGAAGAGAAATACATTCACTGTTTTGTTAGTCCTCGAGGATACACAGGGATTTTTTTTCCTTTAGGTGAGAACTTTTGATTGTTTTCAAGGAAACTCCACAGGGCACCTCTAACAGTGCGGACGTAAACAGCCTCAAATTAAACCTGAAGGTCATTTTTAAACCTGCTTTGTTTTGTTTGAAATCCATGCGGTGAGTTCTCCAGCAAACAAACAAAAGAAAGAAAGCACTGGCTTACTAATCCTGTGCTTTTAAAAGACATGGTCATGCAAAGACAACAGAGCACCACGCTGAACGATTAGGAATGATCAGTGAAGGGTTCAGGAAACTCTCATGATGGCAGATCAATGTATCGCCACCTACCACTGATGAGCATGTGTTGCAGAGGAGGCCACGCGTTGGGATAATCCCACTGCTGCCCGGAGTCGCTCAGCGACGTCGGGACTCCGTTGGGGAACTGCAGGGCACCACTCTTCTGTACAGACATGACGAGCAAGAGCAACCGTGTGAGCATGCATGTGTGAGACCGGTGTAGTGTGTGTCTGCCATCTGCTGGAGCACACGAGCACAGTTCATAAAGCACATGCAACATCCTCGCGGGCGGATTTCAGTCGGGGAGAATAAAATGAGTAGTTTGTCCTCTTTTAATAAATGTCAGGAAGCAATTCAGCAAATAATCAAAGTCCGGCTGAAATCACATTTATTCATCCTGCTTTGTAGTTAAAAAAAAAAACGTCAAAGGGGTTTTTTTTTTTATTTTTGTTTGTGTTGTGCTCATTTTTCAAGTCTGCTGAAAGGACCGCAAGCAAAAATCCTTCCTTTTTGGTTTGAAATGCTTTTCTCAAAGGTTTAGACGCAGCGCTGGAGCGCTGGAGAGCCGGAGAGCATCAAAACTAACTTGATCACTTTTACCAGATCTAACAGTTGTAGTTGGTCCCCAGTCGGCTGATTTAGCAAGATTTGTCTTTAAGCTTTTGAGATATTGTTTATACAATACCTGCTCTTGCTTTTTGATTATTTTTCCTACTTAAACATGGTCATAACAATGATGTAGAATTGAAAAACTATTGTCCTCGGGGTAGGACTCTCAAACCCCCACGCCAGATTTGTGCACAGGCTCTTTCACAGACCGAAGGGAAAACACTGTAAGTATCCTGCGGGCAGAACCAGAACACTGCTGGACTCTAAAGTGACACGACCGTCAGAGTGGAGCTGCGACGGAAGGACACGAGTCACACTGGGCAGCTGTGCAGGCACCGGCTAGAAAAATCCTCTGTGCTCATTCAGCCTTGTCTGGATGAATACAGGTTAAAGGGTTATTTCACACAAATGGCATCAACACAGTAAATACACACAGTGGTCACTTTAATAATAATGTGCTGCAATATTGCCCGAAATGGTCCATTTTTTCACACAGTCATCAATTCAGTTCTCTGTGTTAACCTTACAGACTGCATTATATTCTAGTATTTCTGTTGTTTGTTTTTTTTTACATATTCTGCTGCAACTTGAAGGGTCATTTAGATGTTTTGTATTTTTTTTTATTAGAACTACTATATATCTAAAAATGTCAACAGTGTGCTCTGTGGATTGAAAATTATGTTGTCTTTCACATTTATTTGTTAATTGAGACCACAAAGGAGCCAGAACGTCCACCAACCTTCAGATACTGCACTGCTTTCTCTCCCATCTCAGGCTGAGAATAGCACTGCGCCCAAACAGGTGCCAGGTTGGAGGGGTAAAAGTCAAAGTTTTTGGAGAACGTCACCAGGTTGTAGTCGAACCAAGCTCCCCTCTCAGCATCCCACAGCACAGACTCTATCGCCAGCAGTCTGCGGGCTACAGCCTGGTCATACCGTGCAGCTGAGTCACCATTACCTGTCAGGAAGCGGCACATCACGGTTACGTAATGCCAGTTAGGAGCTAAAAGCAGCGTGAAGACCAGAGTTGGTGCCAAGGTCAAAGGCTGCTTATGTACTCACCCAGAATCCTGTGAAATGAAGCGAGAGTCTTCTCGCTGAGGCACAGCAGAGCGTTGAGGTCAGCAGGCAGGATCTTGCTGGTGCGGATATCTCTCAGGGTGCCGTTGTTGTGGCCGTCACCACCTATATACCAGCGGGTTGTAAAGTCCCAGCCCGACTCTGCTCCTGCTTTCAGATCGTTCCACAGCTGCTCTTTACGGTCTGAGGGCAAGAAAAAAAAAAAACAGGACTCACAAGCAAAGCCACAACAAATGAGTATCTAAAATGTGGCTGTTAGTCATGTTTGTCTTGTTTGCTGGGGTAGAAACAAAGTAAAATATGCAGCCTCTGAAGAACTGAAGAGCTTCGGAGACTAAACATAAAAATGTCTCTTTCAAGAAGGAAGAAATTACCTAATGACCTCAACTATTTTTTTTTAATACATTCTAACATGACAATGGAGAAGTGAAATAAGTAAAATTGAACATTGTCCACAGCTTTCTCTTAAAAGTCAGATTGTTCAGCGGCGATGTGAAAGAATGAATGTGTTCAACATTAAATATTCATTACAACATGGTGCTGAGGTATTTTCAGAGCAAATGTGTTTTGCACAGATGATCCTTGAATCCAGGGGAATGTATTCCACTTTCTACTTAGGAGCAATTATAAACTACATTATGTTCCCATTTTTCTCTCTCGTTGCACGAAACAATGACAGCGGGGAAATATTCCGCATGCTCGACGCGAACAGACTCTTACTGTCAGGGAGTCCCTTTGCCAATTCCAGATCATCTGTGTAGGATTCAGGCCTGGAAAGACACGATTAGTTCACATGACAATACTCACATCACTTAAAGGGACAATTCACCCAAAAATCAAAAAGGCATATTCGTCCTCTTACCTGTAGAATTATTGCGATGTCAACAATGACATCAATGCTCAACTGAGCTGTGACGTTAGATAGTTTAATTACTACTCTTCCTTTTGCACAGTGATACAGAGAAAAAATAGTTCCTACTTGAAACTGCTTCATAACAAGGTCTGTGGATTATCTTGAGAAACCATATCATGATTTCTGGAAAGAGACATGATGTTGAGTTTTTCCAAATGATCATTATTATTATTTGAACTACATGTAAGAGGTAAAATAGTCATTTTTGTTTTCAGGGAGAGTCGCCCCTTGTTTAATTAATAATTTGTTTTGTTTTAATTCACTCGATTGTTTCAGACTTACCTGGGCAAGTCCACCTGCACGTCATACCGGTTCAGTACATGTCGGCGTCCGTTGATCATCATGGCCACAGAATGGTTCAGCATCCAAAATCGGTACTCCTGCTCCAGAGCCGGTAAAGCTGATCTACGACATGCAAAGTTTGTACAGACAGCAGGAAGAAATGTTTTAATTCAGTTTCACAGCCCTTAAAGGAACAGTTCACCCAAAAATAAAGTCTCCATCTTCTTCAGCTGTTGAGGAGAATGCTGCAATGTTTTGTTTTTTTTGTTGTAAAAGCTTCAGAAATGTTTTGTAAATTATAAAACTTCGCCCGACTTTCAATTGGCCTTTGAGTGGATAATGACTTTTCCTTTCACATCACATGCAAACGTCAGGGTGTCACATTCTAATTAAGCATGTGAGGAAAACACCAGAGGCTCAGAGGGACACAAGAACCGAGGTTTTGATATGTAATGTGTTTCTGCTCTAGAGGAGACGCGCAGCAGCTGAAGAATGATAATGTGTCTGGCAGGACATCAGCTCAGGCCTACATATCACCTGAGGAAATCTTTATCCTTGGTTGCTTGATAGTAGCTCTCCACCATTAGAGTGAGGAATGGAGGCTGACTGCGCCTTTCATAGTAAATCCGCCCACCATTTGGAACGAAGCCATATCTGTAGGAGCGATAGAAAAAATCTTTTATTCCACAAATCATGAAACCCCCCCACCACCCCAGGAGCTCCACATCCAAAGTGTTCCAGTTAGGTTTCTAAATGACTTATTCAAAATGAGCCGGCTGAACGACCTGCAGCAAGCTGGACTTTTTCTTTTTTAACTGCTGCCAGAGATGAAAAGGTGCTTTGAGGCTCACCTGTTGACAAGGTAGAGGAAGTTTTGAATCATCCCACGGGCCGTGTCTGTCATCTCTGACAGCAGGAGGCCGTTGATGACCCAGTAGGAGTCCCTGTTGGGCACAGAGTGGCTCGCGTCACTGTCTGCACATACAGCCTAGGTGGGCTCTCAGCAGAGACCCCTGGCTGAGTCTCGCTGTGATCTCTTCTCGCTTAAAACCTTGCTCACTCAGACAGCTGATGGACAGGCTTCATCACTCACTCACCAATAGTAGAGTTCCCTGAAGCGCCCTCCTGGCACAACAACAGGATGTGGGGTGTATATCAGCGAGTAGAGCTCAGGGTGATCTTTAACACTGGCACGGATCTGCAGGAGAAAATCAGCTTTCATTTCAAACCTTTGTAACCAGTATACATGTAAATAAAGATAGTTTTAATTGCAGATAGAGCTGAGTTATCTTTTTAATTAATCATTTGGGTCTTGAAAATATCCGAAAATTGTGAATGATGAAGGTAATTTCACCCTCAAGGTTGACATATTAACATTTCTTCTTTAGTCTAACCAACAAAACAAAACTCACACAGAAGCTGAAAACTGGGAATTTTTAGTATTAGTATAGTGTTGCAAACCCAAAACATCAGTACTTGAAGACCAGGGACTAAATAATCAAACATCTTTCTCCAGAAGTGCTTAATGCACCATTAAAAATATATACATATAAAATATAAATATAAAAAAAACATCAGACCACTGTTGCAGATCAAGTTCAGCCCCCCCCCATGGCAGTGCCCCCCCAGCAGGACCATGGACCTTGACAAGCCACAAAAACCGCTCAGAAATGGCCCAAGGAACTTGACAAAGAGCTCAAGGTGGCAACCTGGCCTCCACATTCCCCAGATCCCAATCCGTTTGAGCATCTATGGGATGTGCCAGAACAAGTCCGACCCACGGAGGCCCCACTGTAGAGGCATGAACACAGGACCTCTGGGGATGACCCTTGGGTTTCTTACTCTTCCAGGGCGTTGGTGGTAGATCCTTTGAGTCCTGTGGGTAGTGAGGTGGAGCCTTCATGGATTGGACTTCCCCATGAAAGCTTAATGGGATTGAGATCTGGGGAATTTGGGGGCTAGGTCGACCCTTTCTGCTCTTTGTTGCGTTCCTCGGGCCATTCCTAAGAAGTTTGCATGGTCCTGCTTGGAGGGGCGGCAGGCTTGCTGCTATCAGGGAGCACCACTGTCATGATGTGGTGAATATCCATATTCCACAACATCACATTATAACCAGATGATCAATGTTCATGATCAATCGTTATCATCACCTTTCTGCCGAGAGACTTCCACAGAAGATGTATCTTTTCAGCCCAGTTACGTAGTTCTTGGTCTGCTATTCCCTCAAGGAACTTTGGCCTGATAGAGAAAAATTCACCCTGGTCAACCAACCACAATAAAAAGAGTAATAATACACGCCCTCTAATGACTGGATCTCACTTGTCATGCCAGTCTGGTGGTGTCCATGACTCAAACTCTGTCCCTGGTGCCTCAAAGTACGTACTGAGGAACTCCTGCAGTTTGCCAGGCGGGACAATCGTGTTTGGATATTCGTGTGAAAGGTTATGAAAAGCAGACAAAACAACATCTGCAGGAAAAAAACAGAGGGAGCAAAAAAAAAAAAAAAAAACAGTGGAGCTATACATTGGACTCATGAATACAAATAAATGATTTACTGCCTTTTAACTTACCAGGAGTTTCCCTCAGCTTCATGTCAACAAAGTACTTGTCATCATCGAATAGTTTAGCTACCTGCACCTGATGCAAGATGGGCCCACTGCAGTAGATTTCACTGAAATTACATTTATAGTTGTGAATAATTAAACCGATATCATAAAAGACTGTTTGTGTATTAAAACAACATGTTACAGAGTCCCACAAGTAAGCAATAAAACCATAAAACTCACTAAAAATAAGCAGCTGAGGGCAAAGGTCTGTCGACAGTTTCATACACAGTATTAAGGAGAAAACAGTTGGTGATGGATTCAGTAAGGTTTTAAAAACAGCCCTTCCAGGGTGTTCAGCAGCAGAAAGCAGAATTTATCCTACTAACATTTTGTCAAAACAGTTCTAAGCTGCTTAAAACAGAACAAGATGTAGGAAATTCTATAAAACAGGACAGAAAATCATGAGTCATTCATCAAAAAGGAGGCATTAGTTTTCAAACTACACATTTACTTTTGGTAGTAAATTGAAATTAAAAAGGTTTAGAGATTTAGTTCCATCAGAGGTTCCCACACACACGTTTTGATTAAGCGGTCGGTTGCACAGCTAAAAATTAACAACTTTCACTTCCTCTTCTATACAAAACAAAGGTTTTGGGAAAAACCCTTTCAGGCATGTTTCTCACCTGTCACATGATGGCAGAAAAGCACCCTTTACACAGGCCAGAAGAGCCACTGATGAAAAGCAGAACACCACAAAGTTATGCATCCTGAGCTATGAACTGAAGTGACACCAGAGTACGAGTAAGGCTGTGGTCTGACAACTGCCTCCAGGTCAGAGTTTATATTAAGACATGACGTCTTCAACACAACAGCGGCAACATACTGACACCTAGCTTCCACAGAGAGCTGAGCAACAGGAGAAGAAAAGCTTCAGACACAAAAAATAAATTTCAGTGAGCTTTATTTCAACAAAACTTTCAAATTGTATCCAATAATATTGATGACATCCTTTTAAACTCAAGACCAGTGTAAAATTAGCTTCACTGAAAATTCTGCCAATTAAATAACGACCAATTTGTTCATCAAATAAAATTAAAAAATGAACTCAGGCTTTAAATTCTTCACTTAAATTTGGAGACTTTTTAAATAAATGTGAACTCCACATGAACATCTCATTTGAAAGAAAAATTCCAAATTTAAGGGCAACTTTTTCAAACCTTTTTTTTTTTTGTACCCGTTACCATCACTTTGGATCTTTAGATCATGTCATCCTGTTTCTTTAACGCCCGAAGGCTCCTCCCCGTGTTTTCTTTTTAACTGATGCATCTGTTTTAAAAGAAATCCATAACGGACTCCTCTCACATCCTCCTCAACAGACAAGCGATAGGACGGCCAAATCGTACACAAAAGCTGTGTTATAAATGTGTCAGCGCTATCAAGAGAGGATGAACATGTGCATCAGGGCAGCAACAGCACTAATTAAACCACCCCACAAATTTAAAAATACCTTAAAGAATGAGACAATTTTGTTCAACAAACTATCCAATTAGTGACCCGATCTGGGGCAAGATGCTCTTGTCTCAGTCTTTAAGGTTCTCAAAATGGCAGCCACTGGCAGTAAAGCAACATCCCATCAGAACGTAGCAACGCACTCGATCTTGTAGGATCGTTTGATTTATCCTTGAAAACGTTCGCTGTGGCGATTACTGCCAGCAGGCTGACAAGAAGCAGACAGCTGCCAAGTGTCTGTACGGTTAGATCCCTGTTCAATCAGCTAATGCTTTATTCAATTTGGATTTTTTAAACAAATATAACCCTCCCACCCACCCAAACAATGAGCCAAATTAGATGTGCAAGTATTTAGGGGACAACAATAGAGCCGAGTGAACAGGGATCTCAGTCCTAACCAATGAGAAATAAAATGGTTATCTCAAACTGATCAATATCATCACACTGTTTTCTTTTAAAAAGAGCTTAAATTAAATGTGCAATAACAATAATTCTCATTGATTAGAACAGTCAGAGAGCATCTTCCCATAACAAAGGGAACCTCATTTGCAAAAAGGTTTGAGCTGAACAAAAAAATGTTCAGAAACCTTCATGCAGAACGCGGTTTTCAAATCGCATAAAAATGCAAAAAAAAAAAAAAAAAAAAAAAAAAAAGCAACTGTAACCCAAACCCAAAATATCAAAACAACGGGCAGAGATAGAAGCCAAAAACTCA
This sequence comes from Diplodus puntazzo, assembly GCA_963678695.2. Lineage (NCBI taxonomy): Eukaryota > Metazoa > Chordata > Actinopteri > Spariformes > Sparidae > Diplodus > Diplodus puntazzo. The sequence continues at coordinate 5,183,399 of OZ023162.1, read as the reverse complement.
GCAGTCTGAGGTGCACCGTTTCTTCTTTTTTTTTTTTAAACAAGCAGTCATTTTGTAATCCTTCATGCCCATTCCTCCTCCAAGCCAATTTTTTTTAAATGAATATTCTGCACCACCATACACTTCTTTTTTCATTTGGGCATCATGAGTGTACAAAAAGCAGTGCAGTCAGTGTTATTGCATGAACCCATCTCTGTGTTTTAAGTGCAGCCCAACCTGCTCAGGTTGTTTTAAGTGAGGCATCTTTTATCAGCTGCTCTTAGTGAAGCCAGCCAACTTGCAATGCACAGAGAATGAATTCCTGCTACATTTTAGGTCAGATGGTTAGTTTTGATGCATTCGGCCGACATTCTTCAAAAAAAAGGGGGAAAATAAATCCACAGCTTTCTCCTCAACATTTGTGAACTAATGTAGCTGTGCTTAAAGAGCACGTGGATCAACGTAACAGCTAACCTCCCCCAGCAAAACAAATCCTCTGCCAATTCAGCTGCACTGCAGCGAGTAGTACTACTACATGATAGAATATTATTTTCTCTTCCGACGACAACACTCACTGTAACTGGAGATCTTTGAGTGTGTCTCAAGAGTCAATTTCACAAGTTAAGGCTGGTGACAACAAAGAATTCATGACTCCAATGCACAAGCTTAACAAAGCCATCTGTCTAGACTGAACACTTGTTAACACTGGTAGCACGAGAATACGGGCAACAATTTAAACAATATCGTTTTAAGTGCAGCTTTGAACAATTGCACTCTCCATCAAATTTGGAGGGGCTAAAATATTATCAGTGATGAACTCTGCCTCCAAAAACATCCCATGCACAAAGTCATTCAAATGTTTCAGATTCTAATAAATTCTGCAATTTCTAAAATTATAAATAAATTCACAGGCCAATATTGCAGATCAAACAAACTGGCAATTAATGAAACAATCTCCAGTGCTAACAAGAGAAGGGGAAAAAGCTTTTCAGTTTGTCAGCCAGCCTTTTGAACTTGTTTAAAACAATCTTAAAATGAAGGTATATACACAAGGTGTAAGGTGCGGCCCACATGTTGGCTGCACGTCTCGCAGAATTAAGTATGGCCATCCATAGGAAAGTGAAACACAGGACATAAAAGGAAAAGAAAAAAAAAAACATTCCCTACAATTAAACTCCACCGATACAGGAATCCTCATGACTCATGGTGTTGACAGGCTGCTTATTCATTTTTAGTGTTTTGATGCTGAAGACAGAGGAAAGGGTCTGGGTCTTTTAGAAGCACACGCTTCTTCACAAGCAACTGGACAGTCTGGCTGTCTCTTGGAAAAAATCCAGCATCTCTGTCCATGGATGTCCAAGTTTGTCCTCATTTGTCAGCCAGACAGAAGTGCAGCTAAGCCAGCAACAGGATCATTCAGACCAGCCTCCCCTCTTTAATGATCTCCATTCCTTGCAAATGGATGACCAAACCAAAAACAGTTATGAATTCACCTATGTGGTCGGACATTAAATTAGTGAGACAAATTTTCAATAAGGTGAACGTGAGTGTGTGTGTGGTATGAAGTGATCAAGATGGTGGATAAATGACGGGTTATTACTTTAGAACGAGTTGAACTGCTTGTTAAGGCACTTGATACAAATTGGTTAAAACTTCTAAAATAAAAGGTGAAGAATGGAGGGTGTCATGTAGCGGTCTGTCTGTGCTGGCTTCGTGTCACTGGTGGATATGAATCGTCACGATGTGCATTGATATATTCTCAACTTGGTCCCATGCTTTCCTCCAGGTGCTTAGGTCTTCAGGGTGTGGTGGAGCAGCACAGAGCCCAATGAAAGGGCAAATGAGTTCTTCCAAAAACGCGTCCATCAAAATACACATTCCTTATGGTGGCATCCAAAAAAGGAAGACAGAAACTGTACATTAAAAAAAGAAAAGAAAAAGAAAAAAAAACTCCAGGACAGGGGGGATGAAAAAAGGTACAAAGGGGAAGGGAGGATGGACTGATCTGTAGAGAGAGAAGAGTGAAACTCAATTAGACCAGATTGCATTCAAGTAAATAACTAAAGTGCCTTTTAGGTTAGGGTTGTTTTTATTAGCAATTCTTGCATAATGAAATAATTAAATCATATGTCCATTTATAGATCACTTGTAGCCTACAAATAGTCTATAAAAGAGCTAAATTGTATATAACTGATATCCTGACCTGTATGTAGAACTGAAAAAACAACAAAAGGGAAAGAAAGCATCCTTGAATTCCCTTGAAAAAGTACTTGGATCTCTGTGTACTTACTGGCTCATGGCTTGACTTCTTCACCACTCTCACTGTGGTACTCTGCCACATATAGGCTCTTGTCAATGATGCCAGGGATGGGCTTGATCTCTGTTCCAAGCTGCTCCTCGATCCCTTTCAGGTTGAAGCGATCATCGTAAGTGATGAGGTTGATGGCGAGCCCCAAGTGTCCAAAACGGCCTGGATTATAAAGAACAGGGTTGAAAATTATTATTTAGTCATTATTGTTTTTTGGCCTATAACACAGCTTTGCAAAAGAGGCTGCACAGCTGAAAAGCAGCAATGAACACAGGCTCTTACCAGATCTACCAATGCGATGAAGGTATGTTTCTCCCAGCTTGGGAAAGTCGAAATTGATCACAACATTCACAGCTTGAATGTCAATTCCTCTTGTAAAGAGGTCTATTGGAAAGAAAGCAAGAATTTAAAAACACAGACCAACGTCAAGATAAAAGAACTAGTTCATCACATCCCAGTGCCTCCAAACTGACTCTCAACCATGTAAACAGCATTTCTGTTTGCCTCCATCATAAAAGCAGCAAACGTGGACACACCTGCAGAGCAAGTCTAAACAACAAGTTGTGTGCATACGTGTCACAATTTACGAGTCTCACCGTCTTTAAATTCTCTCCAACATGTCATTGTAGCAAAAATTCCGTTTACCAAATCCAATGTTAACAGGACACTCCAAACAAACCTGTTTTGTGTTATCCTACGGGTAACATGAGCTCACTGTGGTCCATGTGTCACCCCATTTGGCTTTAATCACCGTGCTCGGGCTGACTAGTGCTATATTGTTCCATGAGCTGATGTGTAATTCGGGTTTATGGCTATGTGGCAACCAGATCTTGAATAAAACTCTACGTGGCCTGAAGCCTGAATAAACATGCCATCCTATGTACACGTCCTCCTACAACCCCTTTGATAGCCCTTTGTCTTTCACCTCTGTGCAGTTTTGTTCAAGTAGGCAAATTTGTCAAAGTAAGGAGCGGCCTTTTGATTTATAGAAATCAGGTTCTGTATATGTAGATACATTGCATAGAGTAGAGACAATGACTGGCCACTTGAGGGACACACTTGCACAAGGTGAGCTGTACACACTGCTATGGTGGACACCGTGAGCTCAGCTCAAAGCCGAGACTACAACACATAGCTTTTAAACAAGAACTCAAATTAATGGAAAAAAGAGCCACAATAAGACATCTCAGGCAACTCCTACACTTTGTGTCCAAGGATTTAGGTCAACTATAACTTGATTGGACATGCCTGGAAAAGTCAGAGGCAAACAGGGTTGATATTTAAATAATTTACGCCATTAGCTCTGTGGTGAGGTTTTAAAATCCCAGCAGTGAGCATTGAAAACCTGAACATGGAAAATATGGCTCAGACTGGGGCAGAGAAAGTCTGGTGTTGATGTGTCATCAGCCTCACAATAGCTTTGGGTTGCAACAAAACAGCTTTTAGAGCATTTCGCAATTCTACAATGCAGCAAATGTGCACACCTGTCTCCACCACTTACCAGTGCAGACAAGATTCCTGCAGAGGCCGTTTCTGAAGTCGTGGAACACACGGTTACGATGCTCCTGGAGAGCAGAAAAGCGACAAATGCGTTAAGGTGTCACATTCACTCACAGGCAGACATCTACTTCACATAAAGACTATATACAGAAAAAGGTCAGTTCACCCTGATATGAAGTGGATTCCAAGAAAGATATTTAAGTTTTTTATGAGTGGAAAAAAACCATGTAATGTGTAGAAGGTTCTGTTGTTCTTGTTCATACCTGATACTACATTAAGTATAAGCCAAGCCTCAAAACTAGGCTGTAATGTAAATACATTTACTGTATTCAAGGTAACCTGTTAACAAACAAGGCATCTCTGTGACCGGACAAAATGGACAGTTTCTCAGAGAGAAAAAAAAAACTGGCAGTGGTAGCAACACTCCAGAAATAGAGCACTGGTGTGAACTACAGCAGCAGATCAACTACAGACACATTCCATTCTTCACAATGCACCACTTTAATGCAAAACGATAGTAATAGTAGCTGCTTTTCTGGCATGCATCTATCACAACCAGTGTATTTTGGTCTTAAAGATGGTATTTCTGGAGGCAGTTCTTTGTAGCTGACCTGTCTCATCTTGGCATGAATGTAGAAACATGAATAACCAAGCTGGGAGATCTTCTTGGCAAGGAGCTCCACTCTCTGAGAGGAGTTGCAGAAGATTATAGACTGGTTTATCTGGAGCTGAAAAAAAAAAAGAACACCGACAGCAGTGAACTAATGTTTAAATTGTGACTTGCAAGACATTTTTGTTGGGTGTCCAGTGTAAAAGCATTTGATGAAGTTAAATCAGCCTTTTACACAGCTGTTTTCATGACACAACAGAAGTTATTTAAAAACAGTATCATTAAGTGTAGAAAGGCAATACTTACCCTAGAGAACAAGGTGTTAAGGCAATGGACCTTTTGCCTTTCAGTTACATAAGCATAATACTGAGTCACACCCTTCAGCGTTAGCTCCTCCATCAGGTTTATCTCATAGGGTTTCTGCAAGTGCGCACTCTACAAAGCAGGTGGAAACATGAGCAGTTATAACCAGGTTGTGGTTTTTTTAGCTAATAAATTATTAAATAAGTACTTAAAACAAATGAAAAAAAATTACCATAAACTTCTGCACGCTGAGAGGGAAGGTAGCAGAATAAAGCAGGATCTGCCTCTGTTTGGCCAGAAAGCCCAGTATCTCCTCCATCATCACCACAAAGTCCTGAGACAGGAGTTTGTCAGCCTGTTGAGCAGAGGGAGGAGGGGGGAGGAGAGACACATTAAGAGCCATCTCAATCAAATCAAATCAGTAAAAACCTTACAATGTGGGTCCAACAGAATGAAAATAAACTATTTAACCTACTTCATCCAGAACGATCATCTGCACTTGATTGACTTTGGCCACTCCTTTTTTGATGAGGTCTAAAATTCTCCCAGGAGTGGCGATGACCACATGAACTGTGAAACAAAACAAACCCTTAGTTGAAAAAAATATACATAAATCTACGCTACAGAGAATTTGCAGTTAAGGATTGCAGTGTTGTTACTTGAATTATAATCATAATTGGCAACAGCAATCCATTGCTGCAGTACAGAGAGTTGTATCCAGCACTTCAGGAGAAATTATTTGGCAGTATCACTCAGCCACAGAACATGTGTTTCGACTGGCTGCCATGTTTCAATCATCAACACCACTTGCCTGCCAATAACTTTAGCAGTACAACCACCAGAGGTATTAAAAAAACAAACTCATCAGTATGCATTTCCTGTTGCGCCATAGAAACAGTGTAGTTAATAATTACAACCTTAACAACATATACCTCACACTGCGTTCATGTGATGTTGCCATTAAGTTATAAATAGATTGCCTTTTGAAAGAGCAGAGTGCCAATATCCCACCAAAGAGAGCATTATGTAACTCAGATAATGAGAGGGCTCCGAGAACTTTCTGGACTGCAGAGAAAAAACAAATGAGCCAAACTGACACTCGTCATCATTGGCCCCCCTTCTTTCTCTCACCTCGCAGCAACTGAGGATATGAGCAACTTATGATCCTTTTCTAGCATAACTACACTTTGATTCAGGGATATTTTCATGTCAACTTTAAAGAGGAACCGTTTAAAACTGTAAGGTTTACCTGTTTCATCAAGTCTCATGATGTCATCACGTAGGTTGGTTCCACCTGTGGTTGCCATGACCTTCACTCCACCCATGTGTTTGCTGACCTGGATACATATTTGGCTTACTTGGAGAGCCAGTTCTCTGGTGGGCACTATGACCAAAGCTGGACAAACAAACATTTTATAAAACTTGAGCCAGCTTTGTCTTGGAAATATAAACAAAGCTTCCCAAAACACCAGAGGATGATTCACACAAAATGTTAGAGCTTGATTAGTGTTGTGCTTTCATTTATGTATAAACATACAGCGCCAACAGAAAGTCATTTTACATTCATCATGTTCAATTACTCCTTTTGCGACACAATGATTCTCAGAGTATTTGCCTGTTAATTTTGTCTATTGCATAAACAATAGATATACCAATTGTTTTAGCTCCAAATACAAGAACCATTGGCTCAGTGTGCACAACAATGGCTGTGAATGATTAGCAGTGGTACATTCATTGTTTTCATTCACATCTTCTTGATGAATGACACTGATGGAGATAAAGTGAGAGACAAGCGAGAGGAAAGCGTTTTTACCTTGTATGCAGTCCTTCTTCAGGTCGATGCGTTCAAGTAAGGGAATGAGGTAGGCTCCACTCTTTCCCGTGCCGTTCTTGGCTCTTGCCAAGATATCCCTTCCTGACAGTGCAATGGGAATGCTTTCCTCCTGAGAACAGCCGTAACAACAGATTAATACACAATACTACATATCATGGCTGGGTCAGTCATTTAACAATGGGCACTTTGTAAATTAGGCCAGCTCTCTCAAAATATTTTTGAAAATACAATTCAACTGTTTGGTCACTAAAAGTCACACGTAGAGTGACTGGATGAAAAGCAAAATATCATTTTATTTCTTTTAGACCTGCTTCAGTAGCTCATAAACATCCTTTTTTTAGACACTTTAATCTGATGATGGCACTAGAGGCAAAGTCAGATGTCACAACAGTGATTATAATTCTTCCTCTGGGGACCACAAATGTATACAATTAATTTCATGGTACTCAATCCAATAGTTGTTGATATATTCCAACAAGACCCAAAATCTCAACCTTACTGTGGTACCAGAGGTAAACTCAAGGATTGTCAAAGTCTTTACAATACAAAGTCTAGAAACCATGACTGTACACAATTCGGTGCAGTTTCATTAAAGAGATAATTCATGGAATAAATGAAAACGTTGACCATCTGGAAGAATAGTCAGTGGATCACCAAAGTTACTGTAATTCATCCTCTGGGGGCCATGAATGTCTGTACAAAATTGAAGGTCAATCAACAAATAGTTGTCGAGATATTTCAGTACTTCGGACCGACTTGCCAACAAACACTGCCATGCCAGGCTAAAAATAGTCAAGTGAAAAGGCTCATTTTCTTACTGCATCACCCGAGTGAGTCACAAGCCAAACTATATCTTCAACAAAAACGTTAAGATTAACCTTGAACTAGATGCTGAAACTACAATTCCACCATATCAACTCTGCATTTTATGTTTTAATAAGACTTTACAGTCATTTAATCATAAACAGTCAGAGTGTGGCCAGTTTACTGACCATCCAAAAAAGGATTAGACCGCAATTATGTTGATTGTTTAATACAAGTAGTACTTTATATCATTTTGATTTACTAAAGGTGTCAAAGAAAATGTGGTACTTTTTCAAAGTCAATGCAGTGGAATGGCTGCCAATATTTTTAAAATACAACCAACTCTAGAATTATCAAAACAAGCTTATTCCCAAAAGACACCTTATTGTACAGCTGGCAGAAGGGGTCAAGTCTGAGTAGTGTCCAAATGTACCTGAATTGGAGATGGCTTTTCCCAGCCCATCTCGAAGATTCCCATGAGCAGCTCCCTCTTTAGGCAATAATCTTCAAACTCATTGCCTTTAGTTGCAGTCACATCCTGTAATGACCATAAAACATACAAATTAGCAGCTGGTTCACAAGATGTAAAGAAATTATCCATTTGGTCATTTAAACTAATTAAATTGTAGATTAAAAGTGTTAGCCAATATCAGCAAAATCTGTTCAAAGTTCCTTTCCAAAAGAATTGACAGCTGGTTATCAACCGTCATCAATTAGAAATAACAGTGTTTCTGAAATCAAATTCTGCAATTTGCACCATTATATAGCCTTAGTAGAAGCAATGATAACGCCAAATAAAACCATGGAATCAGTAACAATGAAGGTGAATTTTGTATTACCAACTTTAAATACTACAGGAGCATTCTAATGACCATGTATATACTTTATAAAAAGGACTACATCACAATTTAAGCATCCAAGATCATAGCACAGAAAACTTTCTTGGGCATAACAGTAAACATTCAGTTACCACTTGATAATTAACTATGCATATATATTGCAAGGTATTTTTTTTTTTGATCAAACAAAGACAAACGTTTTTAATCACTCAGTGCCTTCATTATGGTAACAGAAAACACAATGAATTCCTAGTCTTCGTATAAAACAGTCCATAGCCATAGCTTAGCTGGATTTGCTAGTATTAAGTGAAGGTCAGCAATATGACAGCAGTCACTGGGGCAACACTGGCTTCACACTGAATAAAATCTTCATGAGCACAGTTAAAGAAAGTTCCAGTAACAGTGACATAAAGACCCATCAAATGTACAAGCAACACTCCAATCCAGTTTCTACAGCCATAGTTTCAGGTTTTCTGCACAATATAAGGAGACCTATCTTGTACCAACCGAAGTTTTCATCCTCATGTCTTTTGGGGGCAATTTTAAATTTTTCTTCCAGTCATCTCCAGGCCTGTGGAGGGTAAAGTTCTTGTAAGTAACAAGCATGACAAAGCAATACATTTGCAATATTTAGAAAAGGTAAAAAATTCTTGGGATTTCTAAAAAAAAAAAAAAAAAAATTAAAATCGAACAACTTACTTGATGACAGCGTTAGTTGTTGGGGCCGGCTGGGAATTACCATTGTTGATTGCGCCTTTTATCTGGTTAAGTTGCTGTTGTTGAGGGCCTCCACCTCCTCCTCCACCACCTGGTGTCCCAGCAGGCTTCACTGAGCCCCTGAGCTGTCCATTCTGGTTTGACAAGCCCAAAATCACTGGGTTCTCTGTCCTGACGGTACTCATCTTTACTTAGCTCGTCTTTTCTGTTCCAATAGCAATGAAACCTCTAATAAGTCTCTTGTGAGTCCCCTCTGCTGGGACCACTTCAAACCTAAAGATTGTCTTTCCCTCTTGAGACTTAATAATAATAATAATAATAATAATAATAATAATAATAATAATAATAATAATAATCTAAATATAAATGTTCAAATCTTCTCTCAGCAGATTCCTCAACAGTCGTGTTGATTCTGGGACATTTAGTGCCAAACAAATTCCTCTTGTCAATTTTTTTTTTGTTGTTGTTGAAAACTTATGAGCTTTGATTTCTTCTGGAAATTAGGGCTGATCATACATATATTCTACCATCGCTATCTGGGGAAAATATACACCAGGAGGGCTTAGCTAGCAGGTTCAGGTACTGGCCGACTGATTAGCTAGCCATCTTGTGTAGCACAACTGAGCCGCTGCGTCCTTCCACAGTCTTCTCCAACCCTGAAACATACGAGACACAGTGTTAGGAAACAGCATCCCTGAAGGAAAAAAACAACATTACTATTAACTGCTTCTGTGTGGCAAAGGGTAACGTTTTAGATTGGGATGGTAGGGAGTCCTACTAAGTCAATATTTAACGAGCTGACAGCAGACAGCTGGCCTAGCGTCAGAAGTTAGCCGACACAGCGGTGCTGGTAATGTTATTTCATGTTAACCCTTGCTTGCTAACACTGTGGAAACAGCGTTGATGCACGGAAAGTCAAGCTCACCAGTGTCTAAACTCTAAAGTTACCTCCGACTGTGATGTCAGAGGAGTCTAGCGGATAAACACTCAAATACCTGACTGCCCAGTGGCATTTTCTCTCCGTTAAACCAACTAGAAGGGAACTAACCGCTAACCCTTCTGCTAGCCACCGACATCTGGCTAGCTAGCACATGAAGCTCCAGCGTCATGCTAATGTTGTGCCGTTACGCCAAACGACGTCACGATACTTGACTCAAAGACTGTTGAATCCGGTCGTTATGTTATAAAGACGGTGAAGATAATGACTGACATCTTTTCCAAGCTTGCACACAAACCTAGATACCCACAACCAACGATGATTAGCCTGCGCTAGCTCAGTCGGGAGCATCTGCAGCGCTAGGTCAGCTAGGCAGCTCAGACCAACTGGCGAACGATGGCGAAATAACGGTTAACGTTGCTTGTAAAAATCAGCACGAAACAGTTTCACAGCTTGCTAAGAACTGCCTGAAGTATACACCGCGTCGACGTACACGCATTTACCTTGAATACCTGAAATAACCGGATCTGTATGCGGTGTTTGTAAAGGTGTAGCTGACTACGAGAGAGTCTTGTCAACCAACCGTCCAAGATGGCTTCCACTCGTATTTGAACCCGCCCCCCATCCGACTGATCAGCTGATTTCATTTCAAATCAAGGGTTTACCTTCAGGGTGTCCCAACAAAATAACACTTTTAAAAACTATTTTAAGGTTAAACTCATCCACTCTACTGCATCTATCGAGTCTGAGTCTTTGTTTGGTGTTGTGTGAGTGTTTCTCTGACTCAGGTACATTCATCTACTTTCTTAACAAGAGTGCACAACCATGCTCAGGGTCAAATATGGCTTTAATATGAAATATGTCTCAGTAAATATATAATGTCACTGGCTGTCATTACTGCCAAAACTCACTCCTGAGTGTGATTCACTTGTGTGGAGGGGCAGCTGTCACCTGCCCCAGGTCAAAGCAGCGTACTTCCACATTCACACGACACAGACCTGTGCATGCCCTCCTTTTTCTTTTTCTTCTCAGATCAAGAGTTTAGACGTGCAGAGATGAAGGTGATGGAAAAATATCTGTCAGGCCAACAGGAAACTGCCCACATATGCAGCCCCACCCGACCCCCGAAGTGAGTGAGCCTGGCTATATTTGTTTTGCTGCAAGACATGTTGTTTCTGTCCCTGTCGCCTACCTTATTTATTTAAATAATTATTATATCAGGGGATTTAGATTTAGAAGCTCTGCATTAAGAGTTTTGCTCAAGTTGCTTTCTCCACTTGAATTTATCCAGCGTACAAACCTTTCTCTTTGCACTGCAGCACAAATATCTCCAATATATCTTCAGCTAAATAATCAATAAACCTTGGCTCATTTTCACCTTGTTATTGTGGTATAAATATTGCAATCACAACACAGGACTGACACCAGTGGCATAACTGGACCTCACACCAATATGTGCTTATTGATGTCATATTGAGGTGATGTTTGTAAGGGTGTGCGGTTGGTATAAATCAAATAAATCTGAGCACTTCAGTGTAATTGCTCTCCTGCTTGTCAACATCTAGAATATACTGCAGGGTATTTAGATTTGCATCACTGCTCTTGTATCCTCGCTAAAGAGATCCTGGTATAAAGCATTTGCCTGTTTTGACTTTGTGTGTCAACCAAACGCACCCCCAGTGAAGACATCAGCAAAGCAAATATAGAAGAACCAGCACAAACAGGAAGTACAGGCACTTTTCACCTCGCCGTTCTGCGCTATACGTTCAAGTGACCAAGATTTACCAACATGGCTTTCACAGTGAATTTTCCAGAGGGTCTGGTGAGACAGAATTAATCATTTTTAATACTTGATGGTGAATTACTTTAGAGGAACTATTGTCTTTTGAATATCTTTGTTGTTCTTGCTTGAATAGAGGGACTGTCCTGCTATTATTTTAAGTGTAGTTGTTCAAATGTGGCACGTGTGAATTAAAATGTGTACTTTTATAACCTAAAAGTATTTGGTGTCACTTTTTAGAAGCAGCAGTATTTATTCTGTATTCAGATGTCCTTTATCTGCTCGTGGACACTTTCCACCAGCTACAGTTTTCTGTTTGATATTGCTTGATATTAATTGTTTAATATTGAATATGCATTACTCTTAAACATTATATAAGCCTCAGGCATCTTAAAGAAAGAGATCTTAAGGTAATGTAATGTAGCAGCCTAAGATTAAGACTAAACTGCAAAAAATGTGATTTGTTACAGTAAGTTGAGAAACATAAATTAGTAGTTCGAATTACTGAACCGTAAAAACTGCACCGAAACAGATGTGAGTTACATCGATGCATAGCTTCTTTTCCTGTTGACTCCCAGGAGACATACAAGCGAGGAATAAATTCACTGTAAAACATCCTTCTGCATTTTTTTTTTTTCACGAGCGGGTGACAAATTCATTTATCAGCGCACTGATGTATGACGTTAAAATGACATAATTTAAAATAATTAAATTACATCTGTGGTTATTTCAAATTTCAAATCACAGGCACGTAGCACAGAGTGTATACGTGTGATGATCTTATATCTTGTTTAGGAAACAAAATTTTAAAATGACGCTAAACCATCGCAATATAACAAGTTACAATGTGGAAGTAATTATAAACGTCAGGCTCGATAACAACATCGACAGTAATGGCATCTTAAACATGACTATATCTAAATATCAGAAATATTTACTTCTCTGTCTTTACAAAATTTTCTAAGTTTCTTTAAAATACTCAAGTAACTGTGGCCCAGAATATATTTTGCAACTAGTATTACACTGGAATGCAACGCAATTCAAGTGTATGCATTCAGTGTTTTTGTATGTAAAATTGTGAATAATTTTTTTTTTTTAGAAAATTAGTAAAAGTTAATATTTTACCACCTAGTATTTGTTTTATTTCTATTTTATTTATTTGTACAATTTAGGGTTTAACAGCTGCAATTTCCTCACCAGATCTAATATTAACTTAGTTGCTGATTGGGGATAAAAAAAAATCAGAAGTATACAGTCATCGTAGGATGTTGTGCCATGTTTGCCCTAAAATACATCCTAGTTACTGTAAAGAGGAAGTGAAAATAATCCGGTTATTCAGTGTTTCCTGCCTGACAGATTTAATGAGAAATCTGAAAAGAACAAAAAACATAATCAAAGTACTCCTTTCAAACATTCATCCTTTCACTCCCTATTTATCCTCATGTGCACTAAATTGTCTCTGTTTTTGTTGTACTGTTGTTGTTATGTGTGGTGTCCTTGAGTGCTTTGAAAGGCGCCTTTAAATAAAATGCATTATTATCATTATTATTATTATTATTATTAAAGCTACTCTTTTTTAAAATTTTGTTATCAAAAACAACTTTTAGTATTAAGCCAAAATTAATTAAGTACAATTGTGTATAATTCCACAGCACACAGCATTTCTTGAATTGTGATGTGGTAATTAAAGTCCCTCTTTTATATTTTACAGCCGTCAGACCCTGACGAGTATAATGACTCAAACTACATATATGCTGATCCAGAAACCTTCTGCGAGGACCTGGGACTGCAAACCTTTCAAGTCGTGTTCCAGAATGTGCTTTACAGCCTCATCTTTCTGCTGGGTTTGGCAGGGAACAGCCTGATGATTACGGTCCTCTTAAGACGCTGGCGCCACCTGCGCATCACTGAGATCTACCTACTGCACCTCGCCCTGGCTGACCTCCTGCTCCTTTTCACATTTCCCTTTGACATAATTGAGAATACCAATGGTTGGCTGGTTGGCAACTTTCTCTGCAAGCTGATGGGCCTCGGGAAACAGCTCAACCTCCTCTGTGGGAGTTTGCTTCTAGCTTGCATTGGGTTTGATCGGTATTTGGCAATCGTTCATGCTATAACTCGCATGCAAAGTCGACGTCGAAGAACAGTGCACCTGACGTGCACCTTGTTATGGCTGGTCTGTTTGGCTTTATCGATGCCAAATATTGTGTTCCTTACTGTGAAAGGAGAAGGCACACAAAATTCAAGTTTCTCTTGTTCCTTTCATGATTATGAAATCCATGCACACAATTGGGTTCTGACCAATAGAGTCTTGGATCACGTGTGCTTTTTCCTCCCACTGGCCGTAATGAGCTATTGTTACACAGCAGTGGCAGTTACTTTGATCAAGAGCCAGAAAAGGCAAGCAAAGCATGCAGCAATTCGACTGGCTTTTCTTATCACGCTCGTCTTTTTTTTCTGTTGGCTACCATATAATATCACCTTACTGATAAAAACTATGGTGGACCTGAAAGTTATCTCGTATCAATCATGTAACCTTTATGTTCAACTGCAACCAGCTCTTCATGTGACGAAAAGCCTGGGTTTCTCACACTGTTGTCTGAACCCTTTCTTGTATGCCTTTGTTGGGGTGCACTTTCGCAATGAGCTGATTCAGTTGCTTTGCAAACTGGGCTTCAGTCGTGTTTGCATGCCTTTCATCAGAGCTCAGGGTCACAGTCGACCATCCATTTCAGATGGAGTAACCACCACCAGCTCCGTCCACATGTATTAACTCTTGTACAATGACTGCTGTAACTAATATGCTTCTGTTCTACAGTGTATTGCATGTAATTCTGGAAAATGTTTGAATTTTATCAAATGTTCTGACAATATAGTACCCAATGCTACTTTGACTGCATTTAAAAGATGTTTTATTTACCCAGTCAAAAAAAATGTTATTGTTAGCCAAAATCTGCTTCTGCTTGTATTTTAGCTTCTGCTAACTGAACTTAATAAAGATTTCATATATACAGCAACCATGTCCCTGTGTCAGTGTTATCAAACAACAATAATTGACAACACAATAACCAAAACTAAAATCACCTTAGAGATCAGTATTATTCTATTTTTTTTAGACTTCTATTAAAACACAGTTATACAGAACAACTGCAAACAATCACAAATTGCATCTTATATACAGCAAGTATATATATTATGTATATATATATATTTATATAATTCCTTTGCACAACAGTTTGGTAGCTGGAGAAAATAAATCAATGATATTAAAACAAATAGAAATTTGAGGCACTCCTCTCCTGACTGTCACTCTGTTCCCACAACAAATACACACATCTTTGAAATATACATATTTTACAGTATTTTTAGAAAATGGCTTCAGATTTGTTATTGGACCGTGTTACAGTGCTTTTAAATATTCAATATTTTAAATCAGTTGTACCAAAATTTGAGTATCGCTGATTTATTGTTTTTACAGTTCCTCTTTTCATACAACTGCAGGAATAACATTAATGAAAAAACTTGGACACAATGGGAAGGGAACCTAGTAGACACTTTTTCTTTCTTTTCCTTTTTTTTTTTTTTTTTTTACAGTTTATGTGAATTGGGTCAGAATGGCATATTGGCCATACCTCCGGGGCCATAGCCAATGGGACTGTCCAGAGACATTCCACGCTGTCTGAGAGACTGGGGGCCCATCATACCAGACTGTGGGTGAGAAGGGGCCATCATGGGACCCTGGGGGGACATTAGAGGACCCTGGGGGCCAAATGGATCCCCTGGAATTGACATGCCTCGTTGTTTAGCCTGCATCATCATAATGTTCTGCTGTGTCATTAGATTGTGTGGGTGCTGCTGGGAGGACATCATGCCAGGGTATGGGTTGGAAGGATGGTGGAGAAGGCTGTTTGCCATCATGGCCTGCTGTTGCTGGAGTTGCTGCTGAGGCATCATGCCTGTCCTTCCAATCATATGTCCAGGGGGGCACATAGGGCCCATGCCCCCAGAAACCATACCCCTAGAGCCCCCCTGAGGAATGCCCATGCTTTGGCGTATTCCACCATGTGAGGGGTGAGGTGGCAGCTGCTGTTCTGCCATCATATTCTGTAGGTTTGCTAAGTGAGGGTTGGATGAAGGGCCACTGCTGTGTGGGGGGCCAGAAGAAGACAGCTGTTTGAGGAGCTGCTGTGGAGTAGGTTGCTGGGATGGTGGCCCCTGATGTGGATTTTGATGTGGCTCACTCTTTGGGAAATACTGAAGAGTGCTACTGGGCTTATCAGAAGGAATGATACGGGAGAGATCAAATTCAGGGATCCCTGTGTGAGTGGGTCGTATGACTTCACTTAGATCTGGGCCATCCCCCATGGGCAATGATGCAAATGAGTCTGAAGGGTGAGGGGGACGTTGAAGAGGATGGCCTTTGCTAAGCAGGTGTAACTGCTGAGGTGGTAGAATATCCTCATTAGACTGAGAGAAATTCTGTGACATTGCTCCAATTGGTGAATGCATGGGCCCATGAGGTGTTTGCTGGATGCGAGGAAAACCTCCCATCTGGTTCTGAGATATAGGTGAAACATTGCAGGGCCCCATTCCGTCAGGTACGCCTCCTCCCATCATGGCAGAATTCATGGCAGGCATGCCCATTTGGTTTGGGGATGAAAGCACAGGTCCTGAGGCCTCATGGGACAGGTGCTGCTGACCTTGGCTTACAATACCCATGGGGCTTTGTGGATCGCTGTGGGGACCAATGGAGCCCTGGGAGACAAGTATCTGCGTCGTCTGGGGGTTCCCCATGTTTCCTGGTGATAAAACACAGCCAGCATATAAAAATGTAACACTATTATATAAACACATTAGACTTAAATATTATATTATAATATTATACAATACAAGAGTTTAGGCTGAGAATTCTGTGTTGCTCTTCCTTCTACAAATTTACCCACTTCATTCATTCATTCAGTTAGTTCATCAATCTTTTTCTGATGGCATAGCAAAACCTAAAAATGACACACTGCACCAGGGCCATTCTACTGCTTCATCTCTGCATAATTCCAAATGGTTTACAGTGTTTTCTGTTTTCCTACCTCCAATGCTGACACCAGATAGAAGCGGTCGATCCGGCAGCATCTCATCATCGGAAGTGGCAATTGTTTTGATTGCATCATGGTAGAGAGGAGTAGAACTGGGCATGGCATACTTGGACATCTGAGACATGATGAGAGACAAAGGATTCTGAGATGGAAGGGCATTGGGAGAGGAAGTAAATGGCATAGTAGGATTCATGGATCCTGGCTGGCTAATGGGGGTAGAGTTGGAGCTCCTTGGAGGAAGCGATTGGCCTGCAAAGAAAATAAAAAAACGGTTATTGTCACAGAAATACGCTAAGTATTAGCAATAATGATAAACCAATTTCATCTTGGATTTTGAGTGTACCTGTCTCGGTGGAACTACTTCCTCCATTGCCCACTACTTTACCACTGGGTGGAACACCTGGACTTGGAAGAGCTGTTTTTGGAGATGCCCACCCTGGAGAGCCCACAGCCATGGCTGGGGACTTCAGTCTTCCAGGAGAGGCAGATGGAGAGTGCATCACAAGGTTGGAAGACCCCATTACCTGGGGAGACTTCATGGAAGCAGATGAAGGAGTCCCAGCACCAGATACAGGGGGAAGAGGGTGATGCCCAGCAGAGGAGATCTGTGAGGGTGACTTCAGTCCTGGAGCAGAGGGGGAAGGTAGAAGAGGAGATGGCTCTTGGTTGAGGGATGGAGATTTAAGCTGATGAGGAGGAGGCACTGAAGGAGAGGTCAGGGGGTTAACATTGATTGATAGGTCAGATTGGTGCCTTGGACTGAGATCTGGTCCCCTGAGTCCTCCAGTCATAGGCATATGACTAAGCCGTGGTGTACCTCCCATTTGGTTTGGACCTTGCTGGTCAGGCCCAAACATCTCAGGACCAGACTGTTGAAGATAAGGTCCTTCCACCTGTCCACCGGAGAAAGGACCTTGATTGGGATAATGGAAGGGTCCATCAGGTCCTGGGATCATTCCCTTATTCCCTCCTCTTCCATTCTGTGAAGCTCTGATTCGTGCAATCTCTCCAGGGCTAAACATTTCACCTAAAGATAACCCTCCAGCTGGACCTCCTCGGAGCTTCTGCGATAGCATCATCTGTTGTTGCTGCTGAACATTCATCTGTGGGTTCATGTTCATTGTGAGGTTGCTACCCAGAGGAGAATCCACCAAGTCTCTCATCTGAGGACCCCCTCCAGGAGAGCCCATAATCTCCCGTGAGCCAGGAAAGTCCATAGGATCACCTCGAGAAGTGGGTGGACCCCGGCCCATTGCCAAATTAGGAAAGTCTGGATCCCCAGGGTTATCCATAAGTCTTGAGCCAAGGTTGCCCTGTTGCTGCTGTTTAGCTAATCTGTCAAGTTCAAACCTAGGAAGCCGCTGCATCTGCAACTGCCGTTTTTCCATGATGCGAAACATTTCCTCATGTGTTAACGTATGCTCTGGGTCACCTTGTAAGTGCTGGGGAGGTCCACCAGGGTAGCAGCCATGAAAGGGACCTCCACCACCCATGTTGTTTGGCATATCATCCAGCCAAATCATTCCTGGCCTGGTGGGCCTTTGGGGTCCTAGACCCTCTACTGATAAAACTCCCCCTGTACTACCAGGAAAGCCACCTCCCCCAGGAGGCCCTCTCTGCATCTGTCCCAGGAACCTTGGGCCACGTGGTCCATCTTGATGAATGTCTATCATTCGTGCATTTCCACCCATTCCTCCACCCATCATATTGCCAGGACCCCACTGCTGGTCTCCAGGTTTGCTGTGGTAGGGAGGAGGGGGTCCTCTCATCATCATGGGACCGCCATGCATGCCCATCTCCGCCATCATTCTAAAGTGCTGGGGATGTGTGGGGGGTTGAATATCCTGTTGCCGTCTTTTCTCTAGGTAGTATTCTTCTTGAAGCTTTCTCCACGCCATTTGCTCTGGTGTCAGCCCATCTGGTCCAAGTAAGGGACCCATGTCGCCACCAGGTGAAGACAACTGGTGATGGGGGTGTTGTTGTATGTTATGGTGAGAATCCATTTGAGGGCTATCAAGGGTAGGTCCACCGAGGGACTGTGTTTGAGAAATAATGGACTGGAGCGGTTCTTCATACCTCTTCATCCCTCCAATCGGAGGCAAGGCTGACGATAGCATATTACCACTACTGCAATTTCCAGAGTTATTAGTACCATTATCACCGTCCTCGAGAATACCACTCCTATCAGTACTGTTATTATTATTTAGGTTGGAGGAGTTACTACTGGCATTGTTATTGGAGCCTCCTGTTTCTCCAGCGCCACCACTTGCCCCACTTCGCAGAAGCAGCCTCTCTATATCTCTCAGGGTCTGCAAAGAGCGCTCCCTGTGCTCCAGCTGCTCTTTGGACAAACCATCTGAGTTCCCTGGGCCACTCCTCTGGCCTGTATCACTCTGTAGGTGTGCAGATAGGATGGAGGGACTCCCTGAGGGAGAAACAGCAGCAACAGGAAGAGTCATAACTCCTGCACCCTCCCCATCTCCAGTTCCAGGGACTGGACCTGCCGGTGTGGCTGCGCTTCCTCCATCTGACCTATGGCCGATGATGCTGTTATTGCTGGAGGCTCCACCAGGTCTGGTCTGAGAGGATTCATTATCAGAGTGTCCTGCTGATGACGGTGTCCCTACAGGATGCAATGGGCCTACAACTCCTGCCGAGGCTGGCCGTGGAGTTCCACTTTGGGATTTAGGGGTGCCTATTGGTGGAGAGCTGCTGGAGTTTACCTTCTCAGATGGGTTAGGAGGCTTCGCTGATTGGTGGCCCTGTGGCATAAAAAAGGACAAAAAGAAATTATATAATAGCATCTACAGTTACATTATTGTAATTTTTAATAGAAGTATTATTGTTGTTTATTGCTTTTATTACATTTTATAGCGTGTTGTCCATTTGCTCTTTTGCCAAAACAACACAGTGCATTCCCCTTTATCAGTACAAATATTCACAGCAGACAAAACGTCTATAAATGAAAACAGGAACAAAGAACTAAACAAATTAAACTTCCCACATACTTCGCACCTGTGGTCTTTGCTGTGGCCAACACTTTTACTCCCTTGTGGTTCAACAGATTTAACACAAACTTTACATTTTATTTAATCTGCCACTGAGAGGATGTCTGACCTGCCCCAACTTGGTGCGTGGAACATTTTGCTGGTGAAACAGGAGGATGGAATCGCTCTGTCCTTTCATTACTGCCTCTGCAGCACTGTCAAACAAAAACAAATCAAGTTTATTAATAAGATGAAGAAACTTTACATCTCCTCTTCAGATGTGAATAATCACCAGGATGTCAGGCCTGCAAATAGTTCTCACCTGTTGGCTAGGCTGGTTGTGAAAACATACACCACTTGCTGTGAAGGCTGAGGTGGCTCTGCCTTTATCCCTGGTCCCACTCCACATCCCATTACTGGACCCACGGGTTCAGGCATGGGCCTTGTAGACAGGCGATCAGAGAGCCCTTGTATAGGACCTGCCAGCCCACGCTCCCCTGTGAAAAATCCGCAACACACTGGTTTAATTAGTCTAAAGTGGTATCCAGGTTTATAATTGCAATGTCAAGTAAATCCTTTTGGCTGCAGCAACTAAACACTAGATGGAGCTAAAACACATGTAAAGTGACATCATTTGAAAGGGAAAGTAAAGCACTCCAAGCTGACATTCTCTTCCTTTCAGCATATGTGCTGGGTATAAAAACAGCTATGGACAGTTTATAGCTTTAACCCTGTTAACCCTGAGAAAATGTGGCAGGGAATTTCCTTCATGTAAGTCATGCACCCTTCACAGTTGTGGGCACAAAGACACTACTGTTAGTGAAGACTGTGCAACATTCAGGCAACAGCAACCTGCAATGTTTTTCCCCCTCTGTGGAGGTGGACAGACTTACGGTGGGTTGCAGTGTGTGGCTTGTCTTCATCTTCCTCAGTGTCAGGTCCAGAGCACCATTCATCTCCACTGTATGGCTGCTTCTTCTCCAGAACACAGCGCCGCTTACTGCGCATAACACCCTCTAGAGGATAATACACACACATAAACAATTGGAGAAGATCTGTCATAGTATTGTCACTTTAAAGGCGATTACCAATGTTTTTTGTTTTTAACATTCACCACTAATGATTAAATAATAAATAAATCATAAATCTAAAACACCTTTGTATTTTCCAGGGCCAGAAGCTCATGCACTACTAATCTGTTGCATTACAGCTGGAAGTTATAGAATCCCAGCTGCCTTGATTTATGTAAGACATGACTTTTAAAATGCGATATTTGAATATTCAGTATCGGTATTTTGATATTTTTGACAATGCTAATTAGCACATTGCATATTGGACAAATATACACCGATCCCAATATTTCTGGGCTACACCAACAATGTAAGACAATATATCGGTTGAGATCTAGTAAAAAGTAAAAGTCATATCATGTTAAATTATGGATTATGTTATCCATGTTTGGTCTCTGTGACCCAAATTTTGAATAACTTTGGCAGTCTTCAAGGTGAAACTTAGTTAAATGCATGCACCAATGCTTGAACCATCCATTTTGCATTTGCATTTTGCAACCATACCCAGCTGCTGTTCTGACCTCAATGCTTTTTGCCTGTGCAAAAAAGTCAAACGTTATTCAACCCTGAAATAAACTGAGCTGACTTACACATTTATTTTCTCAAAATGACCAACATATTATACATTATACAAGTTATTTATGAAATATGTAAAATGACACTAAAAATAAATCATTGCAATCATTTTCACTTCTGCTCATCTCGATCTCGGTTTTCTTTTCACGACAATGTGCCATGCATACTCATCAAATCTACAGATGCAATGTTTCGTATGTGCTGAGCCTTCTCACATGGCGCAATTAAGACTTAGTTGATGCATGAGCTGCTGTGCTCCGGTGGGTGCAAACAGCTGCACGAAACATGCAGCAGCTTTAACACTTCCAGAAGGTAACCTGCAGTGGAAGAGGCAGAACCAGCTTCTGACAGCAAATACAACGGTTGGTTTAAAACTCCAAGTGACAGGAAAGAAAAAAGTACACTGGCAATATCACAGATTACTGTCACGTGTTTAGAAAAGCTTTATAAACAAATCAGTAAAGATTTTTCAGGTTTATTAATCAACATCTCACTGACTTTGTGGCAGAAAGCTACCTTCTGATAAACACATCAGATGAGCTTGGGTAACCACAGACTTTTAAGGCTGCGAACGTACAGTAAGGAAGGAAGTGTGCAGTGACAATGCAGAGAGAACAGCAGAGGGAGGACTGCTACCTTTACAGAGCAATGCAGCAGAAAACAGCTGACCTCTTGTCTTGTCTGAATGTTTTTCAGCAGTTGTTTTATCTTAACAAGAAAGACAGCTATTGAGTCACGTCTGCTACCGTGTTTGCTACAAACAAGATTTTGTCAGTTTGAGTGCGGAGTTATTTGGAGTAAAGAGGAGGGAGGCTGGCATTTCATTTTGAGTGCACTTTTCTTTTTCTACATGCAGAAATTAGATCACAGCAAGACAAAAACAGACAGACAAGAGTGTGTTTGGGTCGAGGTCAAACGATATTTCCCTTCAAGGGATCCACCCCATCTTTCATTCTCTCCGTCTGTCTGCTTCCGTCACTCTTTGTGTTAGAAACACTCATCTGCCTCTGAGGGTGTCAAGATGTGTGTGTTTTTGTGTGCGTGAGTGTTTTAAGAGGAGGTTCAAGTCATCTACAGGAAGCCCAGATGAGTTTCACATAATCAAATTAATGTCATCTGCAGCCAAACACTCATGTGACCACACAAACCCTCAAATAAGCAACAGCAAACAAATGCACATCCAAAACACGTTGTACTGAAACACAAAACACAAATGTTTACAAAACATTCACAAAAAGGTTTTTTTTTTCTTCCCACCCACTCACTGTCTCCCACTCTAATAACAACTTCTCAAGGCTTGATAAGTTTTAGCAACCTCATGACATGACTACAGAAAAGCCCAGATGCTTTTTCGTCTGAGACACGTAACTGCAGCGCAGGCATGGCACAAACTATCAAAAGCCAGGGGGAAATTCTGACGCTTCACTGAAAGGTCAGGGCATTTCAACAAGAGAGAAAACAAGTTCTGCTGTCCTCTCAGTCCTAACATTCACTTCCTGCTGTGGAGGAGGTGAATGCACATAATCTGGTATTTCGGGTTAAGATTAGGCTGATAGGAGGGTAAAGGAAGTGAACTTCTGCATACTTAGAATAGAAACACTCAGTCTATACGTCCCAGATGCTGACACAGTTTCCTCTGTGTGTGCATGTCTTACCTCCTTTGGCATCTGTCTCCAGGGCTGGAGGAATGGCATTTCTTGATTCGCCGGAGTCAATGGAGACGCTCCGCTCGCGCTTGGATTTGGTTTTCAGCATGCCTCCAACGCTGCTCACTGATTGGCTGACAGCCTTCAGCCCAGGGTTGCCGGGGGAAATCTGGTTGGTTTTGACTCCATGGCTGCCGGCACCCACGCCCTTTGGACCCAGGTGGCCGGCAGCTCCCTGCTGCTGCTGCTGCTGCTGCTGCTGAGCCTGCTGGTTTATACTGGGCATCTGGGATCGGTTGTCACCGGTGACCTGCTTGCCATGATTGGCCAGTTTATTGTCCTGGTGCATTTGATTGGCTGGTGATTGAGGTGGAGGTCTGGTTTGGAGAATAGCTGCGCCTGTTTGTCAGTTGAGCTCACATCGCTAACAGGCGACACTGATGGAGGGAAGAAAAATCATGATCAACAGCAAATCAGACAAAAGTTCTGTAGCCGAGGGCTGTCACAAAATCAGATTTTCACTACATGATTATTCTGCAGCAAAGAATTCACAAAAAATTATCATATCTACAGAAAATACAAAATACAAAAACCTCCAACACTGGCAAGCTAATTTTTTTCAGCTGTGGGTAGAATATCTTGCTCTCTTCTGTAATTTCCTCAGACATGATTATGATTACTAGTCAGAGTTACACTAGACCTTTAATTTATTTTTTGGCCCTTTTTCTAATAGCTTTATTCGACAGGAGATGACAGGAAACGGGATGAGAAAGGAGGGATGAAATGCAGCAAATGGACACAGGTCAGCTCAAACCCTGGGCGTCTGCGGCGAGGACACGGACTCTGACTCTGCCCCAGCAGTACGGGAGCACGCGCTCTAACAACTGAGCTACCAGGGCGCCTAATAGTCTACAGTTAAACAACAATAAAACACAAAACACACAATCACAATGATCCACTCTGATTTGTCCTACCTGCCCACTCACAAATGCTGCAGAGCATTAGGTCTATTCTGACCTCCTTTTCATGCTCTGATGGCGTTCATGGTGCGCCTCTGTGGCCGGCTGCAGGTTGCTTGGGCTAAATGTCACATTGACAAGCGGTGCAGCCTTGCAACTTACACTAAAAAGTTGACAACATTTTCACTTTTATGCGAGTCAAAAAACTTCTCGAAAAGCATGCACTGTACCGCAGGAAAACATTAGTTTGCTGGAGAAACGTGTCAGTGAGATGGGCTGCCCACTTAAACTTTTTCTACCACTCTGGTTTGTAACAGCTTGAGATTTGTGGCTGTTGTTGTATCTTCTGTTGCTTGACACTTTACTGTTGTCCTGCAGGCCTCAGCTGCAGTAGGCCTACATGCTGCATCATTGCTTGCGTTTTTTTATCATCATTATTATCATCATCATCATCAACAACCTGGCCCAGGGATGTCTGCCTCACCTTCAACATTTCAGTCTTGTATTAAATGCTGTTGCACATAACGTGACATTAACCCTGGCTGTGTAGCAGTCACACACTGTGGTAGAATCTATCCAGTTAGTTACTGCGTCTTGTCAGGACGCAACCAGCATTAAGGTGCATTTCGGCCATCCACTATGACAAAAAGAGAACTGAAAGAAACGGATGTGTTTACTCAATATCATCAGAAGTGTATTTTCAAAATAATATCCGCATTTCCTATTTAAATATCAAAGTGATCATAAATACCGGTATGTGGTGATGCCCCTATTTGGGCCGAAAACTCAAAGACAAACTATTTTCTCTACAAGGCCTGATCTAGGAGTTAGACACATCTGGACAGTTTATAAGTACATAGTTTTGTAGTTTTTATATCTATTTTGGATTATTAGAAAAAATAATCTATATTGAGGCTGGATGATTAGCAACACACTACGGTTCCAGGTCAGGCCTCTAAAAGCAAACTCCTCAGTGTGTTCACTCACCTCATCTCACCCAGACGCTCAGCTGAAACACTGCCATGCTGTTCTCCAGGACACTTCACTGACCACACATGGACCTGGGGGAAACCAAGACAGTAATATCATCAGTGTCTGTGATAGCAACCTTTACAGTCGGTGCTATCTGCCAGTGTGTGCGTCCTCAGCCTGTGGGTCAACATCGACTTCATAAGCAAAGACGGAAAAGAGAGGCAAGATGCCAAAAGATTGATAACAGACCAGGGCCAAAGAGACAGTGTGAGGTAACTGTTCCTTTAAGGGAAAGAGTGCAACGACTGAGCTCGAGCTGGGGGGAGGGACCTGCGACTCAGAAGTAGCTCAGCAGTGTTTTAGGTCCCTCCTCCAACCAAACACTTTGCAAACCACAAAAACTCCACCACACATTCCACAACACTGTCTGTAGCAATACCTGTCTCTCCCTCCCTCTCTCACAGAGACTCTTTCTCTCGGTTTCACACTTTGACTTTAGGCACTAATAGGAAACAACTCATTATCTGCTCATTACAGATTCTATCTTAGGACTATTTAGATACACCACCAAATCAAGGGTTTGTCAGCATTACTTGCATTTGTATTTAATCTATTTTAGTGTGACCAGAGACTGGGCTATACCTCAGCTCTCAGGTATGTTCTTCTAGCTTTACCTGGTAGTGTTAGGGAGTAAAACAGCCCTAAATCAAGCAGGATTATCAACATTAAGAATGGAGGACACTTCTACGTACGTGAGGCTTCATTCTGGGTTCAAGTCCATAGCTGCAAGCTGACGCCCTCTTGACATCGCCACCTGCCTGTGTCCATAACCCCAAGCTTCTGATTTTAACCTCTGCAACTGGTGTGCGCCTTTCTGTGTGTTGAAGAATGTGTGTGCTGTCTACAAACCAGTTGTACACCAGTTTTCTTGACTTCTATCCCACAAAAGCTGCTCACGCACAGCGCATTGAGCACTTCTTCAGAATTTGCAGGTCTGAACAAGACCCTTCCACACCTGTTGCTGGCGAACAATAGTGGGTCAAAACAGTCATCGCAGCTTGTTCAAAAACACCTAGCTGAGATATTTGGCAGACATAATGCCGATCTCATGTAAACATTTCCACTGGTTTCCATTTTTGGCCGATGACACAATCCCACCGCAGCACACGGTGTTCTCAGTCAGGTCAGCTGTCCCGCTCTGACAGAACCATCTGCACCACTCACTCACCTTGACAGGTAATGGTAAACACAATGCTGTAATTAGTCATTAACTAACACAGGCTCAAGTCTGCACAGAAAGGCGCCTTGTTTGCTGGCTGAGGACTTCATCACTCATTAACTCAACCGGGGACAGTCAGACGTCGCTCCTGTTGACAAAGTGTGACTCACTTGCTTTGTGCAACACAAAGTGGAGGCAGACTAATCATATGGTGAGTCGGTGACCTTCGAGTGGACGGTTTTGAAGAGACGGGCCTATCTAAATCTAGTCTGGTAGATATCCCGGAGACACCCTGTCATTTCTGCTGCAGTAGATTTGATCAACAAGAGAAAAGTCTGAAGAATATTGAGTCCAGTTTGGAGTGGAAAACTCTGAAGCACGTACAAGTCATTGAAGTGTAAATGTTGTGTCTCACTTGAACATTCTGTAAACCTGGAGTTAGGCCTTGCACTACTATTATCCCCACTCTGTGCCACGTGTATGGGGGCCTGTATTTAAGTAATCAGCCACAAGGAACATTATAGTGACTTTAGAAGAGTGTTTTCAGGCTGGAGGAGATTTTACTTGAGAGGGTTCTGAGGTGCTGTGAAGTGGTAATACACCAATGTAAGAAAATCATTACAACTATTCAAAGCAATCCGCCCTTGATGAATATCATAGAATGTAACAAGTGTTATTCCTTGACCTTCGTGGATAGTTTCTAGACAAGTTGCCGGTGTGACTGGCAGAAATTTTCGGTTAGCACATTAATGTTTAACTGAGCTGTTGTGTGGTCACATCTCTCAAACAAAGCAGGTTTCCCAATTCAAGCCAAGTGTATTTGTACAGTGCTGTTTACAGGCTGCAAATGTTATTCTGAAGAGTCTCAAGACCCAGTTTGTGTTGCAACATCCGGAGAAAAGTGCTTCAGACAGGAGAATCCAATCAAAAAACATTACCTTTAATGAGAGTTCATTTTAGATCACACCGATGACAAAGAGAGTCTAGCTCAAGATTTAAAAAATAGTCATTTAAAGTACAAATTATTAAATTGAGTAGGCTAATTAAGTAATTTGAGGTACACAGGTATTAATCTGAGGTCTATTAATCCATAAATCTCTTGTCACAACTTGATTTCACACAGGTGATCTCCATTCATGCCATGATGCAAATTATTAAACAACTGGTTATACCACTTTTGGCTTATTGTGTCACAGTGAACAGTGTGGACTACTTATGTACAATATATACGTATATTGTACTGTATATATATATATGTACTTAACTTAAAGTGACCACAAGGAACTTTCAGTTTGTTGATCCTAGCGGCCCCTTTTCACAAAAGCAGTACCACAGTAGCGCCTGAGGTGCGTGCATTTGTTCTGCACGTTAGTGAATGTTCAGGATCGTGATGAGGTAATGTATTTATATTTGACTTTATATGTCCTATATGTGATTGGACCCGAGCACAGGCATTCATTTACTTAACTTAACTATATAAAAATAGCAGCCTTTTCACTGAAGGTCTCATTTGCTGCAACAGGTCATTTATAATCATCAGAGGAGACGTGAGACTGTTTCATAAACACTTCAAACTTCCTCAAAGCCACTTGAAAAAAATCTGCTTTCACTTTTACTTTAAGGTCCTTTTTTCTGAGCAGCAGTGTAAAAAAATTGATTCAGTGCTTCAAAACATAATACCAAGGGGTTTAAAGGAACAGTTCACCCAAAAAACATTTTCAACTCACCCTATGTCGATGGAAAATCAAGTGAAGTTAATGACTGAATGTTCATTTTTTGGTGAATTGTTCCTTTTACACATATTAAATACCATTTATTGTGTAGCAGTACAAAAGCTGAATCTGACTGGTACATTCTGCCATCAGCTCTCACTTTTTGTTTAAAGAGGGCGTCGACTAATAAGACACACCATAAGTGCCAACACTACACTAAATTGGTGTCATCTGCATTCATTACATCCTGACCTCAACACACACCAGCATAACAAGACATTTAACCGCCAAGACTGAGGAATGATTAGTGCTTAATTATGGTGACATTTGAATGATGGAATTAAATCAAATCAACCTGGCTGCTATGCAATTAATCTGTAATAAAATCGGGGTTGTAAAATTAAAGTTAATGTCCCTTAGGGGAGGTGTTCTCCCTTTCCCTCCCAGTAACTTCTGCCAAAGCAGGTTTGAACGCTCATTTTCAGCCTAGCTTTTGTGTTCATGTTGACAAGGTTGCAGCTCTCCATCTGGCCTCCCAGACTGTAGCTTTCCTGATCAAACAAGGTCTCCTGCAGTTCTCATCTAATGGTTTAACAACTTCTCAATGGCAAGAAAATATGTTGCTCTCGTATATTTGTATCTGCGTATCCAAAATGACAATTTCACTATTTAAGTCCGTTAACCAATAGATTGGAAAGGAATCCGGTAAAATGACCAAGGATACAAAAAATAAAATAAGCCTTACTGTGCAAAATAGTATGGTGACACAGTTTGGAAAAGTACAAACCTCAGTTTGTACAGCTTGTTATATAAAGGGGTACAGAGTGTGCAAAGTGTACAGGGACTGACGAACGACACCCCTGGCATCACCTATGCTGACTTGCAGGTGACCAATTACTGAGAAAACACACGAAAAAGACACCATGTTAATCATTCCTCACAGTGCTTAAAGCTTGAAAAATAATTACAGCTAAGACATCTGATCAGTAGATAAGACATTAACCTGCAGGCTCACAGAAGCTAGTTTTAAATTATCGCATTATTCATCGTAGGTTGCAACCAGATGGGTGCAGAGCTGCCGAGTACCCCTGCATGTCCCTTTATGAAGGCCTGCTCTGTTCAAGACTGATGAAATACTCAGATTTTAACTGTGTGCCATCATTATTTCATGATGAAGGTCACAGATGTTGAGCCTGTTATACGGTGCTATGGCTTAAAGTAACAACAGTGGTAATGTGTGGATGAGATGCTGAATGATGCTGAACCTCCTCCGCAGTCCTCCAGAGAAGAACCAACAAAAAAGATGAACATCATGTTGTGAAAGACAGGGAGGCGTCAGACCTCTGGGCAGAAACAGACCAGAGTCTCCTACTTGTCTGCTGAAATGGCCTGCCCATGCTGCTGCATGGGTTTTTATGTATCAAATCATGTGCACAAATTAGTAATTCCCCCTAAATTATACATCTGTGTGCATGAATTAGAAGAATAGAAAGAATCTGCCGCCGTGTACAACACAACAACTGTATTAAACCCACTCAGATTTCCATGGCCTGACAACCCTCACCGTCAATGCACTGCATTATACTGTGGTGGATGAATCCTTCCTTCATGAAGGTTAGAATGTGCAACTTTATGGTTATTTTGAAGCCTGCAATTTATGGTGCTGTTGAGGTATATTCCCACTGTGTCACTGAAGATAATAAGATGGACGGCACAAACATCAAGAACCATATTTGTAAAATGCAGAAAAGGTGCAAGCTACATATTCTGTTAAAACTTGGTTTCAATTTTTAAGTTATTTCACTATAACCTTGAATATCCAAGGCCAAATATGTAACTATCAAAGTCCTAACCCTCCCTTTCACTATATTTCGCCTGCCAGTGGGCACAAACTCTCATGGAAAAGTGGAGGCTGACTGGTGATCCACTCAGGCTGGCAGCCTGGCACCATTTTCTGTCTGCTTTCATGTCTCCATTATAGACTAAATTAATGAATCAACTCTCTTTTGTCCTGTGTTGTTTAGTTACCACACTGGGGAAAACAGAAACAATCCAATTGTCTTCGCAACAGCAGTGCAAACAATTATTCCGCTTCAATGCATTATTAATCAAGAGTTTAACAGTCATAAACTCAGCTAATCTGCTTCAGCAAGGCTACGTGAGTTTGGACTGATCAGACTCATATTGGACTTACAGGAAACAACGCAAACTGTCATCAGATTTTGATTCTAATACTGCTCAGAAGTACATGAATGTCCTTTTCCTAACGTCAACCACCCAGCTTGAAGCCAATATGAATCATTCAGACAAAAACAGAAATACAGAAATCTCTCAATTGAAATGAACATGTGGCAGAAATATTTGGAATTCACGTTGGACCAAATCAAATCACTGGACAATTATAGAATCAAAGTTAAAAACTGCTTGTGAAAAGAAGTTTTTAACACCTTAAAAGGTTGCATATTAGCCAGTAACTCTATTTTTCCAGTACCTATAATGAATTCAAAACGTTTCAAGGCTTTCTGGTCAAAGTGGAGTCAATATAAAAAATAAATGTCTGAGCTGGAGGAGGAGAGATAATCACTGTTTGCTGCGGTTAAATAGGCTGGTGCCTTCAGTTGGAACAAAAAAGTTATTGTCTCACAGCTACTGTACAAAGTGAGGTGTGTGCAGTTAGAAAACGTGTTCTTATTCATGAAAGACTTTAACTACCGATGTTCCTGAAGTGCCCATCATGAATTAAGATACCAAAAGTGTATCCAGCAAAATGTCCAACTGACACCTGTTGATTATATGGAGAAGTCTTTCTAATTACAGTCGTCCCACCGCGCATTCACACCTTCATTACTTTAATGCCTCAAAGAAATTATCAAACTGTTTCTCAGCCCTTATTTTATTGGACTCACAAACAAATCAGTGTGTGCCCATCAGGCGAGGAGCCAGCAGAGACACTGAAAACAAAGATATTAGTGCTGGTATTATTATGTTCAGGCCCTGATGTACATTGTTTTGTTATATTGCCTTCTTTCAAGTATGTGAGATACTAATTAGGCATTTAATCAAACATGTTGATGGAGTTGCTCCCTTTAAGCAGCTGGGCAAAGTTGAGCTGCTATCCAATCAACAAACGTGTTCGGGTACAAAATGTTCTTCAGTTGGCTTTCCTCATTTGACATTTTCACTAGTTGTTTGGGAAACAAATTCAATTTAACAGTTGGACCTTGTCCAATCACTGCTCCAAACAAATTAGGGAAATAATTCAATGAGTTTTAAATCCCATAGCATGTGGTCTTTACACATAATGCCAATTCATTTAGAACCGTGATGAGAAGTACATATACACACACAAAGCGGGCCAACACACACAAACACACACCCCTGCATTCCTTCAACGTCAGTGGAAACAAACATCAGTGTTCTCAGTCCGGCCTGAGGGTTTGATAAACGATTTAAATTAATTTGCCATTTAGCGTGAAAGAAATACTGATGTTCCATTTATTTTGTTCAGATGAATCCAGGGATCTTGTATTCTAAGAAAGTCAGATTTCGTAACTGCAGGGTGTGTGTGTGTGTGTGTGTGTGTGTGTGTGTGTGTGTGTGTGTCAGTATGCCTACGGTAAGAGGTTGAGCTCCTATTTAGTCCCAGTGGGTCACACAGTACTCTGTATTTTTAGAGCGAGCTGGTATTAATAGACCCAGAGAGCCCTGGGAAGTCAGGGCCAACAGTGAGAACAAAATACTAAGCCAAGTCCAAAACACAGATGCCACAGTGCTGCTCTGTGGACCGACACCAGTAAACACTGAGGCCAAACTGTTTAACAGAACTGATGAATGAATAATGTGTGTGACGCAGGAGACTTTTTTTTTGACATCAGCTGCTTCACAAACTGCATTTGCACATGGCGCCAGTCGAAATGTAGCCTAAGAGAAGGCAAATAAGTTAAACGTGCTTGGACACTCTGTACTCTCACTTAGGACAAGGCCACGGCTAACACAACATGTATGACTTGACAAAATAAATCCTGTGTGAAGGCCGATTCAGCGTTGAACCATGTCCTTCCAGTATCTATCAAGTTCTTCTTTAGTTTTTATCAACTGTTATGATAATCTAAGAGGACCGCCACGACCAACGTTCATGTCAGGTTCACCAGAGGACATTAGCTGGGTTGAGTTAGCTTTAGGTCATCAAACCTTTATCAAGGTTCAAGAACATCCAAAATCAGGGAAAGACCCTATATTGAGCATGTTTTCCTATTGTCTGAATCAGTGCTGTTTAGTCCGATAACCGATAAAATAAATTAATTTAAAAATGTCCTGGTTTGGCTCTGTTGCAGGCGCCTCTCTCTCTCTCTCTCAGTCTGTCTGTGGTCACCACCACCTTCAAACTTGTTACAAAGTTTGGTTTCTCAAATCTGTCACGAGTAAACACTTCTTCCCAAAAAATCCAAAACAATAAAAGGACCTCTGAAAAATAAAACAAATCCAACTTCTCCACGCTGTTGACGTCCGTTGTTTGTCTTCATGCACACGGTTTTCTCCAACAAACAGTGCCCTACAACTATCACAGGCTTTGAAAGATTAGTCCAAATATTTTCAGGTAACAATGCCAATCAATTGTCATTCACGCTTTGTTTCCATATCCGTTTTGTCTTCACTACAAATGAGTTCTCACCACCTGAGATAAAAGTTTCAACTCGACCACATCATGATCAAAATATTCCCATATTCATCTCAGTGTCTAGCCAACATCTTCATGAATGACTGCAAAAGTACCTTTTCTAACAAGTCTGAAATCATGCGTCAGGACTGTGCACTCCGGAAAAATAATAAACTAGTTGTTTTTAAAGAGATGAAAAAGTCCCTGATACTGAGATTCAAACTGGCAAGAAAAAATGACTCAGAACTTCAAGAAAGCTCAGTTTTACCAACAGAGTCCTGTACAATAAAATGTACCCAAGAGGGAAATTAAACACATATCATGGTTATAATTTGCACATTTAATAGTAGACTTAATGTTTTTTTCTCCTTCCACTTGCAGGTACATTGTTGACAGTTAACTCAAGTTTGAAACTTTCATCTGTTTCGACTGTTAAACTTCATTAATTATGGATTTTGTTTTTTAGAAAAACTACTTATGAAACATATTTATCAATGTTACACAATGCTTCGCAAAAAGGTGAACATACAACCCCGGTTGAACACAACATGCTCACATAAAGAACACAACACACGTCTGACGGGCTTTTCCCTCGTCTGCTTTTATGTCACACTCATGTCATGTGGGTTATGTGGCTGCTGTAATCACTCCCTTCATGTCCACACACAAAGCTTTCAAACAAGCCCAAAATTGTCACCCTTATCACCACCTTCCACTGTCACAGACATTGTTCTACATTTTCAGTGCATACAGTGTTCCACAGAGTTTATACTGCTGAATCTACCTGCAGGCCTTCATTGATGCATTTTATGTGTCAACTTTTGTGAAAGGTGACGAGACACAGACAGTTTTGAACTCTTGTTGTTGAAAAGTAGACTGGCAGCGACAGAGACTGACTGTTGCATTCCCTCATTTCTCCTTCATCTTGGCCAAAAAGCTGCGCTTGAACGCACCACAAAGACGGTGGACAAACAAGCTTGAATGATCTGCGCCTGCGTGAAGGTAAATACCCCTCTGCTGATATAACAGCTGTTATGATTAAGTAGCATTTTTGACACCGCTCTTGATAATATAGCCTCTGATAAATGTCTGAAAACTGTGCTGGTGAAGATGTGGAATCATGGACATTACATTACAGCGACAGACTCAAGGGGCGTTCCCTTTCTTTTTACGTTTCTCTTTCCTGTATAATACTGCTAACCTGAACAGCAAATGGGGGGGATTTCTCTCACCAACGAGCCGCCGCCGATTCTACATGCTCAATCAGCCAAAAAGTCACTGACACATCTGTCCAGTATCAGCACTGCGGGACACACCGCACAGACTGAGGCTCAGAGCTAACAGCTACAATGCTAATAGAGCTAACAGCTAAACACACAGCAAAACTGAGAGTCACTGTTCAGAGAAACACAAAGCATTAAACACAACAGGTTTATAGAAAATAAAAGTACTGAAGTACTGTTTGGAGGTGAAAGTACTTTGAATTCTGGTACTTTTAAGTTACATCTATAGATATTGATAACAAAGTAAAGAAACAACATTATGAGCTCAGGATGGTTTAAAATTCTGTTCTGGATGGTTAGAATTGATTTTCAGGGCAATGCCAGGTCGCTCGTGAAAGAGGTTATTCTGGAGCCATGCCTTATCACACACAGCTCACAACCCGCTCAGACGAAGCAGCAATTACACAACTGAAACTCAAGAAAGGACTCTCAGTTTCTTTGCAGCAACACAGATGTATAAAAGCACAAGGAGTGGTTGATATAAGGAGTTTATAACTGTGTGTGTTTAAGTCGTATATAAAACTATTTAATTTTATATTGAAAAGAACTCAACACAACACATTTCAAATATCACAACTGACACTCCTCTGATATGAAATCTGCACTGAGCCTTTTAAAAATCACTGCACTACATTCTGGAGAGGCTGAGTTGAATTTTAAACAGGACAGTTTCGTCAGCTACTGTATTGATTTGCACAGCGTGAAACTTTTAGAAAAACCAACAAGGACGTTGACAGGCAAGCTAGAGATGTTTACTTGAGATTACTTGGTTTAGAGATGTTAAATAAGCTATCAAGCCCCTGCCAACATTCACTCATGGAAAACCAACCTAGCACAATAATATATAAGCAGCGTCTAAGCGACACACATCAGTAGATTTCTAATGATTATCAGTGGTAGCACCCGATAAATTACAGCCCTCAGACTCTCTTTGAGGAATGAGGTTTTAGATTTTGCAGGCTTCAGCTGGAATCATATAAAACCATTGAGTGAAAAAAGACATTTCCCTCTTACCAATGTGACAGCTGAAGGGCACCTCTTTGGAAAGCACCAATCATCCATGTCTGATAAGACAGCAACTGTTTCCAAACCATGAACTGAGAAACTGCTATCGATCCCGGAGACATGATTTGATGTTGATGCAGCTGTGAGAGTGTTGCTTGCACAGAGGCAGCAGATCCAAAACTCGTAACTTTTAAGAGGAGAGGTGGAGACTATATTCGTATGCTGTCAGAGGCTGTAGGCAGGGAGAGGACACAACTGGAACTCGTTCAAAAGTCTCGCAGGAGGAATGAAAAAAAACTAAGTATACTGCATTTTTGTCATTTTTGGTCAGAGCATTCAAGTGTAACAAATAGCCTGGGAAACCCAGTCCATGGGTTGTTGACCACATTCAGCCCAATACCCATATTTATTGCTTGATTTTTATTAGT
The DNA here is from genome assembly GCA_963678695.2 of Diplodus puntazzo. Classification (NCBI taxonomy): domain Eukaryota; kingdom Metazoa; phylum Chordata; class Actinopteri; order Spariformes; family Sparidae; genus Diplodus; species Diplodus puntazzo. The sequence goes on along the minus strand of OZ023162.1, from coordinate 5,148,184 downwards.
CCCTTTCATAACATTGTTTTTTTTTTCTTCTCCTTTCCTTCAATCACAAGCATGTTCGCCTCTCCCAACATGCACTTTGTTTTTCTGCAGCCTGGTGTTGGAGGAATGTATCAGACTACAAGCATAACAAGAGGTTACCTCAGGTCAGCATTCATTTGAATAAACATCCAAAAGGATTCAGCTGAAAAAAAAAAAAAAAAAAAGGTATTTCTACTTTTGGAGAAGTTAATCCACAAACTCTGATCTGCTGCTCCTTCTGCACTCAAAGTTCACATACTTGTTGGGGGTAAACTGCAGTGCATTGTGGGACAGTACACAGGTGACAGCCAAGAAAAAAAATCAGCACACTAGGGGGGTTGTGGCAGGTTGCTGTGGCAACAAAACATGTCACGGGGCTGAGTAAATATAGGCTAACCAGTAGGCGATGTGCACTGAGAAGGCCTGCAACACAGGAAAGGCCACAGAAAAAAGAAAACAGAGACATTTGTGAAGATCTCAAAGCTTTGCCGTCTTTTGATGAAACCACCCTCGCTGAGCAGTGATGACAAAAGAGATGACCCGAGATGCACCTTTCTTTTTACACCAAGGGAAAACATTATGAAGCAGACAAAAAGCAGTGAGCTAAGCAGAGGAGGAAAAATGATATGTTGGCGAAAATACAAGGCTAACTAATATAATGATAAATATGTGCTTCACTCAAGGTGGATACTGCACTCCTAAGTGTTATATGTGATCTGGAAAATGTGAGCAGTTTACACAGAACTTGTTGACTATTTCAGACAAACACCTTCTCAACAGAGTAAAAAATTAATTGGTAAGAAGACTGTAGGCACCTCGTCCACAGTTTAGCCTCAGCTCAGCTCAGCTCAGCTCAGGGATAGGGAAGTACTGGGCTCATTTTGTACAGAGGGTCAAGGGTTGTATCCTTTCCAACACATTCTGGGAAGAAAGCCAAGTAGAGCAAGGAAAAAGACCTAACTGCAGCCTCAGTGCAGGCGTTACAGCACAGAAGCATTCGGAAAACTGAGGACTGATGGATGGAAACCATTCGGTGTCAAGATGAACACACACCGACCAGAAGACGAGCAGGCTGTCCGTCCAGATATGGTGTTACAGGTTTTCCCCACAGGTCAAAAGATCAATGAAAAGAGTTAAAGAATGCACTCCACACGTGGTGCACTTACATTATTAGAGCTGCATTGATGAGTCAGCCAGATTGACAGAAAACCACTTTGATTATTTTTAAATCGATAGTAATTTTTGGTATAAATATGGCTGAAAGTGCTGTCAAATATGGAGATTTTATTTTTGCTTCTCTGGGGTTCATATCATATTGAACTGAGTCTTTTGGTTCTGGACTGCTGGTCAGATAAAACAAGACATGTAGAGGCATCACATCAGATTGTGAGAAAATGGGATGGATATTTTTTTTTTACTATTTTCTGACATCTCATAGACCAACAATGAATCAGTTACTGTTGAAAAATAATCTGCAGATGCAGCGATAAACAATCCGTGGGTTTGTGGACTGCTTTCTGACTGAAACTGTTGCTTCCCTGGGGGGCATTCAGGGTTGTAAACAGCCTCGTTTTCCCAAAACAACGCTGAACAAATCATAAACAGTGATCGGCCAACATAACCTGACCTTCACTAAAATAACTTACCCCAACATTAGCCCAAGTGAAAGACAGAAGGACTACAATTAGAGATGTCCAATCCACAGTCCACAACTTAGACATCACCCTACTATGACTTTAAAAGGGGTAAAGGTAGAAATAAAGGATACATTTTATCACCTGAAGAAAAGATGAAAGTTGGGAGAAACTTAAAAGGGACAGTAAAATCAAAAATACACGTTTTCCTTCTTCCTGTAGTGCCATATTTCCATCATGTTTGCTTTATGTGGGTTGACAAGTTTTGGAGAAAGTACTTAATCAGTAAAGTATCCAATCTTAATTTGAAAGTAGTTCTTTATCTTACTTTTGGGTAAAAACAGTGAGATTGCTTTGCAAAATTCTAATAATACATACCAACTGTAAGTGGTGGCATGATTACAAAGCATAGGACAAGAAAGCTTAAGAGGATCGAGGTGGTGACAGATGCAGCATCCGGATGTATAATCCCAGTTAGAGCCTGTTTGTTTGTTTGTGTATTTGTATGTAATTCAATTTGCAATACACCCTACTTAGAGGGAATAATGGTATAGTCTGTTGGAGCCACACAGAGCTCCATGAGACCTCCACAAAGATCAAATACTATTGTGCATTCATACAGCAGACTGTACAAGTCAAACACGCCTCTGCCAAGTTGTGAGGAGTTGAACATTCACATACCAGGAAGTGACTTTCTCTAGTCAGTGTATGAATCAAAATGTTGTGCATTGTTTCTCTGATTGTTGGATTTTTAACACTTTTCTTCACCACTTCCTCGACGTATTTGATTTTTGCTACTAACCTAAAATCTTAGCCAAAGAAAAGATGCTATTACAGAAATGATTGTAAGATGAAGTGATATAAATCCAACTGATTCTGACCATTTGATTTAAATATTCAAATTTGGTATCATACTGAGTAATCTGACAAGTATAAGGTACTTCAAAATGCGACGCGAAGCACAGTCACAGCCTCCTCGAGAAGACTTGTGATTGTTATCTCTTAACATGTAAATCGCAGTCATGAGTTCCCACAATAACACACTCTGTTTGTGACATTGCTAAAAAGGCTTTGATTGGTTGGATGTGATCAGAGCCTCATGGTAAAGGAGGAACGTGGGCTCAATTCTCACGGAGCCTGTAATCCCACCTACGGTCGGTTTTGTATGTGGAAAAGTTTTACTTTGATGCATTTTCCTGTTTGAGTCAGCTAGTCGAACACTGACGAGTTTCAAAAACTTGTAAACAAAACTCCCACAGGCCCAAAAGTATGTCATTCTTCTGGATATTAAGACAATATGGCAGTACGACGGGGGTCAAAACAAATCAGGACTCCTCTCCCTGTGACTGTGATCACATAGTATTCACTGGGCTCTTCTCTTAAGTACACTGTACATGTTCTTACGTTCACATCAGTTTTGAGACTGCAACAATTAATCAATAAGTTGATGGGAAGAAAATCAGGTGCCAACTATTTGTTCTAATCGATTCAGTAATTTTTAGAGGTAAAATGTCAAACGTCAAATCAAATCTTTAGGATTTTCGGACTGTCTGTTGCACAAAACAATCAATTTGAAGACGTCACTGTTGGCATTTTAAAGACTTTGATTAATCGATTATTTTTCTTAACAATCTGTAAATTCTTCGATAATGAAAATAATCATTAGTTGCAGCCGTAATCTTAATCTTCTAAGTATACACTAGACTCATCTTGTTACACAAGGCCTTCCGGGCATAACTAAGTGCTGACAAACAGAGGTGAACATCCGACCTCTTTCACCCATGTCACGAAACTGTGTACAGTATCTGAGGGTTAAATCCTGTAGTTGGTTCATATTACATTCTCACTTCTAACAAGAACCACAAAGTGCAGTCTCACAAGGTCTCAGTGTGGTAACCTGGTGCACACGGGAGATCAAATGCTATTGTTCACATCTGAATGGACAAACTGAGGTTAAAAACGCCTGCTCTGACAATTCCTGGTGTGACTAAATATAAGAATGTAATTGGAAAGGCTGCAGACCAGCAGCAGTGTGGACAGAGTACTTTTGTCAGCAAAAACTGTATGCAAACATATGCAAAAGACGAGCTCACAGAAAGGCACAGAGCTACAACAGAAACTGGGATAATGACGCACAACTGTCACAAAAATGCCTAGCCTAACTGCTTCTATTTAAGGATTAGACCGTGGCCTTTTCCTTTTTTTTTTTCCACTAGGCCTGTAGAGTCCGTTACTTAAGTGTCTTCGTATTCTGTCGTGTGGAAACGTTCTCAATATCACATTATTCTTTCATAGCTCACCTTAGCGGTGCTCCCTGTAACTCACCCCAAAGTTCTCAGATCACCTAACCAGATAAGAAACACTTTGTCAGCAGCTCACCAAATCTGTCTCTGCTTGCACCGGAGAGCAGTCTGTGTGGACATGCAGCGGCTGCCACACGCATGTTCATTCAAATCGACACCGGACAAAACAAAAGAGGCAGGAACTCACTATACGATCAGAGATACATCAGCCTTTGTATCGTGACTGCTGCAGCATCGCTTCTTTTATCCACTCAAGTCTTATTAAGGTTTCGTGATCCACAAAACATTTCTGGATCTTCACAGCAAAAAAAGTTGAAGAATTCTCTTTTACAACTGAGGAAGCTGGGGACGTATAGTCTGCTATAATCCAAGTCTCAGAGATCCCAAATTCATTTGAAAAGATATTATGTGCACCCTTGATGTGCGATCGAACTTGTAAACCCACTTCACATGGAATCTCAATTTGGGTTCTCTGGGCTTCCAAAGACTTACACTGAATGAGCTGTATGGAGCCATATATGATGTTTAGGTTGTTTCTTTAAACTTTAAAACAAGTTTAAAAAAAATCTACTTCAGTTGTCGAGGAGAATGCTGCAAAGCTGTTTTGCTGTGAAGCAACAGAAACGTTTTGTAGACTATGAAACTCGACCCAACTTTTATAACAGCATGAGGGTGCGTAGATAAAGACTGGATTTTAATTTTGTGTGTTGAATTTATCCTTTAATACCACTATTTGATAATGCACAGCCAAGAAACAGATGTAGGGTCCCCCAGGTGAGATCCTTTAAGTAATATACGGGAATATATGAGTAATAGAACGCATTACTAACATTTCAATAACATATTTCTCCAGTGATGTCATGTACAACCTTACAACCCGCGTTACCGACCAGAGTGAAGCTTTTATTGCTGTTTTCTTTAAGAACCCATCCACACCAACAGGAGCATATTAATATAGGCTCCGTGTGTTTAATACAGCCGAGCCTATAAGTTCTTTGTTCAGTCTCTGTGTGACTGAAATAAGCCTAATGATGAAGTCTAATCCCCTGAGCGCACTTTAATTTAAATTCTCGAATCACACATGCATTCCTTGTTCTGTGCACTAAAATAAAAAAAGGCATAGAAAAAGAGATTTTTGCCTCGTCATGTCATTATAGGCTACATTATAGAAGGTATAGTTCTATTTCATTTCGTATGACTGAGCCTACAATTAAAATCATCCTTTATTCAAAAAGATTTAAGCTATTTAATTGTTCTATATAGGTTACTTGGGCAATTTGTTGAAAGTAACTAAAAAGTAGTGTAATAAGCAATTATTACTCTACACAAACAGTCATATTTTAACATAATATACTACTTTAAAATAAAGGTAACTAGTAATATGTTGCATTTTGAAAGTAACTTGCTTAACACTGGTCCTGACATACTGGATTAACTGATTCGCACGAGGTTTCCATAACTACTCACTACAATAAAATATACGGGGACCCTCTCAGGACATAATACAAACAAAAACAGAATAAACCGGGCTCGTCTGAAGGCCCACAAGTCGGCGCCGGTCGACTGTCCTTTTTAAAACGAAAGTCAGGAGAGAAAAAGATGCTCTGAACTGGGAGATATTTCACTTCCAGCTGAAAGCAGCGCGCAGTGTGCTGCGGCTCTGAAAGACAATTCGGATCAAGTTGCAAACTCTGTTAGGCGCTATATATAGCTCACCAGGATATTGTAGATACACAAACAGCGTGACGTGCCTGTGCACACACACACACACACACACACACAGGAAGAGAAAAGCTGTAGTATCTCTTTGTGTGCGTGTGTGTGATCAGGTTTAAGTGCAGCATTATCACACTATATTCAACAGGCTGAACTAGCAGGGGTCATGGGTTGTCATAAGGCTGAGACCACACACACACACACACACACACACACACACACACACACACAACACAAAACACACACAATACACACACCAGAGAGAGAGAGGGAGGAAGGAAGAGACAGGAAAAAGGGTGTGTGTGTATGTGTTGTGAGAAAGAAGAACGCCTTTCACCAGCTGTATGTCAGCATTTAGCTATAAAACTATAATAACCTGACCCTAATCTTAAATATTAGTATATAACATATTAATTCTGACAATTAACTTTAACCAACACACGTTTATAAACCTGTAGCTTGACGTCCAGCTCTGTACACTTTCAGTGTGTGTTTGTGTGCGTGAATCACAGCGGGGCAGGAAATGACTTTCAAAATAATACATTTTGTAATTATTAAAACGTATATTTTCCTACATTGAGTTAACGTTGAGAATTTTTTTTTAAAAAAAGGAGTAAAGTGGCAGATACGGAGTGTCGAGCAGCAGTCACTACACGTAGCTCTCCACATGCCCACGCTGTGTTGAGGTGACAGCCAGGTATCGTCACGCAGTCTGTCACCTCCTAACGGCTTTTAACTGCTTTAGCTCACCTAACCGTCCGAAATAAGATTTAAAAAAAACAACAACAACCAACGGCTGCTTCGGCTGCGTCCGTCACATTAGCCTCCTCACAAGCTAATATTAAGTCATTTTTACATTCACATCTAGATCGGAAAATTGTGCTTTTTTTAAATGGCTGGAAGGGAAGGAAAGGGGGGAGTGGGTGAAAGTGGAGCAAGCACCGCATTCTTGCGAGGAGAATTTCAGGACACATGCCCCTGGTGTGAACCCCGGCGCTCATGAGTGGGAAGACTTGCTGCGCCAGCCCAGGTCCACGGGGCTAACTTAGCATGCTAATTCATGTCTTCAGCTAGCTCCTCTTACTTGCTTGTAAAACTGACGTTGACGTAGCACACATCTGCAAGCGAACCAGTGCTAGCTAACGGGGATTTTGAACTTTAGTTACGGGCTTCGCTAGCGACCCCGAAGACTTAATAAGAAAAAACGGAAGAGAAAGTTAACACGAGTCCCGCACGTTAAAGACGGCTCCGTTAAATACGCGAACAAGCTAGCAGTGCTCCGGGAGGGAGACAGTGTTTTTTGGGGGAAATGCTGTGTACTGTACCTGGTGTCTGAGATCAGAAGAGGCCGATGTCAGGCAGGACTGACGGCCAGTCGACATTCCCCGGAGTGGCCGCCGCCGCCGCCACCGCTTGCTCCGCTCGCCGTAACACTGCGCAAGATGGTCCCGATCCCGATGTTTGATAAGAGAGAGGAGAGAGAAAAAAAAAAAGCTGGTGCAGTTTTGACGTTTGAGGGTTCAGATGGTGATAAATAACACGGCGCGTCTAGGTTGAAGTTTCGCTTGAAATCAGAGGACGCGTCACCTTGCAGCGGTTCATGACTCCCACTATTCAAGATGTAGAAGGGCAGGACGTTGCATTTCTCTGCGAGTCCATATCACTCCCAGCCGCTGACGATAATTAGTGTTGGCCACACGGGCATCCGTATGTCACTGTGCTGATATGTCACACTGGACTCGCGTGCTGCTCGATTATTTATTATTTATTTCTCACAGATTATTTACAGTATCCACATATTAATCCTAATATTCTCAGATAAGGATGATCATGATGAAATCGGACTATGTGTTTTTATTTTTTTTATTTATTTATTCCCCTGGATATAAATCTGTATATCTGTATATCTGTAAATCTGTATATATTAAAAAAACAGATATGACATTTTTATTTTTTTTTTTAGATCCAGCAAATCAACCTTTACATCTCACATGTTTTCTAACAGAAGATGATATAATGATTTCAAATCAGCATCAGCAACACTAAACTGATCCCAGGCACTTTTACAGGGTTTTTATGTGGGTGGATTCATTATAAAGTTACTAAGGAGTGACGATCCAGTTGTTGCTCTGCTCAACCTGCTCTCATTCTTTTTTCTTTTTTTTTTTTTGGTTGAATACTCCCTCTGGTGGTTTGGGTAGCAAGAAGTAGGCTTGGCAAACCATTCCCCTCAAGTGAACTTGGGGGATGGATGCATCTCTTTGCACGCGTGCTGACAAAGAGATGCGAGTCCGGCAAATGTTCTCGCACAACTTGTTGACAGATAAGCGTGCTTCACCGCAGATTTACACAGGAAATAACACTTACAGTAAGCCAGATGTGTGGCCTTAATCAAGGGAACAAGACATACTTTTGATGGAGAGAGCACATCCTATCCTTATCCAGATGTTTCCACCGCTGCAGGGATTAGCACCTGCAACAGCTGCTCCTCTAACCTTGATAATGTAGGTTTGTAGACCACCCACACTGCTGGAGTCTTTTCTCCTTTCGTGCAGAAAGTTTAAATAAGAAAACCTACTCTAATCAGTTAAAAATTAGAGAAGGACATATACAGGGTAGGTCCTACTTTCACAAGGAGGGAGCTGCTGTGATTTATATCGAGAGGGGAGGAGAATAAAACACAAATCTTGCAGCAGATATGGGTCAGAGTGGAGCCGTGGAAGTCATCACCAACCACAGAGGTGACCTGCCGCGACCCCCGTGACCTGCAGACGTCGGGGAGCGGGAGGGACGGCGGACCGGTCAAAGTCGTGCAGGAGAACCGAGCACATTCGTCATGACCTTCTCCTTCCAGACGAAGGCAGAGAGGACTGGCATTAATCAGCCGAGCACGCCATCACACCTGTTGGCATCAGACATTTTTTAATCATTGAGTAATTAAATAGCTTGAGATTTTAATTATGCCATTGGGTAGAGATCTGCACTCGACGTTATTCCGCTGTTATGTGCCAAATCAGAGGGGAGCTCAGGCTGGATTCAGGATGAAAGCGTCCTTTTTTGTTTTGTTTGAATGACTAAATTAAAGGCTGAGGAAATGTATACGGGTATTTAATAGAGACGTCTTGTATTTCTTATTGTTCCTCTTCCCCCCCCCCCCCTTTTGAGTCGTGTGTGTGTGCTATTGTGCAGACGACTGTCGAACATGAGTATTGTTTTAATCAAAGGCGAGAATACTCTGCTGCACATTGTTTTGATTCAATAATTTTTTAGGCTCCGGGCGTCACTCCTGCCAAATAGACCAGCCCGGGGATATTTAAGAGGGAATAAAACAGCCCAGAGACACAGTATAAATGCGTTTGTATTTTATGATGAAAATGCAAAAAGATGCTGTGAATCCTATCCCTCCTTCCCTCCCTCCCTCCCTCCCCCCCCGAGATATGTTTTATCTGAGTCCATTATTCTCCGCTGGTCTATGGCGAGCAGAGGAATGAGCTCAATTAGGTGAGGAAATGAGCGGGAGAAGAGGAATTTGGAGGGAAAGAAAATGAAACATTGGGAGGAAGGTCAAGAGAACATAAGAGAAGGAGCAGTGGGGAATGAGAGAAAAGAGAGGAGGGAGATAGAGGGAGTGAGACAGAGAGGATGAGAAAGTGAAACTATGTTGTCATGGAAACTGGCATGGATCTGAAGAGCAAAACAAGAATGTAAATTGGTTTACCCTTAGGGAATGTGATGGCGCTACAGGGAAGAAATAAGCAGGGAGATGTATTTAAGGGAGGACCTTCCAACACATTATATGCAAATAATGACATTTGGAAGAAACGTGAAATCATAATAGTAATGATGATGGCAAACTACGGATCTTCAAATGCACTGACCTCAAACGTCATGTTTGGAGACAGCTGGGAGGATCACCACTTGTCTCTTTAAGGCTGCACAGTTCCCCATAAATGACTAATTAAAAAAAAACGAGGCAGTTTGAGAGGAGCAGAGGTCAGGCTGAGCGGCTGAATCGCTAATGTGGGTAAACAACTTGTGGCTGCAGCTGGAGATGGAGAAGCACCTTGACCCTCTTCGCACTTGTCATTCAAGAATACTGCAGATGACAGGATTCAAACCCAAATGTCTGAGACGCCAGAAGCCTGAGCCGACCCTTCAGGTACAGGGACACGGAATTAAAAAAAAAAGTTTTCCTGCACCTCATCATTATTTCCCCCCTCTCACCTGTGAGCTTTTTCACACCCACAAACCCTCTGCAGGCACTTTGCTCGCAAACATTCTCCTTTTCACCCGACAGCTGGAATCCCATCATTAGATTTGATTTTAGAGGCGGCTAGAAATGATAGCAATGTTGCCAAGAAACGAATGGTTTCCGTGGTGACAAACACTACCCCTGCCATTGTGTGTAGCGATGTAGGAAGTCAAGTCCCTCACCTACAATCTCTCCAGCACTGCTTTCAGAGTGGAACAGTACATCTGAGGACACCCTGTACCCCACAGACAATAGCAGGTGCTTCAACACGCATGTGTGTTTCTGTTCTTGCACAAAACTATCAGGTTGTTTTCTCTTATTAAACTCACAGAAACTATTATATACTGTATGCGACACATGAATGTATTCGATATTTCGCAGGAAAGACTACTCAAACGTATGCAAACAATACATCACACATAATCAGTCAATTTACTTATATAGCACCTTTCAAACAAATCAATATGTGATTCAAAGTGCTTTACAAATGACTGATGCAAACATGAGATACTAAGGCCCCGTTTACACGAGGACGCTTGCGGGTAAAAACGACAAAATATTTTATAGGAAGTGCCTTTCGTTTACACGGTGACGGCGTTTTGGGGGCTTAAAAACGCAAAAATCTGAAACCACCCTCCAGAGTGGAAAAGTTGAATACGCTCCGCCGCAGCGTTTCCGTGTACACTGGCAAAACGCAAAACTCTGCTCAGATCTGCTCACGTCGTGTACGCGTTTACGTCACATACGTGATGCGCCAGTACAGGGAAATAAACAAACATGTTGGATTATTTCCATGCATCGGACCTTCAAGCTGCTCTGGCAGCTCTAATAAACGTACAGGTGTCTTTCTAAGAAATGTACAGGATATGTACAGATAGTATTACTGAACACAGAGGGATCTGTAATTACCTCTATCAAATTTTGGATGCACCAATTCGTCGGAGGCGACCCAGGCGGCTTTGGACGAGACCTATCACAGCACCACCTAGCCGCCTGGCATGCATACCCAATCGAATTCCACACACTTTTACGTCACCGTATGCACGTAGATTTCCTCCCGAAAATGCTCGTCTAAACGCGGAATAAAAAGTGAAGACGCAACGCCACTTTTGCGTCTTCTGTTCAGACCGTCATCGTGTAAACGTAGCCTAAACAAATACGTCATGACGTCATTTATTTGCCATATATATGCCTTTATTCATCGTAGAAATGAAGCTTACTGGAAGCTGAAAGCATGACAGAGGCAACCGGGGACACAGCGAGCAGTTTCAGAGGGTAAATACAACATGAAATAACGTTTTCATGACCGTTAAAGGTGCTATTTGTAAGAAAAGTTGATTTTTGATTCCCAATTCGTCACATAAGGATGCTATAGGATGGCAGCCAATCATCATTCCCAGATCGTCATTATTTGATGAGTTGGGAATGAGACTCAAATATCAACTTTTCTTACAAATACCACCTTTAAAACATATAAACCACTTTATTAATAACCAAAAGTCACATTAGAAACCTAAAAATAAGCATATACAGCACATCTCCGTTGATAAAACAAAATCAATAATTATGAAAAAGAACAAATAAATACATGAAAACACTAAAACCATACAATCATATCACATGGGATACAAGTCAGACTGAACAGATATTCACAGATCCTCTGTAAAGCTTTTCCAACAGCTCGGAGCGTAATGGCTGAAATCAGCATCACCAGGTGTTTTAGTGGTGCGTTGTGGAACAGCAGAAGAAGAAGAACCGGAGGTCCTCCCGGCTTATAAACCAAAGGCATTTGTGAGATATAGTCCTGCGAGAGGCGGCAACATACAATGTAGTATAAAAGAAAAGCATCGAGGTTGCATGTCGAATACAGGACGTGACAAACGACATCATCCTGAATACCTCAAACAGAAAAGTATCAAATTGAGAATGCAGTTGAAGCGCAGCGCAGAACAAAGATGCACCAGCGGCTGACATTGATAAATAGCTCAAATAATCTAATAACCAGCCGCCATGTGCAGATTTGTTTGTTTGTTCAGTCAGTCAGTCAGACGATGGTGTGTGTGTGTGTGTGTGTGTGTGTGTGTTTTCAGAGAGCATCATTTTAATTGGGGAGAAGCGGTTGCCGTGGCGGCTGGTGCACAGGACCGAGATCTCAAACAGGTGGTTTCCCAGATGGGCAAAGTCAGCAACAATCAAGCGTTCCTCTTGCCCTCCATATTAAAATCATGTAGGTGTTTTGACGGTGGGCAGCCAGCAGACGCAGCAACGGCAAACTGCTCAGACAGAAATGGAGGAGGCAGAGACCAGAGCGCGCGGTGACGGATGCTGAGCAAGATTTTCATCCATACGACATTCAGACCAGAATTCGTCGAGGCTTGTTTTGAGCTGCCGGTGTGGAGACGAGCAGAGCATCTCTCAGTCAGACTGGAAATGTTATTTGAGGGGTTTTGATGTAATCGACTCGGCTGTGTGCACAAGGTATTATTGCTGATTAACAGGAGGAGATGAGCATCTGGGCTCTCGCTGAAGTCAATCTAATCTCAGCAGTCTTGTTTGTGTTATGATCAAGGTTGTTGGCACACCTAAACACCCATGTGGCCAATTCTCTGCAGTGGATGGACAGGTTGTTTTCCTGGATTAGGTCCATGAAGAAGGTGAATTAAGGTAATGTTTAGATTGGTAGTTTGGGGTTTTACTGACAACAGAATGTTCATTAAAACACAATCAGGTTTTTAAATGACGTCTTCCTCATTTGGCTGGAGTTGGAGGGGATGGTTTTTACACAAATAATACAACTGAAGCTCAGATCATAATTCTAGACAATAAATAAACCCACTGAACTGTCCTGTTTTGTCGTTTGTAGTTCACTCTAAGGAAGGACAGGAATCACATACATAGTCTGCATGTGAAGGTTGCAGCTGCTGGTAGTTTTAGGAGTCAGTAGGGAACGCAAATAACGAGGCAGTTCATGAAATATGACCTTATAAAGAAAAACGGACCGGTGTTTCTTGTGTTTCAACTGACAAAAGGGCACATGTGATTTCTAAACCAATCCAGATTTACTCATCAAAAACCAAAAGACCTCACGCTCGGATCTATTTTGGGACGTGCACTTTAAATGTCAAAACATTCTTCATTAAGTGTACTGTCATCCACGTTTTATTAAGCTTTCAAATCAAAGATAGCATTTTCTAAAAAGTCAGGACAAAGTGTGGCCGATGCTTTGTTTTGGCTCTCCTGTAAAGTTGACGTCGCACCCCTGGATCTCGTCCCTCGACGTGAACAGCAACTCCAAAATGACTTAGTTGAACACCAAGCAGAAATCTCAGGGTTTAGACGGATCCAGTGGAAGCTCTTGTTGACCACAACTTTATCAGAAGTGTTTGTCTTCTGGTGCAACAACAGCAGAAGTTCTGATTTTAGATTAACTCCACGTTTGGACATATATAGCTGCTCTGCACTCTTATCATTGCAGTCAGACATAGCATTTCCTCTTTTTATCATACTAGTTGTCAGATTAACCTCCTGCTGCTCAAGTCTCTCCACAGCACAGAAGAATATCTGCACACTTCTCACTGTGGAAAACCCGAGGCGGCAGTAGATGGCAGTAGAGTTACTCTGGTGAATTTTAATCACGGTCGCAGTCATTCAGCGCTGCCTTCTTTCAGTAACAGCTTTGATTTAGCACAAACACAGATATGACTCACTGAGAGGCAGAAGAGGAGAAAAAACACCGGTGGATATTACTCACATCAGACTGCAGATGTCCTTCAGAAGCTGGCAGATCACCTCACATTTTTGTATAAACTGCCATTTGGGTGGCGTGTTGGCATCACAGACCTGCACAAAAATGTTTAGTCTCTTAAAATGTGCTCCAAGATATTTTTCTTCTGTGGATACACAAAATTACTAGTCCAAAAAAACCATTTTATATTTGATGAATATTGATACCAGATTACTTTAAAACAACTAAAATAAAAAGATGACAATGTGTTAAAATCAACAGGTGCTGAAATGTATTATTAAGATGTATCAATATTAATATGATCATAGTAAGAAATCACGTGGAAGAGAAAGTAAAGCTAAAAAGCAAAAAGTCAGGACTTCAACTAATGACTTATTCTTTATTAATTAATCTGCGGATTATTTTAAATTCATCATTTTATCCATAAAATATCAAATAAATGTGAATAAAGCTCATCACAGTTTCCCAGAGCACAAATCGCCATCTTCAAACAGTCCAGAAACTCTCCAGTTACTGTCAGAAATGACAGAGAAAAGCAGCAAATCATCAGAAAAGGATTACTGATCAAAACAATGGACGATTATTTTCTTCCTATCAATGAATCAGCAGATCGTTGCAGCTCTACACACACTATAAACATTATTCTAACAGGGATTTAATGACAGACATTAGATAGTTATATTATAGGTGTCATTTTCTTTTATATCAACTCATTACACTCGTAAATACTGATTTATTTTAACCAAACTCAAATGAATCTGACCACATGTGAAATTCCCCTGTGCGGTGATGTGTAACGTCCGGCCGGTTGCCACTGTGTGTGTTTACATGTGTGAGGGTAACGGGAGACGCAGCGCAGACCCTGTTCGTGCAGTTTAACGGGGCCACATGAGGTGAGGTCCTGCACTATTTGTGAATTGAAGCTTGACCCTAAAAAAGGTTACGGGGACTGGAGGTGTTGCCGTGACCTTTTGCAAAAGCTCCGAACGCCTGGGCCAACAAACGCAGAGTGCGCGTAGACGTACACATGGCAGCGTCTCCCTTTGAAACAGCGAGAGCTCAAAACAGTCTGGATCCTATTAAATCCTTTTGTCTTTCTCCCATTCTCCCCTCCTGGTTGTGCTGTCTGTTTTTACTTTGTGTTATTCATATTCATTCCATTACCCTCCTCCCCTCTGTTAGCGTCCCACAATGCATTTCGTTGAGACTGCTTGGCAGATGTTTTCACGGTGCCGAGCCATATGAGTTCTGGGTACAGAAATGTTAGACTAACTCAGACACCGAGCATAAATCCGGGGAGTAATCCTTAAAGATGGAATAATTAACGTGCTTTTTTTAATGAGATTTTTCTAATACTATAAAACTACACAGAGACGCAAACGAGACAACCAGCAGATTCTATTGATCGTCGCAGAAATCCTCGCCCCAGCCCACATGACAGAGCAGCTGGCTGAGAGCGGCCTCATCTGGAACTGCCATCAGTCGCTTGTTAAATGCAGTGTGCGAGCGGGGCGGGAACATGGCAGCATGCGGTCTCAGCCAATCCATAACCAGACGCTGGGAACTGTGCGCACAAGCTCCAGGTCACAGTGCAGTTTGTTTAGTGTGCGTGTGTGTGTGTGTGTGTGTGTGTGTGAGTGTGGGTGTATGTGGGCTACATGCCTCTGCTGGAGCAGACCATGATATAGAAACTGTGCTCCCCTCCTCTCTCAGTCTCTCTCTCTCTCTCTGAATCCTGTCTATGTAATTGATCCCAGACTGGACATTTGAGTTGCCAGCAGCGATTCATATCGTTTTTATCTTTTAGACAAGCCCTCTACTGCTTCCAGATGGGGGAGGCACTCCAGGGTTCAAGTTTGTTTTTGAAAAAAAAAAGAAAAAAAAAATGTAATGCTTTAATGTCTTTACCTTACAGAAACCAGGCAGCGAGAGAGGAAGCCTACACACAGCCCGTCACACGCGCGTGTCGCTCTGTAAAACTCACATCCAGCGTCCTGTTGTTTACCTCTGCTGGTGTCTGTTTACATGGCTGCTGTGTGTGTGAACGGACGTCTGTCATCGCCGTGTCACACACTGGTTTACTGTTGTGGAAAAATATACGAGCTTGTGGAAATGCAGCAGCGGTGCAGCTTCATGTTGTCATGTGTGTTCAACTCTGAGCTGCTGATGAGACGACTGAGACGGCGTCCACGTATATTAACAGTTCCACTTTAACATAAAGTAAGACGACACCCGGGCCTCCATGTGTGCATGTCTGGTACCTACTGGGCTGCAGAAACACGCTACGACCCTGATGCCAGAAAACATGAATGAAACAGAATATGAATTTGCTCATCATTTTATAACAGTGTGGAGATTACACCTCATCCACGCTATTGATTTTTGCCAATATATGCTTGTAAAAAACACCTGTTTGGAGGTAAATGCGTTCATTGGTTACAGGTGACAGTATCATGACTGGGCAGTGATGTGCACAAGGGTTGGGCAGTCGCCCCCCCTCCCGTGGCCTAATTAAAAAATGCGCGCTAAAGTGCCCTCCTGGGAGCCAAAACGTGCGCTAAAATGCCCTTTTGAGAGCCAAAAAAGCGTGTCAAGTGCCCTCTTGGTTGGCAAAACACATTAAACTGCACCCTTGGCTGGTTAAAACATGATAAACTGCCCTCTTGGGAGCCAAAACACGCAGTAAAGTGCCCTCTTGGAAGCGAAAACGCACGCTAAAGTGCCCTTCTTTTCGCCCCTGCCCTTCAAAAAGTCTGTGCACGCCACTGTGACTGGGTATGATGGGGCTTCCTGGAGAGGCTCAGTTGGTCACGAGCTAGGATGGAGCGAGGTGCAGCACTTTGTGACTAACATGAGTGTTTGAAGGAGATAATTTAATGAGTTGTAAACACAGTTTGTGTGCGAGTGATATTGTCCTCAGATGTTGCTTATGTTTGTTCTGACTCTCTAGATGATTCATTTAGGCTCCTCCCCTTTACTATCTGCATGTTGCTATTTACAAAATCCAGAAAGAAACAACAGCCTTCACGTTGAAAACATCAGGCTAGCCTGACGCTAACCTGGTCGCCAATAGTCCAAACCTAAACAAGCTAGCAGCTCTTTTCTTGACTTCTGCAGGGATTTAGTCTGTTTTATCCCAGGACTCGCCTCCTCGTGTGCAAAAATAAGTTCACCCTGACGCTACTTTGCAGGGGCTCGTCATTACATCATGAGTTGAGCACCGTCCGAGATGATTGTGATTGTTAAAAGACGAAAAAAATCAGATCGTTTTTCCCCTCGATACCAGAACGAAAACTGGTGCAGTCAGACCTTTACTCCCGCACCGTGGTAGAAGGTCCTGCTATGAGAAATAAGTTTATGATGAACAAAAAAAAAAAAGAAATAACTCTCACAGAGTTTATCTTCCAACTGTGACAACACAAGTCTCCCTCTACTCATAATATCCACGGGGTCCATATAACGAGAGGAGGAACAAAAGCTGCAGTTACTTGAACAGAACCGCTGACCTCTTTACAGTCACCTCTCCCACCCAGAGAGCTCCCGTGACCTCCTTCATATAAACGGGAGAAACCACTCCGGAATGAGCGAGTATCCATTTTAGATGCTTGTAAAAAGAAGCTGAGGGGAACAGAGAGACGGGAAGAATGAGTCTCTCGTTGGTTGTGGGTTTCACCTTTTGTCTTACGTGGAAACATCTGTCGCGTGTTACATCTGGGTGTTTGAGATTACAAGAAACTGTTCGGCCAACTCATAAAAGTTATTTACAAAAACTCAAGTAATGTACAAGTATCTAAAATGTTTGAATCATCAGAACACAACCTCCACTTCTCCTTTATGCTAGCAACATATCTTAAATACTTTGTCTGTACACACAATCCTGCTTTAACTCATTTGAAAGTGACTATGAAGCCTGGATGGTAAAGATCCATTTCTTTTGCTCCCTCCGTTGCCAAAAAGTAATTTCACGGCAACGGCATCAGCTGCATTTCATTAATACGTCCATGTGAGATCTGCTCACCAGTTGGTTCAGACCTCAGCCAACAGACAGGTGGGGCGATACTTAATAACACACATTAGCAGCTATTTATTGACTTGACGTTAGCTGAGATCATAGTCAGTTCCACAAAGTCAGGATAGATTAGAGATATACGTATATTCTTCTCAGGGTTCAACACGTTCTGCTCCAAAGACATGTTGTTTGGTCTAGAAACTCACATAAACCCATAATTTGTGTGAAGTTGTCGTGTGAATTTGAGCGCGACATCCTTCTCATTCATTTTTTACGAGAACGGAAGTTTTAATTGATGCTCATTGATCCTGATCTCGGCTGAGGTCCATGAGTCCGTGACTGGCAGCCACCACCACGCAGCTCACACCCCGCCTGCACAAATTAGTGGTACACTCATAAATTACAAGACGAAGGAGTTAAACCATGTTTGACAAGTCCATTACACCAGTGGAAAAGAAAACAGTAATTTCACTGTCACGTCTGCAGCGTTTTGAAGCTAATTTTTGGTTTTAGGAAAAAACTTCTCAACATTTAAACTGTATACGTGCCAAAGCGCTGGCTCAGCTGACAGACGCTGATAATTTACTGTCGTACATCTGGTGATAAATTGGATAATAATACAAAGTGTTCCCCAAACGCTGCACCGTGAACAGTATGAACAAGAAAACAAGGGTCAGAGTGACGGTGAAATATGTCATCTGACACTGAAGGAAAAACTGAAGTTAAACAACGCCGTGTCTCTGCATGGTAAAAAATATTTTGTTCACATCACACACAGTTCGATTAACGTCACTGCTAACCATTGTTGAAAGCATGATATAGTTTCAGGCTCCTGAACTGTCAGCCAACTTCCAGGTGTTCTCATTAAAGCGAAACTCTCGCCAAAATGCAACCCAGGCTTTTTTTGTGAATGTATATGAGTCAAACCTTTGTTTAAAAGCATAATTACGATGAAAGAGGCACTTTTAAGATTTACCGTATTTTCGTTTTCGGGTCAAACTCATTTTAAATGGGAGTGCTACGGGCACTTTTACGTTAGCACCAAAATCGCTATTTTTAAAACACTCGACACAACATAAAACTTTGCTCGTAGTATCACCAGGGTCTCTACACATGAACACGAGCATTGAGAACATTGTTTGTGTACACAGAATTTACTAAAAAGAAGGTTTTGAACAACTCACGTTAGCAGTTGTTGTTTCCGCTCGCCGCCGTCCTGCCAGTGGAGAAGTGTCGATCTCAGAATACGACGTAACATTTCTCATATAAGGCTGCTTTTTCAACTTCAAGGTCAATATTGTTTTTCGCTAACGACAAAACAATGAATTATCCGTGCATTTATATGGAACTAAGCTTTAGGAGCGTTCCACCTTAACTGTCCTCCAGGTTACGTCGCATTCGGCGATCGATATAGGCAGGACGGCGGTAAGCGGAACAAGATAATGCTAACGTGAGTTGTTCAAAAACTTTCTCGGTGTACACAAACAATGTTCTCCATGCTCGTTTTCATGTGTACAGACCCTGGTGATACTAAGAGCAAAGTTTAATGTTGTGTCGAGCCTTCTTAGTGTTTTAAAAATAGCGATTTTGATGCTATCATAAAAGTGCCCGTAGCACTCCCATTGAAAATGAGTTTGACCTGAAAACGAAAATACAGTAAATGTTAAAAGTGCCTCTTTCGTCATAATTAAGGTTTGACTCGGGAACATTCACAAAAAAAGCCTAGGTTGCATTTTGGCGAGAGTTTAACTTTAACTTTCTTATATGATCACCTTCCATGACGTTCAAGAGTAATGTGTTTAAAACATCACTTCAGTGGTACCCATGTACCAAACATCAGTGATATCGGTCCAAAGGATGCTCATAGACAACACCGACCCCAACCGCAGTCTGTTCCCCCCGCTGCCTTCTGACCATCTCTAGCCTACATGAGTATCTGCTGCCGGACCACCAGACTGCATACTCCTGAATTCATCCTCCACACTCCAAGAATTTGTACTTCTAATGATTTCTTTATCTAATCATCCATTTATATAATTCCGTTTTGATACGTAGCATAAAGGGACTACTTGTATCATTTCATTGCACAATTCCTGTTGTGTAATGATAATTAAATTGATATGGAACCTTGACTTTGAATAGAGTCCTACAGGCTTTATACAACACAGTTTGTAAAACCACCAAATGAAATATTCTCTGACTGAACCCGCTGCGCTGCCTCTCTCTGCAGATCTGCTGTGATGATATTCTGACTAAATTAATTAAACCAGAGAAGGCGCAGCCAAAAAAACCCCTAAAGCGCTGGATTATTGCTCTTGTTCTCTGCCCTCAGCTGCCACGAGGAGACTCCGGAAAACAAAGAAGCCTATGACAGACCACCTGCTCAGAGAGGATTGTGGGTACGAGCTACTGTACACTAAACAGCTGAACCAGGAGCAGTGTGAGGGTCCCGTGGGAAGAGAAGGCTGAAGAAGGGGGCGTTGTTGAGGGCGGTGTCGGGGGGCAGGCTGGTCCAGATGAGGTGGTCTTATGGAAACGGTTGCAGGGGTTCTGGCTCTGTGTGGCATATCTGCTTCCCGGATCCTGATGGACAGTGGTCAAGTCCTGCACTCAGTACATAAATACCCCACGCTACATTAGCCGCCAAAGCCTTTCCATATGTTGTTTGCTGAAGGCCTCTACGGTGCTTAAAGCCCAATCCCCATCTGGCTCTTTCCAGGTCAGCTCGTCCAGGACTTCATACACGGTCCCTGACACGGACCTGCTTTCTGCTTCACAGGAGGGGAGAGTGCCAGGCCCTCTGCACTGCTGCGGTTTACATACCCAACCTAGCATGTCGCAAGCTGCTCTCAGACCAGCACGCTGTAAAAAATGACCACAGTCGGACCCTGTTGAGAATTACACCGAGTCCTGACATCACATCCCTCTGAAACCAAAACCAAACTTCAGTCAGTGGAGTGAGGCGGCTCCTGTTCGATCCAGCGCGGGTTCTTTTGTTACAGGACTCTGTTGAGTGTAAACATCTTGAAACAAGGCAGAATAAGCAGATCTTTCCACTACGGCCTCGAGAGAACAACACTTGATTCGAGTAAATTGTTTACACAAGTTGATTTTTATTGGGAACGAGTTAAATAATGTCGCGCCAACGACGATTTTTCTTCGGGTTTTTGAGAAAACAGGATGTCAACACTAAACAATAAAACTGAAGGGCTTGTTATAATGTGAATTTTGTGCTGTGAGAGTGATTGTGAAATCCACTTCAGAATGGCTGAGAGCAAATGTGTCTACTGACCTTTAATAACCAGTTCAGCTTGTCCATTTAAAAACCAGAACCCGTCTTCTTGCATACAGGACGGTGCTGACCATCATCATCACTTTGTTTAAAGATTGTTCTGTAGTTTGGGGAACTAATTAAAGGTCCCATATTATGAAAAACACATTTTCTCTGGTCTCTACATATATAAGCTAGTCCTCCCTGAGCCTGCCAACTCCCAGAATGATGAAAACAAGTGATTCCTGCATGGTCTCTGCAGCCCACCCACTGGTAAAACGGCGCTCCTACAAGCTGTTTAGATTCAGCTCATAGTCATTTACATAGGCCAGCCTCCTCTGCGCGGTGATAGGAGATATCTGAGAGGGGGGCGTTCATCCCCGAGGTGAAGTTCGGTGTGTCCAGCAGCGAGACAGCAGTGTATCGCAATGTCGTCGCTCAAAGTTGGACAAGCAAATTGCTCTGTTGTTGGTTGTATGAATCAACATAAGTGCCTATATTCTGTCCCAGCTATAGAACAACAGAAGAGACAGTGGTTGCGTTTCATATTTTAAGACAACATGCTGGCTGCAGTTCGTGTTAGCTTGTATGTGTGTGCTAACCACTTCACATCGGACTGCTTCAGTAACGAGGGTCAGTACAAAGCTGGCTCTGCCTCAACACTGACCCTCGTACAAGGATCAGTCCCAACCATACTGGACCCAGCAACTGCACCTGAGCCACCGAAAAGTGTCGCAGCGGTTTGATAGTATTTACAGTTGCCTACGAGTCTGGAGAAATCCGCTGGAAATTAGCAACTACCGTACTTTCCGGACTATAAGCCGCTACTTTTTCCCCATGCTTTGAACCCTGCGGCCTATACAACGGTGCGGCTAATTTATGGATTTTTACAGCTAACGGCCACTAGGGGACCTCCTCAATCTATGGATTGTACAGGTTACGTCCCTCACCTTTAACGCCTGGTTTATTATTATGCTTCTGCGTCGCGGCGACAGCATAGCTACGTCGTCGACCCTACACCGTCATTGAGCATTCGGAGTTCTGCGTCGAGGGAACGCGTTGTTCTGTCGGTGGATGTCATCAACGTCAGTGATTCAGGTTTGTTATGCTAACAACACATAGTCAGACAGGTGGCGGTGCTAACGGAGCTAACAGATGTCTGTCAGTCTGACCGAGAAGTTTCTCACTTTACTTCGCTGTTAGTTGAATTAAATGACATTCATGTTGTCTTTAACTGTCCGTGCGAACCAGTCCGCAGCTTTGTGCGTCTGTTTGTGCGTCTCTGACTCTTGCGTGTTGACGTTTGCGTGGTCATAGGTTATGCAAATATGCAACTTGTTTGTTGAAATTTTAATAAAATGGAAGCTTCCCCAAACAGCAGTCTCTTTCCCGACAATCTCCTCTGTGCACGAGCCTTTACATATGGTAATCAAACGCTAAAACACCTGCGGCTTATAATCGGGTGCGGCTTGTATATGTACACATTTGTGTTTTTCCCTAAAATTGGCTGGTGCGGCTTATATTCAGGTGCGCCTTATAGTCCGGAAATTACGGTAGTTAGCTATGCGGTCCTCTATGCAATGGCGTTTGAAGCGAGTTTAATATTAATAATATTACGAGGGAGCTTGGTTGCCACAGTAAAAAGACTGGAAACATGTGCAGACTGGAGACAGAGACGATGTGAACAGTGTCCAAGAGTTTGTAGACTGTGTTGGAGACAAACACAGCTTTCGCTAGCTGTTAGCCATTAGCTACCTGGCAGTAACTGTAACAACACATACGAACAAACTAACATTATTCAGACACACTAACCATTCTGAACGTCCTGCTGCAGCCACAGAGTCTGTACTTCTTCAGGAGCCTCTCCTTCAGGGTCCGATTCTGGGTCAAACTGATTCGGTTGAACGAAAAAATCTCCGCGAGCCATAGCGATACATCCACCGTAAACATTAGCATGCTACTGCTAAAGCAGGGGGAATCCTCTCCCTGAGAGTAGCAGGAAGGGCTCTCCAAGTAGGCGTTGACAGATGGAGCTCATTAGCATTTAAAGGTGCAGGCACAAAAACAGACTGCTCTGAATAGAGCTCTGTAGAGCGACTTTTAGACAGCTGGAATTCAGGACCAGGCATGGGTTTGGGGCAATACATATCGAATACAGAGTTTTTGGACCTCTGACAGCTGTGTGAAATTGATGAAAAACAGTATAATATGGGACCTTTAAAAGTAGATTTGTTTACTTACAGGTCGACTTACTCCAAAGTCTAAACTAATATGTCTGTACAGCTGATATGTAGCTACAGACAGCTAGCGTAAATTAGGATAAAGATATAAAGTAGTCGGATAGAATATTATAATATCATAATCCCAATAATTATTGAGCCCTTCAGCCTCAAATGTATTGGTCAGATATGAGAGTGGTATCAGTCTTCTCATGAAACTCTTGCCAAGATGGTGATGAAGCATATTTCCAAACTACTGCTTTAAAGTTGCAGTGTGCACCTAACAAAGGTTACTTATGGGAGACTGCATATCACAAGGATAACCGCCAACTGCTGCCCATTATACCCTTTGACTGTTGCTACTAGCTGCCGTTGACTTGTTAGCTCGACTAGCCGCGCAGCTTGTGGCACAATTAGCTGACTGGTCGACAAGGACTCTGAACACGGGAGAGGAAGATTTGTCACAACCAGTGTAAAAAAGAAAATTTTCCAATATCTTTTTCAGCCACACCAGAGTTGTTGCTTCTAATGATCTGACACCTCTTAGAAAGTGGTATTATGAGACATAAGGCTAGCTGGTTAACAACACAGTATAAAGACATCTTCGATTAATGCTGGTGTTTCTTCACAATCTGTTGAAAATGTTCTCACCACAAGTATACTTTGTAGTAAGTACAGTACAAGTCGAATTATCTCACCTGCTCTCACCGATTTAGTCACTCGCTGTATGAAAACTTGATTCTAATACCACCCTGAACCAATGTGGAAAAACAGTTATGTATGTCTGCAGGCTTTCAGAGGTTATGTGCAGCTTTTCTGTAAAACAATATTTTGTGCCTGCGTCCTCCTGGGGCTCGGTGGAGGAGAGGGGCCCCTTCCTGCTGCCCTTGTCCCAAGGCCAGTCATCTGTGGCTGCACTCTGCTCTGTGATTCAGGTAGAGGCCCTACAGGGAGCCCTCTGCAAGAGGAGGCCAGCCTGGTGAGGTCTGAGGCTATGAGATGAGTGAGGCAGCAGGGAAATGGAGGTCACGGGGGTGGGCCTCCGTGCTTTATGAGCACA
This sequence comes from Diplodus puntazzo, assembly GCA_963678695.2. Lineage (NCBI taxonomy): Eukaryota > Metazoa > Chordata > Actinopteri > Spariformes > Sparidae > Diplodus > Diplodus puntazzo. The sequence goes on along the minus strand of OZ023162.1, from coordinate 5,123,957 downwards.
AGCCTCTGCACAGCCGTGCTTACCTCCGTTCTGACTGCTAGATAAATGATGATAGAGCAGAAATATACGGTAGGCTGGTTAATATATGTTAGCCTGTCTACCAGAATAGTACAACAGCCTTGCTCCACCTCCTTAATGTGTGGTCCCTGACAAGGCTGTCAACTGAAGAAAAAGCAGGAGGAGGAGGAGGAGGAGGAGGAGGAAACCTCCCAGCTGCAGCCAGCCTGAGAAGTGAGAGGACTGCAGGGCACAGAGCACAACAACACTGACAAATAAGAGGAAGTAAACATCGCTGGACATTGAACAGCTCTAATAAAAACCTGAGCAGAAGTGGACACAGTGGCTGCAGAGCGCTGTGAAACTCAAAGAGAATCAGAATCTCATTAGATGATAAGTGGAACCACACATCCACAGTGTAAACCAGCACAGACTATTATTCCCATCCAGAGATTGAATCATCTGCTGTTATGCTTTAGTAACACATTCCAGTACAGGTGGTCCTGTGAAATGAGAGGTTAGCTCTGCCTTCAACAATGCCAGTGGTAATGACTGATCTAATCATAGAGCACGCTCACGGAAACCCACCTGTTCTGCCAGCTTTGCTCTCACAAGAAAGTGCGGCGTTGCCAAGTGCTCCGTCTGGGCGGGTGGCACATGTTGGGGTGGCAGTAATGTGTTACCCAGATCCCTATATAGTCCCCGCTATCTGGGCCTGATTCTGCTCTCTCATCTGCTGCCAAGAACAAAAAAAGAAGTTGCTCGAGCTCGGGCCCGCCGGATCCGCTCAATGGGGCACCGCACCTGAAAGCTTTTACAGGGCTAAGAGGGTCCAGATAAGATGTAACCTTCCCTTTGTCGCTGACTCTCCCCCCGCTCCGACCGCCATCCAAAACATTTTGTTTTTCAACGACTAACATTTTCCAGTCGCCCGGTCCTCTTCCTTCCCAATTTCTTTTTTTTTTTTAACTTGCAAGCAGCCAGGCAGCAAATCAGGCAGGCAGCCAGCAGATGTGGCAGGCCCTTGTGTGCAGGACTGCAGCGCTCAGAAAGGATGTGTTTCACCAGTAAAGAATTTGGTCAGAACGAGCTCCAACTGAACAGGACTTACTGGTCCCATTAACGACAAATCACACTCCTTTATGGTCGTTATGGTTCGGTGTAGCAGCTGCAGAAGGGTCAGGAGTAGACAATCATATTTCTATATTTCTAATTCAGATAGTGGGCTATAGACTTAATCCATCTGCCCAAGAAAGTCAGGTCGGCTGAGGCAGTAGTCACTGTTAAATCCCTTCTGTAAACGCGACCCTTTTTAACCTGATACTTTTATTGTGAAGCACTTTTAATGTGGATTTTTAAAAAGAGCTCTATAAATCTCTCAGCCACATGTAAACAGGTGGTTGTTGTACGAAAACCAAGTTATTACCTCAGTTTTAATGGCAAACAAAACACATTTTGACGGTTTAAAAATAACATTTTTGAACTAGAAAATCGTTCTTCCAGCGTTTCTAATGGATTTCTGGCAGGCTGCGGGCTGAGCAGTCTGCCCCGGACACTTACCAACACGTACTGTGAGCCGCGCTGATTATATCCTCAGATACCGACCAGAGCGCCAATGACTCAAAACTGCCTTCCAACAAGCTGATTGTTCTTTCCAGAAGAAAACACCAAGTTAAAATGCTCTCAAATTTGTGAACTACTCATAAACTTGTTGCATTTCTCTGCAGGAAAACAAAGACGTGCTTGCACGCTCTCTGGACCGCCACACTGTTAAAAAACAAGCTCATTTGCGAAGCATTTTGGACTTTAGGTCAATCATTTCCATTGCAATAAACTTCTCGGTGAGTTTATCAACATCGTCGTGCAATGTGTTTACTGGCTCCTCGGCGTTTCTCTGACACATCTTGAACTGGATCTGCCGGTCCACTCTGCCCTCAGAAACCATGTTGTTTTATACTGCATTTTTATTACATCTGTCTGTCTTCCAGCAGCCTTCTAAATTTAGTCCTCCTCTTCCCCCCCCCCCAAAAAAAGAGCCGAAACACTAAGTCCTTACTAATTAGAGCCTTCTCCTCAGTCTGAGGCTGCCTCCAGTAAGAGCAGGTTTATGGGCAGCACTGCTCAGCCTCAGTCTCCTCTGCTGCAGCTCGCAGGCCCGAACATCAGCCAGCGGCTCTGGGAAACAACGTTTTTTACTGGCAGCTGCTGCATGGCACCACTAATGATGCTCACTGTTTGTCTCCTCCTGAATCTAGTCGAAACACAGGCATTTCTTTTATTTTTTCATTATAACAGAAATGCTTGCACGAGTGTCCTACTTCAACAAGCATTTTAAAGGACTTTGGGACTAATATCCATACATGAATTATGCAGGAACCCATGCATTTTTAAGCATCTATGTGCGCAAGCTTCTATGATTCACACGTTTCGTAGCTCGGAGACAACACAATGCTGTCCGCTGAGTCATGACTAAACCAGTTATCAGACATTAGATGACACGGAAGGGCTCATTTTGTTCCGGCTGCCCGTACGGTAAATAATAACTCGCAGGTGTCTGCGTGGGAGCCTGCGTGGACGATTTTCCAACCTTGCCGGGCCCCTGGTTTTCATTTCAGTGTCGGCAGTGATGGAATTTCTAAAAAAGGCTATCTCCACCGGTTCATTCAATAATATATGAAGCGATGGCATCATCCTGACACCCTACACCTTTCTCTCTCCGGGTCCAGCCATTAGCCGAAGTCATGAGTGGCGAGCCGGAGAGAGGCGGGCAGAATGGAGCGACGCTGGGGAGGTGGAAGCTGTGATGAATAATTTAACGTGAATCCAGCGTAGTTTTGAAAGAATTCTCCCCGTCAGTCCTGCAGCCTCGCTCAGTGTGTAACAGCGCTGTGGGCTGGAGAGGAGACCGGCGCTTTAAATAGCCTGTTGACTTGAGATTTCCAGTCGAAGCTCCACGGGGAGTCTGAGGATGGTGCCTTACTTCTTCTTGCTCCTCTGCTGGTCGACTCTTCCTCTACAAGGTAAAGACTTACTGCACTTTGGCTTACTCGAACAACAAAGAGCGACGAGCTGGAGACATGCTGGGGCGAGTCGACTTTTCTCTTGATCACAAACTGCTGTCATTACTATGTCAAATCGCTCAGTGCAGCCAGAGGGAGGGCCGTGAAGTTTGATCCATCACACAGGCCAGAGGCAGATAATCTACGAGTGTGTTTAATTATGTGTTGTTCATCCTCCAGAGCTGACGCAGTCCATTCCCAACAGTCTGTGAGGTCTTGTAAAACTTATCTGAAGACAGCAACTAATAAACATCCGTCAGAGCTGAGCTGTTTTTGTCGCCCCGAAGAAAACAACGCAAGAGCTTTTTCTCCCTCTGCCGTGACAGTAACTGACTCCGGCTGTCTTGTGTTACAGGTCTGGAGATACTTGACCCGGAGGAAGTGGAGTACATTCGCTCCAATGCTACAGCAACAGTGGGAGGCTCAGTCACTTTGGACTGTGGCTCCACCGTGCCCACCATCTTCATCTGGGGCTTCACCAAACCGGGAACTGAGAATAACGTGGCGGTGGCTTACAACTACGGACAAGGCCCGAAGCTCCAGTCTCAGTCCAGCAGTCTGGGACGGATGCAGGTTCTCGACAACACCTCCTCTTTGGTCATAGAGGAGCTTCAGAGGGATGCTGAGGGGATGTACACCTGCCAGGCTCTGTACGACACCGACGAAGGCGCCAGGGTAACGTTCTACTTCACCCGGCTGGACGTGGAGGACGACTGATGAGGACTTTCAGCGTTGTCACCTCAGAAGTGTGCTGCGTTCATGTCTGCTTCTAAGACTCATGACGACTGTGTGCTTCTTCAAACCACCTGCTTTAAAGAGTTCTGAAAACAGACTTATCTCCAGTGGTATTTAGTCAGGAGGTCGAAAAAGAATACTCTGACCTTTTACTTAAGTACCAGCAGTAACACCACAGTGTATAAATACTCTGTTACAAGTAAAAGCTCTGGAATAGTAAAAGTTAGTAACATTTTTAAAAATAGCCCATATTATTTATTTGCTGCTTTATACTTTAATTTAAGTCTGCAAAGTAACTCGCTACTAAAGCTGTAAAATGAATGTAGCGGGGTAAAAAGTGCAACAGCTGCCTCAGAAATGCAGTTGACTGGTGGAGAAGTACAAGTAACTCAAGCACTGGACTTCAGTATAGGACTGGTCACCAGCAAGACCAGCATATGTTGTGTTTTGGTGCTGGTTTATGATAGGTTGGGGTTAGGGGGTTAGGGTTCGGGGGTTAGGGTTCGGGGGTTAGGGTTAGGGTCTTGAGTCCTTCATTTGTCTGAAACCATGACTGTTCACCAAACCTGAACAAGTCATTTTGCGCCTCCTTCAAACCAAACTGTGACCATTTCACAACGTTATATAGGTTAATGTTAACGTTATGTACGTGAGCGCCGTTTATGTAGTCAGAAACAGACGTACCTCCTTTGTCACAACAAAAAGAAACTACCGAGTTGCATTATGGGATTTGTAGTATTCAAAAACCGGCTGCTGCATTGTTTTTGATCATTTATTTTCTAATCTGTCCTTCCTCTGTTGGGTGTTTCTGCTGGAGTACCTCAATGTGTCTTTGGTCCTGGTTGCTCCTGATCATCCACAATCCTCAATGTGTTCACTTGCCATCAGATAAATACAAAGTCACACTGTGGACTGCATGTGGAGTAATAGAGGGACTGTTTCTGTGCAGGCACCTTGCTCAACATTTTCTAAAGGTAATTTAAATTCCACTCACCTCCATCGTGTTGAGCTGGAGGCAGAAATCTGAGGTCACGGGTCAGACGAAACTTGGACTAATAAACTCTGAAACTACCAGGCTGAATACCACCAGAGTTAAGTGGGAAAATATGTTTTTTTTTGTCATTTGTGTGTGAGCAGACTATTTAGCACTCGGCCGGCCTTGTGATACACACTGAAAACACTTTGATCAGTCACAGGCTGCTATTGTGTCCTGCAATCTTTGTAGCCGTATAAACTTACGAAGCGTGACACCGTGTAGACCTGAGTTTGTGGTTTCCATTTCAGATAGTTACCCGGTGTTGCATTGTGTTGATCATTAAAGCCATCTGGGCAGAGGGTTCATTAGGAGAGACCCTTTCCTTGTTTGTTAATCTTGACATATATTGTTCATTACTGTTCCTGCTTAATTCTAACGGCCCCCCCCTGCTGTTGTTTTCTTTCTTTAAGTGCGTCAGACTGCGCTCGTTATTTCACCACCGTGTGTGTTATCACTTTGGACGGACTGAGAGATTGTGACACATCTCCACCCGTCGCTCCGGGCTGCAAACTCTCATTCCTGCATAATTTCTGGGGGAACATTTTAGCTCCTTTGAACTGACAGGCACATTGACAGAAATCCTTGCACATAAAACAAATGTGCTCTTCAATATTTCATCCATATCAAAAAAAAAAAACAAAGCATTAGTCTAATCTGTGCAAGGATACTCTGGAGTTGTCGGACTACGTAGCTGATTTCTCTTTCAGTATGTGCGGCTCCGAGAATGTCTTGACTCTTGTGAGTACAGATAATTTTATTCTGAAAGTTTGGTCCCTGTCAACAGGTCGTGTTGACGGAGGAGGAAAATGGGAGCAGTTAACTGGATGCAGCTGGGAAAAAGACGTGACAGCATTTCTGCTTTTTCCCTCCGGATTATTTCCAACAGGTGCAGTCGACAAATATTGCGGTTACATCGGCTGAAAGTTGGCCGTGCGACATCCCCATGCATCAAGACTCGATAACAAATAAATAGCGGATATCCTCGAGGGAGGAACTTATAGATTATTAGTCATATGAGCTCATCGTTTGCAGCGACCCACTGGAATGCCACTGGAGTTCATCCAACCGCAACATGCTTCGCTTGTGGTTTGTGACATCTCAAGGATGAAACCTGCCCGGGGCCGAATCGAGAGGCGAGTTAACAACACACTGCCCGATTCATGAGAATTGCATTCATTCAAGGGTGCGCTGGAGAGGGGAGCGAGAGGAAGAATGGTGGGCGGAGGGGAGAGGGACCGGCGTTAACAGGTCGGCTCTGCAGCAAGGGGCAGAAATTCCAGGGCGGACAATGAGCTTTCTTGTTCCCATGGGCTCCTTAATGAAGGGGTGTAGCTGCGTGGGTAGAGGGTGCAGGGCAGGGCTGAGGGAGAGTGCCGACTGATAGACGTGGGAGATGGAGAAGCAGCTCATTTAGAGACAACCCTGCCCTTATCTTCTCCTCATCAGCCCAGCCTGCATCTGTCAGCATCCCCGCTCCCTCCCCGGACCATTTCTCCTTCGTTTCCAGCTTCATTTCCTACCCATTGTTTTCTTCTTTACTCTTCCTGGTGGCGGCAGGAGGATCATCATAATGAGCTCTTGAATGAGCTACTGCCATGAAAGGAAACTTAAAGGAAAAGTTCATCCAAAAATGAAAATCCAGTCATTATCTACTCTACCCACGTGCTGATTGAAAGTCAGAGTGAAGTTTTTTCGTCTACAAAACATTTCTAGAGCTTCACGACAAGAACACTTTTAGCTCAGCAGCTGCAGTGAAGAATTCGGCTTTAAAAGGGAGTAAATAACATCTTGTCTGGGATCTCAGGGCTTTTGGAGACTTGGATTACCCCGGACGGGCTGTATGGAAGCTTTTATTTGTCCTTCAGTTGTTTGGGAGAATGTTGCAACTCTGTATTCCTCCAGAAATGTATTGTAGGCTACAAAACTTCACCCAACTCTCCATGAGCATGAAAATGAGTAGATAATGAGTGAAAATTCAGTTTTGGGTGAACTGTTCCTTTAACGAGACCGTGCCAGTTCCTCCAATCGTTCTCAGTCGGAGCAAAAACCAAATAAGTGTCCATCTTAATGCTAAAAAAGAAACAATGCTGAGAAACTCAGTCGGGCTATTCCTGGGAAAGAGCTGAGTTGAAGTCAAGTCAACTGAGCGAACGCCGCCGGTCTCCATCGAGACTAAAAATAACAGCCGGAAGAGGCAGTGCCACGCCTCAGCAGCAGGCGAGTAAATCCGGGTGCCAGGAATATCCCGTATACCATCAGAGGGAGGAGAGATGCCAGGCGAGCCAGGGCCTGAGGACTGGCAGCCGCCTCTGGCACCAACACAGGCAGACAGGCACCAGGCATGGAAAGCACAGTGAAGCACAGCCAGCCCTGTCATCTGCCCGCTGCCGTCCTATCAACTCCAATCAGCCAGCGCACCACGGAGATTATTTTAAAACCAATGAAGGGTTTAAATCTTCAGAGAACGGGTTTGGCTGAAACCTGAGAGGAGTTTAATACAACTGTTTTATGAATGAGATCTCAGCAGGACGCTCGCACATCAGGACGACAGAATCAGGCGACTTCGCTCCTCCTGCTTCTAAACACGCCGCCGTCGGCTTTGTCTCCACAGCGAGATATTAAAGCTGCACCAGACAACTTTTGCATGTTTGCAGCTTACAGCTGGCAGCTCAGCCCTCAGTTCCCAGAAATCGTGGAATGTAATGTCATTAAACTGGAACAGATGGCCACTTCTGCCAACCTTCCAAATTTGTGATCGTTTAAAGGTCCAGTGTGTCAGATTTATTGGGATCTATTGGCAGAGATGGAACATAATGTTCATAACTATATTTTCATTTGTGAATAATCACCTGAAACTTAGACTTGTTGTGTTTTTGTTACCTTACAATGAACTTTTTATATCTACAGAGGGAGCAGGTCCACCATGCTGCACCACCATGTTTCTACAGCTACCGAAGCCCAGAGTGGACAAACCAAACCACCACTTTTGTAGTGGCCATCGTAGGGGAGGGTGAGGGGATCGCGGCGTTCAGTTGGATATGAATGACGAATTTGCAACCTCACTGCTCGGTGCCTTTAAAGATAAGATGCTAAGAAAGATGTTTTAGCCCTCAGTGGTAGTTAGATATTGCGAAAGTTTTCGTTACAGGCGAGTAAATTTGGAGTTTGAGAAACATTTGCCTCCAAAAGACTCTGACCAAAGTGGAGTAGAAATTGTGCTTGTACTGCTTAAAGCTCAGTAGCCTCGTGTCTTTAAATTAAACAAAGTCTGTTGAGCTCTTGATAATTCATAGACTTCATAAATTCAAGTTAAAGTTCACTTAACTCTGTGTTGGTACAATTAAATGAAAAACATCTGCTTTATAAAGGGGTCAAGTTATTCAGCATTTGGGTGAACTGACCCTTTAATCTGAAGACAACCACATTGACGAGGGAGGATTAAGTTTTCTACGGGTCGAACATTTCAATTATCGTTAAATCTGAGACTAAAAAATGTAAAAAGATATAATTAAAATGCTCAAAATGTCTTCAAATTGGGTTTTGAGATTCTTCATTTACTGTCATACACAAACCAGCAAATGCTCGATTAAAAGATTCATTGATTATGTGTTAACTGTTTCAGCTCTTTTCATAACACCATATGTTCTTCAGATTTAAAGTGACTTTCCCTTGTTGGCCGCAGATTCTTCCGGTCACATGAACCTCCATCTGTTTGATCTCAAAGTATTTCAGTTTAAACATGCAGAGATCTGTGTTCGAGGGCTGCCCACACTTAACAGTTCTGTTTTAATGTAACTTACTCCGCTTCTCTAACAGATTGGGGCCAGCAGGTCAGCGGAGCTCTCGAAGGCAACAGTGCATTTTGCGTAAAGTGATGAGCTATCAAGAATTCAGCGAAGCAAAGAGCAGCAGCCTTAATCTGAACAGTGAAGGGAGTGTTCGCCCCGTTCAGGGGTCACTGCAGTGGAACAGCCCATCACAGAGCCACATCAAAGACCTGCCAGAAATATCGATGGGTTTGGACCGAGGCCGGGGAACTCGCTACGGCAATCATTCACTGGGCGCTGCGCGTGAAGCATGGGGAGGAAAAGAAATAGAAGAAGAAGGTTGTTGTTTACTCTTCCATATCTTCTCTTTATATTATTACAAAACTTTACACGGACATTTTGCTAATCTCCACGCTCGAGTGGAACACAGAGGGACGAAACAACAAAAAATAAAAAGTATTTCTCATCCAAAAAGGCATAAATAATATAAAAGACAAACTTTTTTTCCTTTAAAACAGATACATTCATATGAAATAATATTTTACTACTACAAAAAATAAATAAGTCATCTAAAGAGTTTGTTTTTTTTTTTATCTTTTATAAGAGTTTTCCCTCCAGTGGGATACAGTTTCAGCCTCTGAGCAAACGTTTCCTCGGCGCTTTGCGTTTCTCTACATCTGGCTTTCATCTCAGTCTCTTGTAGTCGCTCTCTTTTTTTTCCCACGTCGCTCTTCTCAGCTCAGTCGATCCAAACGTTTGCGTCCTCGTCACCGTAACGTGCAGTGTCTCTGACTATCCCGTCGCGGGTCCTCTTCTGTCCTCTGTGACATCTCTGGTCCAGTCTCTCTCTCTCTCTCCTTTCTGGTTTTCTGTGAACTCTCCAGGCAGCGGGAGAGTCTGTTTGTGTGTGGGCTGCGTTCAGACCTCCTGTGGGCCGGGCTGGATCAGCTCTCCTGCCAGGCTGCTGCTGGAGATCCACCCAGGCTTTTCGTCACAGTCCAAGTCTGGCAGGCCGAGACTCTCCCAGCACACCACAGGCCCCTCCGTGTCCACCAACTCCAGCTCCTCCTCGGCTGCACAGAGGGAGACGGAGAGAGTCTTTGGTTTATACTTCATATTAAAAAAGACAAGAACAGATTCTGGGGAGGCCCACAGTGTAATTTGCGGTGATGCTGCATAGTTTGTCTGCAAACAACATGAGGCTCGGTAATTTTATAAAAACTCACTGGTAGGGCACAAAAGAAGAAGAAATGTCAGAGTTCGATTTCACAATAGTTCTGAGCCATGAGGGTCTGGACGGAAATGTTTTCACTTAATGCCTGAGAATTTGTTTTGTAGCTCTGATGTCCTCAAGGAATAGTTTGACTTTTTTGGATTTGTTTTTGCTTGCCCAGAGTCAGATGAGAAGATTTCACTTGGTACAGTAAATATAAAGCTTTAGCCACGAGAAGGCTAGCTTAGCTTGGCATAGAGATTGGAAACAGTCCGAAGCAGCTAGAATAGTTGTGCAAATATTTACGTTTTCACACAACTGGTCCATTGTTTTATCGTATTTGTGTAATCCAGACTAAAAACAATGTTTAAAAATGACACAAAGTTTTCAGGGGTACGTGACAGACTTGCTCTTGGTCTTGGCTGACTAGCTATCAACCTCGAGGTGATGACAAGACGTCAAAGAGTCCAACCATGCTGGATCTTACTTGCCTGCTCTTTTAACAAATAAATACTGGAGTCACTGGAACAAAAGGACATGATGTTTTTACACCAAGAACAAAAAGTAAAGCACTTGCCGAATTTACAGAAAGACCCAAATATTTGAGAAAACTTTGTGAAATGCTGTCTATGAAAAGTTCTCAACAACTCACAAAATTGTGTGATTTTAAAATGGAGTGGGGGGATATTGTGGTTATTAGTTCAATTGTCTGATTAAATGAAACAGACAGTGTGTTCACAAAGATCTGCTGCTGATGTTGGTTGGTTAAGAAAGCACAAATCAGACAGTGTAACATCCACTCTGCCTTGTTTCTTGGAGGATGTCAGCCGAGTAGGATCAACTTCAGTGTGGTCCGAGTGACCGGATCTCAAATGTGTCCTCACACCTGCACTGAGAGCTGTCCACTTGTGATTCAGTCACTCAGGTTGGGTGTTAATACCAAGTCTGAACAGGGCCTTACAGTCTTAATGCTAAGCTAAGCTAACCGCTAGCATCTTATCTATCAGAGATATGAGCGGTATCAATCTTCTCATATGACTCTCGACAAGAAAGCAAATAAGCAAACTTCCCAAAATACCAAACTATGTCTGTGACTCTCTAAGCTTAAAATAACAATGTGCCACAATGTGGTTGATGACTTCTATATTCATATAGATTGATGGAGACGCCTTTAGCCTGTCTGATGTAATTATGTTAATCTGGCTTGTTTCTATAGTTATCATGAAACGCTTTTCTGGTCGCAAGCCAACATTCAGAGACACTTCGACCACCATGAAACATGAGCATGGATGAGGTTTGTCTGTTTTCTATCACATTCTAGAAACTCGTGATTCAATTTGTTGGCGTTTCAATTGAATGATTATTAGCTGAAGGATGCAGAAGAACCTAATGCTTTCTCCAATATCTACTGATTCTGCAGAGCTGGGAGAGAGAGACGAGGAGGAGGGAAAACTACTTGGAAAAATATTGTGGGCATTTAGAACAAAATGTGTCTCACCAGTGTTGTCTGCCGGACAGTTTTCATTGTTCCCCACCAGACAGCAGGAATGCTGCGAGGGCGAGGAGTCGTTGTGCTCGTCTGGCTGGTACCCTGCGTCGGCCCCCTGGTCGCCAGAGTGCATCTGGCTGTCGGGGCCGTGGCACTGCGACGAAACCTGGCCCAGAGGCAACATCTCCAACCCGTCCTGCTGGCACGGCGCCACGCGATGCATTAGTGGCAGAGTGCCGCTGGAGAAAGTGCCATTGGTCTTGTTGTAACATCTGCTCAGAGCGACAGAGGGAGATGGAAAGAAGAGCGGGACACGTTCGTTTATAAGATGCCCGTGTTTGCTGAGTGCTCTCGGTGGATCTTCTTCTCTCTCTGCAGATATCTGTGGGTTTTTTTCCTCCAGACACAGAAACCCCCCTTGTGTTAATACTCCGGACAGCTCTAACACAACTGGAGCTCTCACACAGTTGCAAAACGCATTTTCCTCAGTTAAAAACCCGGAGATTAAAGGTCCGCTTTCTCTGCCGCTAAATGAGTGTGACACACTGCGGTTTCACTCTCCAGTGGAGTTCTCAATCGTAGACACGCAGCGAGCTTCTCCGTGCTTCCCTGAACTCAGCCGGCTTCCATCGGTACGCGATTGGATCGTGACCACGCCCCCTCTTTTCCCAGCAGCCGGAGGTAAATAAACACAGGGCTCATTAGGTCTGCTGGCTGGGTGCACACAGGGTAAACTGTGATGCTGGGGACCCTTAAGTACATAAACAGGACTAGCAGGAGGGGAACTGTGTGTGTGTGTGTGTGTGTGTGTGTGTGTGTGTGTGTGTGTGTGTGTGTGTGTGTGTGTTTTGCTCAGCAGCATCTTACAGAAAATGTCAGCACTGTGTGTTTCCTTTCCGTCTTCACAAGGCTTTTCAGTCTTTTCTCTTATTTTCACCCCAATTTTGTGTGTGTGACTTTCATCAAGATTTTATGTTCCCACGCAACTTAAAGTCGTTGTGCTCCCTGCTAATGACACTAATGACTGTAGTTTGCAGTAAACGCTGAGCTCTTGTGACAAACGGCTCAGATAATCGAGCTGTGGATTGCAAATAAGAATAACTTCTGGTAACGCCCATTTTGTTGAAACATTTTTAAATAGAATAAGTTACAAAATGAAGTAGAGTTTGGCGATCTGGCGATTTTTACACCGTGATTTCTTCAAACAGAAATAAAGTGTCTCACATGTCCACAGCGAGGTAAAAGATACACAATGCTAAATTAGATGACTAAGACTTCTTCTCTCACCTGTTATTGTTGCAGAGGTTCTGACAGCTCATACAGTCGGACGACTCTGTCTGAGGGAGAGCTGTGTACATGCCTCCACCCTGACGAGAGAACACAAACACCACATTCAGACCAACAAACCGAATTTACTCCTGCTGATGTTAAAACATGTGTTTTCAAGGAGCTTCAGTGCTCACGTTATGGTGGTGGTGAGGGTGCGAGTGCTCGCAGTCCCGGGTGCTGTGTGGCAGGGTGCCATCGTGGCTGTGTGGGTGTCCCGGTGAGAACAGGCTGCCGGTGCCGTTGAGCAGCGCTAAGCCGTTGGGGAGTTTGTGGTGGAGGTGATGGCACCCCTGGGGTAAGATGGGGCCGCTGTGCCCGTAGCCGCCGTGGACGCCTCCGTTGATGCGGCCGGAGCCGGGCAGCGTGGTGTACTCGAGAACATGGCCGTTCATCTCTGCCGGCTGGTACAGGTAGCCTGGAGGGTCGTATTCTGCAGCAGAGAGGAGAACGGTGAGGACAGAGGGAGGAGCCGGTTTGGAAGTCTGATCTTGTTGATTAAATGGAATAATTCATCCCGACAAGAGAAAGAGACTAAAGTGAAGATCGACATCTATCCATAGTCATATTAAATTACATATTTTGGCCATTGCGAATCATCTAAAAACACAGATTCTAATGGATACTTCTGAAACTGGTATCGGTATCAGCACCATAACCTGGACAACATTTCACTACCAGTATTAAAAGAACAACTCAGCTCCACTTTTCAGTTCACTCTGCTGCTGGTAGACTCCAGAAAGTTCACACCTGTGACTCAATATTAAGCTTTCCCACCAAATCTTTAAGCTGCAAAACCACAACTATTAACAGATCCTTAAAGTCCGGTAAAGAGTCCATCCAACAATGACAAACACTTTTACAAGTGCTGTGGGATCAATATATTCACCATGAACACTTAGAAAACGCTTCACAGGCTGTCCTGGGGCCAAATATCTGTAAATATGAGACAAACTAATGTGGAGTTAACTCTTTGTGTGTGTTGTGCTACATTTGGGTTGGTCCCTGAACTCACTGTGCATGTTGTTCTGCTGGCGATTCCTCCACAGACACATGGCGATAAAAGCGAGCAGGATGAGCACCATCACCCCCAAAATACAGCCCACGATCAGGTACAGCAGTCCTCCAGGTGGGCTGGGCGGCTCCGGCATGTGGGGGCCAGGTGGGGTGATGGGGTGCTGGCTGGGCGACCCCGGGGCCTGACGGGCTGCAACAGAGAGCGAGGAGGCGGCGTGAGGAACAGCTTTTTACCCGCTAGCAACAAGGAAAAAATAACACAGCACCAAAGTACAAAATGCAAACCATTGTTGTCAGCCTCATAAAACTCGGCGCTTTATGTTGTGTAATTATGGCGATCAGACCCGCCATTAAAGCTGCAAGCCTTCGCAGAAACATGCCTGGACCGCTCGGAGGTTCGTCAACGCATGAGTCACTTCTTTGTGTTTCCTCACCTCTGGTCTCACAGATCATGACGTTGCTGTATTCGCTCTCTCCCCCGTCGTTGAAGCACTGCATCTTGATATCGTAGGAGGTCTCAGCCTGGAGGTGACCAATCATGTGCCAGTGTTTTACACCTGAGAAGGAGAGAAAGAGGAGGGGGGGGAAAAAAGAAGACTAAAGGTAAGAAATCGCTTCCTCTGAGAGCCAGTGTTGACTCCTCACTTCTCCTCATGTCTCACACTTCCATGGAGGTCATGTTCTTTCATGCTCCCTCACTCATTCACCCTCCTCCTCCACCCCTCCACCCGTCTCTCTTACTCCGTCAGTCCCATGAGGGCTCAGACAGTTGCTTTACTCTAGACGAGCTCCATATATGGCAGCTTCATGTTTGTCCTGGCTCGCCTCCAGTATTCACACACACACACACACACACGCACAACACACACTCCGCCACACACAATCACACCGCTACGTGCTCTGAAATCACAGATGAGACGCAGATCTACAACATGGAAATGCTACATTTCCAACAAATGAGGCTGAAAAAAAAAAAAAAAAAAGCGGCTGTTCTCGCTGTGTTTTGTTTGATATCAGGTAGAATTAATCGCTGCACATGTGCTTCCTGTTCCCCCGATGTAGATCTGAACTGCTGCGAGAGGGAACAGTAAACAAAGCTACACTCCGCTGTACTTGACTTACTGGGACTGACAAGGATAAAGCAAGCACCAATAACAAAAACACCCAAAAACTTCTTCAATACATCAATATACCATTCAAATTATAAAGTGCTGCAGGATTGAACAGTAAACCTAAAAAGTGAGTTTGTCTCTTTGCACATCCGGTTCCCTCGTCGCAGTTTATGGACTGAAATAAGTTCTCATAAACTCAAGAGATATTCCTGTTTTGTTCTATGACATTCTGCACACTTGAGCATTTTAGAGCATGCCAACTGAATGCAAACTATGCTAGTGCATTGATTTTTTTTTCAGTCTTTAATGGAGATGTCAGAGCAGATAGGAATGGTGCCAGACTTTTATTTTCCAGGAAGATTTAAAAACACAAAACAGCACGGTGAAAGTGAATTTTATAGGATTGCATGCTGATGGTGTCGTTGTTCTGTAGCCTGTACATCGTGCAATCAATATTAACTTGACAGTGATACGTTGAAACACAAAACTGGTCTACTGCCAGTTTAACTCAATTTGATATCAAGTGGAGGCAAGTCATAACTTCATCTTTTCGTGCTCTCTGTGTACTCAGACACACATTTGTCCCCGACGGCAAGGAGTTAGTGGAAATCTAGACGGTCAGACGTTAGAGAGCTGGGCGGAGAGAGAGAGAGGACGTCCCTCCTTCTCTTCCTGTACCAGGCTCCACTGTTAGCATTCCACCCAGCAACCTGAGCCCCTCTCCTCTGGCCGGGCTCACATTTCAGCTCTGGCAACCATTTATTAAAAACAGATTTCAGAAAGCCCTGCTGCCCAGGGACAGCATTCCCTATAAATCAAACGGGCAGAAATGCCCCCTCTTCACTCCGACCCCACCGCCGACACCGAGTATCCATTACCCTCCCGACTGTCGACAAACATCTACACACTCAATCTGCAGTGGAAACACGCACACGCAAACACTAATATTAGCATTTCCACTCACCTTCCACCACATCTCGTTTGTAGTCGCTGTCATTGTCGCTGTCTGTGGGCCGGTAGTAGATGTAGAAGCCCTGGATCGGAGTGTTGTTGTTACTCGAGGGACTATACTGCACGGGGGGGATTGGAAAAAAACATTACGTTTAGGCTGCAGCAATCTCCTCGGCAATTATTATACAAAAGAGAGGAAATTTTCCAGCAACTAATGGCCGGGCTTGTTATCAGCAGATGTACACGACTGGAAGCGAGATGGTGATTGCACTGTCTGTCTTGAAGTTCAGGACATAATGAGAGTGACTGAGGTTAGGTAAATGCCGGGAACTATCTGCATCCATCTTGCTGTGAGCAGGAGAAACCCGCTTTGAAGAGAGCGGAATCAAAAACGCAGACGGACAGGACCTCTTAATCTCTGTTAGAGTGGAGCTGTAATCAGCACAGCGGGTCAATTAAAGGCCTGATTGAGTCTCAAGATGCCCGAGAACCCACCGGCAGCTTGATCACAGGTGAAGCAGAGGAGAAAAGCCACTTCATCACCCCGAGTTAATTCGTCATGGCTGGTGGAAGTTAAATAAACACAATAATAAGATTTGGGTAGGCAGGCCTGTAAGTCGATGGCGTTTAACTCCAAAAATGCCAAAGGTTTGCTGGTTCTGGCTTCTTAAATCTAAGGATGGGCTGCTTTTCGTTGTCATTTATGACAGTAAACTTTGGGTTTTGGACTTTGGGTTGGACAAAAGAGGCAATCTGAAGACGTCTTTTGGGGCTCTGGGGAACATGTGATGAGCATGACTTTGTTTTTACAGACCAAATCAGCAGATTAATCGATAACCAAAGTGTCTATAACAATCAATAAAGTGTGCACGAGCAACTACGAAAAATATGGTAGGTCAAGCTGAACCGAAAACAATTTGAGGTTTCTATTATCGCTGAGGAAGTAAGAAAACGCTCCACAGGTCTTCTGGGTGTTGTGTGTCAGTGTGTACTCACAGTCCAGCGCAGCATGATCTGCGTGTCGCTGATGGCGTCCGTGGAGGAGATGTGCGGTCCGACCACGGGGCGGTCTGCGATCCGCGGGCTGGCCTGCGGCACCTGGTACAGCTTGGAGGGGATGCTGTGAGGACTCTCGCCGTACATGTTCATGGCCATGACGCGAAACTTGTAGGTGGAGCCTGACAGAGAGACGCAGTGTTACAGAGGAGTGGGTGCTCAGCGGTAACATCCTGTGATGTCAGACAATAAATCACATCCAGATTTGTGTTCTGCCGCCTGATTAATTTGAGTGTAAACAGATGGCAGAAATTAATTAATTTGTTTCAAGCAAAAACAGTGTTAGTATTTAAATATTATATTATAATGTTTCTACTGTTTTATTCTTGTGAGGTAAAAATGCTCTTTAAACATTTGGGATCCCTTCTTTTTTTTTTTTTTTTAGCACGACAGACTGAAAGACACTTTGTGCAGAAAGTCAGTTTGGATCCTGGCACGATACAACACGCTCCTCCATTTTATCCCTGTAAGGCAAAAGCATCCCAGCTTTATTCCATCTGAAGTGTTTCTTCTGTTATCTACTGTGTTCAAATGTTGTGATACGGTGAAAAAAACCCAAGCTGCAAAACTGATATTATCGTTGTGCTATAAACCAGTGATAGCACGCTTTAAACACGCTGGCCCAGTATTTGTCCATGACTAATAAATAAACTGAAAAGGTCAAACACTTCAGCAGCACTCGTACTACAAGTGCTTCTGGAGACGTCGCCTCTCTGTGCACCTTAAATACGGTTCATGAAGCATATTACGAGTAACATCTAAGCATTTTTCAAGCTTTCTCCTGAAGCCTTTATCATCACGTCTAGTTTGCAGGATTCCCTTTTACCCACAGCGATCAATTCATGCTGTCACTGTGTATTTGACCAACTGTTCGCATCAACTCTGACTGGATTTGAAGAGTTTCGTACGTGATGGATCAAAATCTAGTTAGAAAAATAAAGATAAGACAGCAATTTGTATTTTTTCCCCCAATTTTTCTTACTAATGGAAAGATCAAGACACCCTCGTCTGTGCAGAGGAATCGCGTCATGCTTCACTGGACCGCAGAGAAAAAGTTCTGAACGTCATGAAATCTCACCAGGCTCCAGATTGCGAACCTCCACCGACAGCTTGAGAGGCGAGATGTTATCCGCAGCTACAACCCACTCTGCACTGCGTCCGCGCCTGTACTCCACTCGGAAAGCCGTGATCGGCGACCCGCCGTTGGCTCTCGGGATCCAGGTGACGTACACCGAACTCTCAGTCGCCATGGAGATGGTGGGCCGATCAGGTGCCTCGGGTACTGGGACAGAAACAAGGAAGGAACACGTCTTTTTTGAGTCGAGCAGAGAAACAGACAGCTGACGAACCGTCATCACTGCCGCTCATATAAAGGAGGGAGCGAGTTCACACAAAAAGCAAAAAAAGAAAGAAGGAATTCACATCACGGTTGAAGCGGCATGCTGTGGAGTAACGTGTACTTACTGCCTGGGCTCTGAGCCACAATGTTAGAGAGAGAGAGAGAGAGAGAGAGAAAAGGAGAGCGGGTTAGTGAAATGTGAGTTTCAGCAAAGTTGGCCTGCTTAAAATGTGAATCAAACACACACACACACACACAGATCCACACACTGAGATGTTAGCCTATCTCACAGCTTACAGCATTCCTCATCCAAAGAGTCATTACAGGGTGTCAACTATCGTCTCACTGTTTGTACTTCAAGCCAGAAAGAAACAAAGCAGACCACATCTGAACATGAAGCTGAACACAGCCCGGTCATGAACTCCACTGCAACCGTCTCCACGACAGAAAAGCCCCGCGATCTCCTCAGAAACATCCCTGAGGAGAGTCCAGCAGCTGCAGCAAACACAACGGGACTCGGCAGACGGTCTACTACACCTACCTCTGTCGTGTATGACGACACCAAAGTGCGTGTTGGGGGTTTTGTCCTCCGGAGCTTTGGGGGGAGCGGAGATGACAGGAGGCTTGGAGGGATTCTTGTTGGAGGTGGGGCTCTTCTCTGTAGCAGGAAAAAAAAGGAAAACGGGATAAGAAAAACAAGGCCCGACAGGTCTTCAGGGCTATCAGTTCCACAGAAAGCAGCACACGGAGCGGCTCCGGATGTTGGCTCGGGAATCTAAAGTTCCTCCTGGTTTTTCCGGAGCTGTTCTGGGTTTTTATCAGGGCGAGGTTTCAGGTTTCAGGTTTCCACTTGACAACTCGGCAGTTATCAGGGTCTTCAAGGTTTTTAATTACATACACTTGGTGGCGTTTGGACTCTATTAGTATTTGAATTTAACATTTCTCCATCCAGAATAATATTTCTGGCCTTGTTTTGAAACAGGCAATATAAACAAAAACATACTTTTATATACAATTCAGACAAAACCTTCATGGACGCAGAGGATGGATGAAATATCTCTTTGGAGTTTGGAGCCTCATCTGGACATCAAGAGCATGTTTTTTTATGGGTCCGGGATCATTTTGCAACAGAACCACCCTTGGGATACAATCATATGCGAGGTTTTGGCAGAGTCGGACATTTTTCTGACCAGGGAACATTTTGTCAACCCTGCTGCGGTAGAGCTTTTATTGTTAGCTTTTTGGAAGACCTGCGGTTGTTCTTATTTTTATTTGTCTCAAAAAAACAGACAAAACATGCTTAGAGTGATCATTATGAGTGTATTTAGGATTATAATTGGACAATGAGGTGGAAGTTATTTAAAGGAATAATCCTCCCTGCAGAGACAGTATATGGCTGCTTATTATATGATTGCAATCATCCAGTAGTTATTTAGTAACGAGGCATCATCGTTTTTTATGTTTGAGTGTATTTACTGATCCCAAGCTGGTCTCATCTGTTTCTGCTTCAGTCATTAAGCTTCCTCATCCCACACAAACTGAAGAAATTTGATTCTGCGAGGTGCTTGAGCCAAAAAAAAACAAAAAAAAAAACTTGCTTGGTTGAAAATAATTCTCTTTCCAGAAATCACAAACATAATTTGATTATTTTGTGTTTGCTCTGAATGCAGAGACACTAAATATTACTGCAAAAAAAAAAAAAACTTTTTTCTTCCACCGCTAACTCAAAGAAAAGAAAGGATTTTTTTTTTTTTTTTTTTTGCCGATTTCGCTGGAGAGAAAGAAAGAGAGCCATGTTTCTGCTTTAAATGATTTAAAGTTAACTGCTAATAACAGTTTAACAGAGTGTTTTTCCTGCGGTTGGACTGACCCTTGCCGGTGCGGAAGGTGAGCATGGCTGGCTGGCCCTCGCCGGCTGAACTTCGAGCCACCATCAGCACCTCGTAGAGACTGGAGGACTCCAGCTCCGACAGCCGCAGGGTCTTCTCGCTGCCAGGGACGCGGACTGTGTGCCAGCTCCCCACCACTGTTCCCATTTCATCGACCTGACACACACGCAGACAGATGGCCACACACACGCACACACACACACACAGAGACAAACACAAACAGCATGACTAAAAATGACAGGGAGAAAAACAGAATCATCTGTCTGTCTGCAATCCTTTATAGTTCGGTCTGTTTCCGAGCCTCAGAAACGATCCCTGTGAGATCTCAGTCACAATTTCCAGCTCCGGCAGAGCTGCATCCCGCTGCCAACAGAGTCTTAACTAGTATCGCTGCAGTTTTATAGTCAGAGTGAGCTTATTACTGAGGCAAGCGCAGGAAAATGACCCAAGCGTTCAGGTCCTGGCCTTACCTTTTTTTATTTTATGACAAACCACATTTGCCCATTTTCAGTTAGTTTGGGGCAAAACCCTCCAGGGAGAGGTCATGTGTTCGCAGTAAAACTAAAGAAACAGTCTTTAAGACAATGTTAGGAAAGGAGTGAAACATGGCAGCATGTATTTTCACCTCACCTTGCGGTATTTGACAAAGTAGGCGTTGATTGGACTGCCTCCATCGCGCCCCGCCCTCCACTCCAGGTCGTACAGATCGGGCTTGTGAGTCTGAGGCGGGCTGATGATGATCGGCGCCTCTGGAGTGGGACGATCTCCAGCTCGGTCAGCCGGCTGGTTGATGGCGTCGCCTTCCTCTTCGGTCAGGAAGCGCTTGTGGCCCTCATCGCTCTGCATGGGGTGGAGCGACGGTGAAGCCTCCAGCAGGACGCCGGCGGTGGAGCCCAGGTGAGGATCTGTCACGGAGGAAAGTCAGTCAGTGTTGGGTAAACTCATATTTATTTTCTGGATCAATTGATTAGTTGTTTGGTCTATAAAAGTCCATCAAGACATCCTCCCATAGTCACGTTTCGACCGTTCCATTTAGTCTTATATAAAAAGGTACAGAAACCAGGAAATATTCACATTTGAAAAGATGGAATTTGAGATTTGAGACCTGAGTTATGCTGGGTTTTGGTCACCAGTGAACTGAGAAAGCTCAACATAATGAAAACTGAGGCCACAATCGCAGTCAGTCAGCGGCTGACAGAGGTGGCCCCGCATGTCCACAGAGGACAACCAGCGCTGGAAAGTTTCATATTTTCGGGCCGAGCCTTTGAATCTACATAAAATAACAAGAAAAACCTGGAGCTCTGCAGCACCACATAATCACGCTTTGTTTGTTTTTTTTTTTTTTTCATTAAATCTTCGCCCGAGCCAGAGCGGTCCACCTGGACAAATCATGCATGCTGGGAGCCTTATTACGGCTGACACCAGTTTGGCAGAGCCGGGGTGGAATTTTTCACAGACGGTTTGGAGGACACCGAGCTCAGCCCACGAGAGGCGGGACCGCGCCACACTGAGCCACACCACTGAGGTCAAAGAGCACCATAATTAAATATTAAAACCCAAACAAGTGAGTAAGGAGGTTAAAGCAGCGAGGTTCGCCACAGAGGCAGGTCCTGGGTCCAGTTTCTGGCTGTTTTGTGCGCGCCACTGGTTCACTTTGTAAAACAAACAGGCCCGGAGCTGGTAACACTAGACCTGATCCTGGGACTGCGGCCAGCTGCCACACATTCCACACGCCGACCATTAAAATACCGGAGAGAATCAGACCCCAGCACCACATCCAGCCTTACACACTCTCCGCTCTGCCCTCCACAGCTCTGACTCACAGCCCGACCACAGCCGGGCTCCTCCTCCACCACACGGATTCAGGAGGAGGCAATTAAGGCCACGGCGCCCTCTCCAACCTGACGGAGGGGAGTGATCTATCATGAGTAAGTGCTGCTACACCTGGACAGAGATTGGCTGCCAGGTCCTTCCCAGAAAAAAAGGTCAGTCCATTAGGGAGGAACACCTGGGAGTGAATGTGAAAGTAAATCACGGAGGATTACCAGCAGAGACGAGAGAGGCAGACAGAGCCGACTTCATGGACGTCACAGAAAGTCCTTTCTGATGAGAGCGAGGCTGCAACTAATGATTAGTTTCAAAACCAAGACTTGTTTTAAAATGGACAAAAACAACAGGAAGTGAACATAAAATGGATCTCGGATTACACCAGGCGAGCTGTACGGAGCCATTTCATGTTTCTATGTGGTTCTTTTCTTTTCCATTTTAAAGTCCCATCTTCTTCTGTTGTTTACCAAAATGCTGCAGCGCTTCTTTGCTGTGAAGCTCCAGAAATGTTTTGCGGATTACGAAACTTCACCATACTTTCCATCAGTTTGGGGCTGGAGGAGATGTTGACTGAATCTTTTTGGTTGAACTGTTCCTTTAACTTTGAGACTCTGGACGAACTTGAAACTTTGGACTCGGGTCAAATGTCTCGTGCTCAGCACTTGTTGTGGCCGCTAGCTTTGACATTTGGGAGCAGCGGGAGCACAGTGGGTGTTGATGGAAGTGACAGGAGGCAAGCAGCCAATCGCATGACAGAATAAAAAAGACACCACCATCTCCCGTGCGGTCCATCCCACTTAGCGGGATCAAAGCAGGGCGCTGTCATGGTGATGGAGACAACGATACCAAACAGAAAAACCAAAACATATTTCATATCTCCCTCCGAGACGGATTATAATACCGCACACATCAACGACACTGTTTACTTTGAGTGCAGAGGGCGTTCGATAAGCTCCCGTTCCTGGTACCTGATCAACAACTGAACACAAGTTGACCTCGGAGTGTTTACCTCTGCCGAACATATCCCGCTTATCATCTTATCGCCGTCTGCTTTTTGTGGAGAGGCAGGAGATATTAAATCTCATTCTTCTTCCTGTGTCTGTGGAAGTGAACTCGCCTGATCCCGTCTGATTTGTACTCCCTACGTGTTTCTGTATTAATCATTCTGCAGATAGGAGGGGGAGAGCTGAGGAATGGGGCCACGGCGTACAGCGGCCCAGGGAGGGAAGAAGAAGAGGGGAGGCTCGGGGGGAGAGTGGTGGAGGAGTGGGTGGGTGGGGGGGGGAGAGGGTTGTGATGTGTTAATAAATAAAAGGCAGTTGTGTATGATGTTGACAGCTGGGTGGTCTGGTCCTCGTCATAACCCTCCACGGCTACTCCTTACATTCCAGCGTCCGGGGGCTTATCCCCGACGGCGTGCACAAAGCTCACTCTCACGCTCAAGCTCAGTTCAAGGCTCAGGAGGAGGGCGGCCTTGGCTAAGCCTCTCCTACCAGCCCTCAGAAACACACACACACACACACACACACACACACAGGACTCCCTGCAGATACTGTATGTGCTGGCCCTCAGAAGATCCCACCTGGTAAGACGCCTTAACCCTTTCCAACACTAGCAAGATTTCTGATACAAGTTTCATTTCTCAAACGTCTCCCCCCTCGAGCTGGAGGTTTGTCAAGTGTTAAATGGTGGCGACGCATCACTGGATCCAGTTTACGTCGTTTTGAGTGGGAAATTAAAAGGAGAATATTGGAAACAGTAGGGAGGAATATAATTAGTTTGATTATCGTTGAGCTCATTTCATCAAGCAACAAGGCCAAATAGTTTTTAAATCGTTGGGAAATCCGTGACATCACCCGCTGGTTTGTGGACGGCTGTTTTTTGAAGTCTTCAGTTTTTTGGCATCGCAGCCGACGCCATCTTGGTTTTATCTGAGCCAGAAGTGACCATATTTAGATGAGAGAGTGGAGCTGCGGAGGATAACCTAATTGGATCTGACTGAGAGCCCGAGGACACGCTGCGGTGGCGTCTCGTCAACAACAACGTAGCCGTGCCTGAAAGCTTTACCGTCTGCTTCACTCTAAATGAGACCTAATTTACAAAACGAACATCATGCTGTGTTAGAGAGGACTTTAATCTAGACACTGAGACCATAAACTCATTAGGAAACGGTTTACTGAGGTGATAAATCAAGTGAGAAGTGAAGTAGGGTCATTTTCTCATAATCGGACTTCTTTTTGAAACCGGTCGAGTCGCCTCATCCTGGCCATTAGTTACACAGTCGATGGTTTTGAACTGTTGAGCTGGAAATGTACTAAATAACTGACTAATTGCTTATTAAAAAACATATATGTAAATTGACAGAAAAACAAACAATGTAAACAACAACAAACAAGATGTCTTGCCCCAAAACATTTCATCATTTGTAAGCTCTCAGTGGGTTTGAGTCGCTCAGGCGTTTAAACATTTATCCGTCACTTCTCCTCATTGTTTTGAGAGAGAACCAACCTAAATAAGATAACCGACACATACCTGACTGAATCGTAAGCATTCCAGACGACTGCGCCGTGCCAATCCTGTTGTCCAGCAGACACTGGAACACGCCCTCGTCCTGTGATGTCACATCATTAATAACCAGTGAGGATCCGGAGATCCTGAAGCGATGCGACGTGGCGATGGGCTCAGCGTTGAACAGCCAGGTGATGTTTGGGGAAGGGTTTCCTTTAGCCATGCAGGTGAAACGAGCAGAAGAGCCGGACGGGACGATCTGGTTGGACAGACCCTCCGTCACAAACACAGGCTCTGTGGAGGAGAGGCCGAAACATCAACATCATAATGAGTTCTGCTCCAAACAGCTCCCAAAAACGTTCTCATCTTATTTATCTTACCGAGAATATTCACAGTATAGTTAGCGCTGGTCACGGTTCCCTGCTCGGTCTCAGCAGCACAGTTGTAGCTCCCTTCATCGCTCCTCGCCACCGCAGCGAAGGCCAGGTTGTTGTGCTGTCGCTGGTGTGACGGTCCTGGTGCGACCTCCTTACCGTTCTTAAACCACGTAACTGCCGGTGCAGGACTACCGGACACGATACACTCCAACATCAGCGGCTGCGGCTGCTGCACGGAGACGGTCATCGGGGCGGTGGGGTAAACTATCCGGACTGAGGAGGGGGAGTCAGAATCTAAACAAATGAACGAACCACATTAGTAGACGATAACGGAGAACAAAGTGGACAAATTACTGCAAATAAAATGACGTCAGACTTACGTTTCACTGTGAGCTTAGTACCATGAGGCTGCACTACAGTTTCCCCAGTAACAGGGTTGAATGCACCACATTTATACATGCCCTGGTGCTGAGCTGAGACAGAGACAATCTGGAGGTTTCCAGATGGAAGAACTAAATATTCACCTGACAAGAGAAGGAAAGAGGGCCGTTTTAGTGACGGCACCGGCAACTTCAGTATCAAGACAGTGTGTGAACAACGGTGGGGGATATCTTGTGATAAAATTAAATAATTATCCTATATCGTTTCTATTAACATCAGTGTTTTCCATAGATGCAGATCCAATAACAGCGCTGCTCTATCACCACTTTCTGGTTTATTTTTTTTGCTTGCCAGGTGAATCTTCGTGGTGCATTCAAGTGCACCTTGTAAACCCATAAATTTGCACTCAAATGGCCACGGATATGGTTTAAAAAAGGGTACATTTCTTTTCTATTGTCATATTTTACTTTGTCGAAACACCTGTCATTACTTTCTTTTTCTTTAACTGAAGCTTTATCACTAATCAGTTGTATAAAATCACGACATAACCCAATTATTTCTCCAATTTAAGTCAATTCTTAATGTAAACAGGGTTGTAGAGGGATGCTTGTACACTTTACAGCATCAGTTCGCTCAGAATCTCTGTTTAAAGGCATCGTTGCAGTTTTCAAACAAACCTGTCGACACTTCTATCCTCTCCCCTCGTACTCTCAGCCTCGGGAGGGCCTGAGGGACGCTGTGCGGTAGAGGACACTCTATAAGAACGGTGCTTCCTTCCTGCACCGATAATGACCTCCGCCTGCCATCTTCATATTCTGATATTTCTGCAGGGACAGAAAAAAGAAGAACTCGGTTAAACTCTTAAGCCTTCTGTGCAGAATATCAGACATTGAATTACGCTGAGTCAAGCACGAGGACCAGCAGCGCTACTTGAGTCGAGCTGTTTGTGTTGGATCACTGCGTTTGTTTATTGTTGCAGCGAGTGATTCTATTCAGGCCTGTTACAGTTCCAGATCAGGGTCAACCCCTTAGTGTGGCGTCCAACAGCACGCAGCATCCCAGCAGGAACATAACACACTGCACAGGAAAGCCCAAGGCTCATTAAGGATACCGGTCAAGAGGCATCTGGAAGGGTGCCCGCGTAAAAAAACTCCTACTGCTTCCTTCCCCTCCGCCACTCAGCAGCAGGCAGCCGAGGACAGCCATTCTTTCGAAGTGTTCAACACTCACAAAATGGCCTTCCTCCTGTCAAGGCAACTTCCTCTCTTTATTTACCCCTCCGCTTTGAAGCGAGTATTAAGTATGCACACAGGGGTAATTCTCCACATCCGTACCTGCTATGGCCACACGCGCGTGGCGGCTGGCGACAGCCGGCCCGTGTTCTAAGCGTGCCACACACTGATAGACGCCAACATGGCCGGGCTTGAGGGAGGAGATGGTGAGGGAGCCCTCGCTGAGCTCCACACCGGGCAGGGTGTCCAGGTCCAGGGGAAGGCCTCTGAAGCGCCAGGAAACCTCCGCCGAAGACGGACTCACTAAGCAGCGCAGGCGAGCGACAGAGCCTCGACTCTGAACCAGGGAGGAAGGTTCAGAGAGGAAAGATGGGTACTGAGCTGAGAGGAGAAAGGAGCAGAGAAAAAAACAGGGTCAAAAACACACATTCACATGCAAATATGTTCGTCTCAGACCAGAACAATATGATGGAGATGCTCAAAGAAGGTCTGAGTTGCTGTACATTTAAAAAAACTCAATATCAGTGTCTCTTTCCAGAAATCATGACCCAGTTGATAATGATAATCCACAGACTTTGGTGTCAGCAGCTTCATGTAGGAGCTGTTTTTATTCTGTATCATTGTGCAGAAGGAAGCGTTCATCTGGTCACAGATGAGAGGTTCGAATCGTGACAGTGCTGGATGTCAACATTAAATGGCATCTGCAACTTTAGCTAGCTTAGTAAACCCAGTCACCAGTGAGTGGGATGCACGCTTCTTTCTGTGCAGTGATCTGTTTGGCAGGTGC
This sequence comes from Diplodus puntazzo, assembly GCA_963678695.2. Lineage (NCBI taxonomy): Eukaryota > Metazoa > Chordata > Actinopteri > Spariformes > Sparidae > Diplodus > Diplodus puntazzo. The sequence goes on along the minus strand of OZ023162.1, from coordinate 5,096,859 downwards.
ACAACAAAACATCAAAAACAATCTAGTTGGATAAATAACTCTACAGGTAAGAGGAGAATTCTGTAGTCTATGTTTTGATTTTAGGATGAACTGCCCCTTTAAGTTTGACTGTAGGCGCCCCGTGTTTCCTGTCGTAACCTAACATGCTATCTGCTTCTTCATCAGTTTCGAACCACAAAGAGGATTACAGAGGTCACAAATTATAACTTTTAAAGGTTTATTTACACTTGGGAGCAGGAAATCTCCACCACAAGCTAAAAAAAACATACTGTTCTTTCTGTTGTGTTCTGGTCTCCAAAGAAAAAAAAAAATCTGGCTGCTGCTATAATTACAACTTTCTTCACCAGCTAATCTCCCTGACATGTGGAGCTGGGCAGGTAGTGTACATTAGATTGGGGTTGGAGTTTTTTTTTGTTTTTTTTTGGCTAAAAACAGCTGCTAGTAACTGATCAAAGCCTGAAAGCTGCTTAGAGCTGCAGAGTTGGTAATCTTTGCGCAGTCATCACATTACGTAATCATTTGTTTCGGTGTTATTATGAAAAATACGGTCTCAGCCACGTTAAGCTGAAGGTGGGACAACAACTTACATGAGCAGCTGATGAGCAGCGACTGGCTGAGACACAGCACAGTGGACAGGAGGACCCTCAGGCCACTGTCCATGGTGCACTTTGACCCCTGCCAGCAGCCGTGTTGCCAGGCGCGCACGCTCTCGTCTGTTCGGCAAACCTGCAACACACAAGAGGAGAGGAGAAAAAAAACACATCAGACCGGAGCTCTGCGCGGACACATGACAGCATCAGAAGAGGTGAGACAAAAGGAAAGCCGGAGGAGGATTCCAGGGGTGAATCTGAGCGGGAAAAAAAATCTATTAGTTTCTAAATGAATCCTGTATGACAATCCTTCTAATCTTCACGACACATCCCCTTTACACACTCCTTGATCTCCACGTCCCGCCCTCTCCTGACCCCTCTCCTCACCCACTGCAGTGTCTCCACGGAGGCTGGAATGTCCAGCCTCTCGGCCCCCCCTGCCTCTCCCTCCCACTGGGCCGCTGAGATCTCCCGCTAATGGAGTGGCTGTGGAGAGACTGTCGCCTCACTCTTAATATCACTCTCTTGTCACACTGTGTTGCTTCCTCATAGGTTCACTGTAGCCTGAAGTGCAGGCCCAGACACACTGGAGGGCACGTAATTAGGAGCATTCCTCTATCCTTTTCAACCCGACCCCCCCTCCCGACTGCGGCACCTCCTCCTCCTTTTTCTACGAGTAATCCGGGCAGGCTTTGATCCCAGGTTCCTGGTTGCTAACCGGGGATTGAGCCTGAGGCCGCAGGGACAATGGCCGTCCAGCTGTGATATTCACCCCGGTGCTTCGCTGGCTCGCAGACGTTAGCGGAAGGGCCGAGCGGGGCTGAAGGGTGGGTCAAATTAAAAGGATGATGTCGGGGTGGGATCGGTGAAGCTGAACAGGTTTGTAACTCTCATCCTCGAACCTAAACACTGTTTCATCTGCTCAACAACTCAGGCAGGCCAACGTTTAGCTCCTCGGAAGGCTGCAGTGGCAAACAAGAAACGACAATCTCTATTAATCCATTGATTACTTTTCTTAGATTCAAAGGTGACGGTCTAAAGCCCAAAGACACTCAATTTACAACTCCATAAAACAGAGAAACGCTGCAAATCTTCACGATTGACAATCTGGAACGAGCCAAAATTTTGCTTTTTAGCTGATTAATAAGATGAATCCACGATCAAAACTACTTTCAATTCATGCTCTGTGGACTGACTCATTGTTTCAGCGCTGGCTGTGAGTGATATCAGTGAAATGTCTGTTCCTTTGATCTAACCAATGAGACACAGATGCTTTATCCATGCGAGCACACACTCTTCATCTCTCTCTCTCTCTCCCTCTCAGAGGGCATCCTAAGAGGAGGAGGAGGAAGAGAGAAGAGGCAGGAAATAATAAACTCTCCCAGCTCCCGGCTCACGCCCCCTTCTCACCCTGAGGTCAAAGGTCAGGGAAGAGCAGCGAGAGAGGGTGAACCAGCGGGTGTCTGGTGGCCCTGGACCAGCCCACAGAGGTCACCTCCAGCTCCCTCTGAGTCACTCACACACACATCAGAAACTGTTTTGAACACACTGACAAACATCACACGCAAAACAAGAGTAAAAAGAGCTTAAAAGAAACATTCAACACTGCCAAAAAAACAATGCTGCTTTCTCAAAACTTCAAATATCAGCTCGATTCAAGCAAAAAGACACAAGCTGTGATTCTGACTCCAGGACTGAGCGTGCTGGGTTGTGCATGTGTTTCTCGGGCTTCAGTTTAAGCGTGTGCATGCTCATTCAGGCAGATCAAACCCACATCTAGCAGGCTAGCGTTTCTCCGCCCCACGAGTTGCAACAGGCCCTGCACACTGCCCCCATGTCATCAGTGGAAACTATCTTTCTCCCTCTGCCGGAATAATGATATATAATTACAATAATAACAACAGCGCTATAAAAAAAAATGCACAGCCAGGCGCGGGCACATTGGCACACCGTGCGATGGGAAACCTGAGCAGATTCTGCACCTCCCTCTCTCTGTATCCACCTTTGTTTCTCCGTCGCATTTTAACCAGTTACTTCCTCTGGGTGGGCGTAGCAGTCGGGCACCTCAGCTCCGACTGGGTGCCCTTGTGTAAACACACACACAGCTGCATATCTGCCCCATCGATCTGGCGCAACAAGGAAACACAGGGGCATCATTCCTGCTCCTTATCTGTTCGGCTTTCCTCTGACATCCGCCACCATGAAGCCGCCTCAGCGGAGACAGACACCGTGAGGATATCTTGTATCCCTCATCACACGGAGTCTTCCTGATGCTGGCAGCGCGGCCCTGCATGGAAAGGCGAGTCCTGCTTCCTCCTGAGCAGACGCCCCAGACAAAAGCCGTAGTGGCCCTTTGACAAAAGGGGGAAGTCCCCGTCAGATGAAGCCTGATCGGCCTGAGAGCCGTCTCCTCTGTGGCCGGCCCACTCCCTCACTCCTCCGCTCTCCTTCTCAAAAAACTCCAGACATTAAAGGGGAAAAAACCCCTGTGTTCCAGATTTCCTCCTCCTATCCCAAATCTGATCTTGTGTTACTCTCTGTTTTTGCACTTACGTCGTAGATGCACGGCCGTTACCGACGCAGGATCGGCCAGCTATAAATTGAAGAGACATCCTGCATAGAAAACAGACTGCGCGCCGCTGAAAGCTGATATACAGACACGGGGACAGTTTATGAAAATAAATGAGGTTAGTGTCAGTGAGTTCAAGTGGAAAAGTTCCTATTTTCCTGGGTGTGGGGGTTGACCCGTGTATGTTTGGGAAATGTTTGACTGACACCTGGCTTAAGTGCGCGAAAGGAAGAAAAAAAACAGCGGTCTTCTTCGACAGCTCGTGTCCCTCACTCAACCTTTGAAACTTAAGTTTTCTTTTGCATTTTTATGTTCCATCTGTCAAGCTGTCTTCCAGAGAAATCCATAGCACAGATTTCCTGTTGAGCGGCAACACCTTTATTTATCCACGTTGGGAGTAACACAAGACTCTGACACGGGAATAGCACCATACATCCCCCAGTAGGACAAGAGGGATCCTTGGTGATGACACAGGGGAAAATAAACACAGTGACAGGCCGCCCTCAGGGAAGGGAAAGGGGTTCGACTTCTAGGGGGGCGAGCACCTGCACTCCTTTCTGGCCTCCTCTCTGCAGGAACTACTTAAAGCCCCATCTGCCCGCATGTGGGGCGGGCCCATATCCCTGTCATATTGGGTAAACAGGGACAAAAGCAACGCGGCGGAGCATCAAAGACCTGGAGGGCAGAGGAAGAACAGGTCACAACTGGTGCCGCTGACTGAGGCGGGGGCCTGGCCTCTCCGCTTCACAAGACTGCACAGCTGAATAAAAGCCAGCAGCAAACACCACGAGGCAGCCTGAACGCTGAAACCAATCATGGCTGGTCCATCAATCGATACCAGAGAGGGACACATCCAATAAATCAGAAGGCTTCATAAAAGAGAGGACTGTAACAGCTCAGAGTTAAAGATATTAAAGGGTGAGTTAGCCCAAAAAAATGAAAAAAGGAGAGTAAAGTTTCCTAGTTAATGAAACATTTCTGGAGCTTTACAGCAAAACAACATAGCAGCATTTACCTAAACAAGTGAAGTAGATGGGGACTCCACACAGCTCGTCCAGCATAATCCAAATCTCTGGAAGCTTAAATGTCAATAACGGATTTAAAAGACGCCACTTACACTTTCGATACGCGGTCGAGTTTGTGCAGCCATTTCAGATACAGTATAGGCTAACACTTTTAGCTTAGCAGCTACAGTTCGGCTTTAAAAAAAAGAAAAAGAAATCTTACGGAAACATGGATTGCGCAGGACGAGCTGTGCCAATTTGTTGTTTTCTTTTTCAGTCAAGTCTCCATCTACTTCAGCTGTTTAGGAGAATGCTACACAACGCTGTAGAAATGCTTTCTGGACTTCTAAATTTCACCTGACTTTGAGGTGAGTAGATAATGACCCGAGTTTTAATTTTTGTGTGAACTCATCCTTGTGAGTAATGGAGCGTAGGAGAAAGAGCGAGTCTTTTCTGGTATGATGGTCTAATCTGACCTGTGCGCTGAAGCTGATTCACATGCTATAGCCCAAACCTGTCTGCACTCGCCCCACATCTCACGGACAGCGGATCTACAGCACACACATTCCTCAGCTTCACAGAGAGAGAGAGAGAGAGAGAGAGAGAGAGAGAGAGCGACGGACACACTGAAACACACACACACACACACACACACACACACACACAGGAGATGGTAGATAAATTCAAAACAAGAAGATGAGAGGCAATGGGGGGGAAAAAGCACACGAGAGAAAACGGAGAGAAAAGCTCTGGAGGAGAGGAGGAGGTAAAAGGAGACGAGGGTATAAAGAGGTGAAACATTCACTGGGAGGTGAAAAGTTGCCAAGCCCCGACTCATTTCTCCTCCCTCTTTATTTGGCTCGCAGATAGAGACGTACAGATAATGGCTGAGCGCGCATCCACCTCTGCCAAAACTGTCGGATGATTCAGCCCCGCTACATTCAGCTCGGCCCAGAAAACTTTTGGGAAGAGCCTCCCGAGAGAAGAAACTCTAGGGGACCATTACGGGCTTCTTCTGTTGGTCTGGGTGAGCCCACTGAGGCAGCCCCGGGGCCACAGAGGAAACTAATGAGTGGAAACACTGGGCCTCTGGTATGGACCTAACTCTGTCTGATTAAAGACTGAGACGTTATTAAAAAAAGTGGGACAGGCTCGGAGAAGGGGAGCGAGCTAAAGAGAGGGAGAGAGCGAGAGAAAGAGAGACATGATTTGGAATCAAATCGGGGAATTAGGAGGGTAAAGAGAAGAGGGGTGCTTTTTGTTTTACAATGAGGAGTAAGGAGACGATCTCATTCGAGGGGGGTTTAGTCGATCCATAATACAAAATGACTGCCCTTGTCTGAACCTGACATCCTGCAGAAAGTTAATGCAAGTCTCCGCAATAAATCATTTAAACGGAGTGAGACTGCAGAAGACGAATGAGATATATCGTCAAGGACAGTCTGCTGTTTCAGACAGGGCGCTCTCTCTCTCTCTCTCTCTCTGCGAGTGCGTCAGCAGGAGGACAGAGCCGGAGCGATCCGGGAGGCGCGGGGTGACGGCGGGGCCAAGCGGGTCCCAGAACCCAGAGACGCCGCAGCCCTGACGACAACGCCGTGGTGTGGGATCAGACGAGAGGAGGAATGAAAGGAGAGGCCCCCGGGGATCAGACAGTCACATCCCACAAAGCCCTGTTTACCAAGGACCCCCCCCCCCCCCCCGCTCTCCCCTTCACCTCCTCCACCCCCTCCAACATCTCCGTTCACCAAAGTTCGACCCTCCCAAAGTGCCAGGGCCGGGACCTGGGAGACAGCGCTAATTCTACCCCCGGGCCCTGTTGGCTGAGGACACAAACAGAGAGCTGAGAGGGGAGAGAAAGGGAGGGAGAGACCGAGACAGAGGGGAGAGACTGGGGACTGAATGGTACAGTATGTAAGACCCATCTTAATTGGAGATTGTTCTGCAATGTCTTGTTTTTCCTGGGAATCTTGTGAGGGGGGAGGAACAGGAGGGTGGGGAGGTACGGTTGTTTCCCAAGGTCCTGAACAGCGGGATTAACCACAGGGGCGAAACTCAATAGCGGCCTCGGACACTGGAAACAGATCCCCGGGTATCGCCACCATACAAGGCCACCTCGAGACCTTTTGCAAAGCGCATGTAACTAACAACCCTGCCCCATTGTCGGAGCACTCTGGGCCCTTCCGGCTGATTTCACAGGCCTTTCAGCCCACAGGGGAACGTCTGCTCAGACGTAAAAAGGTAATTCTGATGGAAAGGAGGAATGCACAAGAAGGCCGTGTTGCCCGCGGGGTGTGTTATAACACTGATCTCCAACATGTGCCAAGAGTCTGATTCATCACGCCAGGCGAGAGGGGAGCCGGGATTGTGCAGCCGTGGCACCGAGGCAGAGGAGGCCACAGATCCACATTCCTCGATATCAGCCTCGATTAGAGAGATGATGGGAAAACACGCCGATGCAGAGGAGGAAGGAATCACCGAGTTAGCCGAACGCCTTGAAAACGTCCACCTTCTCCGGGGGAGTGGAGACACTATCTGTGTTTTTAATTGCTGTTGTGTGGGATGTGAAATACGGGCATGTGGTGATCTGATCCAGCTGTCCCCACCCCTTCTCGCCTCAGCCTCCCGTCCCTCCCCGACTCCCCTGGATTCCATCACCGCCTGCGTCTCCACAGCAACAAGCGGCGAAGACGCAGACAACAGTTTCTGTTCAGTCTCCTCCTGATAGCTCCCTGGCTGCCGACCAAAAGTACTTTCAAACTAAAACATACATTTGATAATGTTATTTCAAACATGTGCAACGAAAACAAAACGACAAAGAGACGCTAACAAGAAACTCACTTTTGCAAGAAGTAAGAAGTAAAACTTGGCTCGGCGCGTTTGCCTCGTCTTTGTTTGTCACTTCAGAGGCATGAGGAGAAAGTACACACAGAGTATTTTCATTTCCCTGAATGACAAATTGCCCGGTCGTATATCCACATATGAACCCCACAGCCAGCCGGCAGAACAAAAACAAACACATGCAAAAAGGTTAAAATATAATTAGTCTTCTTCACCGATTCTACAAATCTCTTGCAAAAACCCAAACAAACAAACCAGCTCCCTTGTACGTACAAGTCTGAGGACCCGAAGATAAACACACACAGCCCCAAAAAGACTGTGCAATAGCTTTATTTAGTTTGTCTAAATGTTTATCCGTCTCGCCTCGTAACACTCCACGCTTTGTTGTGCAGCAATCGAGTGATCACAAAACAAACTCGGCGGTGATACGTCAACACGCGGATCATCTGAAGTTTCCACTTCTGGCTCGTGGTCAAATCGTTAAAAAACCTCTCAGACATGTTCAGGGTCGGGGCCGCTCGCTGCTGCGGCGCTGGAGGTGAGAAGAGCTGTTTGAGGATGACGCGGTGCTGTGACGGCGCCAAGAGAAACACAACCTCGTGACAACGGCAAAAACACAACAATAATAGACAAACCGTGGCGGATGCTAACTCAATGCATTCTTTGTGTAGGTTTATGTGTGTTTGCTACCGGGTAGGAGCGCCACAAAAGACATGACAGTGATTTATTTTAGGTGATTAGGTCAAAATGCATCCCCACAGTATGCCGAGTATCTGCGCCAGCTTCCAAAACACAATGCCGAAGGCTGGAGCCGCCATGTGTTTCACCCTCCTGACATAAATTCCTCCGCTCACTCTGAATATCTTTGATAAATAAGGGGTTCCACTGCTCCCTAAGGGGCTACATCTCAGAGCAGGGACGGCCCAAAATGGCACCCACAACCACAGGCCCGGAGGCAGGCAGCAGCAGTACCCACACTGCCTCACACTCTGATCTGGGAGAAAAACAGCCCTTCAAACAAGTAGCCTGTTTGTCAGCCGGAGGGGAGTGCCAGCCACTAGTTTTGCCTTAATATAGTCTTGCTGATCCTTGTGCTGGCTTTTCAACAGCGCACACATTCTGGTTCGCAGAAAAACCCATGTCAGATGTGACTTATTGGTTCAGCATTTGAAATAGAAAGCTGCGGTCGCTCACAGTTTCAAGAGGAAAAGACTCTTAACTCTCGGGGGCCCGGCGACAGACTAAGTCGGGCATATTTAGTAGGGTCAGTTTCAGGAAGGGGAAAAACAGAAATGAATCTTGCAAACAGGAAGACGCTGAGGATGCATAAAAAAAAAAAACTCCCTGTCCACATGTTCTGAAATACTTTTTCTGTACGAGCTGTCAGCGAAGGGTTCGGTTCAGAAGTTCACTCCCTGAAATCTTCCTCTGGGCTGAGGAATCATTAGAAGAACTGCGCAAGACAAGGCTGCGGAACAATGGGTCTCATCGCGCATTCGCATGACAATTATGAGAAAAATTGTTGTTTTTGGCGAGAGGCGAGTATTGTGTAAAATGCCACGTCTAACCCTGCCGGAGGGGGGGGGCGGACTTTTTGTTCTCCCCTCATACATATGGTGTTCTGCATCACGTTAAAGGCACATATATTACACAGCTGCTCGAGCCAAAAAGCAAAAACACTCCCTCGGACGATTATGAGCACGCAATAAAAGTAACAACCTTCAAAACGTAAGGCTTAAAAAAAAGAGCTTCAAACCGACCAAGCATTTTGCAGTCTGTCGTCGTCTTTTGCCGTTTTTTTTTTTCCATCAGGCCTATAAGATGAGACCGGAGTCGACAGTATATAATTTTTTCCTATAGTAAAAATCACGATCTCTATCAAAGTGTGTCCTCAACCATCTGCTGTTGAGGTATTTTCATTTACTGTTCCCGCCTGGACAGTGTGGGGGTTTTCCCTCGAAGCTGTGTGCGCGGTGTTGGTTTACATTCCCTTATCATGTTAAAGAACGCGGACGTATATATATTTAGCCGAGGCCTGTATTTCCATTACATTAACAGAAAACAAACCATCTTCAGAGAAGAAGCAGAGCTCGTCCCGCTGCATTTCGGTGGCTGGCTGGAACATCTGTTTCTGCTGCACCAAAAAACTGTTTGTTTGTCTTAACAATTACGCCCCGATGTTTCTCATTTAATTTCTCAAATCTCTCGAAAGTCGTTATCCAGTTTCAGGTCTTTCAAGGTTCTGAATTTTCAGAAACTCGACACGAGCGTCTGTTGAAAGCTGGTGTATACATCGGGCTACGGTCGGCTCACCTCTGACATTTCAGAGGGAGTTGTACCGGAGGAAGCACGCGGCCTATCTGTAACCTGCTGGAGTAACATGCTTGCATAGTAAAGCGAGTCAGCGCCGGGCTGTTTGGATCATCTGTCAAGAGTAGGGGGGACATGGAAGAAACGGGGGGGGAGGGTCTGCACTGAGAGACGTATGCGTTGTGTAGTTAAAGTAATGACAGTGTGAGCTCAGAGCAGATAAGAAGTGCTGCCAACGACAGCTTCACGTAAACACCAGTGACACCTCCAGCTACCGCGTTCGCCTTCCTGGGCTACTTCAACGCGATTTATCCAGTTCCTCGCACAGTTTTTCCCTAGAATAAATTCAAGGAGGGCGGAAAGTGGAAAGTCTTTTTTTGTCAGCGCTGCAGCTGCAGGGTGCACTCACCAACCCAGCAGTCACGAGAGCTCAAACTCTTTCTCTGACCTGACCATCTTTCCCATCGACCCCCTGCTCATGGCTGCTGGGTGTTGTCAATCAGCACCCTCCGGCTCCTTCTTGAACACGGGGGCTTCTTTGGCACGCTGCCCTAAAACTCCACTCTGTCCATCTAATGAGGGGGCCTGAGCTCTTCTGGTCCGTCCTTGACGAATGAGAGCTGAGGCTCGCGGAGTGAAAGGCCATGGCGCGTTAGAAAATGTGAAAAACGCAGCAGCATGACTCAATCCCTGAGCAATGAGAGTAAGAGGAGATCTATGTGTCAGAAGTTCAAAACAAGCCAGGTTCAAGTTTGGGAACAGTCGCCTCGGGGGGGTCAAACGTCAACCACACAACAGTCCACTAAATTCTGCTTTATCATACCAAGAAGCTGGAATGGATTATCCATCGGAGATTTAGAAAATGACTTAATTCTGGCTGTCAAAATATTGGGATGATGATGATAAACAAGTTGATTTTTCTCCCGTTTTTATGACTCTTGAAACATTTCCCCCCCCTCGGCCCAAAAGTTTGATCCTTCGGAGCAATAAAATGATATATCGCAAAGCGTGAAACCAAATAAACAACCACGCCGCATTGTGATTTAAATCCACTTCCATTCGCTTCAGGGCCAGGGCTGAGGTTTGCTGCCTGGCCTCAAATCAGTATGGGCCTGGAGGACGGGAGAATGTGGGAGGCGCCCAAAATATACTTTAGTCACCCGTTTAGACACACCCTCTCCCACCGCACCCACCTCCCTCAGACATTCATCCACTCACAGCTGAACGCAGGGCTGCAACTTAGAATTATCTTCATCTATCGACCATTTTTTTGTGGTTTTGTTCTTTCTATAAAGATAGTGAACAAGTGCTGATTGCAAAGAGATGTCTTCAAATAAGTCCTGGGCAACATGTTTTATATTTTATGGTTATCGTGATACGTGACTATATATATCGTCTCAGATTGTTGATATCATTATATGGTGATATGAGTGTTTTCTTGGTTACCGGACTGTCCCACTGGTTCTAAAGTACCAACACTCATCACTACAATATCGTTGCAATATCAATATTGAGGACTTTATCCCAAATAATTGGGATATTTAATTTTGTCGTCCAGTTCTATCATTTATGATGTACGTTTGAGAAGATTTAATTTGCAATACAGCCTAAAAATTAATGCCTGATCGATATTAGGGAGTAATAAAGTCCGATGTGAATCGACTGATGAACGCGCATTTTTTGCTACAATCCCTCAAACTTGGGTCAATCAAATGGTTGTGACAAAGAAATGTAATAGAGGCAGAATATTTTACAGATTAACAATAAACTTTATAGCACAAAATGACATCAGGGTACTGAAACAATCAACTTCAGCGGGAATTTAATAGTTAAAAATAACTAAAAGCCTATTTTACTGCATTTGTATCTCTTCAAAAGAACAATAATGGTGAAATATTGTGATTTTATTTTTATCTTTGTATGACCAACAGTCCAAAACCTGAAGATATTAAATCTAAGATGATATTAAGAAAGAAAAAAGCAGCAAATCTTCACATTTTAGAAGCTTAAGCTTGAGTTTTTTTATTCTTGAAGGAATAATTACTTCTCAAAAGTAGTTTTTGATTGTCTGTCAATCAGCTGATTGACTGGTAGGAAAGAGTTTCCTCCAGAACGTCGAGACCTAAACACACTTCAGGGTCGTGTGTTATACCTCAGCTGCTCCGAGCCAACAATCATTTGTCTTTGTAGCCGCGTACATGCTCGTGTGATTATAATAGATCAGAAAAATCAAGAGAGCCATTATGAGAGCAGGGGGCTGGTATCATTACACATGCTTACATTCAAATTGCCCACTTAACATAGTTCTCCTACAGCAACATGTGTTTATCATTAGCCCAGCACACTAATGGCTCGAACATTATTCGAACTCACTTAATGGTGTAGCTGTGCTTTGTTCAGGTCTGTCTGATAAGAGCCGGGCCACTAATGGTTTATTAATTTCCCTGCGAGTCACAAAAACACGCCGTAAAAACAATGAAGAATTTATTCCGAGGCTCTGTCGTCTGATTCAATCACGTTCCCAATACGTAGCCACCGCAGGGAAAGTCCCGGAAAATAACAACACGGTCAGACACACTAAAAATACTCAATGAGTCTTTATGTTCGGCTTGAAAAAGAGTAATGATTGGACCTTCTATTTAAAAACTGCCTCATAATGTGTTGAAATACGTCCAGCGACAATGGATGACTAATTTCTCCACAGACTGACCGGAGAGCGACGCAAACCAACGCGGCAGAAGTCGAGCGGAGGAAGAGTTGAAGGGAAAATGTGGTGAAATCACGGCGTGAATTAAGTTAAAATGAAGCAGGTTGAAGGAAAGTGAATCACAAACACCTCACTGAGAGGAAACGTCCCGAGTATCAAAACCCTGAGGGAGGTTTTTCGGCCCTAAAAAGCGAGCGCCGTCAGTGTCCGAGCCCGAACACAAAGAGCAAATCTCTCTGTGCCCCCCCTGTCAAAAGCTCACCCAATATTGGGGAGCACTGAAAGGATTTGAAAAGGCATCGGAAGTGTCTTCTTGTCCCCCCACCGACGCAACAATGCGCGAGCAACTGTTTGAACTTGAAAGTGTTTTATCTGAGAGCAGCCATGTGTGTCCCACCGACTGGATGTCATGCATTCGGAAGGAGGGGGGGGGGACTCGAGACTTTGTTCTCGATAACTTTTAAAGTGTTCAGTTTTCTGAGAGTTGCCCCCCTATGTAACAAAAGTCCCTGTGAAGGCCTGATGATAGGGGCGAAGAGCAGGCAGAGGAAATTACTCAAAGGTGGAAAAAGTGAGCCAGCCACATCATTACTATCACTTTTACTCCGTCATCCTTTGAAACTCTTATCTCCGATTATCATTTTTGAATCAGCAACATTTTGTACGTTTATATCTGCATGTTTAGGGCACAGGGCAAAAAATAAATAATAAATAAACTTCTCTTCTCTTATTTGCCTTTAAAAATAGACAAATGTATATTCTAACAATGCGATTTAATGTCAAAATCCTCCCAAAATGAAAGTCTGTCCATGACTGAAAGCATTTTTTTTTTTTTTGAGTCGTCATCCTCAGAGTTCCTGAGGTGCAGCGGTGCAGATCACAACACCGCCAGACCTGAGCAGAATACGCTCATGCACGCACTTCATCACAACACTCAGTCCTGAGCGGTTACAGTTCACGCTTTTTCTTTTTATAGACAAATCAAAAAGTGTTTCTTTTCGCTGGAATGTTTCCCACAGTGAAAGAAGAGCGAGCTGCTGGAGAAATCTTGTAAAACTGAGCCAATGGGAGCGAAGAAGAAAAAGTCTGTTTGATGAACTTGATCAGACACATCTGCAGCGTTTCCTCCGTGCTGTGATTTTTAAAGAAGAGTCTTTGTGTGACTGAACTAATACTGTAACACAAAAAGCCTTTTTTTTTCTAAAGTCAGTAAACAATGACATATTCAGGCGGGCGGGCGGGCCGGCAGGTATGGGTGCTCTCGCTCTGCACAGTAATTAGTGCACTTGCCAAACTTTAGAGCAACACTAACACGGATTTACCAAACCAACATTTATGACACCCTCGGGGGGATTTATCTAAAACAATAAAAGGCTCTCTGTCTTTGGAGAGGGAGAGAGAAAAAAAAAACCTACTCAAATATTAGTCTCAGCCACCAGCTTTCTGCACAGTGAATAGAAAAAGTATAACTTTAAATTTATCCCTCAGTCCATTTCCACCTTCTTTTTACGACTGTGACACCAGCGTGTCAGCAGGATTGGACATATTTGCCATTTCTAAAAAAAAATGTTCTTTCATCTTTCAAAGCAGAAACGCAGCCTGCAGGCCATCTGTCTTCAACCGGGACTGTAAGTGAACTGTCCTCTCACAGCTGCCTACCAAACAAACATTTATGCCTTTTTTGTGTGTGTGTGTGTGTGTGTTTGTGTTTCATTCACCTCTGAGACAACAGAACTGAGCCATGTCACAAAAGTAACTTGCTTGCATAACTGATGACAATCTGAGTGTGCACACACACACACACACACAAAAAAAATCTCTTGCTGCTCAGTCTTTTATTTTTCTGTCATATATAATCTAATATTAATCCAAGACAGATGTGGGCTGAAGTCAACAACATCACAGTCTGACACTTTACTGCAAAATCATGTGGAAAAACATCATTTTGGGGTAATTATGAGGAGGTAAAATAGACGTTTAATACGTGGGTTAACTGTATAATGTGAATGTGGAGAATAACGCGTGGATATAATGTGGATCTGTGCAGCTGCCTCACACACACGGAGCTCGTCGCCGCTCCGTGCCGCTGCTCTCCACTTTCACCGCAGAACAAAGTTGATGTTTGGGGCGCAGACTGAAGCAGCTCTCCGCTTCTTTCACCTTTTCTTGTTATTTCCAGAGAAGCCCAGCTGCCCCCCCTAGAGAGCCAACCTCGCTCCCCCGGGGCCGGGCTCAGTCAGCACCGCCACCCCGGCCCCGGGACTCCCCCCCACCACCCTCTCTCTCCTCTCTCACGTCCCCGTCCTTACCTCTCTTACAGGAGCGCAAAAGCTGCGAAGAGTCCGGTGATTCAGCAGCAAAACGCATTCTTCTGGAGGCAAATCCGTACGGGGCCCTCCATTAGACACGGGCTCAAAGTGCGAGGCGACGGGAGCAACATGAGCTCAGCCGGAGGTGGAGCGCGGTGGAGAGTTTTCAGACCCGCGGCGCAGCGCTTTTTTTCGGGGGCCAAGGTGCGACAGCTCCCCCCCTCCTCTTCTCTCTCTCTCTGGACTCTGGAGGTGGTGAAGTTTTTTCCTCGGGGGAAGTTTGTGGAGTCCGCGTGCTTTGAGGGTGAAAGCGTCCTCGTGCCCTCCTCACACTTCCTCTGTCCGCGAGTCTGTTGGTGAAACTTCTCCCAGCTCGCGCTCTCTCGTCTCTACCGCCGCCTCCTCCACACACGCATCTTTGAAGCCAGTGTCGAGTTGCTCAGCAAATCATGGCAGCGGCGGAGTCGGTCGTCAAACCAGGAATGTCCCAGCCCCACAGCTCAATACGGCTCCTGGAGAGGAGGAGGAGGAGGGGAGGAGGAGGAGGAGGAGGAAGGGGGAGAGGGGGAGAGGGGAGGAGAGGAGGAGGGGAGGTGTTACCCATATAGACTGTGCATTAACAAGTTTTACAATCGACGAGGAGAGGAAAAAAAAGAAAAAACGGAATAACTTCCTCCTTCCTCCTCTGCGCAGACTCACCTGTGTGCCTTCAGGTGGGTTCACCTTTAACATCCTGACCATAAACTTAACATTTACACCACAACAAGGATTTAATGAGGCTGCTGATCGATACTGATTTCTCATAACTTTTTTTTATCTGTAAGATGGTGTTTTATATTTATTGATCCAAAAAAACTACACAGACACACTGACAGCATGTACCAAGACAGAAAAAGATGTGAAATCATATGATAAATATCTTTTTTTTTAAAATATAAACTATGTCAGTACAAAGCAACTCCAAAATAAATATCATGATAAAATAAAAAATAAAAAAACAGAATAGATGTAATGCTTTTTCTAAAGTGATATTTCTCCTTGGAGCTGTTTTGACAGCCATGAATAAGCAGCGATGGAATAAAAAATGATAAAAGTTAAAGTTTTAATGTGTGATCTCATGCAGGTCTGCGGCTGAATTATACTCCCAGAAACACTGCCCATGTTTTCATAACTGACGTGAGCGTAAAAGATTCATGTTGTTATAAATCTCCGTCAGGCTGAGAGGGCTTGAAAATAAAAACTTTACACACTAAGTTTAGAGTTTAGATTTTATCATCCGCTACGTCGACGCAGGGCCGTCCGTAAGAGGGGCCCCACATCCTAAATATAAGCAATGATTGCACGTTAATTCATTTTATTCTCACCTTTATAACAAGAAATGACAATAACAATTGTATTTATTGTTGCTTTCTTCAGATTTAGCCCTTTTTCCTGATGTTGGAGTGAATTTACGTGCTTTAACAAGACTTGCACATAAATTGTGATGCCAGAAATTAAAGGAGAAGAAACAGGGGGAGCTTTTTAAAGGCTTTAGACCCAATTATTAATGTTTAGAAGCTTAGAAAGTTTCTCCCGGCCAAGCTGAAGACATGAACGAGCTAACGTTACTAGCCAGGAGGTAGTTAGCATCGGTGACGGAGCCAGCACCACCTGTTAGGAGAGAGAGAGTCCACATACGTTGGTAGGAGGTTCTGTGTGCAGGCCGGCCTGGTAACTATTTACACAACTTCTTCAAGAATTTCTGACATGTCTTTGTCCTCTTACCGCACAGTCTGTTTGCTCAAAGACAGACTTTTTCTGTTAACAAGACCAAGAATAACACGTTTATACTGTTTATACTTAAAGCTTCATTAACAGTGAGTAAATCTGCTTCTCTTCTCTTCTCGGGATGGTTTAATCTCAACACTGCTGTTCTCTTTTACACCGGGCCTTGTAGATTAAACCAGCTCTCACTGGGCCCATTGAATTGAAATAAGGTGATGTGGGAGGGGGGATGTTTGAACAGCTAATAGCTACGGGTCATTTCTGGCATCCGACCTGTTGGTTGGATGTGCTGAATGTTGGTTGGCTGCAGCTATTTCCTCATCAGCCGGTGAAACGCCTTCGCAGAGAGGCGGGGGGAGAGCGGGCTGGGAGTGTGAAACAGTCATCTGTTGTGCGTATGGGCATGAGTAAACAGCATAATCATCTTTGAGGCACTAATTATGTGCTCCAGCGTTTGGCCGGGCGGTGGCGGTGGTGGCGGCGGCGGCGGGCCCACCCTGCTTCAGACAGCAGGTGCAGCTCGCCATCTGACAGCTGACTCCTATGGAAGGTGTGATCCAATCCTCCCGAGGCTGGGTCGATCCAGAGCGGAGCCTTCGGGCGGTCCCAGCCAAAGCCAACAAACCAGCAAACCTCTGACACAGGAGGAGAGGGAAAACAACATGGAGGAGGCGGTGGAGACGGGGCTGACGAGGGACGGATGCCTCAACTCTGTTTTCACTCGAAGAAGTTGGACAGACCTGCTGTCTTTTTTCCTCCCGGCGCCAGGATCCTGTCATTGTGAAGAACTGACTTTCTCTCTGTAATGCTTTTCTCCTCAGACTGTCAAGTCACCTATCAGCACCACTGTCTAATGTCGTAAATTATAAAAGCTTTAAAGTTGCAAAAGAGTGTTTTATAACGGTAATAAATCCTTTATTATTACTGCATCTAGATTAGTCATTAATACACTCAACATTTTCACTTAAGGTCTTTAGTTCATCCTGTACTTTCTGTCACCCCCAAAATCAGAAAATACATATTTTTCCTCTTACCTGTTGGATCGCCAGATTGTTTAGGCATGAGTTGCCAAGTTTTGGAGATATCAGCCACAGAGATGTCGGCCTTCTCCTGAATATGATAAAACTAGATTGCACACAGCTTGTGGTGCTCAAAGTGCCAAAAAAAACAGCGATGTCTCTGCCCAGAAATCATGACCTGGTTGCGCAAAAGATAATCCATGGACGGAGAAGATTGATGCAGAAGTTATTTTATTTCGAATTTATTTATTTATTTATTTATTTAGAACTTCAGAGTCCAGTGGCACATACGGCAAAACAGTATTGTAGCTTCCGGGTTTATTTCCTGGTTATTTCACAGATTTGAATAACTTTTGTCAGCATTAGGAAGGTGGGAGCGAATATGTATCGCAGAGTCGTGATCGACCTCGTTTTGCAGTTCCAGGTGTTTTGTCAACACAGTTTTACAGGCAACACTTTTGGTGCTTTGTGTGGAAAATGTCCCGTCATTCAGGTCTATAATGCATTTATTTCAAATATTTTTTATTTGGATTTTTCAGACACATATATGAGCATGTTGATCACAAAGTAAACAGTAGATCCTTGTTTTTCTATAATACATTTATGATGGAACTTGTGGATGAGAGGCTAGCTGACTGAGCTAGCTAACGTTACGGCTCAGCCAAGGATGACGCCATTAATGTTTACATCGCGCGCTGTAACGAGCTCGAGCCTCTCGTTCGTGATTGGATGCATCCTATCTTCTGGGTGGTGATAGAGCTGGCAGGTGTAGTGTTGTTGTTTTTTTTTTTGTTGTCGTTGTTTGATGGATTATTATGACAGAGAGATTCTGTGTTAATGATTCAGTAACATGTACAACTGCAGGCCTGATAGTGAAAGAGGATATTGATCCGATTTCACAACCTGGAAAACCCAAAAGCTTTCTTAATAACAGCTTTATAAAGTGACTCGCTAACTACTGATAACAATAGTGATGAGTTTAACTGTATACACTGTTTATTAAGCACGTCTCTTTAGACGGTACAGCCCGTTCTTTTTTAATGCACGTGATTAATTTTCTTCAACTCAGCGATAAGAGTTTTCTCTCTCTCCGCCTCTCTCTCGGGGTCAGGAGCTGGTTGGAGATGGAGACGGAGGCTCTGGGTTCAGAGGGGGGTGAGCAGGGTGATTGGACACAGTCGCATGTGAAAGGCCAGAGAGCGGCGAGTCCACAGGGAGCAGGGTCCACACACAAAGGGCCAGGGATGGGGGCTCGGTGGGGGCGGGTGGAGCGACCGAGGAGGAGAGGCCACGCTGGGAACCAAAGCTGACAGCACAGACACTTCTCATCCACTGAGGGTTTGGCTGTCTCTGGCCCCCTGGGGTATATACTCACTTATCTGAGCGGAGCTGCCAGCTCCACACTGTTGAGCCACTGCAGCCTCAGCGAGCCGCTCGCTGAGCGCAGAAGCAGAAAAAAAAAACAAAAAAAAACAGAGCACACAAAGCAGCAGTGACCTCTGGCCCACATTTAACTGATATGAAGCTGTTTTCTTCGGTCATATCAGCCCTGATGAAATATCAATAGATCAGAACACATTTAGTCAAGACAACGTGTTGGCGATCATGCAGAGGCTGCAAAACAACAACAACAGCAGGTTAAACTACTGACTTTTCTCGCGTGACGCCCTGATTGTGCTTAACGGAGGGGAAGTGGCAGGAGACCCGCTAACAAGGGCTTTGTGTTCCAAATCCGAAGGCTGGGATTGTTTGGACTTGATACTTCCAGCTTGCCGAGGATAATAAGCCTCCGACCACTGTCAACAGAGTGTTTATGACCTGCAAAAGCAGCCCAGGGTTTGTGTTGACTCTGTCAGCAGGGGCCTGAGGAACGCCTGGCTCTCAGTGCTATTAAAAGGCACTTTCAGATAACAAAGTACCATCCCTCTGTTTACGCGGTTTGTTGATTCGTCAGCAGGACAACAAAGTGATGTTTAATTGTTAGGCAATGAGATCTGAGGTCTGACACCCAACCAACCCAGTCTGATGTAAAAGGAGTCAAAGCATTTCATTGTTTGAACCAGTAACTGAGTTTAATTAACGATAAAAACTAAAAGACATTTGTTAATGATGGTCAGTTCGGTGTGTTACTGTTGCACGAAGGTGTCAGTCTCTCAGACGGGGACGTTTATTTTGCAACTTTTTCTAAGTTTTTACAAGACAAGAAAAACTTTGTTGCGGGTGAAGAAACATCTATACGAGGGTGAGAAAAACCACAATATTTTACAGCAGAGACTGAATGGATTTTCCCCTCCGAGGGCTGTATATCTCATACAGGACAGGTGTGTGCAGCGGGTGTGTGTGTGTGTGTGTGTGTGTTGCGCGTTCATGGATGTGTAAAAGAGAAATTCGAAGGCACCCCTCTCCATCTGGTTTCTACATCACTGTGGTGGAATCACATTATCCATCGTGGGCTCTCTGGGAATTTCATCAGTGTGTAACATCTCACTTATTCACACGTCTCTGTGGACTTCACCATGTAGAACAAACCTGAGCGTCCCCCGCCGACACACCGCTGACCCTGTAACATCCTCCGGCCTTCTTTTAAAGCTTGTCTGTCTGTGTGAGAACTGTACAGGGCATAAAACTGTCTAAACTCCAGTTTTCACACTTTCACTGTTTTGCCTCAGTTGTCCACAGCTCAGCGATATATATTCGGTCCCATAAACACGGCTACTGCTCTGCCTACAGGGAGGGAAATGAAGAGAGGAGGCGATCTCACCGAACTTTGAAAAGAAAGAGAAAGAAAATATTTGGTTATTCTTATTAAAGATGCTAAATGATACTGGCAAGTCAACCGTATCGACCAACAGAGGCTTTAAAATGAAATCAGTATAAACCTGAAACGAGCATTTCTGCCAAAACGACCGATGAGATGAAGCTTTAATTGCGTGCATGCGACTCAAATCATTATGTGAGTAGTTTTCTCATTTTGCCTAGTTAGTGTGCACATTTTAAAAACTAAAGATTACCTGCATCTGCCAGTGGGCCATCATGAGAATAAGAAAAACCATCATCACATGTTAATTCAGCTAATGGAGAGACTCCGTGCTCTCTGCAATTAGGTGGAAAGAATTAAGTGCATTGATCTGCATTAAACCAAAATAATATATGTTGAAACTTTACGTTTCTTTTGGTTTACTTTGACATCTTATATTGTGACAACACTTTGTTTATGTTCTGGTTAGCTTTAGGCACAACATTCACTTGGAAAGTGAAGTGTTTTGGCTTAAAATACCTATTTGATCACCAAAGACTTGGCTGAAAATTGTTCGCAGGTCTCCTAAAAGATATCCAAATATCCTGTGTTCACTGGCTTGCAGCCTTCTTGCGATCCCGTCCTCGTCTAGATATCACAGTTATAAACGTGTGATTGTGATGTAGCACTTAGAAATATCAGTATGGTACGTAGCCTATGACACGTATCAATGTGAATGTATCAGCTGTTTGCTGAAATGTTACCTACAAGCATTTTTCCTGGGGCTGGGCTGACTGAAACAAAGTAAGCCAAAACTTTATCTTTTCTTAACACTCGACTGGTGGTTTTCATACCTTAACCTAACCAAAGCATAAAACTGAAAGACGAACATAAAGAAACATAAAGTTTCAACATATCCAGTGTCACAATAAAGATGTAGAACAGTTGCTGCCATTTCCGTTGTTAAAAGAGTTAAAGGTTTAAAAAAATCTGTTTTCCACATACGCTGCTTTTTCAGCAGTGTAACAAAATCTATGAAGAGTCCATTTCTTGAACCGCACTCAGGATGTGAGGCCATGAAAACTCTTCTGCTACTCTGCTCTCCTGCACTATATCACCTCCACCCAGCTCCGATTTATAACGGATTCCCAGATCGTACGGATGTGTCGTTCCGGTCTCATCCCCGACAACCGAATCGGCACTGACGTGAAGCTGTCATGATGAAGCATTCAGGAGTCGGTCGTAGTGGGCGTCTGGGGAGCGGTGAAGCAGGAAGAGGCTGAAGTGAAATATCATTCCTTCTTAACACTGATGTTTCCTCTGGTCCCACAGGCTCATGGTGACCTTGTGATTTATGGCAGCAGCGCCGGAGCAGCAGATCAGAATACAGCTGCCCCATCGCTGCACACAAACACGTGTATACCAGACTCATGCATAAGCTCCACTCTCATATGTCTTCACTGGTAATCTTGGTCTGCGTTCAAATCAACGCAGCGATGGACCGAATCATTTCTCCAGCTGTTAAAAGGAAACAAAATGCACCCTGATTCATTTTTGTTTGGTGTCTATTGTGAATTTCGGGGGATTACGTGTATTAAAATGTGACGCTCGTTGCTGCTAACTGGCTTTTGGAGCTCGTTTTTTTTTTTTTTTGAATGGCATGAAGCGATGTAGAAAAATGAGCTAGATGAAGAGGATTAGGACCCGAGACTGCCTTTGCGCTTATCATCTCCCCGTATAGCACTGGAGCGTAGCCATGGAAACAGGAAGTGTGAGGCAAGCTTCCAAGATGGCCACCAGCTTGTGAATGGGTGCATTCCTCAACGGCAGGGTGTCTGCTGGAGGGAGGAGGGGCGGGCGGGCGAGTGTTTACTCCGAAAAGGGACTATATAAATAGTAACTGCTGCTGTTTTAAGGACTTCCTGTCACTAGGTATTCCATAAAACAGTAGTTAAATAAACAATCAGTTTCCCATTGGGGCTGCCTTGTCTATACTGGAGTGAGGTCCGCCGTGGGTTCAATCCAGGACCCCGGCGTGTGGATTTTAAAGCCCCAGACTGGAGTCATGGAGCTGTTACAGGTCACCACACTCTCTTTCACTCGCACACCGTCTGGTCATATAACCTCCACACACACACAAGCCGAGCCTGAATTCCACATTCAGCATGTTTTTTGTCTGCCAAAGTAACTTCTGGCTTTTCAATGAGCTCTCTTCATTGTTTTGTTAGGCAAGCTGTGCATGTGGTGCTCCTCTTGTTTTTGCCTTTACACAGTGAGGACTCGGGGAACTGTTCTCATCTGAGTGGGGCATCATTCACAGTGGTCGAGAAAAGGTGTGAGTGTATTTATGAGAAGACAGCGCTCAGTGAACTTTAAAACCAATAAATCGACATGATCTTAAAGAACAGGTTCAGATTTAATGTTTGTGCTGCTTTCGCCGGACTCTGAGACTTTGGAGGACACCCACTGAACTGGGTGAATGTTCTGCTTTCACTACGAGCATCAAAGGTACAAAAAGGCCAAGCGAGCTGCATCGTCGACAAATCGGTGTTGAAAGTCGAGACCGGCTCGACTTGTAGCGCGTCACGGTCGTCACATAGCGACAAATACCAGGCATCAGTTTGTAGCTTCTGCTGAAAATGACTCATACCTCCAATATCAGCGTCACTGTCGATCGGCATCACCTTAATGAATGGATTTCTTTGTGGGCAACATAAACAGGGGTAATGCTGTGTGAATCTCTCTGCAAATGACACAACTGTACACCATCAATTATGTGCAGTAAGAAAGTCAAAGAGCCACTCCTTGTCATTAAGTTCTCTGGAAAACAGATGTGTCCAAATACCAATCCACAGAAGAGTTCGGTGATGTAGCTGATGGATGAGGCAAACTTTTTATATGACCTCACATCTACAAGTTAAAGCCAAACTCTTGCCAAAATGCAACCTTGGCACATTCGGAAATCAACACTTGCAGGACAGCGACTAAGCGGAAAAAAGCAACTGCTAACGTGAGTTATTCAAAACTTTCTTTTTAGTTTTTTGATGCTATCGTAAAAGTGCCCGTAGCACTCCCATTAAAAATAAGTTTGACCCAAAAACCTAAAAGCCCCGAACTCCCAAAAAAAGCCTAGGTTGCATTTTGGTCGAGAGTTTCGCTTTAAGGAATCTAAACCGAACCAAACTAGGACAAGTTCGAGGTTATTTTTGTTTCAGACGCAATTAAAAAATGTTAACTTTACCTTTGAGGTCCTCTTGAGACCAGAGATTAACAGGTCAGTCAAAAGAAACATTGTTAAGAGCAAGGAGAACAACTGTATAAATCTATTTATTTAATCAGCCACATTAGTGTTTAAACTTTAAACAATTCAGACAAACACATGTATTTCCAGTATACGTCTGTGGAAGTGCTCAGCTCTTGGGAATGCATCTGCCGAGAAGAGGTCAGAGACAAGGACAGAGGGGTAAAGAAAAGGAATCCCTGGTAATGCCGCTCACACACACATATAGAGATGTAGATATAGACGTCAATACGCAAATACACAAACATCTACCAGCTGGCACTGACAAGAAGGACACCGTCCATCCATCATGCCGGCTCTGTTTTAGTCGAGGCCATGAAGCTGTCAGTGTGCATTCCTGAGTGCAGCTTTTGCAGAGCGCATTTGTCAACCTCTCGGACAGCGCATGCCCAAAATGTTCTGATGTTTAAACTTGTCTTATAACGGCCTACGGAAGTTATTGGCATTCCCACAGGTGCTAAAATAATCCACAAACAGAGCGCTTTGGTATCAGCAGAGGTCTCAAGTGCTACAGTGAGATCCTCTTGAGGATATTCCACCGTGCCGTCACGCTTGTTTGTTTTCAGGGATTTGAGCAGCAGAGATTAGAGTTTGACAAACAGAATGTCAGGACTGGATGTCAGGGTGTGATAGAGCGTCGGCCGCCCTCATCTTTTTTTTTTTTTTTATGTCTGACTGTCTCTCCCCGGCAGAGACGGCGCCCTCACATAAGGGGGGAAGTATCACTTGTGTTTGTGCGTCGCACTGGTCAAACACACCATCCAGGAAGATACCATCTATCTGTCTTCCGCTTTTTTTCAGATGTGGAGCCGAATATCGCCAGATAATCACCGTGGAGCCGCTGCAAAAATGTAGAAGTAAACATAAAAAGTGTGTGTGCATGTGTGTGCCGATATACTGTACATGTCTGTCTACGTTTTCCCCATGTGAGGGTTATGATATGTAGCCGTATGGATGCATGTTTTGTCTCTCCAACCACATCGCGATGATGACCGCTATCTAATCATCGCTGACAAGACACAAGAGATTATTTGGGTTCAATCAAACCCCAGAGGAGTGACTTTCTCCCGGAACAGGATGGGCTGCTGGGAAATCTTTGGCAGATGTGAAGTGAAGACACTGATGTCTTCATAGAGATCTCTGTCTAAGTCATGCTATCTCACCCAGCTCTGCCCGTCTCCTCCGTTTTTCTCCCCCCTCATGCCAGAGAGACAAGCTAGATCCGTGAACAATCTGCTCCATCCCGCAGGCCGCGCTCCCTTCACTGCTCCATAAATTGCAGCTCCCCGGGGACAGCTGCAAAGACAGTACAAGTGGGAGCCAGATAGAGCTGTCTGAAGAGGCTCCTGTTTCAAATTAGGCTTGCCGGACAAAAGTCCCCCCAGACCCTAAAGTCGAATTCACTCCTACTTCCTGTATCCCGTTTCGTGCGGCGGCGTGGACGGACGCTGGAAGGTGAGAGTCTTGCGGCGCGTTAGGACTGACGGAGCTGGTGTCACTGCGCCTGTGGTCTGCTGATCACTGCTCTGAAAGGAAGTTTACAGCCCTGTTAAAGGTGAATAAAAAGCTCTCTCTAAAGAGGCATATATTTCATGGCCTGTGTGCTCCCACAGTTAATGTCCTAGCTCAGCGTGAGCTCGCTGGACTTCCTCCCTCGCTCTGCCTGCGTGCCCGGATGGACTGAGGTCGCAGCAGTTGTATGTTCAAGATGAAATGGGGTGCAGTGAAATGGAGAAGCGAAATTTGGCGTGTCCGCGCATGAAAAATTGCAGGTTTATAACCAGAATGAAGCTCCGAGTGGTGTTTCTATTGCTGCCAACTGGGAAGTCAACAGAGTTTTTCATAAAACCACATTCATTGACTGAGACACAGCCTCCTCTGCAAACAACAGAGTTATATTATGTGAATGAAAGTCTTTTGGGTTTGTTTCTTGTTCTGACGAGTCACGTCTCAATTGAATTATCCTGGTAAATTTAACAACCCAATGTGGGATCCAGATATAAACAAAGGGGTTCAGAACCTTTCTTTTGAAGAGCAATGTACTGCTGTAGACGCCTCAGCAACAAAACATATTATTGCCATATTTCGAATATTTCCCCCCAGTTTATCTTGTTGTCAGACAGCGCTTTCCTTTGGCACTGCATTTTCTCAACCACAGACAACACTCCATGATTGCAGTGATTATTTTTTCTGAAAAGTAGCCTCTTAAGTAAAACCGCTGCCAGATCAGCCAGACAGACACTGGCAGAAGAGCACTGCTGCACCACAGCATCATGTAAGAAAATGCTCAACACCTACAAGCAAATAAAAGAACTGAAGAGACAACCAGCAAAGAAATGCATACTGTATCAAGCTAATACCAACAGGCCCTTGAAACTTTGGCCTGACAAACAAGTAATAACCACATAATAAAAATGAAAGGTGTGTGCAGATTTATAGACAGAATCCGAGAGCACGAGAAAGAAGACAAGGCGATATATTTTGTTTTGTTTCGAGTGTCAGCTATGAAGGAAACTGAGCAGCCAGGACAAATCGGTTGGAAAAAAAGAGACGGGGCAGGTGAAATCTCCGGCTCTCAGGGTGGATTAATGACACAGCAGGGAGCACAGAGGCAGCTCATGTTCATACTCTGTGATACTCCATTGTCGGAGGACGGGGGGGGAGAAGGAATCAGCTCCGACAGAGGGACATCTGATGGTCGTACAGGTACAGGCTCCTTGAGTCTTTGGTAATGACTGATCTCACACCAGGTGCTCCTGGGTCGATCTGCTCGCAGGGTCAGAGCAGCAGCGGAGCGTGGCTAACACGACCCTGACCTCGCAGAGAATCATTTTCCCCTTCCCCGACTGTCAAAACAAGTTTGAAGTGACGTAAGAGGTCTGACCGCCTGCCCCCCTTCACCTCGACTGCACTTTAAAGATAGAAGTACGTTGGTTGCTGTTTGTCGACACACCGTTGAAAGCCGGTCCCTCCTCCCAGGAAAGAGACGGCCAGAACCAATCAACAAATCAAAGAAATAAGATTCTCATTAATCACATTCAGCTTCATGTTGTCACCCGTTTCCTCTCTGCTCTGCCTGTGTGTGTCTGCGTAGCTCAGCACAGCCCGCAGTCAAACAGACCAAGAGCGAGATGATAAACTCACGTTTCTTACATTTTTGTAGAGTCCCAACCCGTTGTTGCTCCTGCTGTTTGTGACAATACTAAGAAAATAAGAAAATACAGACACCGCCACACACACTCCCAGTGGGTGAATCAGGGAGCTTATTTTTGTATGAGTCATTTATATTACGCCTTTTTTTTTTAAATTGAATGATATCTGAGATGTTCTGGTCATTAATGATGCAATTGCAAAGCAGCTTTCTGTGCTTTATGGCTCCAGTCTGTGGACGGCAGTGTGGTCTGAGGTCAGCAGAAAGTTTTCTCCTCAAAGAGCCAAAGATTTGAAGGAAGGAGGAGAGAGGAGTGTTGGACATGGGTCTGTTTTTATTTTGAAAATAGCCATAGCAACCATCCCTTTTTCTTTCATATCATTTAAATCCTTGTGTCATGTTGTTGGATTCTTTCTCGTGTGTAACTGCATGAAACTAGATGTTGATGCTGTTGTTCTGGAAGGTCTCACTTGTAAAGGGCATCTGAACTGAATATTTAAAAAACAATTTAAAAAATTGATCTGATCCCACGAATGTTAAGATTCCACTGAGGTTCATTGACCCAAACACCCAAATTATTCTTGATAAATTTAATTCTACCCTCTTCCTGTAGACAACAAGGTCATATATTAGGCGTTACCATAAGCCAAACAAAAAAATATTTGTATTCCCTCTGCATGTGCTGCATAATACAAACATATTTTAATAGCAACCCAACTGCTCTAACTCTACTTACTGATTACGCTGTGGTTAAACACATATATTTACTCTAATGAAAGACTCTCCGGCTACTGTATGGTCTGTTTGTAATCAGGGAACTGTCACGTCAGGAAAATTTAGGAGATAATGAGATAATTACAAGTCTTTGGACACACAGTGGAATCATGTGGCTTCCGAGGACATTGATTATCCTCGCGTGTTTGTTTAGAGAAGAGATTTTATCGTTTTGGAAAAAATGTTTGTGCTCTTTTGGACCTGAAGGTGAGAGTCTGAACAACATCGACATGGATCGGTTTCATTGTTTATACGTGGATGTAGGATCTGTAGGTGGACACACTCGGTTGCTTGCCAATTTTTTTTCCCAGAATGAGCATTTTGGGTTTGGAGGAATTCTCTGGGACGACACACTGATGGAGTTAATCTCTCCTGTTTTAATCTGGCTCATGGATATTAAGACCAGGCTCTGTGGCCCGGGTCCCATCACCTCTGACCCCCCCCCCCCCCCTCTGTAATCCGCCTCTCCCATCAGCTCATTAAGTCCGGGGAGTTCACACCTCTCGCCATGTTGGGCCCAGCTGCGTCTCCCCGGCGCACAGGCCGGCCTGGGGTGTCAGGAAAGGCTGCCGGCTTCAGAGGCGCGCAACAGGCCCGGGCCTCTGATCTCTGCTAAAAACGCTATAAATCACAGAGTGGAGGTGATGGTCCTAAGTGCTCATTAAAGAAGGCAATAATAAATGTGGGGAGAATGAAAGGCTCTCCCTACCTGTCAGCCTGGGCCGCTTAATGAGAGGAGCCTGTTGGACTTTACTAATTACTGATTATTAGGGAAAGGGTAGATGGAGTGTTAACAAACGTTTAACTGCAGAGAAGTGGTCGTAAACGTTTCACAGCGACAATAGGCACCACAGTGTTTCCTTTGACTGCATGGAAACACCTTGTCTGAAGTATTCATAATCATCGGTTCCAACAGATTTTAACATCACGTCTGATTCATTAGAGTGTGCAAAGTGCTTAAATGTCACAGTAAAGCACGGCGGCGCTGTCGCTTTAATAGGCTTTTGGCTTTGTTTGGTGGACTTTGATGGACGTTTGCTAATGGACAAGCCAGTCGTTCTATTCATCAGCCTGACACATAAATCTTCTCATGTTCATATCCATACCAAAGAAGGTGTTCTCTGTAAAATGTCTTTGTAGACTGAGTCATACGGGGGGGAAAAAAACTCTAATCCACGATGGAAACTGAGATCACAGCCACACTAAATGCAATTTGTACCTTTTCTTGTGTTGTTTAAATATTCTTGAGGCCGATCATGTTCTTGTTCCAGCCTCTTAAATGTGAACATTTGCTGCTTTTTCTCTGCTTCATATCAGCGAGAACTGAATGGACAAGTATAAACCCATTGTGATGTCACCCACTGCTTTGTGGACTTCTGTTTTGACATTACAGCATTTGCAATCTTACATTTTTGGGACAGAGGTGACCATAAGTTGGAGCTGTCACGGTAGCGTACACAGATATATCGTCCATTGTACTCTCGCCATCGCTGTCTTGAAAAAGACTTGAAACTAGAGATTGTGACCATAAACTCTTCAGGAAACTGAGGTAATTAATCAAGCGAGAAATAGTCATTTTCTCTTGAGCTTACATACAAATGAACTTCCTGCAACTAGCAGGTTTACAGCACTTCCTGACTGGCTCACTTTTTTAGTCCCCTGAGGTTTTGGACTGCTGCTTTTTGCTCTTTTAAAGACCAGAGAATCAATTAATCTAATTATGAATCACTAAATACTGAAAATAATACAATCCAAAGAAGACAAAAACATCTCTGGAACTTTCCAACTTACCAACTTTCCGCATGATTCTATCAAATATCAAATGTGCATCAGTGGAAACGTCCGCAGACAGAGGCGCTACACACACGCAATCAAACAAACATGCTCATATTCATTACCTGGACCGGCCAGCTGCAGGAAAGCTAATATTGGGCTTGGTGGTTTGGGTGGCGCGGTGTGGATTAGGAAGCAGTGTGGGTGTGAAAGAGCTCTCTTCAGTGTGTTATCACCCCGCAGACTGAACCGTCAGCGTCGATCCAAAGACCGCTTTCACTGAGCAACCAGGTGGGATGCGACATAACATGAGGGCGTCGGTCTGTGTAGTCCTGAACAAACCCCACCTGGTTCATTTGTATTTTATTAAGTATGTTTTTTTAAGTTTTGCTCTTTATGTTTAGAGGAAAATAAGTGAAATGTAGTTTCTGCTGGAGGGAGCTCACATTATTATCCTGGTTCTATGTTGTTTGTGGAAACATCAGCTCAGTTTGAGAACCGTTTTCTGTTTTCTGTCTCGAAAAATGAAATATAAAGAGGGAGAGAGCAGGAAGGAGGAAAGAAAAAGAGACGTGCCGGCCCGACTGGATTAGAGAGAGGGCCTGTTTTTCCTCTCCATGTCAATGCACTCCTGCAGCAGGATGGATAGATAGTGACGGCCTGCCAGTTGGTTTTCATTACGTCCTTTGCACTTCAGACCTACGCAAAAAAAAACAGCGTCCCTCCCTTCTTCCTGCCCCCTCTCCACTGAACACACTTTTCCCTCTGAAGGAAAGGTACAAAATTGTTCCTGAGAGTAAAAAAAGAAAAAAGAAATTGCCAGAGGCGACTTTTTTCAATGTATTTTTCTAATATCCTCTTCAGACTTGAAGTCTCCCCTGCATGCCTTTTTTCTTTTAAGTAAAACCCTGTCATCTACCCTGTGGGGGCTTCGCTGGAATGCTGCTTCAATATAAGATCTGTACCTTTGCATTCTCTGTAATGCATGCCTATGTGTGTCCAAATGGGTCTCCACAAGGGGGGAGAGAGAGGAAGGCAGAGGGGGGGAGGCTTCAGTCAGGGATATGGGAACAAGGTGGAACTGTGCTTTGTTTGTTGCCCTCTGCGCATACCAAAGCAAAATTGAACAGCAATAAAATAAGGCACAGATGTGCATTACTGGCTCAGACTTCAATTGTCCGCAACATGGGTGAAGGCCTGGTCACATCGTATTAAAAGGTGGATGGTCTGACTCCCCCGCTCCACCCCCCCCCGCCCCCGAAGGCCTGTTATCTCTCCAACATGCTGCGCTGCCTGGATGCCAGCATAGCACACCGATAACCACAACCAGAACATCTCCCCTCATAGGTCTCCTCAACCCCGTTCGGCTCAAGTCACGCCATGCTATATCTACGGGAGCGCCAGGCTTCAAAGAGAGCCAACCCGGCGCACGCAACAGAGCCGCAGCTGGCTGATTCTTTAGCAGATAAGACAACTACTGTCTGTTCTTGAGGGGAAGCATTGCCCTTTGACCCATTGGCTCGAACGCTGACAAACTGAACTGTTCGTTATTTCAATTCTATCAGGAATTCTTTTCCCGCGTTTAAGTCACTCCGCATTAGCTGCTCGTCTCAGGGAAATCAAAAGCATGCAACACAATGCGGAAGAAACACACAGACGTTTTGATCCGAGCAAAGTAAGTGGAGCGGCAAATATGCCATACTGAGAAATAACATTGGAAACAAACGGTATAATCTTAAATCAACTTACGTCGGCCCGAGCTCCGGGGGCCCGGGGTTGTTGCTGTATGGTTCTGATGAACGTACCTACTGTACTGCAGTCGTGAGAGCCAAACTGCTGCTCTACATTTTTGGTGGCCGTCGTCCAGCACGCGGGGCCTTATTGTCAATAAAACTTTTGCCATCTTGAAATCTTTACATCCGTTTTGTTTCTTTATACGAAAATGCAATGCTGTCAAATGACCCAAAACTCTTGTGAGATGCCCATTTCAAACAGTCTCCGTTGGCTTTCCAGCTGTTCGGATTTGTGCTGAGTTCACATTCACACGCACAGTTTAACTTACGACCTCGTGCCGATCTGTAAAAACGGACCCGAGCTGGACGAAACCAGAAACTCGATCTGTACTTTCTTATATTATAAACGAGGAATCAAACAAGAAAAATGCCTGGTGAAGATTTATTAGACGTGGCCTGATTTGAACTGACGATTAAAAGCTGCAGAATTGTTCCAGGTCACTATATCACAAAGTCATTTGTTGAAGTTTGTCTTGCTTATTTGCCAGCGTCTCAATTGTGTGTGTGTGTGTTTTTACTGCGATCTCCTTGTGTTTGTTGGTGTTATGTATAAAAACACATGTCAGGAAGAGAAAAGGGAAACCACACGGCAGTCCAAATGGCCGTTTACTCTGCAGCAGCGTCAGCCAAGCCGAGGAGGGACAGTATGGGAACTGTTTCCAGCTCCAGAGCCTGCAGATTTTTCCAGATAGCATATCTGCCTCTTTGACTCTGCCAGAAAGGATTTGTATGGGACCAAGACCCTTCGGCAAGCATCAGCCTGTTGATGCAAAGCAGAGCAATTACTATCACGGCCTAAATTGCAGAACTCATTGCCTCTCCATGAGGATTCAGCGGGATAGAGTCTGCATCACACAAGGATACGACTGCTATGTAGTCTTATCTGTTGTGGCAGAGGAGCTAAAGATAGGGATAAAGGGCTACCGGGACGGGAAACAGGATCGCACAAATGACACACAGGCAAGTAATCCCCTACACTAATCACCCTAATTAGTTCACTCAAAGGGAGGAAAGGTCTGAATATTAGCCATGAGGTATCTGTGTCCTTTCATCTTAGGCAGTTATCTCTGTTAGTGCTTCAAGAAGCAAGATCCTGGACACAGAACCAGAAACAGGTCTGAGTACTTTGTTAATACGTCTGACTGTCACAGACACAAAACTTTACAGTTGCGTAGCTGAGATCAAAATGAAGGCTGCGTTTGAAGGCGGGTGAGTCCCAACACATTAAGTATCATGTTACAATGTAGTAATAACTGAATACTCGGGATACGAGCATGAAGGCTGCTGTGATCATTTTGTTTGAGGATGTCAGTGTGCAGAGAGATTCTTCACTTTGAGGGAAGCAAATACACTCATTTTTAATTAGATCAAATTAGAGCAAACAGTAGCTTTAGCTCCACGTTTTCTGTTTTCTGTGAGTAGCAGCTTACAGAAGCCTCACTCTTGTTTTTATTTACACACAAAACTAAAACAGCAATCGGTTTAAAACCACCAAGCTCCGACAGTCCCCTTTAATTCAGTCAAGGCTGTGATATCAAATAAAACATTTAAATCTGCCAGATCCAGATTAGTTGGATCACTCATAGATACCAGCCAATATTTGTGAGAGAAATGTGAGAAATGAGAAATGTACAAACATGTTAAAAAAAAAAAAAAATGGTAAAGAAAGTGAGAAACATTTTATCTGTCGCTTCATCTGGATCAGCACAGAAAGTTACTGTAGTTTTTGTTTAGTCCTGCTGACAAACCAACAAACAAACATCCTCTTTAGATAGAATTCATAAAAACACTGGATCTGATAACTAACGAGGATGCACATGGAAAGATACAGTCGGTTTGAAAGAATAAACTCATTATATAAAGAGCATAATCTCTGTGAGCATTTTGTAATCTATTCTCAGGGAGGAATAAAGGTTGTGACCCCATGACAAGATGTTTAGTTTGTCAATAGCACCTAGAAGTGGATTCATACACGGTCAGTTAACAACAATAATACATTTCAGAAGCAACATAGTTTAAGGGGGAAGCGTTTGTGTTCATCTTTGATGTGAGGAAGCCGCGCTAAGTGTGTGTCAGTCTTTGAGAGTCACCCGAGCGAGTGCGTGGTGTGTGCTGGGAGCCCGCGGGCCCCCCTGCATCAGCAGGTTGTGTGTGTGAGAGCTGCTGGTGCTGTGAGACCGTCCCGCGGTGTGAGAGTGAGGAGCTGGAATCATCCGAACCCCCTGCTGCAGCTCCAACATCTGCTCGCCCGCCGTAACCAATCACAGGGAAGAGCTGGGAGCCGCGACGAATCGGCCTGCTCGGTGATCTTTTCAGGGGATCCTGGTTGAGGGGTTGGAACAAAAGCCGACCCCTACCAACCCCGAAACCCTCCCCGCTGCATCCACCCTCTCCATCCTCCCCACGGCCCTCTGGCTTTGATATCTTAGACCCCTGCGTGGAGGAATAGCCTCCCCTGTTCATTCCCCCGCGCACACACCTCCTCCATACAAATAATCCCATGGATCATGACAGAAAAATGACGTTGGGTTTAGTATCCTGAGCATGGTTGACATACATCTACATCGCTCTCCGAGAGGCCGCTTGTGTCCTTTTCTTTTCCAACCTTTCACATGATAAATTTGGGACGTTCCCATGCTGGAATTCGAGGGCCTCGCCTCGTGAGACGGCTCTCATCTGCAAACTCAGCACTCAAACCGTCTATCTGGTTGCTCATCTCTTATCTCGACATTCTCGCTCTAAGCTGAGATAAACTCTGACAGCCTGAGGATACACAGGCGTCGTGCAAGCAGATAGACACAGCAACAGCAGTTTTTCCAATATGAGATAATCAGACCGCAGAAATGTAACTCATGCATAATAAATCAGACACTTTAAAAGATCCAGAGTTGTTTTGAAGGCCCACTGTAGCATTTTATTTGCGCAAACAGACACACAGACTGTGGGGACTGAACCAGACGGCTCCGTAAGAACGGTCCAGACAGTCAATCCTCTGGCCAGCCCGTCTCAGCGGGCTAATGACATGGCTCTCTCTGAACATCTGAGGAGTTGGCAGACAGGCAAAGGAAGGATTGGGTTCACTGAGTGAAGTGCTGAAGGTAATTATGGGATGGAGTAATGGAGAGACAGACAGAAGAGACAGGGGGCACATCGAAATATGTGGCAAAGGGCCCGTCGACACAATGGGTACCCGCACAGGGATGACATCCACTCCATCCGGATGATGGGCCGTGACCAGCTTGAATTACGCCGTGCTGAAATATGTCCGTGCATTCCGCTCTGCGGGCTGAAATGATCCTGTTGTTTCTCGGGACGACTTCAAACAATCGAAAGTTGAGTTGACTCCGCCGCAGTACAGCACATAAATCACGCTCGATACAATACCTCCATTTTCTCTCCTCGTGAATATCAAATAGTTTTTCCTTTTTAGTGATGCCCACAGAGCACCTGGAAGTGCAAGTGACCCTGTTCAGACCCGGTATTAACATCCAAGTCCATCACACCTGAGATAATAGGTGTCTCATTGGATCTCTTAATAGTCATATACAGCATTTAACAACTTTTATAAAGTTTCTCCTCACTCAACTACTTATTTTGAGGGAGTCTGGGGACTTTATCTACGAGGGACAAATAAATTGCCGGTACTGGTTACAGTTTACTGACAAGTTTTGCCATCAATAAAATGTCTTCTTTCATAAATTTAGTGAAATGGTGAACTCAGTTGTAGTAGTAGTAGGAGACACGCTGGTACAGTGATGCTGCAGCAAACTATTAAGAAGGAAAGAATCAACTTAAAATACATTTAACGTCAAAGTGATGAATGATTGAGAATGTGCTGTAGCTTCTCTCTTTTTTTAAGTATCTCCTTATTCAACAACTCCTTTTTTCAGGGGGATTCTGGTGGTATTGTGGTTTAGTAGTTCAGTTGTTATTTGAAACAGACATCTGCTGCTAACACTGGCAGGTGAGAGAACCCAACTGGTAACTTTCGTTACAGCGAACCAAACGGAAATCACATGGCGTGTAATCCGTTACGTCTGTTGTTGTGGTTTCTTCCTCTTGTTTCACAGTCGAGTAGACGGTCCTTCGACGAGACCCAGGACACGTGTGGTCACATGAGGCCCGGACCACCTTCCGAATCTCAAAATGCATCCTCAATCTGTCCTGGGAGGATTCACAACTGTACTTGTTAATACCGGATCTGAACAAGGGCCAGTTTCAAAGAGCGAGGTGTTGATTGTCGGTCATGGGTTGGAGCTCTATTAGATCTTGATTTGATCTCTAAACTGAGAAGAATCCAGGCATCCTCTGCACTTCATCAGGTCATGAGGTAAGAGAACTTAAGTCTTGCTTGTTGAAGCTCTACTGATTCGATCATCATCTGCAAATAGAGCACGAGCGACTGAAGGCGGAGGATTTCTGTTTTTTCTCTGCTCGGTTTGATCTCTCTCACGATCAGGTTCTCATCAAAGAAGCACGATGATGCTACAGGCTGCGTGGCTCTGGTTTCACAGCAGATGTGCCCGGGTATCGGGGATCACCTGGGGAAGCCTCGGCCTCCTGGCAGGAACAGCTGCCCCCCTAAAGCAGGTGCCTAATGGCTATAAAATCAGGTTCGGCCAGTTCATCGTTACCACTTGAATTCACGCATTAGTCAATCCTCTCCCTTTCATCCTCGGGGCTGTCAGCTCTTATTTATCTAATTGGTGTTACTGGTGAAGAGGCACTGACCTTCACCCCGTCCACCAGCCTCCCTCCTCCTCCTCCAGGCCCTGCTCCTCCAGCCGTCAGACCTCATGTCTCCGGCTCCATACATGCGAGCTCACTACTTTTATGCACCTCTGCACATTGAACTCTGCTCAACCCCTGGAGGTGATGAGCCTCGAACAGATGAGACCCTGCTGACCGTCTCAATCCTGAGAGACTGAGGTGGGCCATGGATCTGAACTTTGGGCCATGAAAATAAGATATAATACAACATCAACCAGGATGTACGGTTTGACGGCTTGTCAGATGGCAGAGCTTTACTTGCAGGGAAACAGAAGAATTAACACAAAGTTCAAGCTATAAGATATTCTGCGTGGTATGTGCAAAATAAAGTTTGATCCTACTGCTGCAGAGGTTGAGAGATCTCCATACATCACTCACATTGTGTTCCCAACACAAACCTGTTGTCCAGCAATATCTTGCATCATTGAAATCACTTCTGCGATCTCAAGGTCTGTGGGGAGTAACTTGAAAACCCGGCAGAGTTTGGAGCAATATTGGACTTCAGTATTGTTGGAATTGCTCAATATTTCTGCAAACTCTGCCGGGTTTTCAAGTGTAAGAACTACAAACATAGATCCGCTGCAAAAGTAGCTCCTTACCGCTGACTGAAGGAGCCATCAGCCATCACACACATCACATTACATCAACATTAAACCTGAAGCAGGTGGTTATGATACACCCTCAGATGAAGGTACGACTGAATTCCAGACAGAATCAAACATTGTGACGGTATGAATGGCTGACGGACGTAAACGGTGATGCCATCGCTTAGTTCAGAAACAAAATAAACAAACTACACAGTTACTGTCAGAAATCAGAAACCTTTTGACTCAGTTAAGTGATTCTTACTTTACAATTCCACGAGCCGCTCCAACCTGCCACAGGCGCGGCCCAGAGGATTTAATATATACATCCAGGACAGAAGAAGAGAAGCGGACATGTGTTTTCAGTTGTTCGGTTGTTACTGGAAAACTCACAAAACAGCGCAGTGAAAGGTTTGGGTCGGGACAGCTACGCGACCAAATCACACAGTAACGTATGAGCGCTGAGGTCACAGATGGGGCTAAGCCAGGATCAACTTGTTTTTTTCTTCCTTCTGTGGCGGCATTGAAACGGTCAAGAAGAGGCTCCACATTTGGACTTGGAAGTGTTCTGGATTTAAACACAGACTTACGCTGCTGCCCATTTTTTTTATGTGCCGGTATGCACTCGTTGGAAGTCAGACAGGGAAATATCCGAATGTACGAGATCTCGACGAAGATATAAAGTACAGAGTACAGACAGGAAGTGTGGAAGGCTGACAGGAAGAAAGGCCCTGATTTTTACTGCGCCGGCGCTAAGAGGGAGTTTCGAAATGGAGAAAGCAGAGAGGACAAGACGGGAGAGAGGAGGAGGGGGGAGGAGCCGAGCCGACCGCCTGAGAAATGAACACTGGCTCTCTGAGAGAGCTTCAGTCAGGAAGGCACAGTGGCTGGTGGGTAATTTATAGCACAGAAAGGCTTGTAGGGTGAAAAACATTATTTTAGCGGCCCCCACATTCTAATAGAAGCCAGATGTGGAGGGATTAACAAAGACCATTCCCCCCTTCTCCCTCTCCCTCACTCCGGCTCTCCCTCTTCCACCCTCCCCCATCGAGCTGAAGTCCCTACTGTCTCATTTTCCTCCGCTCTCTCTTTCATACTCAATCGCAGGCTTTCCTTTGCTTCTCCCGCATATTTTTCCTTGAGAGTGCGAGATGCACTGGGAATACGAGAGCAGTCAACACTCTGGTTTCTGAGGTGAGACTCGGGGAAAGCGTCACTGAGCCTTTCCAAACAGATCCTCTGTTTATCCCCCCTGCTCATGTGCAAAACGGGAGCTTTGTGGTCGC
The DNA here is from genome assembly GCA_963678695.2 of Diplodus puntazzo. Classification (NCBI taxonomy): domain Eukaryota; kingdom Metazoa; phylum Chordata; class Actinopteri; order Spariformes; family Sparidae; genus Diplodus; species Diplodus puntazzo. Next base: position 5,059,580 of record OZ023162.1, on the reverse strand, counting down.
TGATGTCACTTTACTCCAGGGGTTGGACGAGGGTTGCCAGGCCACACGTCAGGCAGCAACAAAACAGCCTGGCATCACTTTAACCAACGCTATCATGAACGTAATTAGTTTCCCTTTACAGTGAGCTCTCCAGGCCACTAGAAAGGTGAGATTAAACAGCGGAGAGATACTGTTGTAATGTGGCGCCAGCATCTTCAAAGCTCCTGTGGCAGCATCACAAAAGCCAAAAGTGCCATTAACCTGGCCGGGCTTTGAAGACCCAACCAAACCACAGCCCAGGAGACACGCTGAAACCCGCATCGAAGCGGGTAAAGAAGCCGACTGCAGCGCCAGGAGACAGTCAGATGAGAAAGGGGGACAGATGTTTCAAGTCGGCTTGAGTGCATTAATCACTAAAATGTGTTGAGCGAGAGCGCTGCCAATGAAAAGGTCCCGCGCTCCTTCCAGCAGAATGGTATCGGTTCCAAAGTCAACACATTATGTAAATTGAATAAGATTATTTTTCGCTCTTCCCTCAACGCTTACATCATCACCTGGGAATAAAAGCGCCGTGTTGCAACAGGCGCTGCAGCCTCACAGGACCTCTGAGGGACAGGTGCTTCTCACAGCGTCCGCGGCCGAGTTCATTTAGCTTCATGTGAAGAATGCAGTGTTTTATTCTGTACATTGTGTGTGTGTGTGTGTGTGTGTGTGTGTGTGTGTATTCTGTACATATGTGCAGTAACTGTTTGTTATGTGTTCTCTGTGTGTTTGCATCTGTAAGTATACGTTTGTGTATGTATGAAAGCATACGTATGTGCGTAGCTGTACTCGTGTGTGTGTGTGTGTGTGTGTGTGTGTGTGTGTGTGTGTATATTCTGTACATATGTGCAGTAACTGTTTGTTTTGTGTTCTCTGTGTGTTTGCATCTGTAAGTATACGTTTGTGTATGTATGAAAGTATACGTATGTGCGTAGCTGTACTCGTGTGTGTGTGTGTGTGTGTGTGTGTGTGTGTGTGTGTGTGTGTGTGTGTGTGTGTGTGTATAAGCAGCAGGGGCAGGAGCTCAGAGAATGACAGCGTGTCTGTGGCGGGCAGAAACTCGAACCCTCTGATCTCGTTCTCCGAGTCTCCTGCCTCCCAGCTGTCACTGTGCCTCTGGCATCCTACTCGGCCTCTCGCCCCCCGCCCGCTCCCTTTGAAGGCGGCTACCCAGGAAATTGAAAGCTGTTTTCAAAGAAAGACAAGAGAGGAGAGAGACGAGCGCAGACACCGCGCGAAGAAGGAGTGTGTGAAGAGAGGGTGATGGAGAGGTTTTAAGTTAAAAAGGGTTAGAGATGGTGAAGTTAATATATCGTCTCCGCACTGATTAATCATTGTGTTGGTCGAAGTGATGCTGAGCAGTGACTACTTCTTAAGTTTTCAATTGTTGTTACTGTATTTATTTGAAGATAGTAAAGGGTCCCAGGGTTTATCCTGACTTTAAGAGGGCTAAGATTAACTTTTTAAGTGGTTTATTTATTTGAACCTCTATGAGTCAGTGAGCTGCAGGCTGAACCACACATGGATGTGAGTGTGAGGCAGCGCAGAGATGGATATACTAGAAACTGTGCGTCCATAGTGAACATCAGCAATACTGGTGATTTCAAAATTAGTGTACCTACTTTTATACTTTGTTGCAAACAGCTGATGTCATAAATGTGCAGCGGTAGTACAGAAAAAAGTTATATGTGCAAGTTTAACTGCTGCCTTATATATTTGATTAAATTCATTTGTTAAATCAACAATTGTTAACAAAACAAATTTGATTTCCTTAATATTTCGATCTGTTTTAAGAATCATTGCACATACAAAAAAAAAATCCAGCTTCTTCTATTGGGGCTAATTTTCCCAATATTAGTTGAAAAACTATCTGTAAAACTTTAGTTCACTACTCTGATTCATAATGAATAGTGTTAGAGGTCATTTCTGAATTCAATACTAATCTTTATCAGGGTTTCAATGTTTTCATTATGGTGGAAAAAACAACCCCACATCAGGTTTCCACTACATATGTTTTCTTCAAACTATGAAAAAAAGTCTGACAAGAAATTTAAATCTCAACCAGAGCATGCTGGGAAAGTCTGACATGCTGATGATGTTTCTTGTTTTAATGAGTGGATTGAACTCATTTATCCAAATATTAATTTCAAATTAGAAGAACTTGTGTTTTTAAGTCCTGAATAGTCTGAAACTAGAAACTAGAAACTTATACTTAAAAACGTTTACATTTACGTCACGTTAATGAGACAGATAAGTAGATTCCAGTGACTAAAAACATATCAAAAGGGTAATTAAAATTATAAATCCCTGCAACAACAATAACTCTAACACGTAGCTGAACAAATGACAACAAGATTTGGATTAAAAATCAAAAGCGTATGAAACAAAAGCGGCTCCCGCGAGTAAAAGATTGTGAAACACGTTAAACTGACAACCAGCTAGCTGTTATAAAAGCGCGGCGGTGTCCGAGCACGTGTTCTCGGTGTTTCTCCAACAGATGAATCGAGCCCTCTGACCTGACGTCCTGCTCTCTCTGAAGCCTTCAGGACTCCCAGGGAGGGAAATCTTTCTTACAGTAGAGTTTCCCTTCAGACGTTCCCTCCTCGCGTCTCAGAGACAATACAGGAGTGTGCCAGAGCGCCGGGGTTCCAGTCGTTCTGCTGAGGTTAACACTGGAATAACATTTAGATGATCGGTGCCTCGGTAGGACAGGAGCCAGGCCCAGGGCAGACAGTTGTGTGGTTTGGCCCGACGGCGGACAGCTCGGAAGACAGGCGAACAAACAGTGACGGACAGGTGGGCGTCACACGGGTGCGCAGCGGCCAGAGTGGCAGTCAGATGGAAAGCAGCAGCGGAGGATTCGGGACTGGCATCTTGGCAACGAAGGGTCAGACCAGCGCCAACAATAATGTCTGCCTCATTAGATCTGGACCACGAGGCTGACCAGTTGTTCCAGAGGGGAGAGAGCCTGCGAAGCGCTCCTGGTCACGACTGTAAAGTTTATAAACGCAACAGATGGGTTAACACGCCGTTAAATAACGAGGTGGAGAGCTTTGGTTACTTTTTATGGTAATGAGAAACTCAGCGTGGTCTTCTCGCTGCCTCTGTGAGGTGTTCTACCACTCTTACCCAAATTTAAAGATGTAATATGAAACATTTCTGTGTTTCATTGTCCAAAAACAACCAGACCTTTGTTTTATACATGTTATATTAACCCACTGCAATGGAGCGTTTGGTTGCATGCTGGTAACAGTCAGTGTGGAGAGCAAAAGACACAGGAGCATTTTTTCGGAAATGCAGTTTTGGAACATATCTGCTAAACGACAGTGATTTAGCTTTTTATTAGCTTTGCTCTCACCTCCAACTCTGATTCTTGAGCTGCAAGTTGCTAATCAGACTTTAAATCAGACAACAGCCCCTTTTAGATAGAAAAGGCGGCACATTTGCAGGAAGGTAAAGGCTGCAATGTGCCGCCACTGGGGTAGGCGTACACATGTGACGTGACGTGAAGCACGAAGTTGGGCAGTGAACAGTGAAGCAGGTCGAATTTGTCTTCAAAATAAGAGCTTTACATTGCACCCCATAGGAGTTTAGAACTGGGTTCTTAGCGGGAGGCTTTTAATTTGAAATTAGAGACAGTAAGTGGACAACGAAGACAGCTAAAGAGACCGAGGAGATGCTAGCATCTCCCGGATCTCAGCAGCTGTCCAGTTGCTCATCTTGATGTCCGCGGGTGAAGTGATGGACTGACTGCTGTGATCAGCTGTTTCCTGGTTTTATAACTCAACACAACAGTGCACGTCATCGACACCTCCGCCCATCTCACGCAATTGCCGGCACATCGACGGCTCGGATTTCTGCTCGGAGACAGAAATAAGCGTACCCTCCGAGGTGTCAAACTGGCGGACCAAAACAGACCCCAATTTACCGCCTTCTCTCTAAATCCGCAGACCTAGCCGCGAAAAGGACGGCCAAATTGGCGGCTTACTGCCCAGTGTAAAAACGGCTAGAGAACGTTGCACAGAAGAGTCTCAGCCTTTTCAATTTTTCTCCTTTTATAAGGAAAGACTAAACACTTTCCCCTAAAGCTTAACAGTCACAACCTCATCGTCATTGTCAACAAGACCGATGTTTTAAAATATGCAGAAAAGCAGCCAGGAAACAAGCTGCATTCAGAGGTGTGACACGGATCGCTCGATTTGAACACTTTCTATGTTAGTCTAATCTAATCATTCTCTAAGTTATTAAAGGGTAAACAGGAAACTGGTTAATCGAAACAAGAAAAGCCGACAAACCAAGCGTGAAATCCACCTCTTGATAAAGAGTCTTGCACTACACCGAACAGCACAGATGACGAAGTACCTGAGGGTGGATTTCATAACACGCTAGTTTTAAAAGTCAACACCCAAAACTACATTTGCTTCTTCTCTTCCCTTTCATTCCTGAACGTGACATGTTTTTTCTCTCCCTCCCTGATATGTTCTCTCCGTGACTTTATTATGTCTGCCTGGATTTCACTCCAGTGTTGCACAGTCCATTCATGAGAGCACCTCTGCTCTTCTACAGTTACACTACAGCGCCAGCCGGACCAAAATATTTGCAGGAGTAAACCATTACATGGCTAAATATGAGTGAGGGAAAATGTGAAACCATGTAATTATGGAGGACTACAGCCTGAAGGCCTGGAGGGTTAATTCACCCAAACTTTAAATGTTAACAGTCACACGAGCGCAGGTCTCCTCTCCATTCACAACAACAACACTTCCTGTGAATGGGATCAGCTTTTTTTTTTTCTTTTTGTATTAACAGTCAGACATATAATAGTTTCTAGTAACAGTAGCAGCGTGAGTCAGACCTCAAGAAGAAAGCGAAACCCCTGCTGTGTGTTAAATCTAAGATATTAGATGATATCCTTATGATTCTGCTAACAGATTAAGCTCAGCGTCGGGCTGTAACTCTGTAACTTTACCTCCCGCAGGAGGTCAGGAGTTCACAGCAGCATCTCATCACCTTCTGATGTGTCTGATGCTCCGCAACGTTGAGCTGGAGACACACACACATATTCACAGGTTGTAAAAAAGCCTGTGTGTGTTCAGTCAAACCACAAAGTTACATGTACGAACACATTCACTTGAAGCAGATCCTCCGATATTTTAGAAACAGACAGGAAGCATTTAAGTAAAGGGATGCAACATGTTGAAGGAGGAATCACACTTTTATCTCAGACAGCTTTTGTCTTACATCAAGAAATGTCTTCAGCTTTAAAGATATATGTAATATTACTGCATAAAAATGTCTACAACCACCTGGACCCTTTTTAAAATATATATTTTGTTGTGTTACATCATCCTAAATGTTTCCAACAATTTTCAAACCAAAGATCTCCTGATTTTACTCGAGGTAACTTTTTGTTTCATTTGGTCGCCTGATGCAAAAAACGTTCTAGGGAAACATCTGCTGATACTCAGAGAGTGAGGAAGATCACAAGAAGGTGAAAAACGAGAACTTCTCCGTCTCTCTCAGTTGCACATACAAGCCTGCGGATGATCTGTGTAAGTTATTGAACGCTTTATGCACGATCTCGAGTGCCTCATCTCAGTGTCTCCGTTCTGCAGGTGGCGACGGTAGCTAACGAAATATAGTCAGCTAACGAATGTTTAGATGTTAACACAGAAGTTCCACAGAGCTCCTTTAAATGCACAGCATGTAAATCCTGATGCCAGACAAAAGACGTCTTCACTGTTAAACAACCACCAGAGAAAATCTTAATTTTTCATGTCATGTTATGTTTAGTCTCATTTGCAAACTTCCTTCCACACTCAACAGATTTCTCAGGTTTCGAACATGACTGGAAACATTAAAGGTTTAGTTGTTTTAACACAATCTAATGCACAAAGCTTACATACTGCATCTTTAATTTCTGCACCACTGTCATCGCCAATGAAACATTAGAAATAGATACATCGATCTCTGTTTTCATCGTCTCCTCTGCTCTCTGATCAACAGCGATATGTTTTGTGACCCGCATCCCCAGGTGTGGAGGTGAGGGGGGTCAGAGCTTTACGGTGGAGCGGGTGGGGGTCGGGACCTGCTCTCCGTGGAATTTGGGTGTCACCATGGCAATCACAATGGAGCGGTGAGAATGACAGGTAGCCCCTGGGGGCTGTAAATAACAGATATGCTCTCATACTTATAGGGAAGGGGAGGGAGGGGGGCTAAAAGCCTAGTGTAGCTCAAAACAGGAAATGAGTGTAAGAGGGGAATGACGGGGAAAACAAAAACAGACAAATGGGAAAGATAATTGCATTTGAGAAGTGGAGGAATGTCACCAGCTGAAGGGCAGAATCTCATATCCCGTTAAAAAAAAAAAAAAATCTCAAAACCAAAGTATAAATTCACGGTTTATAGGAACTCTTAACCGGCTCCAGTACCGACTATTTCTGCTCAAATATCTGGATTAGTCTTCGATCAGTTTGATTTATAATGTAGTCAAATAAATCAAAAAAACAGAGAAGCGGAGGAAAAATGATAAAATGGCACAGGTGGCTTTAAATCAAAAACACAATACAATAGGTCGTGAAAAGCGGTGATGAAAAAGACAAAGAATGATAAACTGAGGCGGCTTGAACAAAAGAATCTCCATAAAACTAAAGAGCTGACGTGAAAAAATAAAGAGGGGACGGAGGAGAAATGTTGAAAACGGTTTTATAACATTCGATTTCTGAAATGCGGATATGAAAAAAAAAAAACAGGCCGCAGGCACATAAGAAACATTTTAACTCTCTGGAAAAGAGCATGCCATTGTAAAAATCGTCCAGATCACTGGAGGCACCAGGAGGAGACGCAAGCTTGAGACGGGGCCAGCTTCACCCCCAAACACTTTGCCTGTCTGGCTTGTCAAAATGTGGAATGAGGAGCAGGGAGGAAGCAAGTTGTTTAAACGTGTTTGAGGAGCACAAGCAGAGACAGGGCCGGGCCAACAACACTTTACTTTGGACCGGGGCGAGCGGGAGACAGTGAGCGTGTAATGCAACTCGTTTCTCCTGCAGGCTCCAGAAAATTCCTTTAAGCCAACACACATGCAGGACCGGTGCCAAGGACAGGCAGGGGGTACTGGAGGGAGGACGGGTGGTCAACATCAGAACACGCGGGCGTAGGAGTCGCGGGCTGACGTTACTTTAGAGACCGGACTTCATCTGAAACGTCCCTGAAGCAGCTAATGACAGTAAAAAAACCTCCTTTCAGAATCACCTTTTGTCCAGGATGTGGAAAACTTAAAGAGATTATAACTCAGGAAGCATATTTTTGGAAAGCCAAGTTTCCATGTGTGTTTCACCTTCTTTTTTTTCCACTCACACACACACACACACACACACACACACACACACACACACACACACACACAATGGCTCCATACAACCGCCTGTGGAGCACTTATTGATCTGTCCGAACAATCCAAAATGGAGCTGGAAACTGGATACGGCAGCTCTTTCTGCGCTCCGTCAGTCGATCCGAGAGAGAAGAAGGGACTCAGGTGTATACAAAATAAAGAGATGGGGAAGGAACGGCCCATCTCTCAGGGAAGGGAGGGAGGTGGGGAGCCTTTCACCCACCCAAACCCCCCCAGGCTAGGTCACAGTGCCTGGCCTCTGACCTCTCTCTGAAAGAAGGGAATTTAGGGGAGGGAGAGAGAAACATGTCTGAGCAGAGCGAGGAGCAGAAGAGCAGAGCGAACAAAGAGTCGACACAAGCAGCACGCCACGTAACACATCTACATTCAGAGCGGGACACACATTCAACAAGTAAAGGAAAATGGAAATGTTAAAACCCTGCACTAAAATCTGAAACCAAGTGGATTTTTTAAGCCCCTTTGTTATCATTGCAATCACACTTCCATGCAGATGAATGGGTTCTACTGCCGGGTTCTGGAGCCTCCTTCCTGCATGTCTGTGCAATCAAACCCGGGACGTCATCACACGCATACCTGAGTGATGCCGATCGGAGTCTCGCTCTGTTCTGTCCGGCCTTGGAGCCACTTCAGAGGTTTGTTCATCTCTGTTGTTCTTCACTTTTCTTCTTTAATCTGCTTTAAAGGGCCCAGGTGACCCATGACCCCTCGTACATCTGTCTCAGAAGGCATGTGCCTTCCAGATGTGGACGTACCTGACCCCCAGACTGCAAAAAAACCCAAGCAGTTCTGTGAGGCATCAGTAGATGGCAGCACACAAAGCGTCCAGGCAGGAAGCAAGTGTTTGAAAACGAGCAATTCTTCCAAGAGACTGTTAAAAAATGAAGTGTCTGAAGCATTCTTGTGACATGTTTGGGTTTCTACTTCATGTCGAACAAGTATTTGGTTTAAGAACTGAATCTCTGCTGATACCTATAGACCTTGAATCTTTTATCATGCATGCAACGTCAAACTCAGTGTCAAACCAAAGTCAATCACAGAGCGTTTCCTTTTAATGAGAACGAAAAACCACTGAGTGAAGTCAGCGCGGAAGACTCATTACTCATCAGATAATAAGATAATCATGATTCAAGCCAAAATTCTGACCTCATTCCTTCAAAAGAGCGTCCGTGACAACATGTGACTTGTTACTTCCCTCCTTTGACTTTCCTCCTCTCCACATCGCTGCCTCTCCTGCTCCAGATGTTCAGTGTCTATAAAAACCTCATTGAGAAAAAGTGTGGGGAAGTTGTTTTTGCATGTGTGTGTGTGTGTGTTTCAGTGTGTGTCCTCTCCAGAATCTGGCAGAGACCCAGCCAGCAGCTGTTCCAGAAAATATTACATTCATACTTTTTTTTTTTAACGTGCTAAAATAAATCTGTTCCACATGGGGGAATGAGGGAAGTATTTAATGATAATAATTATTTCAGCGGACGGTGAGGAGCGTGGTGTCGATAGACTCGATGGTGAGGGGAGATTCGACCCCAGGAGTGTGGAGGAGGAGGAGGAGGAAGAGGAGGAGGGAGGGGTTTGAGCTGAAGGCGTGAGGCTGAAGTCAGAGTGTTGAGGCCCGGTTAGTTTGAAGGTACGTTTTAAAAGCTTTGCAGTTGCTTAAAAAGTCTTCTATAAGATGTACGTGCGTTCAAAGATGTAAATAAGATCAGGGCTGAGATGAAAATGTTTAACTTTTTACAATCAGCTTCATTTATGTACAGAGACTGGAGGAAAAATCAGAGAGCCGTTTTTATACTGGGCAGCAAGCCGCCAATTTGGCCGTCCTTTTTGCAGCTAGGTCCGCGGATTTAGACAGAAGGCGGAAAATTGGGGGTCTGTTTTGGTCCGCCAGTTTGACACCTTGGAGCGTACACTTATTTGTGCCAGCTATTGCGTGAGATGGGCGGAGGTGTCGATGACGTGCACTGTTGTGCGACCCACAGCCGGGGAGTTTTAAAACCAGGAAACAGCTGATCACAGCAGTCAGTCCATCACTTCATCCGCGGACGTCAAGATGAGCAACCGGAAAGCCGCTGAGATCCGGGAGATGCTAGCGTCTCCTCGGTCTCTGTAGCTGTCTACGCTCGCTACTTTCAAATTAAAAGCCCCCCGCTAAGAACCCAGTTCTAAACTCCAATGGGGTGCAACGTAGAGCTCTTATTTTGAAGACAAATTCGTTGTCACTGTTCACTGCCCAACTTCGCGCTTCACGTCACATGTTTACGCCTACCCCAGTGGCGGCCAAGTGGCGGCTTTTTGGAAAAGAAGGAATATTACGCCTCCCTTTTAGATAGACAAGGCGGCATATTACCTTGTGCCGCCTTTTTCTATCTAAAAAGGGCTTGAGCCTCACAAACAACACTGCCTGGAGGTTAAAGCGACAGGCGACCACATAAAATACGAATTTCTCGGAGTTTGAAGATTGTTGATCTTTGGAATTATGTAACACACAACTCAACAAAACACAGGTCCTGACTTTTGGGTTCTTTGTGCGACACTGAGCACGCTCCATACACACTCGGCCCGTCCAGGACGTGCTGATTTAATCTTCATTTAATCTAAATAAGACCGGAAAGGAAATGAAAACTTTAAAATGTTGTATCTGTGGTAGACGTTGGTATTCCGAGATCAGAGAGAATTGTAACTGGACCGGACTTTCCTCTGAGGATTTGAGACTTGGCATTGGGTTTGACAGGACTGGTGTCTTAAACTCAACTGACTCAAAAAACTCGACAGGGACTTGCCCCAGAAGTCTTTAAAAACACTCCACTGACCACATCAGCTGGACTCAAACATATGAGGCCCAAATAAGGGATCCAACCTCCTCTCTTGCCTTTTTTTTTTTTCCCTCTATAACCCTGTTTGCCCTTCAGCTCCGTCCTCACTGTCAGTCCAAGCTGTGCTCTCTTTCACGGAAGAGGAATTTCAACCCATCCCGATCTGTAAATTCAGCATAGACGTATGACTTTTTTTCCCCCCTCCACCTCGTCTCCACCCCACCTCCTCTCGTCACTCTTCATTAGGGAAGCGAGTGCACATTTTCTCAGTCCCCAAAAGCTTTCAGCGCCACAACACACTCTTCCCCTGTCCGATTAAGCACACTAACAAGCTTAGCCGGTCTGTGAAAGCCAGATTTACCGCCGTTCCTCTATGCTGGTAATTATTGGCAGAGCACACTGTAACAATTCTGGTTATAAAACCGCTTACTGCTCTGTCACGGTCCACCTCCCCACTGACCTCCCAACCTCCATCCTTCCTTCGCACCCTCTCTCTCTCTCTCTCTCTCTGGCCTTCTCTCTTGATCTGCTGCTCCCTCTCTTCCAGTTTAACTCCGGCTCCGGGATTCTCAGCAGAGCCAAAGAGCTAAGAGAGCCAGAGAGAGAGAGAGCCCTCTCTTCATGGAGGGGGGAAAAACGCTGAGAACAAGTCAGAGTGAGAAAGGAGGCCATTGTAGGGGGCTGGCCTGGGGACAAGTCACCCATTCAGATGCGGCCAGCCGTGTACAATGGCTAAACTAACATCATTGACATTTGGAGTTGCCCAATCTTTAGAGTGAGAGGAAAGGGGAGGAGTGGGGGGGGGAGGCTGGCGAGAGGAGCCATGTTGGAAAAGGCCCTTCAGAGGCACCAAGCCATTGATCAAAAATTCATGTCAGCGGCTGGGATCAGACCAGCGTGCCCTCTGTTAGCTTTCATGTGACGGAGGAAGGAGGAACTCAGAAGATCGGTGTGGAGGAGGGGAGGACATCTGAGATAGCCACCTTTTCTAAAAACCCCTGTCCCCAGAGGACCAGGCATACAGGGCCACCCAGGGCCACCCGGGGCCAACAGGGCGATAGAGACCAGGCCGGCGCTTGATCAAAGCGCTCAGATAGCACCGCTTGTTACACTCTATTGGCTGCCATTAAGGGACACAGTGCTTTGATTAATGATAAAGTGAGCAGCCAAGTGGCCGTCATGGCAGATACTAATGAGACATTCAAACGCTCTTGACTGATATGGATGTGGCCTGGTATCAGTGACAGTGGTGAGCCAGAGGGAGATTTTCTGTACTTAAAATTCCTCAGTAAAAAGGTTTTCAGTATGATGAGATAGCAGCATCTCTCACAGGAGATAAAAGTTCCTGTCATATGGTTCAGCTGACAAACAAATTGTCAAACAAACAAAGCTTCATTTTGTAATTTTGGATTTGTCTCGTTTTAGTCGAAGACATCAACAGTGTTCAGACGTCTACCTTCACATTTTAAAAGTACAATTTCACGTGTTGTAAGTAAATATTTTTACATTTGATTTCCATGTGGAAACAAAACGTTGCACATTGAATCACATGAAATTCGCCTCCATCCGTGTGAATCTCACATTTTTACATGCAATTCGCTATTTTCACATGTGAATCATGTTACGGCCACAACAAAACAAACAGTTGGCTCAACCAGCACGTACAAAGAGGACGACATACCGGAGAACAAGTTTGCAAAAAGGAGTTTTGTTTGATTGACAAATAATACCGGTATTAACAAAGACTGTGGGAGTCTGGAGACCTGGCCCAAAATGAACAAAAGAACGGGGGAAGTCTGGGCCGGTCACACAGTGGGCCGTCAGACCCAGAACTTCCCTCCCTGAAAAACTACATGAACAAAATTGACAAACAAAGGACACAAAACAGGATTATCAGGCCTCCATCCTTCTTTGAAAGAGATCCTGCTCCTCCATCCTCCCTTAAATTTGAGCTGGTATCTGATAGTTTGACAATAAACACATTAACATTCATCTGTCTCTATGATGCAATGATTTTACTGGGACCTACAGGTATTAGTTTTTGTTGATCTGACTACGTGCTTGAGATCCGTACGTAAGATATAGATTATCGTAACTTTCACACTTGCTTTCAGTGAGGATCACCTGTAACAAACAGGCAACAGGTGACGGAGTGAGTGATCACAGGAAGCGCTGGCATCACTGCGCAGTGGAAAAATGTTGAATCGTTGGCTTGAGAGTTCGACTTCAGCATCCAAATATTAATCAGGGCTCCCAGAGAGCCAAGATTTTGATGCTGTTCCACCATCTTTTTTTTGGCCCACAGTTATCTGGTCAAACAACTGGGACGAGGGGTGCTGTGGTCTGCAGCTGGCAATGTCTCTCCCTCCCTCCCTCCCTCTCCGGAGCGCACAGTCCGGGGTGCTCCAGGGAAAGGCCACATCAACACGCGCCTGTCCGATGACGTCCACGGGCAGCGGGGAAGCTTATGAAGGCACCCACTTTGTTTAAACAAGCCTGTGCATGCGGCTGAAGGGGTAAACAAGGCCAGACCACCTAGCCTGTGCTGCCTTAACTGCCAGCCCGGAGACGGCATGGCGTGGGCTGGTGCTGCCGTATCTGCTGCGCGGGCCGAGCCGCAGTACCGCAGCGTCACCGCGAGGCTCCTGCCTCTCATTCTGCCGGGCACGCCAAAGCCCCTCCCACTCCTCCGCGCCGGCCTGCGATTCAGCAGGGGCAGCTCAGTCACTTGAATGCAATAACAGCTGCTAAAAGCAACAAACTGAGAACCTGATATATACTCTGAAGGACTGACCCCTGCTCGTGAATCAGCCCGTGGACAGGAGGTACTTGAGCGTGGGTCATGAACAGAGTTCCCCGCAATGCCCCATAGATCCCCTCGCCTAACCACCAGGCTATTTTTGGGTCGCCCTCCACGCATCAAAAGGCCGCCAAACGTCTATTCGGCGGCGAGAGAATGTTTTGGGTCTGATGTAAAGCAGATGATGTTTTGGGAAGGTTTGATGGTTATGAAATTACACTGTTGTTTCATGTTGTTGTGTTTATTTTTGAAGCCAGTCATTTGCTGCGTTTCAACATTCAGTTTCAAAGATATATTACAACGCCGAGAACGCCCGAGCGCCGTGCCAGACAGACGCTTCTCAGAAAGACATTTAAATTACAGAATGAAGCTGTTGATGTGCTGCCATAGCTGTTGCTGTGTTTGGACAAGAAATGAGGCGTCCTCACACATCAGCAGCGAGATGAATAGACATATCCATGCTGTGTGCGCGCACAGACATTAACACATGCTGCAACGCACGCGCCGAGGGCCAGCGGTTCCTTCGTCATGCATTCCCAGGGTGCATCGCTTTCTGACAGCTGCGGGGGCCTGTTAACACCCTGATCACCGATGTGATTATGACTCTCTTAAGATACTGAACCACACGCAGCTTCTGTTGGACAAAGACGGGCCTGTCCCCGCCGCCCAGTAGATTCTGACACAACCCCAGCTGGAACAGACGTCGCGTTTATGTGGGCCGCCGTCCAGCTCACCTTCTGTGTCCTGGGAGGTGAGGGGCACGGGGGGCTATGTTCCACTTGGCTAACAGAGGAGGGGGTGTTACAATTGATACTCATACTGTACACAATCAACACTCATAACATGCCACGGTGGGCCACCCCGGGAGCAAAAGGCCACCCAATGGACTCTGGATACAGAGATCCAGGCTGTTTAAATGTTTTTTCCATTTGTTGATGTTTTTGAAATTTTTGCAATCTGTGTGTCCCGGGATTTCAATGTGTATTTTCAATTTAATATCAGCGAGTGCAACGCGGGTGATGGGAAATGGGTAAAACATCCCTGTCCTTCAAAAAAAAAGCGATGTCCTGCCAACACCTCGGTGCATCTGGCAGAGACATTTCTGCAGCAGTGATTAAAACTTGATTCAGTAGGAAACGGAGAGCTTCGTAATGAGCCTCTCTTGTGGTTCATTTCACCTGATTCACCTTGACGGAGAGTTAAATCTTCCACGAGCGGCTCAAACTTTCTACACCGCTGTGTAGCAGCAGTTTTGCTGCAGTGATGGCAGGTCAACGCTAACAGCATGATGTCACTGAAGGGAAGGAAGTAGAACATCCAAGAAACAATTTAACAGCTGGGCACGGAGACCTGACAGCATTCTTGCTTCATTACAGCAGCTCCAACTGTATATATGTTGGACATCTTACAGTTATGACATGATGTCCGTTAAATGAGAAGCTCATGTGCGCTGGTTCTGCACAGGGAGCGATGCACAGCTAAACAAAAGGCCTCTATCAGCCGCGGTGACTCGCATTCTGAGAAAATTAAAGATTTGATTCCAAAATCGAAAGCCTAATTTTAAAAAAATGCAGATATGGATACGTTAAAAAACTGTTCTTAGTATCAAGTATTCACCACCTGTAGAAATGTGGCTCTGTAAAGTTTGTAACTTGATCTCTGCGGCAGCTGTTTTCAACTTGGATTCACTAAACGTGCAATAAATTCTGATTAAGACCCAAAATCACTGCAAGAGCGAAAGTTAAAACGCCCACAGCAACAGAGCCATGCTGCACTTATTTCTCATTTCAAAAGTTGTGTTGTGCCTGGTGTACTTTCAATTGTTTTTTTATTCCATAAAACTTGTTCCTGCTTTTCTGTTGTAGGAAAGTCACTAAGGTGTAGCATGTAGGAAGTAAATATAGACTACACGAGTCAGAACGCATCACATCCTACAAGAAGTATTAGTCCTAGGATGGGTTAATGTGCCACAGAAGTACTTTATTCTCTCCGAGTGTGAATTTTGGACACTGAAAAGACTTTTCTGTATCATTGTTGTACGAATTTCTGCATTTTTCAAACGGAATGTCTGTCTCATTTTGACTGAAACTCGAGCTGCACACCTGAGCACAATTATCCTCTCGAAGCTCAGCTCTCACCTTTGACCTTGAGCTTTTTGTAGATATCTCAGCGAATATCAGCAGCCTTGACTGCAAACAGCACTCAGATATCTGTTTTTCATCGCCGCATAGAACTGATCAGAGGAACAGGAAGTCGCCCGGAGCAATCAGAAGGATCAGACATTTCTGTCTTTCAGTCAGTCTGTCTGTCTCAGCTGTCTCTCCATCTCGGTTCACGCGGATCGTCCGTCCTGAACTGCTCTGGCCCAGCACTGGCTGCTCCAACAACATAATTCAATTGTCTTTTTATCCACAGGCGATGAATAACCTCTGAATAGTAAATCAGCGCCGTGGCGTCTCATCTCTGGACTGGAGCGCGGCTCTGATGGGTCCACAGGGGCTCCGATGGAGGGAGACCAAGCCGGCTCCATTCCATCCCCTGCTGGTGCAAATCAAAATAAAAGTCGTCCTGAAAGGCCCAGCATGTGCTCAAGTCATTTGAGGCCCGGTGGAGAAAAACCCGGGAGAAAACACATCCCTGATTCCCATCCGCATATCGACAGACAGACAAATCAAAAATGTCTTCCCGTCTCAAGCGCACCCTCTCAGTCTTCACCTCGTGACCCGCTGCACAAGGTGCGATGAAACAGAGCAGAGCAGCAGCGTGAAGGACGAGCCTGTCGAGTGTTTAACATCCGTCCATCACCGCACGAGAAACACGAGGCCGCAGAGGGAGACTGATGCACTGCATCTTCAAACCAAAGCACAAAACATCATAGAGCTTGGTTAATCAATTAGTTGATCAGAAGGAAAATTGATAGCCAACTATTTTGATAATTACTTCGTTTCAGTCAATTTTCAAGCAAAAAATGTCAAAGATTTGTTGGTTCGGGTGGATTTTTGGACATTTTGGTCGAAACATTTGATCAAGTTATCGTGAAATAATTAGCAGAATAATCTATGACTATAACAGCTGGTTTCAGACCCTATTTTCTGCGAAATGCTAAAAGTAAATGACAGTGATTTAATGAAGCTACTAGAGTTGCAAAATGAGTGAACATGAGTTTATTTTAGTTGAAATAATCAGCTTACACGATTCAGTTGTTATCAAAGATATTACTTGAGCAACTGTTGAAAGAACACTAACTTGTTTCTAACTTTTAAGACACATTTCCTGTTTTCTGCAGCACATTTCCTTGATGTTTTATGTATATCTTGCTGTAAATAAATAAAAATGTAATTTCCATTTTATGAAGTTGCAGTGCATCAAGCTCTGTTTGCGCCCCGCAGCTACATCAGCACGTGTGCCCCAATAACTCGAAACAGAACTGACCTTCTTTATGCAAATGAGTGTGTTTGCATGTGTGTGTGTGTGTGTGTGTGTGTAATGAAGGGGGTGTCTCCCAGCAGCAGATGTTGGTGTTTTGTCAGAATAATTTGGTGGGAATTTTCATGAGCTGCACAAGGCCACAGCTGGGTTACAGGTGGGGAGAAGAAGGAGGAGGAGGGGGAGGTGTGGTGGATGGTTGCGAGGAGGGCTAAGTAAGAGCGGAACCCCGGACCCCTGGAGGACAAAACCCTGTTCTGAGCCAAAAACAGTCAGTGAGTTAGACAGACAGACACGGGGATGGGGGTCGGGAGGGGGGTTTGGATGAACACAGCAATTACCCAAATGATTATGTTCCTCATTATACACTGTATGTCCTGTGTAAGCAGTGACAGTACATGTCTGGCTACACTCAGAGGCCGCTGACCTTCTGTTTCCCCTGTTTGTTCAATTTCCAGCATGGATGCACCCACTGACCACATTTCACACATGCTCAGATAAATACTGTTTTTTTTTTTCTCCTGTAGGCATGAGCTACCTCGGCTCTGTTTTAAAGTATATGAAGCAACAAAGGAGAAAAAAAAAAAAGAAACATTTTAAAAGAAAGTGGCAATTACCTCAGCTCTTGGCAGGGGCGCTAATTAAAACCAAACTTGTTTCCTTCAGTGAACAAACATGACAGGCGCTGAGCAGAGGAGCTTTTTTTTCCACTCCTGCCAAAATATTAAGTGAGTGCAGGTGCTCCAGGAATGTCTACAAGGGTGGGGGCAAGGCAGCGCTGACCTTTTTCTCTCTCCATTGTGTATGTGAGGCTCCATATGTGTGTGTTTATTTATGTATTTGTGCATGTGTTTCCTCAAAACCCCTGACTGGTTTCACGCATGCTTTGGTTGCACGGCAGAGGAGCACACCCAGCGGTTTGTCTTAGCACCCCTCTGCCGCGTCGCAGTGGTGGAAAACTGGAGCAAAAGCAAAATGATTGTTATGTTATTCGGGAGAGGCTGGGGGCTGCCCTAAGCAGGACCAGATGCAAGGGTCCTGCCGGCTCCTGGGCCTGATTGAGGGAGGCTCGGTAGCCCCAGTGGAGCCTCTGACGGGATTCACAGAGACTTGGCAGGCGGGACAATTTCCTCTCTGCACCCTGAACACCTCACTGAATACAACAACACCTGATCGCTGTCCTGTACAATGATTTTGTGAGCAAGGCTATAAAGACACATATCAGTTAACATTTGCACACTTTTTGTGACATTCTAAAACAGGAAGAATGTCACAGTTTGTCCCCTCCTGGCCGCGAGGACATCAAAGAACCCAATCAGCGACAGAACGGCACCCCAAGGGATCTGGCTGTCAAACATGATTGGATTCAGGGCTCTCTGCGTGAAAGGCAGGCTCTCTAATCACAATGCCACTCCACTGCCCTAATAATGTTCATAATTCTTTATTAATGTCCATCCAGGGCTATAACTCACGCTCATTAGTGAAGTTGCACATTTAAACAGTTCCGTTCGTGGAAGTCTGCAGTGTAGCGTATCTTTCAGCCGTCACCGGTGGAGGAGGGGGGCGGAGGATGGAGAAGAAGCAGGCCTCCAGTGCAGGTGGGGTGGGATATTCTGGTAACTTCCTGGAGGTCAGACATGCCTCACCCAGAGGGGTGATGGGTAAAAAGGGACACCTGGTCTGGATTGATACCTTGAGGCCGGGCAACCAGCCCGGTGAACTGCCTGAGGACAGCTGCAGTGGAAGAGAAAGAGTCATGACTGGAGTTTTAGATCTGAATGAGCGAACAAACGTGTAGTTTTGTTGCCCACTCAATGAATTCTTTTTAGGACCGGGGCTGCATCTAACGGATATTTTCATATTGTGTATATATCAGGAAATCCATCCACGATCATAAACCACAGAGAACAGCACCAGAGCAATACATTTAAGAAGTTGGACCCAGAAAATGTCATTTTTGCTTGACAAATGACTGAAAAGATCGATTGATTACCATAGTTTTCAATTTTCTTTCAACGAACGAATCGATTAATCGTCTAACCGGTGCAGCTCTGCCCTCTCTGGCCTCTGGTGAAACGCCGGCACTCCTGGTTACGTCTGCCTCTCACATTCCTCCGGAGTCCCGCCTCGTACAGCCAGGCATCTTGGCACAGCGCTGACGGGGAATTTTCCACAGGTCGACAGTGGAAGGGGCACACAGGCTTACCTTTGTCTGTGCCCACGCTCTGCCTCCTTCTCTGCAGAGCCTGCGCTCTCACCAGCACAAGCACACACACTGTATCTGCCATCTCAAACACACACACACACACACACACACACACACACACACACACACACACAACACACAGCAAACAGTGACATTAAGCCAGGTCCAGATGTACCCATTTTGAGTCTGTACTGTATTTTCTCATTCCGCTCTCAACCATTTAGCCTCAAGCTGTTTTGGTTTCTTTGCATCCACGAAATGCGAAACATTGTCATAAATACGCTTTAATTAGATTACACCTCTGCATCCTCTGAATGATAAAAGAGAAAAGGCTTTTAGTGTCTCTTTGAAGTATATATAAAAAAAACACACAATGCATAAAGTGAAATGCATAAAATCAGTTATGTTTACAGCTGCGCTTATATGGTGCTTAGATCATCGTTGGCTTAACGGAGAAGAATCTTCTCTCTGTTCGTATGAAGTCTGTGGATCATTAGCAGGTGCAGCAGGTCTGGATATTACAGGGACAAGCAGATAAACGTAATAAAGTCTGAGTAAACAACAAGAAGCGCTGCGTAGAGCCTCTCTTGACAAAAGATAAACAGTTTTTGTCACCGTTTTCCATGTTTCATACACAAAACACTATCACAGGCCTGCACAGATTTAAAAAACGCAAAACAGCTCAATCAGGATTTCTACGTGGTCAGTGAAAAAAACTACAATATAAAAATAGATTTCACTCATTTGGTGGCTCAGTTCAAACCACACTGGTTGGTTTGTGTGTAAGTGGCTGCGCAGCCTCTCGGGGACACTTTGCAAAGATCAGCTGGACAACTTTCAAGATAAAACCCACGTTTCCATTTGTTGTTGGGCGACAACCTCGACGCCGTGGTTAGTATGACGCCAGCAAACAAGCACAGGACTTTCACTGCAGAGACAGATGTTTATGTCAAGTGTGGAAGCAAAAGTCAAGGGTGAGTTCCTCTAAGTTACAAACGTAGTTGAGTTTCATACATTACATTGCAGACATAGAGATGTTGGACATGAAGTAACAGAGGAAACAGAGTTATTTTAAGCCACACCGTGAGGTTTTCCTAAACTTAACTTTGTAGTTTTTAGCCTAAACGTAGCAAAACTGCATATGACTGAGGTCCAGTACATCGTAAGGGTCGTGTTTTTTGGGGAACTGAGACATTTTGGCAATCTTTTCAGTCGTTTAGTGCATTTGTGGACATTTTTTATTTTATAATCCATTATTTGACATTTCAAATATTGAAGTATTGGACGTTTTTTGTTGGCATAATTGTTAAAAGTTTCTAACAGTTTCTCCTGCAGACAACGTACAATAATGCTAACATGTGTTTGACTTGTCACAAATGTCAGTAAATATAATTGTAATGTGGATTGATGTGATTGGTCTAGCGTCACGCATCAGTTTACAGCCCTTTTAAATTAATATTATGTACACTCTAAGCAGAAGAACCACACTGTGACAGTGCGTTTATGAAGAGGAAAAACACTAAAGTTAAGTTTTTTTTACTTTTTTTAAGGTTGTAACAAAGTAAAGAATGCAATATTGCTACATGTTAACACTGCTTTCACCACTAAAGTCTGGCAGTCAGGGTTCAAAACGGTTGTCAGTGCTTAGTACAAGTTGACCTCGAGAGGAGCTCAGGGATTATTCCCATGTAAAGACAGAAGTTTTCCTCCCGCTCCCTGCTTGTTACCCGCCGGGCCGCTCTGAGGCCACCTGGTGGTGGGGTAATTAAAGTACCATAGCTCAGCCAAGCTGCAGTAACACTCCCAAATCCACAGAGAATGACCGGAGCCATGGGCGCTCCTAATCCTGTTTGCGGCAATCGGGAACTACTCCAGTCCCAGCCGGAAGATGGGGAGGTCGAGGACAGAGGACAAAAGGCCAGCGGAGGGAGAGGGAACGAGGGAGGGTGGGAAGGAGCGAGAAGGACAGCCGACCTGTATTCACCCTCACTCCACGTCTCCCTCTGTTTCACTGCTTTTGTTGGTGAAAAAACCTGCAGAACCTCCCTCTTCCCTTTACCATTGTCGTGGCATATCTGAAGGCTCAACCTCCTTTTTTTTCCTCTTCTTTTTTTTTATTCAGTCGGTTCACTGAACAGGAAAGGGCATGGCAGTAAACAGCTCGGGCAAATGAACTCACCAAGTAAGGTGGATTTTCATCCGTAGTGGACCCAAGTCACACTTCCAAGTGTTTCATAAGTTTCATGTCATAAAAATCTAATTTGTAAATTTATGAGCTCTCTGTGAGCGTGCAAAGATTTACCTTAGAGAATAACCTTGCACAACTTAATGGATGTTGTGGTTTGAATAGAAACAGCTGACCTACACTAGATTATCCCTCTAACATTCACGTTCAAAGCTGAATTTGTGTTGCCTCGCATGACCTGCCCTTTATCCTGACAGGCTGAACTCCTAGAAATGCTCTCCCACCAGCCGCCCTGCTCGCACAGATAATAATCCCCTACCTTGGGAAGACAGAGCGAGGGAGAAAAGGGCACAGTGGTAATCCAGTCCGCAGGTTTGTCCCCCCTCGTCTCTCCTCTCTTCAGGGGGTTCGGCCCGGTACCCGCCCTCTCCTGAATGCCCCAGCACCAACCCAAAAAATCCAATTAGACTCCTTCATTAACAAACCCAGCAGGAGAGGTACAAACAGGGCTCTGTGCACAGCCGAACACATGTACACACACACACACACACACACACACACTGTGATCTGCACCTGTGCGCTCTCCCACACTGTGAGGTGCAGACAGGACCGAAGGCGCGACAAACAAGCTTTCGGCAGCGCGTTGACTCATTTCCGACAAGCCTGCTGAAAACTTTACGCAACGTCCAGCTCCGCACAGGCTGAGCTCTGTGCTCGGTTTTTCCATGATGCGATATCCCCGACGGACAGACACAGCAGCGCTCACTGCGACACCCTATTACAGCATGTGTACTACCTCACCGCTCAGGAACCCTCTGCTCAGACTCTTACCACCCTCGGACCGACTGGACCAAGAGTAACCCGCAAGAAGGTCGGTAAGGGTGAACAGCGCCCGGTGAAAGTCCACAAATGCTTAAAACATGTATTTGTATGTTTCTATCTAGACTAGATGGTGGTGCTTTACATTTTAAAGATTATTTTTGAGTTGCAAGAGTGTAAAGAAATTCACACAGTTCATGGAGCAGCAACGAAATCTCAATGGGGCCTCAACCAACCAGTTTCTATGGAAATGAATCCAACACGGGTGTCATTCCCCGCCGATCTTAAGCCTTCACCAACACGGCGTCGTCACACCCTGATTGGCCGGGATGAGGGCGCCCCAAGCTGCTTTCACTCATTAATTAGGAGCCGGTCTCCACAACCTGCACACAGGTGATCTCAATCCACTGTAATCAATCTAAAGGGATTTTGAAATTCAGCCAAAATAAGAAAAAACACAGCAAGTACTTCACTTTGGGGCGGCTACAGGGTTATGTGTAAAGGATCAACTGCGACTAAAGATGACAAAAGCAAGACATTGTTTTGGAGAATCAGAATTAGCTTACAATAAGTGTAAAGAACCAGCAGGTGAGGTCTTCCTCCACCCACCTAGCTACCCTGCAACGCTACAATACTGACATTAAAAAGACATCAGATGTCCACCACATATTTATCATCACCAGCAGCTTTGCTTAATAACAGTAGCGATAGAAAGTTCCCTAAATCCCTCCAAAGTTTTGGGGGAGTAGCCGGCACCTGCTGACCCAGTTGTCCGTCTCTTTTAGGGGGACTGGAGAGGAGTTGCAGAAAAACATCATGTCAACAAGTTCAACTAGAGCGCTTCCACCCTTCGCTCTTAATTCCAGCCTCTACGCTCTGGTTGCTCTGGTCAGGACAAATAATTACAAGCGCCGTTTATTCCAACACCACAGTGTTATAACGGGAAATCCAGCGTAATCAGGAATTACCGTCTTAATTGCTCTCACTGAACCATGTTGAACTGAATCGCTCATTCGGATTGTTTTTGATGTTTTGTGTTCTTCTCATGCCGAAAAAAAAAACAACAGCGCTCGCTCACTTCTAGGGCAAATAAACTTTCAAGGTTGCGTTCTCATGACGAGCAGTCCACTTGGCCAGCGTGCCTGCAGTCTGGTCCAAGAAATCCTGCAGTGCAAGTCCAACCTTGGCCCGGGAGAGTGAGCAGGGTGGGAGAGTAACGCGGGGCGGAAAGCTGCTGGTGTGATGGCAGGTTGGCAGTTAGCTACAGGCTGGTATCCACAACTGCTGCCGGCCAGAGTAAACAGCGCTTGGCAGTCCATCTCCGCGCATACGCCCGCCCCCAGACACCCTGCTCTCCCCCTTGTGTCACACATTTCGCTGACACTCCAAACAGAAATGGAAAACATGTGCTCGCATAAGGAGTCAAACGGGAGAGAAGTGTACATAGAGCTCTGTTGTTCCCACAGCGAGGTATACATGATGCTTCCTGCCTTTTTCTTCAGACTCAGCCCTTTAATCCAAACTGATGCATCCCTGCAAAAACAACAGGGAATATTTATCTGAGGTTCCTGTTTAACTGTGATTGGTCGAGCTCGTAGGGTAGCCGCTCTTCTGCAAAACCAAAAGTTAGTTAGAATGGTTCTTTGTGTTGGAACTTTACATTTGCTATCCTCTCTTGTCACAACTTAGGTTAGGGTCGGGAAAACATCATGGTTTGGCTTGAAACATCCGTTTTGGTCGTCACGATTACAGATGGATGATGGTCCGACTTCCTGTGAAAAGTAGCACGACTGCTGAAACCAAAATGGCTGGAAATGTTCGCAGGTGTGTTTGAAAATATCCTGTGGGTTTGACTCCACCACCACCATCCGCCTCCTGAAGTGGAAGGTGTCTATAAGCGTATAACGTGAACGTGATATCCCGGTTGGTACAAATCAAACATATTCGGGACTCAAGCGTTCACTCCTAACATCAGATCCTGGTGACTGGGCTGAATAAATATCTTATATCACTAAAAGATATCACGTAATGAAAAAAGACACATACATTCAACTAAATTTGAATAAAAACGCGTAGATTTTTATTTTCTGTGCATGCCGTATAACCACCTCTAACAGACAGAAGACAATCAGGGATTAAAGTACAACTTCTTCCACATGAGGAGTTCTTGTTTGCACCCATTTTCCTCCTCAGACTTTCATCCCTCTATCTCTCCGTGTCAGAGCTACGTTACTCTCTCTCGCCTTCTGCAGCGAAACCCCTACATTCCTGAAGAAATCGCAGAATCAACAGGCATGAAATTCATTTCTCACATGGCCGCATCTGCGCCTTCTAATCATAACCCGGACTGACAATTCAATCCCGCAGTCCATTGCCTGCTCCCTCCTCCCGTTCCTCCGCTCACCCTCCGTCTCTCCCAAAACTCCCTCGCCTCCTTCGGCCTCCCTAATTGCATCGCAGCAGCTGCCCCCCCCCACCACCACCTCATTAGGCCCAACAAAAAACAATTAACAACGCCAACTATAATTACAGTAATGGCCATAAGGGAGCTGGTGACCTGGTTCCTCACCGCAGCTCCATCTAGCCAACCTCCAAGCAGCGCAGCCGCCTTCTGGCCTGTGTGCTGGGGAGCAAGGTGGGGCGGGGTTGGGGCACCGGACGTGGTGTCAGGGTGTCTGACCTGACTGACTAATGGCTGGTCAGACCTGGTGATTAGGCTGTAAGAGGCTGGAGGGGGAGTCCAGTTCAGTCCCCTGGCGAGACATGTTTTCTGGGCTCTTAGAGCAGAGGGGTGCAGAGGGGGAGCAGCGCACAAACACTCGAATTCATCATCTGTGTGCCTAAAATTATATAAAAGTGATGAATGTGTAAAGTCAGGTAAATGACTGAATTAGAGTAATGGCTGATTACAGCAATTTACCCTGAGCACTGCCAGAAATATACATTCCAGGCCACAGCACACGATGCTGGCTAATCCCAGATGCCTGGACCCGCATACGAGGGAGGAGGGGTGGGGATGGGAGTGGTGCTGGTTCTGGTCAATGTGAGCCCTTCACGGAGGCTGAGTTCACAACGAACCTTGAAACCCTTGACTTGATGCAAAGTGCCAAAATAGACAACCCAGTGTCACGCCAAAGTGTGTAATAGACTGGCCGATCCACTGGAGGTTGTTGTGTCGGTCTGACATTTATGCCTCGCCTCAGCGTGAACGGTACATGCGTGTATAAAGGTACAGCACCGAACATAATATAAAGACTGTACTTGTGTATGTAAACTATCCTGTACAGCGGGTTGCAGTTTGCACGTAGTTGGTTTGCGAACTACCAACATACACAGAGAGGAAGAAGCAAACACTTACACGTCATCAACAGTAAACAAGATCACCTTTTCAAGCAGATGTTTGGGTACGGTAGACTTTTGTTCACACGAATCAAACAAACTGGACTTTGGGGTCAAGTGCATTCAGATCCAGGGGTCCCTGATGTGAAAGCATCCACAGGTAACACACCTGACTTCATGTATTTAACACCACGTACGTAACTTACATATCACATACCAAAAATACTTCAAATTGTTGAGCAGTAATGAGCTTTTTTTATATCAATAAGGAAAATAGGTGTAAAAATATCTCCTTTCTTGACTTATTTTTTTATTTATTTCTTACACTAAAAGCTAAGAGAGCTCATTAAACATAGAGAACTTACTACGTGCCTGCTCACATGATAACATATCTTATAAACTGACCTTTTAAACATTTGGCGATCATCTTGACATGCAATTTATTTTACTTGAGATTTAAATACAACTAGCTCCGGCAAAGGTGCTAACAAATGGCTTCTATTCATTCTGGTTCAACCTGCGTCTGTAAGCACCTGGCGCATTTACGGATGACTGCGATGGTGTACTGTGTGAAGTTCCTACGTCAGAGTCTGCTGTATCATATTGTACAAAACAACACACTACCGAGCCTGATTAAAGGCTGCATGAGTCTATTAGTGTGTGTGTGTGTGTGTGTACAGTGGAGGTAGTGTAGCGTGCGTCAGTGCAGGCCAGGGTGAGGGTGCTCTGGCAGCGCTGTGCTCCAGGCCCCTCGCTCCCTGGATTAATGCCGATTGTTTGGGAATGACTCGGAGCTCCAGACCACACAAGGAGAGCGAGGGGGGGGGAACGCCGACCTACGTGGGGGCTGCAGGAGAGGGAAGCGGAGGGGAGTCCACAGAGAGTTTTGAGCGAGCAGCTCCCTTCTTACCTCTCGCTGTTTCCTTCGTTCTCCTTCTTCCTCCACCACACACACAAACGCTCTCTCTCTCTCTCTCTCTCTGTCTCTCTTTATCACTCTCAATCTTTCTGTTTCCTTTTTCATTCACCCTTTGAAAACCAATGAGCTGCACTCGTGCCTCTGCTTTCCTGGGGTCAAGATGAAACGCCATTTCCCTGTCGGCAGCCCCTACCTGCCCTGCTGTGTGTGTGTGTGTGTGTGTGTGTTTGAGAGAGAGAGAATTTGTGTCTGCAAGTGCATGTGAATGTACATTTGTAATGTTCTGTGGGAGGTCTACAGCACAGTGTGGGAAGACGCTTAGGGAGGCATACGGAGAGGACAACAATTCATCAAAAACACAGACGCTGGCTTCAATTAGCTGAAGTCTCACTCTGTGCATCGCTGGTTTTCGGTGAGTCATTAGAGACGGACAGTGTTTTGCAGAAGTGTACGTTCCAGGAGAAGATGGCTCTGTCAACACAGTGAAGCATCCCATATACCTTCCTCTTCTTCTTCTTCTTCTTCAGTTCAGTCAGCAAAAAGAGCAAAACTCCTCCTCATCCGACAACAACGGGAGGATGCTGACAAGACAGCTCTCTGCCTGCTCAGCCCTAAAGCTCAAATTATATGAAAGAGGAGAGAATAAAACACATGAGCTGGCAATGACAGCAGACACGAGACTGACAGCTGTGTTTATGGAGAAGGGTGTGGGAGGCTGGAGCCCTGAGGATTCACTCCATCCAGAAAAATGGCTCCCATGACCTGCCCAGATGCTCGCCGCGACTCGATAGTGTTCATGTAGAAGCGCCTTATAAATCACACAGGAGCTTGATATCAAATGCTTCTTATTCACTGTCTGGAATGGCTGAATTCACGGTCTGGGATGGTCGGTTTCAGGTTCCCAAAGGAGAGCGTGTGTGTGTGTGTGTGTGTGTGAGTGTGTGTAATGATGGTGGTGGTGGAGGGGTAATCTGGGGTTGAGCCACAGATCTTATTTTAACTACGAGATGAAAAAGAAAAACACAAGACAGGAAACTCTCGGGGGTGTGAGACGGTGATGTTTGGGAAGTTGGGTGGGGAGGAGTTACTCCAGACGGGGCGGTGTTCAGCTGACAGAGAACACATTTCTGATTTTGTTCCCTACGTTGTTTACATGTGGCAGAGACTTGTTGTTTTCTGACTACGACCAGAAAAATGACACCACTTTTACGTGGATTTTGCGGCAGAGACTTGCAGCTCAGGCCAAAATACATAACGCAAAAGTAAATCTGCACCTGACACATCTGTCAGAGTAGTTTTTTAACACCTGTGGCAGCTTTATTGGCCGATAAAGTCATTTTGACTTGGCATAGCGGGAAAAGCACAGATGTTAGAGATTAAGAAATGGCTCTGTTGAGACCAGGACACCAAAGCTTCAAAATTACTTCTGTTATTTAAACATTTTGACCTTTGATGGCAGGAAAATCACAGGTGTGATATAATAAGTGTTGTAAAAAAGAAGCCAGACTTGAGTAAAAGCATAGATAGCATGCTGAAAGTATTATTTAGGGAAAGCTGAAGTTAGCCAAACGAACATGACCACATTTGCATTTGTTACTGTCGCTCTGTTTTTGTTTTGTCAGCAGCGATGTCTATTTATGTTGGAATCAGATGCATCCAGAAATATCAGACGTCGCCTCAGATCACATTAAATATGAGAAGTAATTCTGGATTACGCAGGAAGGCCTGCGGTGACTCCGGCAGAACGTCTGTCCATGTCTGACGGACCGGCTGACACACTGCCATACTTTCACAGATTCCACCAGCTCTCCTCAATCCCGCAAGAAAAATTTGCCAGCGACAACGCTCAGTTTTCTCCTGCTGCTGGGAGTCATTTTCATCCCACAGCTGCACAGCAACAAACACCAGCCCCCGGTTTTCTTTTGCCCACATCCCTCTTTCCTCGCTCCTTCCAACTTTTTCCTTCCATCAGCCTCCCTCCTCCTCCTCCTCCTCCTCTTTAGGTGACTCCCCCCTTGTACACAACTCCAAAAACACACCCCATCCCACCATTCAGCCACCCCATAGGCTGCCTTTCTCCACTGCAGCTGCCAAGAATAAGACAGGCTGATGTGGGGGCCCCATGGGGGAGGCCCCGCGCTGGTGAAGTAGTGCTTCTCCAGCCTGAGCACTCACTCTGAATTCATCCACTTGGTTCTGTTTATTTAATATTCAGTCAGCTGTGGGGAGTGGGGTTAGCCACAGCTTATAAAACTCAGTCAGCATGACCAAGATATAACCCCCCCCCCCCTCCCCCACTCATTCTCCAACAGCTTCGCATGCACACACACACACACACACACACACACACACACACACACACACACACACACACACACATTGAATATACTGACACTTTCTCCCATAGGTTTTACCTTTAGGAGCATAACATATGGACAGCTCATAGACATCCCTGCGCAATCCTGAAAAAAATGGCCTCACAGAAAAAAAACATGCTATGAACAATAAAGTAAAAGTAATAAACTGGAGAAAGAAGAAACTGTTTTAATTTGTTTCGTATCTGCTCACCGCCATGCTGATGGAAAGTCGGATTTCTGGAGCTTCACAGCAAAACAGCGTTGCAGCGTTCTCCCGAACAGCTGGAGGAGCTGGAGGCTTGTTTTAAAGACCATAAACAAACCAAAAAGAAAAGACACACACGGCTCATCTGGAGTATTTCAAATCTGCGGAAGCCCTGAGATCCCAATTTGTAATTAATTTAAAATACATTTTTACACCTTGGACATGAGGTTAGAGATCGTGAACCAACTTCAGACACTTTTAGCTTCGCAGGTAGTGACGATTTCAGCTTAAAAAAGGGTCTAAAAAGGTTATTTATTCAAATATCAAATTAGGATCTCTTGGATTAGATCAGACAAGCTGTATATATATTTGTTTTTAGTTTGTTTTTTTCACCTTTTAAAACACATCCTCAACTTTTTCAGTTTAGAATGATGCTGTAACAGATTTCGGCCACAGTTGTTTTTGAGGAAACATAATTTCACTCGACTTTCCATCAGCGTGAGGGTGAGCGGATAACCAACTTTTTATTTTTGGGTCAGCTGTTCCTTTAATAGCAGATACTTTAGAAAAGGAAACTTAATTCAGAAATGCTCATTCATAAACAAAAGGGTTAACTGAGGTAGACAAACAGAGCAAAACACTATATATGTAAATGTTAACCATAGTTCTGCTACTTCAGCGATGCAAAGTAAAACCTGAAAACAAGCACCATACATGGCCACTCTGCTGAGCAAAAAGAGGCACTTTTCATTTGGTTCTTATGTAAACTATCACACTTTTTCCTCAGTGCACATCAAAGGTGAACTCTGGGTTGTAATGAGCTTAACTTTCTGACTGGTATTAAGACGACTGGACAGAAACAAAGCAGGAAGCGAGAGCAGCGCATGAGCTCCGGCTTCAAGAAGTGAGTTCAGAAGAGCATGAAGCGGACGAATATGGATTTGTGTATGAGCGAGGACGGGGGGAGGGGGGTGGGGGGCTTAATAATTCTCACAGCAGCCCATATTCACGTCCACCCTGCTGGGAACAATCCCAGCATGCTCCATCTACGCCTCGACTGGAAGGCTCCATGGCAACCTCCGGAGGTCAGGGGTCACGGGGAAAGGTTGCTTTTATCTGCTAATGAGGTCGGTACCTGGGGCTCCGTGTCTCTCCGCCTCTGTCTCTCAGCATCTCCCCTGCGCCGCCGAAGGTGGGGGGGGAGCGGCGGCTATGAATGCCTGCCAAGTGACACGAATGCCATCTTCACTCATCTCCACCCCGGGCCTCCAAAGCTGCGCTCTTTAAGTGTGGGGACGGAGTGCGAGGGTGGGAGGGGTTACTCACATTAGGTTCTGCCCTGTAGGGAAGATAACAAACGGCTCCGAAATTGCTGTCCCCCAGTCTGGCTCCTCATTGTCGGGTAAGTGTTCACATGCAAATCAACAATTGCCCCACAAGCCCCGTGGACGGTGCTGCACCGTACTTTCCCTTCGGGAGTTTGATGGATTGCTCCGTGCCTCAACACGGTTTGTGTAGTGTTGTCGTTACTGTAAAAGTGGCCCCTGATTTATGTCGTGTTGTTTTGCTTCTTACGCACAAATCAGCTGTGTTGAAAGAGCCGTGACGGGACAGTGAAACAAACCATATGATAAACATTCAACTTTTTTTTCTTTTTTTTTAAAATCACAGAGTCAGTATATCCTCTGAGTTATGGACTTCTCAAAACTAACAACTGTTGAATGAGACGCGAGGCTTTACATTAGGCGAGCTGTTAATGCCCCTGCAAACACACACTTCCCTCGCCAATCTGCTCTCACTATATCACACAAGGCTCATTGGCCCATGTGCCCCTTGAATGGGGCAAACAGGCGCCCTCACCAGCCCCCCGTCCTTCTCCCACACCCCCTTACTCTCACACACACGCCCCCTGTCATGTTCGCAGGACTGAAAAAGGAGTCCATTAACTCTGATTTAGTGGCAGTGTCATGCGGTCCCCTTTGTGAGGTGGTGACATTCGCTGAATAGGAATCAGAATTTGCTCCCCCTCCTCCTCCATCGTTCCTTCTCTTGGCTCCAAAGCTCAGGGTATGGAACGGTTTGTGTGGCTCCAGTAGGAGTGTGAGGGCTTCAGATTTGTGGCTGAAGGGTCGGGTGGATGGGTTGGGGGGGTTTGGGGATGTGGATTGAGAGGGTTTTGCTGCCACATGTCTCTGAGTGGCGGATTCTTTGTCCCTGGGCCAGCCTGTTTGTTTAGCCTTTCCTCAGAGAGCTGCTTCACACATCGGTGCCTCATACGGACGGCCGAAGAGACGAGCCGAAGCTTTGAGAGGTGACGGGGGAGGATGAGAGGAGGGCCAAAAGATGTTGTTTGAAAAGCAGGTTGAGTTGTCTTCCTGCTGCACAAATCCAGATTGGATCTTAAGTTCGTAGTTTTGGCCATCATTCCTGTTGTGCAACGTTTGTTGTTGAACAAGAAGTCGGAGAGGAAAAGGACACGAGGGCTTTAAGCAAAAGTCATTAAGGAGAGACAACAAAAGTGATGGGGACATGTTGCTTTTATGCAATCCAGGCCTCCTTTTTCTATTAAAGTATAACTAAATTATTTATCCATAGACTCCATCATATGTTCAACAAATGATCAAAGTTCGAGTAAAGTGCTGCTAATATGAGCTAATAGGAAACGCCCAAAACAATCCCACACTGCTCAGGGGATCAAATACCCCAAACTATAGACATTAGAACAAGCATGTAGCATATTAGCTCGACTACCACACGAACTCCACGTGAAATCTTGCCCAGACAAACCAAACCAACATCAATAACAAGCTCAAACGAAGACTGTGGCATCACCTCAGTGTCTCCTAAAGCAACAGGCTGAAGAGCCCTTCCCATTCTGTTTCCATTTCTCTTCTCGTGCACTGATCAGCTTATTGATCCACCACCAGTTCGAAAAGCTGCAGACAAGGGCCGACTACACACCGCAACATCTTGTCTTGCTGAGAGCAGAAACTGGACCCAAACGCAGGCCAGCAGATCAGTTGCAGAACATTAATTTAAAATCAAACAGGGGAACGAGGTAACTGAACGGCAGGATCAGGGAAACACAACAGATGGCTGAAGCGCAGACTTAAATAGGAACTAAACAAACCAGGAGATGAGGTGCAGGTGGAGAAACACAGCCGAGGGTAACGGGTGGAGTAACACAAGAGAGCAGAGGCTAATGGAGGTGATGCAGAGCGGTGTGGACGGGAAAGCAGACTGAAGAGGGACACAGAACAATGGAAACAAGGCGAAAGACAACCACAAAAACACAAACAACACAGAATTGACAGGGTTAAGACACAACTAGGGCCACAGATCTTCACCGCAGCTT
Source organism: Diplodus puntazzo (assembly GCA_963678695.2). Lineage (NCBI taxonomy): Eukaryota > Metazoa > Chordata > Actinopteri > Spariformes > Sparidae > Diplodus > Diplodus puntazzo. Next base: position 5,027,730 of record OZ023162.1, on the reverse strand, counting down.
TGACAGTTTCCTCAATCTGCACAGTAAGTTCCAGCCAGGTAGACCCAACCTGCCTAAACCAGTATTATCTAGAGAACGATCATGACCAAAAACATCAAATGTAGCCAAAAACAAGAAGGAATAAAACAGAGTTCAGAGCCACGGCATCTTGGTCACAGATGCCATTTAAAAAATGATGATCTCCTCCGGAATAATACTGAGAGAACTTTGGTAACAAAGATAAAACATCAGTGGAAGATGAAAGACAGGTGATGCAACGGGTGCAGACATCTTTAGGGTATCATTCCAAAAAGCTTGGCTCGGAGCTTTATCACGTAATATTTCAAAGTTGCAGACAACCAACTCTGAAAGAATCCAACATGTCTGTGAGGTTTTATTTCGCAAAAAAACTTGTGGAAAGTTTTGTTATTTTAAAATCTAGTGTAATTCATTTTTCAAGTATATTCTGCAACGATACCTAATTAATCATTAAATTGAGATGTTTCTCCAGAGATATTTGCTTTCTAAATGATAAATGAAACAGCGTGAAAGGTATTTTTAATCTTTGCGTGGAGTTTAAACTTTGACTGTGCCGAGTTTAAACTAGAGCAACAGCTGTTACCCATTGGCATCAGTGGCTGTTGCTCATGACCTTTAGAGAATCCATCCATTCCTGACTAACCTCTCCCACCAGCCAGGACGGGTCAGGGCGGGCTCCTTGCCTCGGGTCGACCCGGCAGCGTCGACGCGGAAGGTGAGCCGCGTCCTCGTGACGCGTCGGAAACAGGAGGGCAGAGAGGTCAGGCTTGATTATTCTACCCCGCTCGCAGGGAAAACAAAATAAGAAAATATTTACACAAACAGGAAGCTTAGTGTTCCTAAGTGATTGGAAACACGTTGAGCCCGTTTGTCTCGCTCCCTCGCTTACATCCACCAACACACACGCATACTGTACACACACATGATTTAATATCAGAAGTCAAATTAAAGGTTTGAGGCCGATCTGAGGATTCGCTGACATTAAATTCTGGATGGTGGAACCCATTAATGTTGTTGAGCTCAGTCCTCCCTCCAGCCATGTTAGATCAACCATAATAAGTTGCGAGTTTATGGACCTTTGCTCCCCTAAATGTCTACCATGTTGCTAATTGCGTACATCTGTGGCTGGTGTTTTTGAAGTTTTGTCTAAACGTGCAGCTGTCCGTTCCCTTTCCAACAGCCTCTGGTAAAAAGTGGCATGGCCCCGCCGTTATCTGTGTCCAGCCCGTAAATAGAAGCCATGCATGCGGTTTGTGATTCACCAGGAGAGCTTTTGCTTTATGGACAAAATAATTCTTAAATAAAGCTGTTGACTTTAATCAAAATAAAGAGAAAAACACATGAACCCTTCAGCTATTGAGTGGTTTTGTGCACATAGATGGTCTAAAAATGATACTTGCCAGCAGAAATGTTTGTTCGGCTTTGGCACAAACATGACAAAGGTGCAGGAGAGTATCTGGTAAACTTGTGCATACGTTGGGGAAATGGTTTGTTTCTGTATTCTGAGGTTATCCTCCATAAGAATTCAAATGTAGCCTATTGATTGTATATATTTTACAGGGCGTGGGCCACCAAAGAGTTGTGGCAAGTGACTGCTAAACTGCACGAAATCTCCATTTTAAGTCAATTTTATGCATAATTCTATCCCTAAAAACCAACCACTGTCAGTATTCCAAGCCAGTTTCCAATACAAAACAACTTTTTTCATGTGTTTAGACTAAAATATACATGTCAGTATATTTCCATATATTTGAAAATGTGCACAAAAAAAAAAGTTGTCTTGACAAAAAGGTTTGAAAATGTCTCAGATGAATAATTTAATCTCAAGATTGTTTAATTTGCTTTATACATGATTTTTAGTGGCTTTACCATTAAAGGTACAGTATGTAGGGTTTTAATGGCATATAGAAGGCTGTGTATTGTAAATCAAACCAACCAATAAAATACAACTACAAAAAAAGTCTGTTTTGTCCGTTCTGGGCTACTGTAGAAACATGACAACACAGAAAAGCTCATTCTAAGTGAATGAAAACACAACAATCCTAAATTCAGGGGATTATAATAAACTAATAAAGATATATGTGTGTGTATATATATAGACTGTATTTCTGGATCCTCTACATCCGACACACTGGACCTTATCTGCTGCATGATGACAGGAATTTTATTGTCACTCTCCTCACATCCCTGATGAAGACGCACAGCTTCTTTGATGGGGCTGTTGCCATTTCTCAAGCAGGGAAATGTCAGTGTCATTAAGTTAAAAGGTTAACAGGACCCCCACCGTCCACACACACACACACACACACACACACACACACCTCTGCGTGAAAGATCAATCATCATAGTTAAAGCTTGCTTAGCTGCTCTGGCCTTTATTTGGCGGTACTGTGAATCTTTCCTCCTTTCGATACTTCCTGCTCACCATTTCGTTGAATTAAAAACCTTCGCTGACATCGTGTGTTTTTGTCTGTAACTTTTTAGCGGTTTATTTAACTGTGCACTTGTGGAAGTTTGGTGACAACTCTGGAGTTTGTTTATATCAGATAGCGGCCATCCACACGACTGCAGGGTGTCTCACAGTGCCATCAGAGGAGGGATCAGCACAAATGTGCGCTCTGTGTACGCCAGAGAAACCCGATCCTGAGTAAATGTCAGGATAAGGCGAGGGATTGACCTCTGCCGTGAACCATATTTTCTGAAATAACACACACTTGAGCGAGCTTTGAAATAGCCTCTCCTCCAGGACTGGAGTGGCCCGCGAGGAAGCTGGTCATCAACTTTTTAGTGTAACTAAACAAAGCCTGTGGTAATTTCATTAGCTCACTCTTAATGTTCTCAGCGAGCAGATAAAGCTGGTACCCTCGGCTGGATATGACATCACATGCCAGCTATGCGAGGCGTGAGTTCACCAGGACGAGACTGGAAGCTTATCTGAAAGAAACGACAGCAAATGTGGTTAATAAGGCTTCGTTTCCTGTCGTCTACTACACTTATAATACTACCTGTTCAGGTATTTCTACCCAAACTAGTCTGAAACATATACTGTAAAGTTTAATGCATAAAGAAGTACTTAAATATTTACTACAAACTGCCGTAAAAAGTACAATATGTGCATCCAGATTCTAGTGGAGTAGACATTTAAAGCAACATCCAATTTAAATACTCAAGTGACGTTCAAAAACTCTCCACCGCTGGCATTCGAAGCGCTGTTTCCTATTCGCTTCTAATCGAATCCACTCCTCCCGCCTCCAGTCATTATTCAAGCGCTTAATAAATCAATTCAAAACCTTCTGTTGTTGTCTTTCGACTGCTGGACCTCAAAGCAAATGTGGTCATTGTTATTGTAAGCGAGCATCCAAGACCCGTTCTGTTCTGTGTGTTCAGGAGTGATTCACGGAAAATGTTGCATATTCATGCGGCGTGTCACAACATTTTCTTATTCAAAGCTCTTGTCACTAACTTCAAATAACCAAACACACAACATCTCCCCCCTCCCCTCGGTATTTACATCCCTCTGTCCGTCCTGACATGGTGTGTTTGCGTCTTTGGTGTTGTGACAGCTCGGCTCCTGCGGCGTTCAGCTTACATTCCTTTCATCCCAGATTCCCCCAGGGGTCGGCCCCACCTCTCCCAATCACTGCCCCAGTGTGAGGGAATCAGACAGATGCAGGACCTGGCAGATGGAAGACAAGCCCATAGTCGAACGACATCCGCGTCATGCGTACTGTACAGACTCCCACAATCAATGTCAAGATGAATTCATCAGAAAATCCTGTTTGTCCGGCCAGAAAAGTCACGAATCTGGTGGAGAATAACCACGTCGGCTCGTATGCCATCGGCGCTGGAGCTGTAGGGTAATTGAATTTGGATCAAAGACATTCATGTCTTTCAGAAAAGGTCTGCAGGGCTGCTCAGTTTTTAGTAATAACAGAAACGCTTCCGGCGTTGACCTCCTCTGCCCCCTTCTACCTTCCTCTGCCCCCCTCTGCCCTCAAACTGAAATCCCTGCTTTGAAGGGGCTCAAGTCATCGCGGCCACTCAGTCTGATAGAGGGAGACAGAATGAAAAGTATTTTTTGGAAGAGAAAAAAAAGGTCTGAGGTTTGGTAACCTGTAACCTGCTGCGCATTGCAACGTAACTCTTAAAATCAGAGACTGACGTAAAAACATTTCTTTACTTTAACATTTGTTCAACAGACAACAGACACTGGATACGGTTTCAAAGTAGCACGAATTAGAGAAAATGCATCATTATTCTCTTGAAGCACAAACAGGATTAAATTAATCACTAAATGATATCCAGTTACACTGAAACACAAAAAGCCCTAAAATATGCGCCTGAATCTTATTCATCACACACAAGTCAAGCTGTGGTCGACTGTTCTGATCTCGAAGAGACACATTTATGGGCCACATGTTTGAGAACTCTGTCCAAAACTCTCCTCCTATAAAGATGATTGAAAGGAAAAGGTCAGGGCCACGGTCCGTCAGCGCAGGCAGAGATCTGAGATGACTGTACGCTTTATAAAGGCTTTGACAGAATGACACAGTATGTTGAACGGTTCGCCGTGAAGTGTCTTGGTTTTTAGCTTGTGATAGCCGGTGAAAGTGTGCCCCCTTGTGTTTGAAATATTCTCTAAATAAAACAGCTGCTCTTGCTCACACTTTCTTCGCACAGAAAGCAATAAATAATATCTTTTCTTTTTTTTTTAAGCCAACCAGCAAATGATCAACATTTGAAAATATCCTCTCTTGTTAATTAATGGCTTCATATGTAGAAAATCTGCACGGTTCAATAAAAGTCACTTCCTCCTTCCAGATTTTCGCAGACGTCCGATGGTGGAGGAGAAGCTTAGAGCCGACCTCTCGCACAGAGAGAGAGGCGTCTCTGTTTCTGCTTCCACGTCTGCATCTGCTGAGGAGACGGAGACGGACGCAGAGGTCGAGATCTCCAGTGACGCACCGCTTGTGCGTCTGCTGTCGAGCTGTGGGGAGACTGAGCGTGAACCGGCCCCGTTAGCTTGAGCGAGGGGCCCTGCGTGTCCTTCCTGATCCCCCTTTCCAAGTCCCTGCAGGTGGGCCTGGAACGTAGAGGTCTGTTGCTCCACGGAGAGGAAACTCTCCTGCACCTTGTCAAACTGTGAAAGAGAGAGGAGATTTTTAGTCCTGGTGTGTTTCTAAACCTATAAACATCATTTGGCTGTTTGTTTAGCGTACCTGCTCAATGTTGGACTGGAGCAACAGCTCTGGCCAGACTGACTCAGCGCCGCCGCTCACACTGTTGCTTATGTGAGCGTGACTCCAGGTTAACTCCTGTGGAACGAGGCAGAGGGGGATTTCTGAGTGAGGACAGCAGAAAGTCGATTTTTTTTACAGCATGAGGAAGAACTTTACCTGCAGAAGTTGTGTGCTGTCCTTCAGATAAGCCTGGCAGCGCTGAAGTCTGCTCTTGTAGTGACCCAAGACCGTGAGCAGAGCCTTTACCAAACACAGAAGAGTATTAAAAACAACACTCACTCAACATCACCAAGATTTTCAGAGAAACTTAAACGAAGAAGACATCTGTTGCTGTTGTAGACCAAACTAACTCTGACTCGATAAAACCCGTCCCCACCGCGCCGCAGACGGACCTCCACACCTGCTTACCTCTGCGTCTGTCTGGGCCGAGGCCAGGTCCCTGAGGCCTCGGCTCCCCTCTTTGGTGAGCGTGACTCTAGTGTGCAGCTCCTCCAGCTGAGCCCAGAGGCCATCCAGGCCCTCCAGCATGTCCTTCACGCTGGCTTCAAAATCCCCCTGCACCTGGACGAGTCTACCCAGCGCCCTCATCCTATCAGAGAGGAGTGTGTGAAGTTAATCCATCCGGAGAAGGCAGATGACACGTACGCTAGATGCTGAACCTCACCTTTCCTGCAGGTAGCTGCAGATGAGCTTCACTTTGTCCGTCAGTATCGAGTGCCGGTCCGTCTCCTCTGGTGTCGCTTCTGACCTGACGTCGGCCTTCCTGAGTGAGTGAGACACTGACTGCAGTGAAACGGAGTGGACAGAGAGAGTTGTGGGTTTTTAGTAGATACTAAAGGTGCAATCTGTAAGAATTTTAGATTAAAACAATCAAAAATTAACTAAAATGAACAACCGACTGTGAAAAAATACACTTTTTTGATATTATGTCAAAGTTGCCCACCTTTTCTCTTGCATAGATCTCTATTAAAGTCAGTATGCCAAGTCAGTCAAGCTCCCAGTCAGCTAATACAACAACTAGCTGCACAGCTAAGTGAGCTTAAAAGCTAACTGGTGATATTCTGCACCCTGTTTGTCTGGGCCAGTTCTTACACGAGGGATGTGCACAGCTAGTCAATTAAACGTTGATACCCTGGCTAGTCAGCAGAAATACTAGCCTGGATAATTCTTTTATTAATGTACACATCTAATATTATATACTGAAATCATTTTCACTGAAATCTTTAGTTGCTTTAGTCGTTGGAAACATCCATACTTTGAAGTTACTCTGCAAACTGCATGCAGCACGTGTCTCCGCAGCGCTTATTCCACACGCATAAATACATCCGCCAGAAGTATTCTTCTGTAATTTGTGCGTAATGCTGTCATATAAAACCTTAAAGAGATGGAGACAGTGTGCTGGAATCCGCTCGTTGCTTTTTATATCCGTCCTCCACTGACACATCTGCTCTACACATGCAAACATCTGAAGATACATTTCCATACAAATGACAAAACACATTAGAACGATGCTGATTAATCATTTAAAAGACAAAAAAAATGAAACTATAAACCCCAACGCAGGACGGTTATATAACACATTAGCTCGTAACACAGTCATAAGAAGGAGGAATTTCATTTAAACAAGAGAAAACAGTTTGAAGCTTTGCGAGTGGCCTTTTGATGCTGGAAGGCTCGTGGTGAGTTTAGCCTGAGGCCGGTGCCAGGAGGAAAGGTCGGGTTCTTGGCCCAGCATGTCAGCACATTTAAGCATTAAGCTCACAGCGAGCTGCAGCTGGTTTCAGACATTAATCTTGGAGATATTTTTGTCATGAAGTGCAGCACAACCAGATATTCTGACCTACAGGTGCGGCTCGAATTAAGTCAGAAAAAGAAAGTGTGGGCGAGTTTTCAGGATTCAACCTCACGGCGCTGTGGACTGTCCGCATCATGTTTCTTAGTAATCCATTATAAATGCTTAAAATATTATAAAATATGACCAACAGGATATTAGAATGAAAAGCTCGGAGTTTTTAAGATTTCTGGGGGAGCTTCATGGAGTGTTGTGAGCTACTGCAACATCTGCACACTCACCTCTGTTTTTATTACCATGTGTTTACTTGTGCCTCGTCATGTGATGGTGTACTGTATTTACTACCTGAAGAGGCCAGTTTATTATTATCACGTGATGTTTGTTATAATTAGAAATAATAAATAATAAACCCTGACACATTCAGTGCAGACAGGAAATACACGTGGAGACAAAACATTCAAATTGCTTTCCTCTGACAGTCTAGTGAATTCAGATTGCAGACGACAGCAGCTCAGTGACTCAGTGTGTGTGTGTGTGTGTTGCCCGGGGCTAGAATATCTGTGTACGCCCGAGTGCGAGGTCTGATCTCTATAATATCACCAACAAAGACTTTACGCTGATCTACATGCAGAGAGCGACTGAAAACACAAGAGATGACAGGTATCGCTGCAGGCTGCTGTGTGTGGTGGAGAGAGAAGGGGAGGGCGGAGCAGAGCTGCTTCTTTCAGGTGGTTTCCTCCCTCTTACCTCCAGCCTGGAGAGGAGAGTCTTTATGTGGGGCACACTGGGGTCCAGCAGGGGCTCCTGGAGCACACACAGCAGCAGGCTGTCGGCCAGGACGAGGGCCAGAGGGACGACGTGACCCGGGCCCCTCGATGGAGGCGCCCTGCAGAAACAAGGAGATGAGGGTGTGCAAAGATAATATCTCATATTGAAGAGAAGAAGAATGACTGTCAAAGGAAGTCTCACCATGAATGAAGGTTATTCCTGTTTTCAGTTATAACTTCCTCCTGCGTCCTCGGCAGAGTCTGCCCCTTGGATTGAAGCAAAGTCGCTGAATAAACATGATGAACGCACCAAGCAGAGCCGAGTGAGATTCAGTTCATGTGGCTGCGCTCACCTGGTTCTGTCCTGGCCGCAGGCAGCACTTCAGGGCACGGACGCAAACTCCCACAGCCACCCACAGCACACACACCCACAGGAGCCTCCAGCACACATCCACCGGTGACAGAGAGGGGTGCAGCGGCGCCTCCACCTGGCAGACCGACCACACTGCACCTACTGCTGCTAAACTGCACCAGCCTCTCCTGTGCCGGAGTGTCCTCAGAGTCTGTGACCAAGATGTTTCCTGTGGCTGACAGACAGCTGCTGTTTGGTGTGAACTGTGACAGAGGTGGACAAACTACTCAGTAAAGTAAAAGAAGCAACGCCACAATGTAGAAATACTGCAGTACCAAATGTAAAAGCACTCATTGTGCAGAATGACATATAACAGAATAATCTACGTGACATAATGTTGAAGCTGGTAGAGTTTATTTAACTACTTTATATAGTTTATCTGCTGGATAGCTGTCTAGGTTCAATAAGCTTCATAATTATATATATGTTGTGATATTAAACTAAACCTATTAAGGCACAGAGCAGTTCTTTAATGTGCACATAACATCATCCATTGTCACTCTCAACATATATTCTGCTCGGTGAACATAATTTGTCAACATAAATCCTGCAGGCTGTATTTTTGACGTATAAAAACATGAGTTCACAAAGTTTAATGTGTATAATCATCCACACTTCTTTGTTTTTTGCATTACTTCTATCGCTTCTTTGAAACAACATACAAAACGGTTCACTCATACAGTGTATAGAGTTAAGGTGTATAATCTTATGATGTTGTTTGTGTTATTTTTAATATACTGTACACACAACTGCTTTATTTTCACACGCTGCTGCAAAGTACACATCTCAACATTCACAACTGTATTACTTTTTTATAATTCTTCACCCTTTTTTGTTGTAAGAAATAATATCGGACTTCTTTAGGGATAAATGGTCCCTGAATTTCTTTCCCCCAATTAAGATTAAAGTTCGACGGATCATTTTATGTCTCTCAAATGTTCACACCTTTCATACAATTCAGCAACCTTGCATCTTTGTGATTATTGGGATTTAAACCAACATTTAAAATACAGTTTCGGGGTTTTGCACTCAACATGCAGTCATAATTATGGACCAGCTGTCCAGCTCAGCAGTGTGCTGTATAAGTGATACCTGTCACTACAGGTCTTTCAGCACATAAGCAGTAGATGTGAACGCAGAGGTGTGACATGTTGACAGATATCTGCCTAATCGAGCAGAAAAACATTTACTGTCAGCGTAGTCTGAGCAGAGAAAAGTACCAGGACCATCATTCCACCCGGACCTCTCCTCCCTGCGGCGGCAGGTAATCAGAGCCCGTCTCTCAAACACTGATTCAAATCAAAGGCTCGTTGCTGAATGACACTCAGGTCTACGTACCTCTGCAGTCGTCTCCTCTCGACAGGTTCTCCCTCCCTGTCCTCCTGTACCACCTCCATCCATTGACGAGCCCACTCCCTGCCCCCCCTCTGTCCTGGGCCTGTGCCCCCTCGACCTTTGGGGGAGGAAACTGTCAAACAAGGCATTGGAGCAACACGGACTCAGACATGTTGGCATAAACTGCAGCAGAACAATTACTTAAAACAGCCTACACCTGTTCGATATATGATTAGCTCGGCGACACAACAGGCTTGTTGAACTGGTTTTACTGGAGGATTGGTTTTATGTGGGCAGCGGCTTTTTCCTTTTCCCTCATTCCATCTTTACAGGAATGTGTTAAACATACTGATGGCAATTGTGTGGAGGACAAACCCTGCTCCGCCCAGGAGACAACAGCAAACCCTCCCACAGTCACTTCTGTTCTTTCTGATTCCCTGTGACACACCGACACTGAGCTATTATTAGACGACAGCATGTGAACAACCTGTCGGACTCTCAACAACTTTATCCTGAACAGAAAGAGGTGAACAAGTCACATCATGTGAATTCTTTTCAACTGAATTCATATCGTGTAATTGCAGATATCAATTCAGTTTTTTTTTGTTGCATGCTTTCTAAAGATATTCTATATTTATATGTATTCCTTTGTTTCTACACATTTACATATTCAGAATAAATGACTGGTCAGAGGGCAAGTGTGTGTGTGTTATCATATTATTTGCATTATTCAGCTGAAGGGGTGTTTATGTTTAATGTCAATAAAGCTGATGTTGAAAGGTTAATGAATGGAGGCCCGCCCATTTTAAATCATTAACAGATTCTTACACTGTTTTCATTGTGATCGTTTTTAAGAAATGCAGTAGAACTTGTTCCTGGTGTCTGAGGCCATGCGAGACAAACATCCGGAACAAATCACGCTCCAATTAACCTCCGTGAAATTGCCTGGGCACCGCTCGCTCCTGAGTTCATCTCATTTATAATGAAGTGAACGGGAAAACACAACGCACATATATGAACGAATTTCATTCCTGAACACAGAAATCACCTCCAGTAATAGGAGTCGCTGTACATGATCAAATGTTTTACTTTGCAAGTCAATCGTCAGAGGGTAAAATAAATTATGGGCACATTAATAGCATTTTTTACAACGGTCTTATTCAGTGCGTTAACTTGTGTCACGGGCAAGTTATTGTACAAGCAGGTGATTGATGAGACATGAGTGATGAAATCCCCTGCTGCTTTTTTTACCCTAAAATGTTATACCTCCCTTTAAATATCAATTTCTGATCGTCGAAAAGGTTTTTAAGGAAACTCCTTTTACATTTGGCTTCAAGCTTTTATAAAAAACCCTGTAAGGTATCTACACCTGTTCTGCTGCTGGCTCTGTTGCTCTCACTTAAAAAGTAACCTCAATATAATTTGATCCTTTTTTACTCTGAAAACAGAACATTTTATCCGTCAAACTGCTAGCCAGTGCAAAAACTCACATAACTTAACACCCCGTGTTGTTTGGCCTCCTCCTCTTGCTGCAGTGATGTACAGGTGTGCTCCAGGACGCAGTGACATCACTGCTGCATGCGGTTACAGGTGTGCCAAAGCACGTTTCTGACACATCCAACCACACCTGGATTCATGACGGAGACTTAAAAGTCAATTCTTAAGATGATGCCATTCAATCTGATGATGATGGTGAACTTTTAGACATGTCAAAATCTAAATTATTTAAGCAAACAGGCTTTAGGTTGTTTCTATGAAAACTCTAACAATGCATGATCCTTGAAAACCAGATGAAAACACCTTGGTAGCATTCAGTCGTTGGTTTTACTAGAAAAACACAGCTGAGGGTGACAAAAACATTTTTTGAGATATCAGTAAATCAGTAAATGAAAACTGATTTCTGAAATGAAATTATAAGCGAAAAATCTCATCAGACAATCAACAATATTTTAACATACAACAGCTGGTGTGCTGGGCAATAACATAATGTTCTGTTTTGGATGGACAACCGCAGGATTGTTTTATTTTTCTCAGGATTTTCAAATATTTTTCAATTCTATATTTCTGTCCAGACTCTATTTACAAATATTATACTTTAAGAAATGTCTGTTACTTTACAAATATGTAAAATGGGTGTTCCAATCTTTAGAAGAACTGAGCAACAAAACTTCAGACTTCAGTAACTTTCACAGTAAGACCTTAAAATGCTCGCTTTCATTTTCCCCGTCTAACCTGATGATATCATCTCCCTGTTTTCAGCTGTTTCAAAGAATATGTCCTTTAAGTTCAGTTCTTGTGTTTTATATTTTCAGTTCAAAAGCATAATTTTGAGTTTATCTCTCTACCGACTTTATTTTCTCACTTCATTGAGCGTTGTAACACTTTACAGACACATAAAACTGTGCTGGTCATCCATTCGTCTCCATCTTAGCTCTGTATGTACACAAGTCTGTATCCATGTGCGTTTGACTGTGTGAGTTCATGTGCGTACAAGCTGCTGAGGTCTACATGCAGGATCAGTCCACCGGTCTGCGCTGCCTTTTCACAGTTCATCACCGAACAGTTCAGGGTTTCGTGATGTGAACTTCACTCGTGCCGCTGCCGTTGGTGGTTGTGGTGATGATGTACTGCGTGGTGGCTTGCTGATTGGTCGGCTGCTGCTCCAGATGTTCGGTGTGGGCCTGGTTTGTGTTCTGAGGAACCGTCTGTTTGGTGTCCAGCTCGGTCTGACCCTCGGAGATAACGTAGTGTGTCTGCAGAACAGGGATGGGAATGTCTTTCTGTCATAAGCCACCATTTTCAGTTCAATATCTCCATTTATACAGAAGATTTATTTGTTGTAATAGACAAATTCTAATTACAACGCTTGAGTTCTCTTTTAGCTGCAGTGTGACTCTTATCTCAAAGATCATCAATACACACAAGGATTTTCTAACCCACAGCCACATGTACATATTCATCTATCAGGCAGCACTCACTCACCGTTTTCACCTGGTTGCTGTTGACTCCAGACACAGGTGTGCTGGCCTCAGCTATCACATACTGGGCGTGAGGTAGAGCCATCATCTGGATCTCAGACGCTGCAACAGTCAAAAGATAACATATAATTAGGGAAAAAAAAGCAACCGAGTTTGACAATATCAACATTTGACAAATACATGTAACATATAAACCTGTCAGACAGTCATAGTATGGAGCCATTTAAACATTAGATGATATAGACGCGTATGTGTGACTCACAGTAGCCTCTGTAGTTCCAGTTTCCGGGTATGTAAGCGTGCTGCACAGTCCCCTGCTGCTGCTGCTGCTGCTGCTGTTGTTGCTGCTGTTGCTGTTGCTGGGTGCTGCTGGTCTGCAGAGTGTGGCTCTGAGCTAGCGTCACAGGGGTCAGCTGGGTGGGGCTCAGCTCCTGACTGGGCTGCTGGGAGCTCGGACTTAGAGGCTGACCTGTGACCTGCAAGAGAGAAGAGATAGTCATAGTGTTCTCTCTTATGAAGCATCATGGAGCCACAACATGTGTTATAAAATCACTCTGTGTTATATATTCAGAGTCGGTGTTATGAGAATTTACCTGGGTGGCACCTTGTCCGGTACTTTGGGGCTCAGAGACCTGGATGTGTTGGACCTGGATGGAGTGCTGGCTGTAGCCATGAGGGTCATGCAGCTGGCTCACATCGACTGTGGGGTGCTGAGAATGTGGGGAGGAGGCCTGTGAAACAGAGAAAATCAATACGTCACGTGCTCTTAAATTTACCCGAGTTTAACACATGACACGTTCAAGCAGTTATTTCCCAAAATGTTAAAATGTTGTGGGTTATAGTGGCGGATGGATACTTTAAACCTTAACTAACTGTGATTGTGCAGCACCATGTTGAGATTGAGTGAGATGATGGTGGATCTTACCGGAGCCACCTGCACCACCTGCAGCTGGATGTGTTGCGGCTGGGACAGGTTGCCTCCTGCCTGAGACACCGGGATGTACTGGATCCTCTGGTAGTCTCCCTGAGCTGCGCGGTAGTCTGTGGTCAGTGTTTGAGAAAGCTCCGTCATGGCCTGAGTTAACAGATCTGTGGTCTGTGGAGAAAACAGAGCATACAGTTACAGTATCAGTTGTATAAAAGCTGACATTTCTTTCTTGCTTGCTTCTGGATTTCTTTATTTGATAGTTCTTTCCTATTACATTTTTTTTGTTCATGCAATACCAATTATCATGAACGTTGTGAAACCTTCACACAGAATACAACTCTTTGTGCACAACATGTGTGTCTGTAACTCTTTCTTACCACTACAGCTTCAGCAGTGGTGCCGTCTGCACTGATGACTGCAGGAGCGCTGCTGATCACAGCTGCCGTCAGAGGAGTCTGGATGGTGTTGGCAAGTTGGGCGAACTCTGGATGCTTCTTCCTGATGTGCTGAACCATCTTAGTCTGAGATATAAGCACACAGAGAGTTATTAGTTGTGGTTTAACACAGAACGGCTACAAATGCTCCAATCTCCACTGTGGAAGAAAAGTTTTCGCAGCTGTAAACTCACCTTGCTGCTGTACTGTTTGGCACAGTGTGGGCAGCAGACCGGTGCAGTGGCGATGGTGCCAGTCAGCTGAGTGTGTGTGCTCAACATGGGGTCAGGCTCACCAGGAGCAGCCGGACGCAATTTACGGATACTGGGAGGTAATTCTGCCCCGGGGTGATTCTTCAGTATGTGGGCTTTCCTCTTACTGGCACTCTTATACACCTGCACAGGGATCAGTCCATCAGATCCATTTATTAAGTCATAAACTCTCACACAGGCACAAAGGATTCATTAAACAACACATAGTAATGACCACAACAACTCCTCTCAACACACTGTGCACATGACATGATGGGACAAACAAACCTTGTCACAATACTGGCAGAAGTAATCCCTGTTTGGCTTGATAATTGGCAGCGTTAGCTCAGGCACATCGTCAATACGCATCTCTGGATGACGCTTGGACAAATGATTGACCTGTAAACAGAAAATAAAGCTGAGTGGACTGGAATACAACAACAACGTTCAAATAGAGTCAGCTTACAAGAGTTACTGCTCACCAGCATTCCTCTGCGTCTGAATCCCATCATGCACACTCTGCATTTGAACATGAAGCTCTCAAAGTCGGTGGTGGGAACCTTCAGTTTGAGGGTTTTGGAGCGGTGGATCCGATCCGCTTTCTTTGCCTCTCTGTCAGGATTGTGCATGCGCTGCATGTGCTCCCGCAGCTTATCTTTCCTCTTCAAGTCACAAAGGGAAAAGTGTTGTCACACGAGAGCTCACAAATCTATAAGTGGTTATCTCTCAACGCTCCCTCTACTTATCTCACCTTGAATTGTTTGCCACACGTTGAGCACAGGAAGTCCTTGCGGTCAGAGTGGCGTAACATGTGCAAGCGCAGTTTGTCGGGCCGGCAGAAGGCCTTTTCACAATCTGGGCACTGGAAGATCTTCTCAGAATGGAAGCAGCGGATATGCTTCTTCACCTAAGGACCAGAGCATTATGCAGTCTGAAAAAACTGAGTAAATGTTATAATTTACCATCTTAAACCAGTCTGTTCATAGTGCCAACTGGCTAAATCACTTATGCCCATATGCTTTCCCATCTGGCTACACTTCCTTGCTTGGGCTGAATACATAAATGAACAGTGTGACTGTGAATACGCTCTATTTTTGGTTTTGGCAATTCGCTGTCATGTCTTACAAACCCTGATCTGAAATCGCTGCTTTACCCTGAAAGGAACAGTTTTTACTGACCTGGATGAAGTCAGTAAATGTCTTCTTGCAGGAAGGACAGGTGAAACAGCCGTCCACAGCATGCACTGCTACGTGGTCTTTGAGCAGGTCCAGCCTTTCAAAGGTTTCTGGGCACAAGAGACAAGAGTAGGAGCGGTTCTCTGTGTGCACCAACAGATGGTCCTCCAGGGCCGAGTCACTCATGAAGCTTTTGCTGCAGATGTGGCAGGAGAAGGCGTACGCATCCCGGCCGTGGACCCGCAGGTGCTGATCCAGCTTGTCTTTGTCCCGGAAGGCCTTGCCACAGTGGGTGCATTTGAAAGGACGGAAACTCTTCCTGATGAAAAGGTGCTGCAGCGCTGCGTTCTAACGTGGACGAGAGGAGAGACGGAGGAGTTACAGAGAGAAAACCCCCAGCAGTGCTTTGGAGACATTTGAAGAGGCTGTTGGATGTGATGGAGTGTGCAGGAGGGGGCATATCCTCAAATGTCACATGCATTAACACTATGGAAAATGAGGAAAGGAAGCATTTGAGCTCGTGTTTTTCTGCCATCCGACCTACCTGCACATCCACCTTTGAGGGACGCGTGCAGTGAGGAAGAGAGACACACTGTTGTAAAGAAAATCATGGCCACTACGACACCAAACAAAACATCTAAATAACTGCACAATTTTGAGTCTCCTGTCTTACCCGTATCCTCTTGGCACGGCGCATGTCCTGAGATGTGAGGTGGCCGTCTGATTGGCTGCTCTGTGCCGGGTCTTCCTTCAGTGGAACTGGCAGGTCAGTGTTGGAAGGCGGGGTGATCGACTCTGGGACCGGTTCCCCTGCAGGAGGTATCAGCTGGCCCTCCGCTTCACTCACGGGCTCCACCTCCGCCTCCATCTCCACCACCTTCAGCCCATTCTGCGCTCCCTCCGCCTGCTCCTCCAGCGGCTTCTCGGTCAGTTCCAACATCTCCTGATTAAAAAAAAAGTCATTGGAAGTCGGCAATTAAAAAAAGAATGCTCTTATAGACTCAAGTCATGTGAAAACATATTTCAAACACATACTTTTGAGGCCATCTATCACCAGGACACTTTTAATCTTGTGTTGCTCGTTTTATTTAATAGAATTAAATATTTTTTACAAAACCTCATGAATATTTTTCCACCTCATATTTGCTTCTGAATTATTGCTTTGTCCTGAGATAACTTTGTCAATTAATTTTCCATTTATTGGTTCACAGTGAATCTAATATTGCATACACTAGGACTACAATCTAATTATCTCATAAAAGATTAGCCAGTAAATTATTTGGTGTCTAACGTGAGAAATTAACATAATATGTCGCTTACTGTTGTCTTGTCCCCACCACCGTCTCCTGGTGGATCCAAACGTATAAATTTCGGAGGTCGGCCCGGTCTTCTTCCTGTCCCAAATCTCCTCCTGCCTCTTCCTCGCCCCCGGCCTCGGGATCTAAGAGAGGAAAGGAACAACGAGCAGGTCATATGAGCTCTAACGTAACAGAAATGACAGAGAAATTATAAAAAGTTTTACCTTGTAACAGAGTTTAACTTGTCGTCATGCATGTTGAGATGCTGCTGCAGTTGTTCAGAGCTCACGAAGCGCCGGTTACATTCGTAACAAGGCCAGTTCTTCTCTTGCTCCCGGAGAACTGAATGAAAAGAGGACCACTACTGTTTTAATAGCTGTTCATACAGAGAGCAAAGTAAGCGCTTTGTTCAGAAACTCACCTTTTCTCTCTTCTTCTGTTACATCATGGATCTTCTGGTTGACAAACTCTGCATATGATGCTGCATACCACACCTGCAGAAAGAAGACTACAAATCATTCAGATATCCTTTATTTACTAATCCAGTCAGCTCCTCAGAAAAATATCTGATCTTAAATTACCAGATGTTCTACTTTCGCGTAAAGTGATCTGAACTTCCTCATCAGCTGTCTGATGCTGGATTATGGCATACAGGAGGACAAACTGGACAAATGAGCGAACTGTATAGTTGACACACAAATTGTACTGAAGCCGACTGACCTTGAGCTCTTGTTTGGGTTGGATGTTCTTGATGGTCGTGTAAAATATCTCAGCGCCGTACTGGTAGGCCACCAGGTTCTGCTCCAGGTGGTTCTGAGCAGGTCTCACAAACATCATCCAGTTACAGCTGTCTTCATCAGAAAGGTCCAACCACATGTCGTCAGACTTCTCTCCAGCTTTCTCTGTATCCAACATGCACAGCTACAACCACAAGCAAAAATACATATTAGAGATCAGATTGAGAGGAAACCTTCGTCTGCACGTGCATGTTTCATCCACACAATCACCACTGCATCCTTCCCCAGTTCTTAGTCACCCAGCAAAGTTCTATAAAACATTTCATTCACAGAAATATATGTTCTTTTAATTACAGATTTTGCCACCTTTTCTTCTGGCCGTTTGTAATGCAAGTAAATAACTTTCACAACACTGTGACTACTTAATAACAATACCAACATGAGAAGTGAGAAAATATCCCTTCCTAATTTCAGAATGTCATATTTAACAAACCAGGCAAAGATAGAAGGTTTCAGGTAAAACAAGAGACTTTTTTCTAAATCCCAAAGGCAGCAGAAGACAGTATGTTTGTACATGTACAGTGCAGCTTCACACCAGAATATAAACTGCACAGCTAAAAGCAGCTCAATACCAACCAAACAGCGATGAGTCATGCAGAGCAGTGACTTACTTTGAGATGAATGTAGTGTTCCTGCAGTTCACTCTGGGGAACCAGGGGTCCCTCCACAGGACCAAACTGGGTGCGCTTCGGGATGCGTCTCTTGGAGAACACCCCGCCCAGGAAGCGATCGATGTAGAGGACCAGAGGCAGGCTGGCCCGGGCCTTGGACATCACTGGCCGGTTGGGGATGGGGTGCAGAGCGCCGTGCTTGAGACACACGGTGGGGTTGGCACTGTTACACTCCTCACACCCTGAGAGGCCACATGAAGAAGAACCCGGTGAGACAGAATCACCACAACAGACATGAAAAGTTACTGTGGTCCAACTCTGTTAAGACAGCCGTGTTACGGCTGTAGACGCCGTCACTCACAGAGGCTGTGAGGGTTGAAAGATTGAGGCTCATGAGGTTCCCAATCATCCATCTCAGAGTCTTCATCCTCATCTTCATCAGAATCATCTGTGGAGTCTGTGGCCCCCAGGGGACTGGTAGGGGCGTCCCCCATGTCTGCCATGGAGGGGAGCGAGTTGGACACAGACAGCTGCTCCTGTTTGTCATTTAACAAAGTTAAAACTCACTCAACTGTTCGGTTTGTTTCCTATAGTTCACATCTTCAGGCTCGGCTAGTTTACATGCAACAAAACATAAAATAAAGGAAAAATAGACTTGAGCTTTACCAGCTGGAATAACAAAATGTTTTTGTCTACATTGTGTAAATAACCAGAAAACAATAATGAACATTTACAAAGAGTATTTCCTTGTTTGGAGACGGCACAATGTCTTCTCACCTGGGAAACCGGCTCCAGGATGGCTTGAGGAGCCTCTGCGACATTACTGAGAACATGCAGATTGGCAGCATTCATGTTCTGTCCACTGGGCAGCAAAACTGTGACCTACAAATAGGAGAGCAATGTCTTAAGATTCATTAGAATTCAAGCTATTACAGTGCTAGCTAATAACATGACAGTACCTGGTGAACTCACCTGCTGGGTTGTACCGTCCTGCTGAATGTAAGCCACTTGTGGCTGATCAGCAAATACAGTCTGAAAAAATAAATACAGCGCTGTGAGCAAATCTCACAGAGCAATATTTTATCTTCTGTATTTATATATTAATATGTACTTTATACATTTTACACAAGTGAAAATAGATGAAACTCCCACACATGAAAGGGTTGTCACATACAGGTGGTGAAGAATGAGTCTCTTTCACATCACTTGCCAAAAGTCCTTGAACAAAACACATCAAATACATCTGCTCATCAGATCCCCTCTTACCTGAGTGCCATCTGCAGGGTGTATGTAGACCAGTGTATGCTCTGCAGACTCCACAGACGTATAGGAGTTCCCGTCGGCTGTATAAACCACCTGCTGCTGTCCCCGATCTGCCTGATCTCCACTGTACACTATCTGGGCCACTGTGCCACCTTCGAAATGCACCTGCAACACACATGCACAAGACAGAAAGCATTATTACACTCTCCAACTGTGACGTAACGCTCACTTCAAAAAAAAAAAAGGGTGTTAACTACCAGCATGAAAGTAAATGTGTGATTTAAGTGACAAATTTGGGGATTTAGCAGCAAAACAGTTCAACGGACAGAGGTGAGTTCCCCCTCGTCTGGTGAGTGTATTTGAAAGACAAATTGTGAGATGCTTAAAATATCTTTTGACTGCTTCTGACTTTAAAGAAAGCACTTCGGGGACGGTTCAGACAGGATGGCAGACCTGTGTGCCGTTGTTTGAATCATTGCTGGCAGGCTGACTCCACACAGCTGAGGGCTCCTGCTTGGTCTCCATGGCAGCACGGTGCCGGGCCTGTCGCCAACCACGTCACCTATCGCTTCACTCAGGAGACAGCCAGGGACGCCTGTAACACACACACACACACACACAGACAAGAGGATGTAGGTGATTCTGATGATAAGCTTGATGCAACATGGGAGATAATAGCTAAGTATATTATGGATGGATGTTGTGGGGGTTTGAATTTTGAGACTGCCAGCTCATATATGGTTTAATTTGCCATCTATCATTTTAAAACACAAGTGTGTTTCTTTAAAAAAAAAAAGGTGTATGTAATCTGGAGTGATTTCTATAATGGAGCCTTGACTGTAACAGCTGTATCAAAGTCACATTACGTCCTGGGCACGTATGTCTCTGCTGCGACAATGATGCACTGCAGCAGCCATTTCTGAGCAAAGTGGCACTCGATTCAACCTCAAGTGCCAGCGGCGACATATGTTTTTTTTTTTTTTTTAAGGGGTGTGCAGACACAGTTTAGCTCGCCTGACAGGACATGCACACCAAAATAAAGCAGCATGTCACTCGGCGAACAGAGCGGTCACACAGGATTCTCAGCGGGGGTACGAGGGAAAACGCGCTTAACGTTTGCTCACGAGGCCGCCCGGGAAACGGCGTCTAAATACAACCGCATGTCGACACAAAAGCCACCGTGAACGATCACGACTTTATAAACTCATTCAGGGATATAGTTGGTATAATCAATAATAAATCAAATTCCCCCCTATTTTAACCCCGCAGGTTCGCAGTCCCAACTGGACTATACCACAAAAACCAGCGCCATAGAAACCCGGGCATTTACTGCACCGCAACATTAGCATTACGGCCATATAGTCCCGATGTAAGGCCGACCTTGGAGCCAAACATAACTTGTCAAGCTTCAGGACGTGGAGCACATTCTGAGATTTTCAACAAAGGTGATTTTGAAGCGGTAAAAGCCCGGATTATTTGGGTAGACCCACCCGTCCCCCCATTCTAGTTGAGCCCAGCCCTTCAAGTCGACTGTGAACAAGGAAGAACAGGCTCCATTTTGGGTGGGACTAACAACAACAACCACATCCGAAGAGACCGAAAGAAAATATATATTTCTTCTGCCGCTACAAACGCGCTGAAACGACCCGCACATTTAATTCGTACTAACAGAAAGACTACCGAGCAGTCGAGCTGCACAACTGGCCGCGAAGCAATTCCTAGTTTTCTTACATTTTGTGGAAAGCGTAGAAGTTGTTCTTACCTCAGAATGGTAGCTGCAGAGATGGCTGCATTGCATATATTAACATAATCTGCCTAGCAACACGCAGGAACGTGGCTCATGATTGGTGCTTATGTGCTCGAGAGCAAAAGATATTTTATTTTAAAACATTTATCCGGACGAAACATTTTTTTTTTAAGTATACACTCTTCGGAATTAAATCATGAAGTGTTGAACAGTTAACTGTGCTGTCACTAACGTGTTCATAAACGTGGTTAAAGCTTGGTGAACAATTTTAGGACAGCCAATCAGAAAATTCAAACACCGCAGTCGTCCAATTGAATTAAACCTCTTCTACTGCTTCGCATTTTTATATTTATTTATTTACACACACACTTTTTGGTAGCATTGCTAGCTTTGGCAAACATTATGCTTTAAAACTCTTTTTGTCGCTGTTCTCTTTTACAACGATGGCGATTACAAGAGATGATCCTGAATATAATGTCCAAAATGAAGTTAGCATTAAATTACGAACGTTAACCGCAATGCACGAACACTTCCGGTCACAACTTTCAAAATAAATTAAAGCGAACTCCAGCGATTTTATATAAACTGGGCTAATGTATTTTTATTAAAATGTTTTCTATTGATCACAGTGGGAAATTATAACTCAATATTCTCTGCTGAGAATGATATAGTAAGTTACAGTGCGCCCTGTCATGCTAGCTAAATGTTGTTTAGCTTTCCCGTTAGCCTAGCTAGCATTTACAGAAGCTCTCTGGGTAATCATAACTCATATCAACAAATGAAGCCCAGTAGCCTCAAGACACTCACAATAAAAAATGAACAATGTAGTTACTTGGGCAGGACAGGATATATCTAATATTAAAGTTATAGGGTATTACCTCCATCATCTTCTGTTCCGGTGGATACTTTCAAAATAAAACAGACATATCTGTAGTTACACACTTTGAGCACTAGAGGGCACTGAATGAACAGTCGTGAAAACACACTACAGCTATGAACTCCACAAAGAAAAGGTGAATATGTGTCTCTATGTGGAAATAAAGAAGATTAAGATCAAAGGAGAGTAGGTGATGTTACCTGTGGCAGTCTGGCTGACTATCAGACATCATAATGAGGATAACATTCAGTCTTAATTTAGAAAAACTCCCTCATGAAGCTGGTAGGACCACAGAACACACTGAAATCTGTTTTATGTTTTATGACACAGGCGATAATTAGCCTACATATTCTGTGATATCCTTTATACTGATTACATTTATGGGTTATGATTTTGTTATACTTCTTACATGATGTCTGTTCAAGAAAGTTTTGAGGTACGGTCTGATTAAGAAGATTTAGAAGAAAAATCAATTTAGAAATTCGGAAAAAAGACTAGACACTTTCTATAATACGCTCTTTAAATGAATATTGTGGACACTGTTGTATACTTATCATATCATGTTTGTTTACTTTACATTTCTACATGATGCTGTTCAGAGCCATCAGAGAGAAACACAAATGACAATCCAGAGAGAAAATAAATGAGTCGGGGGACGACACAATCAAATTATAAAAGGCTGATGGCGTGTCCTTATTAAATCGACCAATTGGACAGAGAAAATTAAGTCTTTGCTCGTCACATTGCCTTCAAAGCAAAGAAAGAAATTACTTCCTCTGGGTCATTTGCTCGTTATTTCTCCTCGTGAAACACAGAATGTTTTGTGAATAAGAAAGATTTCAACGAAGTTCCTCTCTGAGAGGAAGATAATTAATTGCAGTCAACTTTAATACCAACTGAACATAAGCAGGAGTGAGAAGAGGACAGAAGACACCTCAGGATCTCTGAGAACTTTAAGAATAAGGAAACCTCCCAGTGTAGCTCTGTTAAACAAAGCCTTGTGGTCTGAGGGGTGTGTCACCTACGTTTTGTTGTATTTAATTATTTATTACTGGTGATATTGCTGTGAACTAATGTCTTTTGTTGTCTGACTGTCGCCCCAGACACAAAGGGACTTTCCAAAAGGATAATAAACTAAACTGACTGAAACTTTAAGAGCTGTGTCGGACACGATATCATCCAGAGTGATGCTTTCTTCTTTTTCAGATTAATTAAACATTGGAAATAAAAGTCCTGCATTCAAAATTTTACTTTAAAAAAGGTGCGTCCATATAAATAATTAAATACACTTAAAAGCTTTTTCAGTGTGAGGATTTTTCTGCTTTTCCCATCTTTCAGAAGAAGTCACCTCTGACTCTTAGACTTGTTTTATAAATTATCAATCAACTGAAATAATCAACCAATAATTAGGCTCACGTTGGTGTCATTTGATGTCCAAGTTTAATGTATAGCAATGTCTCACATTTTCTAAAATACATCTAAGTGCAGTTTTGATTCAGGGAGAAATATTGTACCTTTTTTGCCACTTATTTTACTCAACAGTTACATTTTCTTGGTATTCTGCTGATTAAGATTTTAAATAAAAAATAAAGTATGATGCGCTGTAATCAAACAGTACATAAACATGCTATAAAAGTGAATATTTATTCATATAGGAATGCATCAGTGACAATAATCATACATGTAATAAAACAAATAGTCATTTAACACACACTGGGGCATGTTTTATGCAAAAATGTGCTTTAAGTACTTCTTGCTGATGATACTTTTACACATTTTTAACTGACTTTTACGTATTTCTTGACAGTTTTGGTATCCTGAAGGATGTGAATACTTCTTCCAGTACATTTTATTTTCTCATTTT
The DNA here is from genome assembly GCA_963678695.2 of Diplodus puntazzo. Classification (NCBI taxonomy): domain Eukaryota; kingdom Metazoa; phylum Chordata; class Actinopteri; order Spariformes; family Sparidae; genus Diplodus; species Diplodus puntazzo. The sequence continues at coordinate 5,003,943 of OZ023162.1, read as the reverse complement.
ATAACTGCTTAAGCATTTTATTGTATATGGTACTTTGTTTCTTATTGTTTCTATATGTGACCTTGTATTTTGATTGTACTTGTACTTGAATGTATCTTGCTGCTATGATGACCTAATTTCCCATCTGGGTTTAACAAAGTAATCTATCCATCTATCTATCTATCTATCTATCTATCTATCTATCTATCTATCTATCTATCTATCTATCTATCTATCTATCTATCTATCCTTCATTATGCAGATTTTCTCGTATTGGACTGTTTTGTTATGATGCAACTTTTTAATTGTGACTTATACAATGAAAAAGTCAGAATTATCCATTTAAATGTAAAAATTACGAGATAAAAATTCTATTCAATTTTGACTTTTGACGTCTTTTCTCAAAATATATAACATAATAAAATATATGTTGTGTTTTTTTTTCTTTAGTTGTTGTTCTTTAATTTAGGTAAACCGACTTCGATAAAAACCGTTTTTTTTATCATATCGGTATTATTATTATTATTATTGTTATTATTATTTATTGTTATTATCGAGCAGTCCGGTGTTGCGCTGCGTCTCCGGGCTGCTGCCCCTGCAGGCGGCCGCCAGGTGGCGCATCGAGCCGCTCCGTGTGCTCCTCCAGAGGCTCAGAGGAGGGAGGAGGCAGCAGAGGCAGATCCGCCACAGACCCACAGTCAGTCCACATTTCACAGGAGGCACCGACGCGCCGTCTCCCTCCAACATTTCTGTCGAGCTCGGGTAACAAAACAAGCGGAGCAGCAGCAGCAGCAGGACTCGTGTCTCTGTCCGGGACTCACTCTCACATTTATATCTCTCAGGAGGTTTTATTCTCCCAGGACGTTTCTCTCCACACATATAGCTCTCAGGATATAAGTTATTTACAGTAGCATAAGATCCTGGGAAGATGGGTTCGGTCCCGGCGATATCGGTCCTTATTTTGGGCATTGTGGTTCCAGCGCTGGCCGGATACATTGAGGTATGTAACCCGAAATGTTTCCTGATTTATTCTGAGCCACGTTAGTCTGACCTGGATCAACACAGCCGCGGTGTTTTCTGATTGTGTATGAAACGAAAAACACTCATCTTCTTCATGTAAATGTGTGTTTTTTTATCAGACTTCCACACGAGATCTGCACATGAGTAGAGATCAGATCGACTCCAGCTGGAGGATTTCTCTTAAAACATGTTTAATGTTAATTTTTTTTTTAAAATAATGTTTTAATCGTGGCTCAACCAGGCTGTTGTGATATCAGATGTAGTTAAATATTAATGAGCTTTGCTTCCAGGTTGCTTTGTTGAGCTCCGATTTGCAGTTCTGTTGGGTTGTGAGTTGAACAATGTGAGGCTGAAGGTGCTGTGACAAGAATTATAGCAGCGGGTTTGCTGCAGAGATCAAATGAAAGACAGCTGTCGCTCTGTCAGGCCTTTTTTTGGGGGGGGGGAACACACAGGTCCTCTGCTGTGGATCACTAACACTCCACTGTCTGCTTTCACTCTTATATTTATTATAAAGCGTGTGATTGTCTGGAGCGAGAGGAGGAAATCCTCTGGTAGTGTCCGGCCTTTTCCTGTGTTAACAGGATGGGCCCCTCTCGTTCCAGCCCGGCCCTCCCCTTTGCTCTCACTCACATGTCTTTTATTATTTCACCCTGTATCACATTTGGTGTCACTATATGATTAATCAGATCCAAATGGGTGTGTGTGATCTCTGTACAAACACACCCACTCCCCCCCACACACACACACGTGCACACACTCACCTCACCTACCTGGTGTCCTATTTTCCTGCTGGCTCACCAAGTTATTGTGCCTGCACACTGATGCCTGCAGTGTCAGACGTGTGTGTCATCGGGTAACAATGCAACCATTTTCAGAGCAAACACCACCACCACCCACCACCCACCCCACCGTGCACCCACCCACCCCCTCAGAGGGTAAACACAACCGCTCACTGTTGAAGCAACCATGACAAAACATTTTTAACAAGACGTCTCCTCCTGGCGACTCTTTGTGCGCAGTGCAAAGTGGTTACCAGCGAATGATTTTTTCCTGCATTTGTGACACACACACACACACAAAAAAACCTCGGCCATTTTGAGGCATTGGCTGGCATTGTGTGTGTGTGTGTGTGTGTGTGTGTGTGTGTGTGTGTGTGTGAGGGGGAAATAATGGTTATTATGTCCCCCAACAAAAATCCATGCTTGCTGCACTCTCTCTCTCTCTACAAAGACCCGTCCTCTCTGCAATGATTGTCTCCTCAGTCAACCTTCCTCACCGCGCAGACGGGCGTGATCGATACTGTACGGACTCTCCCGAGATGATTAATGGATGAAATCAATGGATTTTCCTGATCAGTCACCCAGATTAAATTGAGAAATTTATGGCGGCTGCTGCGTGCTTTGACTCAGAGGAGCACGCTGAGGATTCCTGTGGTTTAATTAATGGCTTTTCCTGAAGGACAAAGCTTTTGTCTTTGTTTGGTGGCTTTTTTCATTTGCAGGAAAACATGAAATACGGATATTAATACCTGTCTGCAGGAAACGTACGACTTTGTACTCAAGTTGTAGTAAACATCTGAATACGGCTGCAGGGTAAAACACAAATATGAACACTTTTTAGTGAGGAAGGAGAGAACAATGCAACAAAGAGAGGACTAGAGCTGCGACGAATAAACAATGCTGTCATTTCTGAGAACAACCGATGAGAGAGGCGTCCCGTGGCCAGGCGACGGTAAACACTGTAGACTTTGAAGCTAATGTTAGTTAGCGTGCACCTGTTGGCAGAAAATGGAAAACTCGTGTCTCCTGACTGTTTTTGCCGTTGTTTGCAGCACACTAGTTTCCATTTAGTTTACGTCTGCTTCCCCACGAGATCGCGCGACAATCGATATCGTGTCAATATTGAACATTGTTGCGTGTTCAGATTTGACGCTGCACTTCTTTTGTTCCTCAACAACAACCCTGCGAAGTGTGAAGTAGGTCAGACGAGCGGTTCTCGAGACGTGCAAGTAACAGAGTGACAGAGATATTCCTGTTTTATAGTTAGATGAGGCGTTTTTTTAAAGATATTTCAGCTTCCTAGGTGAAATTTTTTAATTTATGACTGTAAACTGAATATCTTTAGTTTCAGGACATCATCTTGGGCTTTGGGAAGCTCTGAAACAACTAATCGATTAACTGAGACGGAGCAATCAACCATGAAAATAATCATTAGCTGCAGCCCCAGAGCAGATTACACAAATGTTGAAGATTTAAAGCGTGGCTGCAGATAAACAGCCTTCGGTTTTCTCTTTAGTTAACCAAAGCAAAAGACTGCAGACTCACAGTCACATTCAGAAAAGTCCTACAAGCATCCAGCCAAACATCAAACTGTCCCTTTTTTTTCCTCAGCCAGGAGAATAATGAAACCAGAGCTGTGCTGCTCTTTCCTGTGTAATTCTCGGTTGTTTGAACCGTGTCAGGAAAAACAACTGCTTGCTGTTGTTTGTCAGTGAAGCGGCTGGTGTGTGTGTGTGTGTGTGTGTGTGTGCTGTGCACACTCGGCCCTGCTGATGAGCCTGTGGACACACAACTGAGGTAGATATTGCTGTGCTGACATGCCGCCTGCACTCGCTCCTCTTGTGGACCTTGAGCTTGAATTTACGAGCCTGTTAGAGCTCCTCGGAGACTCGCTCGCTGTTGGTCGGGGACGGTTTATTCCCTCTCCGTCCGTGGTTCCTCGACTCTTTTGTGACAGTCGAGGTGACTGCGTCGGCCCTTTTGTCTCGCAGTTCCTCCTTTTGTAGCGGTTTTGCGACGAACTAGCTGCTTCAGCTGTGTAAACGCTTTTGTTTTGTCAGATACCTGCGAGAGCACCAGATTGTGAGCTTTTGTTTCTTCAGCTGTGTTTTTTTCCCCGCCGTCATCCGAGCATCTTTGTGTTGTGTCGAGGCTTTACAGTCTGCAGTGGCTTCAAAAGAGGGTTTGCCCCGGTGATTTCATGCTCTTTACTCGCAGCATCTCGCCTTATAATTTACCCAGAAAAAACAACGGCAGGGTTTTATTTAAACCCCCCTCGCTTGTGTATCCAGGCTGAGCAGCTGTGTGTTTCCTTGGGCTAAGAAATAACGGCACAGGCTCGAACCACGCAGCAGGTTTACTCAGAGAGTTGCATCACACTGAGGCATTCGCTGATATGGCTCCCACTGGATTAATGGAATACAGAATATCTGGAACAGTTAATGCATTCAGTACATTTTATTCTCTGCTGACTTAAGCAAGAAGAGATTATCGCAGCTCTGACACACAGCGCAAATATGACCGAGTGTTGCGTAGCACGACATCAGATGTTTTACGCCCGTCAAGAAAAATTTAAAACAACGTTCCTCCTCGTGAGCCTGGAAGAAAAACACGGCGAGTGGCATGAAACCGGCGGGTTAACTCATCCTGCTGCATCGACTTTGGCTTCATGGTGCTCTTGTTTGCAAACACGTGCGTGTCAGAGCGACCCTGGAGCAAACGGACCAGCTGATCCAATCCACTGAAGTGCAGAAAGGCCGGATACTTGTGCAAGCAAGGAAAAAAAAAGAGATTCTGTTCAGCATAACCCGAAGAACGACCGTGCTGCTGTGCTTCTCTGCAGCAGCGTTTTTTCCCCTCTTATCATCCAAAGTCTGTGTGCGTGCTTGGCCGTGTGTGCTTGTCGGCAAGCATTGATATTAAAGTGCTCCTGTGTGCTTCCTTGTGTGTATTTGCTCTGGATATGGGCTGATAGTGAACAATTGCATGCGAATGAATGGCCCCAGTTGGCTGTGATTGTCGGGGCGGGTGCTATGGAAGCCGTCCGTTAGCAGGGCTGAATGGTTCCCTGCGAGGGCCTTTTGTGAGTCCCTGAATAGCCGGGACAACCCGGGGTGTCGTTACCATACAGAGGTGATCAAGATACCGAGAAGAGATGAGTGCGCGGGGCAGATCGCTGGCGACATTTCACGCCTGGAGAAAAAAAAAAAAAACACCCAAAACAACAATCAGTGGCACTCGCATGTGATAATGATCTCTCAATGCGTCGTTGTGGGCGGCGGAGCACAGTTAAAGCCGGCTGAAGGAAGCGTCTTCTCTCTCCTCTAAGCCGTGAAGATTGCCCCCTTTTGAACCCCGCGCACTGCCGCGTCAATCAAGTTGAAGGCGGCGGCATGTGATCCATCAGCCGAGAATCAGCTGCGCTCACCCGTGAATTCGTAGATTAGCGCCTAAAACCTTGCTTTCAATTGTTGGGACAGCCCCGTATCCCTGCGAATCCTCTTAGCGACAAGAAACACTTGGTGCTTATAGATCTGCAAAGGGAAAAAGGTACTAATCCTGGAGCCCTACCCATCTCCATCTGCTCGTACGCTCACTCAGCTCACTCCCCCAGTCGCCCACTCACTCCGTCAAACCCTCATTTCCGAGCCCTGCAGAGGCAAACCGACTTCAAAGTGGCACAGAGACACAGTGTGAGTCACCTGCGTGTAATTTCGGCGGCGTTCACTCAACACTCAAGTCTGATCTATGCCTTTATGACTAACAGTAGGATGTGATGTCTGATTGAATCTTAGCTCTTATTCTCTCTCCTTTCATTTCCTCAAAGACACCTTCCTGCCTCTCGGTTCATCTGCAGTTTCTTTTTTTTTTTTTTTTCCCCTGTCTCTGTCTGTCTTTCCGTCTTCTTTTCACCGCCTTGGCTGTTTCTTTCCTACCAAGCCCGTGCATGTCTCCTGGAGCGATTCCACCGACAAGACACGCTCATCTCATCTCGGGGATTTAAATAGAGAGGCCTCATCAGTCGGGCCTTGTTCTCACGATGCCAAGCTTTGTCTCCCAGGCTCTGCGTGCGCTCTAATTATCCCAAGTGAGCAGGGTTGCCTCCTCCTTTTTTTTTTTTTTTTGCAACTGAAAAATGTTTGTGTGCCTTTGAAATATTTGTGCGTGTGTGTGTGTGTGTTTGCACGCCTGAGTCCTTTTTTACCGCTCAGCTCATCACATATTTAGTCAGTTTTTTTTTCCTCAGTGAGAGATCCTGGGCGGCAGAAACTTGGCGAGGAGTGAGCGGGTTCAAATCGGCACACTGATGACTGCACATCGCTTAAGTTGCGCCAGGCCTCCCGCCATATGTAGGCCAATCTGCACAGCCCCGGCAATCCTCATCCGACGGCGCTACACCTGAGTCTGTGTGGGGGGTTTTATTATTTCTTTTTTTTTCGACAATAGCCTGGCTCAGCACCGCTGCAAGAGAATTCCTTTTGTCAGTTTATATGCCAGAGTGCTCAGGAATGCATAGCCTGAAGTGCAAACGGCTCACTGTATTGTTCTGCGAGCGGCTCGCTTCTTGTTGATAGCGCTCGCGGAGCGACTGCACACTCGGGCAAATTCAGTAGACAAAAACATCCCCCTCTAATCCCTCTGAAAGGAGCCTTTGCCATTCTAGACTTTATTTTTTAATGTGTTTTCTGTTTGAGAATAAGGAGGCAGTCAACGTAGGTGGGTTAAACCCTGTCACCCCCCCTACAAGTGTGAGCGAGTGTGTGTGTGTCCCTGTGGCACAGTGAGTCACTCTGGCTGCTTGGGTTTTTCTGCCCATGAATAAAATATCTGGTGTGCTATCTATGAGTTGTAGCTCTGCCTATGGCCCTCCGCCTGTCTCTTCCTCGGTCCCTGTCTGTCCATACGTGAGGAGGACAATGTCTGCCGTCCACTGCTTGTCTTTTTCAGGTGTGTGCCTCTCGGTTTTGTGAGATCAGTGAGTCATACGCAGGCTCGGGCGAGGCCTGTGCACTGATTTGTCTGCCTTTTTTTTTTTGCCTGCACAAAGTGAGGTATAATGGAGGCAGGCAGCTAAGAATCAAAGAGCCAGTTTAGCTGTGTGCTCGACATTGTTTCCCACTGTTTGCATGCTCAACTGCACCAGAAAATTTAAGAGCATAAATTACTCAAGGATGTTTTTTTCATTTCTTTTCCTTTACTTGTGTTTGAACCGAATCTCCAACTGAATTTCGTCTCTCTTGTTGAACAAGAGCATTCAAATCAGACCCAGTTTTCCAATCTTCAGTTATAATTGATGCGTCTTTTCTTAGTGCTTTGTTGATTTATGTCTTCATCCCTTTCTGTGCGAGATCTTGAGTGTGTGGGTGGGTCTGTCTGTCTTTGTGTGTGTATTTGTGTCTCTGTCCTCATTTCTCTGGCTGGGGGGCATTTTGTTAATGTTTTGTTTCGAGGTGTGAATCTTCGCTATCTTCACAACTTAATATAACCAAGATTCACCTGTCAGCGACTTGAATCCACGACGATTCTCGATGCGTCTCATCCTCAATTTCCTGTATTACGTTTTTTAATTACTTGCTGCCTCTCTCCGCCACATCCCCCAACATATTAAAGACACATTAGCGTCGTGTGCACCCATAATTCAATGCGAGAGAGAGCGATTTTGTAAGGCAACAATCAAGGCTTTGTGTCTGCAAATTTCCAATTTTGCTCTGTCACTATTTGACCAGGTTCTTCTCTGATTAATAAACACTTAAGCTATATCCACCCAAATACATTTTCGTTTTTAAAACACAACAAAACATTTCTTACATTTCCCTAAAATGAAGACTTCTGGAAATGTTGCCAGCACAGTTTTTCTTTTGGAAACATGTTTACTTCCTGGGTCTTATAAGCCATGAAGGAGTATATCTGGAGGCAGTTTTTATTTTCAAACTTAGTTTTACAGTTGTGGACGTTGCCTGAGTACCACAGTTTTATAGCTAAAGCAGACTGGGGGAGGAGGTGGTGCTCTTGCCTTGATAAGATGGCTGGATGATTGGCAGGACGCCGTGCTGCTATATTGCTCTGTTTTGCTGAGCAACGCTGCACAAATACTCCTGCCAGAGAAAACAGAGCATGCTAGTTCCCGCTCCCTCCCTGTCCGTTCTTCCTGCTCACCGAGCTTCCTTCACTTCCCTCGTCTCTTTTAACCCCCCGTGCCTGTCGTGGAAATGGTATCATCCAGGCTGGATCCAACAGCGACAGGGAGTCCATCCTGTTTCTTCTTTTAAAGAAGTTTATCCTTTTTTTTTTTTTCCTCAGGAGAGTGGGAGGAAATGAAAATGTCAGAACGGTAAGAGATAGAAGCAGTGCAGTGTAACTGTATACCCCCAGAGAGAGGCCCGTGCTGCCGCTGGTGCTCCAGCTATGTGACGTCCCTGTTAGCAGCCTGTCTGATACAGCACTTTCTCAAGGAGAAGGTGGCCAAGGACAAACAGCAGCTCTGAAGGATGGTCCGCTTGGGACACCGACAGAACACGGGGGGAGATTTCACCGATGAAGGAGCAAAGAGAGACATTGGACACTCCATCGGAAACAGATTTTTCTCCAGTGATAGAAATTAAATGAAGAAAATCTCATTTGAGTTTTTTTTTCCTCCCTATATTTATTTTTAAGCTCTTACCGTCCTACACTATAATTAATTCAATGAGAGGTGTTCATGCACGATTGGAGAGCCAAAGCCTACAGATCCCCTCCCTGCCCTCACACACACGCAATAAAAGGAAGGTTTGTGTATTGTATAATTTAAGGAGAAGCCAAAATGTAAATTAGAGTCAGAACCCGGCTGGAGCTCTTGGACATAATTTCCTCAGTCTAGAATAGAAAACCTCAGATGAGGGCGTGGGGGGAAATTAATGTATCCTGAATGCTAGCAGGAAACCCTGGGAAATAAAGGAAACACACACACACACAAACACACTGTGACACATGTAGTTTCACCGAGAGAAGTGCGGCAACTCCCCATCCGGTCTGTGTTTCCCTTTATTTCCCCTGCATGAGCTGTACACAAATATTCATATTCAGTTTTATTATGCAGGAACAATAACTGCAGGAGTCAGAAAGGTGGAGCAGACAGCGGCGAGGCTGATTGTTTCCTCGATTGATTTAGTTGATTTAATTGTTAAAGGTCGGCTGATAGTGGAGCAGGACCGATGAATCAGCTGATACCGCCCGCACACCGCCACCCAAACACCAAAACAACATTTGAGCCTGTCAGAAATTAATAATCTTTGACTTCTTAGAAACTGGATAACTGTTGAACTGAACATCTAGTGAAAGTGATAAATAAATCTGAAGCTGAACATCAAACTATCCATAAAAAATGTAGCTGGAAATTATTTTTACTTTCCCTCAAAGTTGTTGGTTGTAGTTGGGAAGTCGGTTCACTATATAATCACTTGTGTGATGGGTGGAGGCCGCACAACTATCGGCCACAATCGGCTGTTTGTTTTACCATCCAAAACCCAATTACATTAAATTTACTGTTACTTGATACAAAGAAAAGCAGGACAATCCTCACTTACATTTGAGAAGCTGGAAGCAGCAAACGTTTGGCCTTTTTTTTTTGCTTGTTGAACGACCCAAATGTCAAGATCGTAAGTTGACTTTATCCGTTGATTTACTGATCAATTAATCAAGTAATTGTTTCTGCGCTGGAAGTTTCTCCAAGCGTGTCTCATGGCATAGTGTGTGTAACTGTGCGTTATTGCATGCTCAGAGCCTAATTGCAGGCAGCGTATTTAGCATTCTGCAGCAGTCGTCTCTCCACTGAGCACTCCACCGTGGCTGAGCTGTGACCCTGATATTATCCTTGTAGTATCTCTGATTAATTCTCTAACTAATGACCAGTAGAGGTTTCCATTATCTGTCACAAGAAGTTATCATAAGACCATTTGCACTGACACATCCGTGGGATACGAGTCCTATGACAATAACCGAGTTGATGGACTACCCGTGTCATTTCACATCATGTGTAGCGTTTTTTTTTGTAAAAAACGTTTCCATTTTACACAATAGTGCCCTGAATTTTTTTTTTTTTCCATTACAAATGTGCAGCGTGAATGCCGCAGCCGTGCACCTCTATCAGCCATTTTGATCTGAGATAAAAACCAATCAAGCACTCGAGAGAATTCCATTAGTTTGATGAGATATGAATATAGCTGCGAGCGCAAATCTGAAATAGTCTGCTGTTTTCAGACAAACCCATTAAAAGTCATTTGATCTTCTGCGGCTAATTATAGTGCCTTCTGAGCAGCTAGCCGCCTCCACCGGACTCCACCCCCTCCATTCCCCCACCTACCCTTCAGTGTTCATCACATCCCCGTCCTTATGTTTCAGGGAGCGCTATTTAGCGTCGCTGCGCTATTATTGAGGTGCTGGGAGCTGACAGGCGGACGCTGCAGCCCAGTCATGCAAGGGCGCGGGAATTCATCTGCCTCGTCGCTGCCGTCATTGTGCTGGTTTCGCTCGGGGATCTCTCTCTCTGAGAATTAGCAGGATGGTGCAGAGGGGGTTTGACTCGAGCTGTACGCTGTAGCGACGACACAGGAGGTGGGGGAGCAAGGCCAGGCGATTGACTAAAAGCGAGTATAGTAGACGGGCCTAGAGAACGGATGCTCCTGCTGTTAAGTCTGTGTCTTCTCCATGGAGACATGACTGATTAGCTGCTGGCCTCTGCATCTCTCTATGGAGTTATATTCTTCACTAGTCTGATTGAAATCCCTCCACCCTCCCCCTGGAGAGTGGTGGAGGGGAGGGCAAAGCAGGACTTAATGACAGATAAGCATATCTACATTACATCCATCACTTTCCTCCTGCTAAAGATGGCCTCCCTTGCATTGCCTGGAGCATCACAAGCTAATGCAGACGTGTGGGCTGCGTCTCTGTTCTACTGTTGAGTGTCTGCAGGGGAGAAAAAAGGGCCGTGGAGCTCTGCAATCAGAGCGCAGATTCATTTAAAATCAGCTTGGGTGGTCATGGGGAGAGCGGCGCGGCATGCTGGGAGTCAAACTCAGCCGCCCTCTGTAACTTACTTCCGAATGGTAATCAGAGTCGGTCGGTCTGAATGTCTGAATGCACTGAGGACTGGAGAATGTAATGAGACCTCATACGGTAGTGATGAAAAATTATTTCAATATTTAATATATACTTAATATTTTTATCATTCAATATGTTCCTGGGAATTAGTTCTGCACTCGGAAAACCCATTTTAACGTCTCCTCCACAGGGCCTGTAGCACGTGCGTGAATGATTAAAGCCGGCTCACAGTTAACACTTGATGAAAATGTTCCTGTGAACAAGATTCAGAGTTCATGCGTGTGAGAATCGGAGAACATTTGCTATTTTTGGCTCGGTGATTTTGGCAATATAAGGACAGAACTTGAGGAAACAAGAGTGTTGATGTTCTGTCAAAAATGTCAGTGTGCTGTGTCTGTTGAAGCTAACCAGCTAACCAGCTAACCAGCTAACCCCGGCCTGTCGTGAAGCTCAATGTCACTGATAGCCTGACAGTCTTTGTAGTTTCAGCTGAGAGTATTTTCAAGCAGCGAGCGAGTCTATTTTCCACAGGCTGTCTCAGCCTTACAACAAATAATCATTCAAAGTCATGATGGACAAAAAAAACCTCTACAAAACATTCTGTTCGTCTTTCCGCTATCACCTCTGGTTTGGTCGAAATCAGCTAATAGGGCCGCTTAGCTGCACGGCTAATTGAGCTAACCTGCTAACAATGGCTAGTCCCTCCGGCCAAAGATAGCTTTCGCAAAGAGCAGATAGCGGTTATTCTGCAACACACTGCTTGATATTTGCCTCGTCTTGCTTCTTTTGCAATCCAACTATGTTAGAAATACTTGCAGCATCACAGTGTATCTCCTGGTATCGTGCCAATACTCGCGAGGTCAACAACTATCTCCTCTCGTTCGGCATTCCCACGCAGTGCATCTGTCGCCTGCTATGATTTCACGTCGTCACATCTTTTGGAAACATTGCCGCGTGTCCTTGATCTCGCTCTTTCTCCTGCAGCTCTCCTGGCCGCTCTCCTGCTCCAGCGCGGCCTCGCCACACAACTCACGGCTGCCTTGTAGCGACTGAATGTGATATTTCCATGTTGTCCTTGAAACTGCTTTACCCCGCCTGTTCTCAATGTCAGCTCCCGCAGAGCAGCATTCCCCCCGCTGCCCCACTGATTTAGACACAGTGCTCTTCCTCCCTTCTCCTTGCGACTGTACTGCGCCACACATTTAAGGACAAATTGGCTACTTTATGTCTCCCTTTGTTCCCCTGAACAGTCTGTCCTTGTGCTTTTTCTCGCCTCTCCCTCCTCTCGTTTCCACTGTCTCTCTATTACACCTCTCACCTCGTGGCCCTCTTCCCCTCCTCGCTTCCCTAATTTCTCTTCTGCTTGCTCAACAATTACGTGCTCATTAACTGCGAGAGTGTAGGCAGCTGAGAGAGACATCAGTGACAGGGCTGGAGGCCTCGCCGAGGTGCCCTGTTACTGTTGTTCCTTTATTGACAAGTCTGCCTGCCTGTCTGCCTGGTCCTGAGGAGCAGCCGCGTGGTGCTGCATGCTGATGAGCGTAGAGTCATCCAGCAGGAAAATGAAGGAGCGGGAGTGGGAGTGACGGAAGGAAGGAAGGAAGGAAGGAAGGAAGGATGCGGCACAATGTTTTCACTCAACTTGGAGGGTGTGTGAGGGAGAGAGGCGAGAGAAAGTGAAGTGTGCACAGGTCATTTCATCCAAATCCCTTCTCCTCAGCGCCAGAGATTAGGCGGCTGTGCTCTTCGGCAGACGAGAGAGAGAGAGAGAGGCACGCTCCTGCGTCTAATCCTCCTCTTTTAAACTGCTGAGAGTGCAGTACAAAGTGGGGGAAAGAGTCAGCGTCCACATAAAGCGGCCCGCGGAAAACACAGGCCCATAGTTCAAAACAAACTGAGCCCCGTCTAACAATCGCCTAAGCCCTAAATCTCCCGTGTAGCCACTGCCAGAGCCGAGCCCGCCGCAGACTTCTCCCGCCCCGCTATCGCTTCTCAACAGGCTCGCTCTCCACCGCATCACCTGAAATTCCCCACAGGAAACCAACACTGTGTCAGAAATACCCCTGCAACCCTCATTAACTTCTCTGCCTCGGACGCACACACACACACACACGACAGCGATACACACCATGTACAGCCGCACACACATCTGATCTCTCTCCTTCTCCGTTCACCGGCTAGAAAGACCTCCCACCCAGCGCAGAGAGGCTTTTAATAAATGAACAGACAATGGCCAATTTAATCATGCTAATGTGTATGTTACAGTGGGCGGCTTATCGGTTATTTGATCGCTATACCGGCTCACTGGAGAGAGCCGGGAGCAGAAGCTGCAGGAAGTAGAATGGAAAAAGCCAAAGCTTTGGCGGGGGGGCGAAGCAAGCAATGAAGTGAAAACAAGAGAGAGCTATAGTCAATTTAGTCTCCTGAACAAGGTAATGGAGGCAGCAGCTCTGATTCCGACTGAAGAGAGAGACGTTAGAGACAAAGGAAACAGGGGAGATAATTAGGCAAAAGCGAATATTTCCAATTAAAACGGAGGAAGCAGCTCAGGCGTAAATGTGGGAAAAGAAGCGTCGGGTTTGGGCCGTATGCATTGTTTGACTCAGCGTTGAGGTTGGTTGTTCTGTCTATTTTAGTCATAAACATCTGGCACAGTGATGTCAAGGATGTAATCCGCTCTGGGCCACGTGGACGGTAAGCCCGGATAGAGAGGGTTGAGAGGGTCGCCGGCTCACATGGCTCAGGGAGAGAATCAGGTGGCTGAGGTAAAATGTATAGAGATAGTGGAGGCAGGAGGAGATGGGTGCACGGAGAGTCGTCCGGAGTGCTCAGAGGGAATAGAGATGAAAGGGGAGGGAGATGGAAGATTGAAGGGGTTGCTCATGCAGAGAGCTTTTAGTGGGCAGAAGGGGGAAAAAAAACGGGTGATTGTACTGACAGGCGCTCGGCAGAAGACGCAGGCAGCTGTGAGGCCGCTGCTGCAAAGCAAACTCACCTGAAAACGGACCTCAATCATCGCAGTCCTTGAGTCATTAACGCAAAAATGAAAAGCAATTATCTTCTTCCTGCAAGAAATAGTTTTTACACTCCAGCGCCTTATTTATGCAATCGTGCACCTGCGTAGCTTAGCAACTAAACAACAAGCCCCGGGTAAAACCCTCGGTGTAATTATCTCTTTATCCCTGCAGCACACAGTTATCAGTTATTTCTCTGTTGACTGATTTTAATGTGTATACAGCAACCTTTTCTACAGACACCAGCACCCACACTGTAGACACAAGTTTTTCCTTGTTTTGTCGCAGTTGCACTTGTGATATTTGAGACTCAAATTGAGTCACGTCCTCTAAGAAAACTCCTTCAGTTTCGAATTGAAGCAATTAAGTAGCGATCGTCAATATAAGATCCCTCTTCTTAAAGAGTCAACGCAGGTTGTTTTATGATGGTAATTATTCAGATAGTTCAGCAACTGATAGCAGGGTGCAACATTTTCTCACTTCCAACTCATCAAACACAAAACCTTTGGCCCTGACTCATCTAGTTTCACTTTACAAAGTCAACAAATCTACAATGTCCAGTTAGACCTTTTAAAATGAAACTTCACGACAGTCGCAGACTTGGATTTTTAAACTCTTCACTTGAGTTGAGTATGTAAGTTTTGATTTGTAAGTTGCACAACACATTCAGCTGTGAGTTTTGGTCACACATGGGACTCAAACTTGCATCCCCTGGGTAAAAAGTCTTATGTTTTACCCGCTCAACCACCCTGATCTCTTCCTGTTGCAGACTTTTCTTGCTCTTTGTGCTACTATGCTAGCAGGCTGCCTCGAGAAATGACGCCACGGGGGCTACCTACAGCGTCATAGTTTGAAGCCACTGGCAAAGCAGCCTTATTTAAGCTGCTGGGAGTGAGAACGAGCCTGTTTTTACACATCTGTCCTGCCTTTCCTCCTCACCGTTTGCTTCTGCATTTCTTGCCTTGTTCCTGACATCTCTTGACAGTGATTGGACTAACAAGGAAGCTGTAGTCAAGCCCCTTTGCTATCGCCTGACAAGTCTCTTCCTAAATCTGGCAGCATATACTGGAAATAGTACACCCTGAGCAGAATTGAGACAAATTTGCTCCCTTGCTTCCTCCTCTCTGCCTCCTGCTCTCTAGCCAGCTAGAAGCCACCAATCTGCTCTGTATGTACCTAATCTCACCAGGTAGGCAGGGAAAACCAAAATGCAATATTATGATGGCTGTGGATGACCCTCAAGCTGTGTGTGAGGAGAGAAGTAATATTCTAGGGAGATGTGTGCAGCTTGAAATCTGTGTCAAGAGGGGCCGTGGGGGAAACGGCTCTTTGGTCCCGTCCTGCTCCTGCGCTGCCCGGCTCTCCTCGCTTCACTGGAAACTTCTGGCCTGAGAATAAAAGAATAATGAAACACAAGATGCAGCAGGCATCCTGATGTCGACCATCAGGCACTCAGCGCATGTTCACACGCAGGCATCAGGGCAGCTCTTGTCTGTCTGTCTGTCTGTCTGTCTGTGTGGCGCGCAGCAGATAACAGCTGAGGCAAAGATGCCGAAACTGCACAACTACTGACAACACTGGGTGGCTCAGAAAATGTGTCAGAGGGAGAAAAAAACCCACAGTGTGAAGCGAGGGAGGGGATTCAAATGGGGAGCAGTGAGGACCTTTGGCCTGTGATGTCATAGAGGGCCTTAGCTGTCCACACCGACGGGCGTTTTTTTTTTTTTCTTTTTCCCATGACTGGCTGCCCTTTGGTCAGCTGGACCTACGTTATAAATATCTGAGCTGCACTTTGCGCAAGTTAATAAGCTCTTTGGTTTGTAAAAAAAAAAACAGTCACGCAGTAAAAACCTCACTTCCAGGAACATAACAGGTTTTCTGTGAAGTCTCCCACAAAGACTTTAATTAATCCGACTGTGCAGTCACATTGAGAGCAAAACACAAGAACCCTGAAGTCGGTTTCTCTCTCGACCTCGGTGACCGCGGAACCTTGTGTGGCCTGCAAACAAGTAAACACTGAACTCCAATTGATGAACTAAACTCTCTCTTCGCTCTCTTCTTGGTGTTGGTCTACACTTCCCACCATAAAATCACTATACAGTGAGGAACCGCTGCGACGTCAGCTAATCTGACGGGAAATATATGAATACCACATGAGCAGGTTATTGCTCTTTTTTAATCAGGTTTCTAACAGAACCTTCCATTAGAGAGAAAACGGTGCATACTTACCTTTTGGATCTGTTTTGCCTTAAAAATTCCCCTCTGAGCTCCTGATTACAAAAACCCTCTTAATATGAAATGCGTTTCTAATTAGGATGAGACCACTTAACCGAAAACTGGAGCGTTTCCTTCATGTTTCGAGTGTTTATTTCTCTCTCTATGAACGCGGTCTGTTGGTGTGGGCAGGCCTGGAAGACAAGACCCCACTGGCCCACCAACTGGAGCCACTTATAAATAGCCCAGAAGCACCTTCTCCCCAGTGGAAAGGCAGTGTGCCACAGGACAGAAAAAAAAAAGTACTTTGCTCTAATTAACAGTGTTTTTCTCTTCTCTTGGCCTAGTATCTCATCACTCCACCACATTTACATTCAAAGGGCAGGTTTTTTAGTTGACACTCTCGTCCACGGCCACTTAAAATGAACACACGGGATAATTAAGAGATCAGAACGATTAAAAAGCTGCCTACAAGGGGTGAGAGCGAGACCGTGCCCCAACAATATTCTTGTGATAATACAAACGATCGGGTAAGTGAGACGTGCAGAGGAGCAAAAAAAAAAAAAAAAGGAAATATGAGCTAAGGAGCGATGTCAAAGGCATTTGTGTGAGAGCAATTTATAGCAAGCAGGGGAGAAAGATTACAGAGAGAGGATACGATTGAGCAGTGAGAGGGTGACATGAGGTTCTTCTTGGAGAGATGAATTTTCAGGCTTCCACTGAAAATGTGAAGTGACTGTGAAAGCCCACTAACAGGGCCCCCGCTGCTTGACAGCGCTAAATTCGGATATCTCTGGAAGCTTTGTGTAAATATGGTAGGGTGATTTATTCCGAAAGCAAACTCTCAAGTGTAGCTGGTAGACACACACACACACACACACACACACACACACAAGTTTGTCTGAAATGCTCCAAGTGGACTACTTAAACCAGGACTTTCAAGAGCAAACATGAATCACATACTTTTGTCTTTGTTAAAAAACAAAAAAAAGTGCTTCAGGTGCCTGAAACTGAAGCACTTGAGATCTTTGCCTTGTGCCAAAGTCTCGCTGCACTACTTGAAATTCTAACATCCTCATAACTCACCTTCCAACTATTTGAAAAACGACAGCATGTGTTGTGGAGCTGAATAATATTAAGTACAACGGCTGGCTCCTGGAAAAGATTTGTGGACGGAACGAGTCACTTTTTTTTGCACTTCTAGTTGGATTAAGTGCATTTTGTTGTCTCTGTACTTGTGCTGTGCACAATGATAATAAATTGAATCTAATCTAATCTGATCTAACATCAACAATAAAACTTAAATACCTTGTCCCGGCATGCTTAAACATTCCAATTTCCTTTATCCGTCCCTCAGTTTCCTTTTTGTCAGAATGAGAATGAATGAACTTAACACTGTTTTAGTTTTTCTTTATACTTGATTTAACTTTTTGGCAAGATATAGATTAACCTAACTCGCTCTAATAACCATAATCCTACTTAAAACCTTCCTCTGCTACTTACCTTTTTATACTTTGAGCAAGAAACAAGATGATTTGTTCAGAAATCTGTCTTAAATTTGCATTAAGATTATGTTATTATACCAATCACAGTATCTTCAATGCTCCTACCAGAAGCAGGGTGCGTTCGGATAAAAATGTGAATTTGGATTTTGATTCGCTTTGACAGCTGAAGTGGTTTTACAGTCGGTTGCTTCTGGCCACGAAACAGCAGAATCATCGGACCGACTGCACAGACGTTACCGGGAACTCCCGTTTCGCTTGTTTTCGTGCAGACTGTCTCACTTCCGATCCTGTCACAGAATCATGCACCTCAGGGCAGATACACTTTTCTCCCAAATCAAAACATTCTCACCTCGAGTGAATGTGTTGCGTAGATCTAATCCTGCGTGCATCTTGTTTCATCGATCTTGTTTTTCCATCGATGTTGAATAATGCAACAGAATTGAGCATTTAATCAAGAGGCTCGAGTCGGTACGGTTGACTTTTGTTCCTGTCCCCACGCTGTGAACTTGGCTGTGCAGCGACTTCCACCCGAACTCACCTGGAAGCGTTCTGTGCGACACTTACCTGCCGTAACTCATCCTAAAAATACCCACCCCTGGTTTTACCTTCAGTCTCTCTGATCGTGATGCTTCTCCCACAACTCACGCTGTGACTTACTGTCTGCTAAATATTTCAGCAGACACCAGCGGCAGTTGGCGCAGTGTCGGCTCGTCACGGGGAGCGACATTGCTGAACACGCCGATGCGCACTGCCATGGCGATGGGCGCCGTTTATTTTGTCGAGGAGGGGACGGAGGACAGACATAGCTTTGTGTACTGTATGTCTGCTATGTGTGTGTCAGGGGAAGATTTGTGCGAGCCTATGGAGCCGAGGGTCATTTTCGTGTTTGCACACAAGGACACGGTGTTGCTGAATGCACCAAACAGGGCCGAGCAGCTGTTGTTGTGAGTGTTGTCCTCTGTGCTGTTCACACGGCCTCCGTCGGTACGCCTCCCATCTCCTCCGCCTCTCTGCCACACCGTCTCATATGCCAGTCTCTCACAACTGTGGCCTCATTCCCTCTTTCTCCATTATTTTTTCCTCTTTATCGAATCTCCCCTCCTCTTTTTTTTTTTCCCCTTCCTGTCCTCTCGCTCTGTCGCTGCGAGCTTCTGATTATCTATCTCCCTGCTTTCCTCTCCCTCCTCCTCCCTGCTCCACTTCTTCAATCTGTTTCTGTCTTCTCCCCCTCTCCCCTCTCTCTCTCTCTCTCTCCCTCTTTCCCTCTGCCTCTTTTTCTTCTGCAGCCTCAATGTTCCTCTGTGTGAATAGCTGGGATGCTTTTGTAGAAGGTTTCCATAGTGATGGGCCATTTGAACAAGTCGTCATTCACGTCTGTTGGCTGTAAAGCTGGAGAGAGGCCATGTTATCTCCCCCTGACACACAGGCAGACCTGTGCCACTCAATCACCACAAACTGTTACCCTGCAACCGGCGAGCTGCTGCACATCTTTTAGCCGGAGCTTAATTACGAACACGTCTCGCTCCCGTTCATCGCCCTTCACCGAGCACGGGCGACGGCAGGGTGGCGCTCTGTGAGATCAAGTTGCAGCTCAATCATAGCTCCTCTTGGAAACTATTAGTCAAGTGCATTTCAAGGTGGAACATGTCGAATATTAACACCAGTAAATAATTACCACATAACATGGATGTGATTCACTTTTGCAGTTAATACACAACCCTGCTGTGTTTGCTTTCATAAGCAAGGGTGGATTCAAATACCAAAACCCTGTTTGAGACGGGAATCAAAGAGATTTAGATGCAGTATAATAGTTTTTGCATGAAACTGTCTAAAAATAACCACACCTTTGTTTTGTATTTGGTTGATTATTGTGTTCTTACATTATCCCAAATGGTTTAATCAATGTTCAAACCAAGATTAATCTGCAATTTTATTAATGGTGCATTTAATTTGGTCGCCTGTCGCCGAGAGCGAGGAAATGAACGAGAGCCAACTTAACGTGAATAAAACTTGAGATGAACATTTCTGCCTGAGTTGCGTAAGATATTTTCTCATCGCAGGACGTTAATCTAAAAGCAGACCACCAATCTCACACACTTCACTTTGAACTCCTCCTGCCTACTTTTTCCCCGTCTGAACATTTTTTTTTTTTCAGTTGGCTGGAGACCTGAAAGGAAAATATAGGACATGGTGGTGTCAATGGTATTTCCAGTGTTTCACACATTGGTACAGCTCCACACAGTCTTAATAACAAAGGCATGTTCAATCAAGCACAGGTTGAGCGGAAAGGATTACAAATAGGCTTAACCGTCTGAACCGGGGCTGGTACCGGCGTGTCATGGCGGTGCCATTGTCTGTCATGGTGGGCGTTGGATGTTCGGTGTTTTTCCACTCCCCTGTGACAGTCCGGGCCAGAAGGAACAGCAGACTTCCCTCTCCTGTCCGGTCCGTCTGGCTGTGAATGATGGCAGGTTAATGAGCCTTGCAGAGGTGACCGCTAGAGAACAGAAACATGATGTCCTGCTTTTTGTGGAGTCTCTCTCCGTCACTTCAAACTCCCAACACACACACACACACACACAAGCTTACACACTAATCTCATGGTTTCCTTGAATGCGTTTTGGTAAGTTCTCCCACAACTTATGTGTGTTGAAACTGCATGAAAATATCTGATAAGGGAACAGAGAAAGATTGCTCACAGATTTAAAAGAAGAAGTGGAAAGTGAGTGACGCCTTTTTAAAAGAGGAAGAAGGACACACAGAGTTCACTTGAAACTGTAAACTTCGCAGCTTTAGGTCGTTTTTTTTTTCTTCTTCGGAGGCAAAGTGGAACTGACTGGACGCCACTGTTTCCCAAACGGCGGGGGTGTTGGAGCGGTGACTCATAGGGCAATTCCAGAGTAGACTTGGGACACTTCAGATGGTGAAGACAAAAGGCCATTTCACAGAGACACAGGAGCTCATTTGCATTGCAGTGAGGGGTTGCCCTTTTGATTCACAGTCGGAGAACGTGACACCTTTTTTTTTCCTTTTTATTAGTCTGTTTTTACTGTCTGCCCTTTGGAGGGTGGGACAGGGAGGTGGTGGAGGTGTTTGGTCAGTAGGGAAATGCAGAATGGCCTCCCGCTCCCCTCATCTGCTATCTGCTGCTGCTGAACTGTTTGTGTGTAGTGATGGTGTTGGTGAATCAGGAAATTACAACAGTGACACACAGCCTCATTTGGTGCATGTGGGGATATTGATAGATAAAGGGTTATAAGTCAAGTATTTTGTATATTTGCATTAAAAAATCCTTGTCACAAGTTCCCAGAGATCGAAGTGACATCTTAAAAATGGCTTATTTTGTCCAGCCAACAGTCAAAAACCCAAAGACTCTTTTATTTTGGCAGAGAAAAGCTGCAAATCCTCACATTTGAGAGGACTGAACCAGCTTAAAAAATGACGTAAACAATGAATCAATCATCATAATTTTATTTTGAAGGACTTATCTTTGCTGCTCTATCAGAAAAAAAAGAAATTCCGCCACCCTATAGGTCATCATATCTGCTTTTCTTGTGTGTAAATGACCTGTCAGCACTGTAACACGTTGCTTTATATCTTTGCATTGTAATTCTCACTCAGCTCTAACACTGTCGGCTCGTGTAAACATCTTAACGAGGTCGTCTTACTCTCATTGAGCTCATAATCTGAATAAGCAAAACTTGATTAGAGCTTTAATTCTCACCAGCAGTTCAGATCTCTGCTGCACGTACAGATCGTTGTCGTTGTTTCAGACGTTCTGGTCCGTGCCGCCGCGATGTGATCGCGAACTGAACCACATTCAAGTCCTGCGCTTTGAAAATGACAACATGGATACCGAAGACGTTTCTTTGCAGTGACGGCGTAATTGCAATCAATGCCGCTCGAGTTAAATTGCCTTCTGAAGTCTTTAACCTTAGAAACAGTAACACAACAGTAACATCCATTTTCTTCACTTAGCCCCATTTCCTTCGGTACCACTGTATACTTACAGGAATGAAGTTATTACAGATCTGAAAATGTCACATTCTGCAATTTCAGAACAGTTGAAAACACCCAGAAGGATCCAGGAGATGTTTTCATGTCTTTGGACAGCCGTGGCTATAGTGTTCCTCATCAATTACCTCTTCATACATACTGTAGTTGATTTGTTTCATGGGGTGTTTGATAGTGTACGTAGTGCGTTTTTAAACTACCCCACAGGGAAATTCAGTTGTTACAGAGGCAACAAACACCAAACGCACAGTAGGAGCACGTGTTAGACTAACAGCAGGATATAAATGCTGTAATTGTTCCCCTCGACGCGTTAGCAGTAATTGCAGTGAACACTGTTTCCTCGTACACGTACAGGCTTTTTTATTGGAAGCAATAAGAAAAAACGGAAGTCAATATTGACTTTATGTCCATAAACATATAGATCATTTATCCTGTACATGTGAGTGTGTGTGTGTGTGAGTGTGTGTGTTGCCCTCTCACCAGTGCCGATCTTGTTTAAGTATTAAGTCACCACAGGGAAGGATTAGGTGGATTAACGATGCCGAGTATTTTCTCTGCACAGTCACATGGACGCTAAGCAATCTGGGAACCCACGTGCGCCTCGGTTCTGGAGCCGCTTTTATAAGGCCCAGACTGTGACGATTGGCTTCACCACACCTGCCAAAATTAGACGAGTTGCCACCGCTCAGCGAGGCCTGCGCGGTTTATAGACTAGTTGACAGGAGGAGCCGTTTTCGTATGCAGCACAGGCAATTTGGCAGAAATTGTGTTTGTCAGAAATGTCAGCAGGGCTAACCTGTTCATTAGAGTGTTAACAGGGGAATTTTTTGTATGGCTTGTTTTGACTGCCTTAAAGTTAAAGTCTGCGCTTGTATCGGAGGATCATTGCGAAGCCTCAAACCCCCCCCCGGAGATTTGAGCATTATGAGTCTCGTTTATTTATTTCCCCGCTATCCTCTCGCTGTGTGTCCTGAGCTCACACGCTTGCTGAAAAATGCTGCCCTGAGTGGTTGACCTGAGACCACACACATACACTCACACACACACACAAACACACACAGATTGGATTAGCTCCTTTGGATCTTGCCCAGATGCTGTGTGGTAGGTCATGTAATAACTGACCCGTACCGGTCCCGGGAGGGTTTTTCTAAAACCTCATTAAGGAATACTACCTGTTTATAAAGTTCGTGCCTGCAGACTTGGATGCACTTTCCTCTTTTTCTTTTATTCCTGCTGGTGTCTGCATACACTCAGCACTGTTTAGGGTATCAGGCTTCATTTCCTCCTTCTCAGAACATTTAGTGACGGCCCATTCGCTCTCTTTTATTCTTGTACAGCACACAAAAAAAACTGCTTCCACGGACTAAAGAATTGCCTGAGCTAAATAATCTATCACATTAAACGTAAAGCTTGAATTTAGTTTTGTCGCAGTGTCTCTGATTTATCGTTATTTCACTGCAGCTGTGCGTTCATTTACAATCTGCTGCCTGTCAATCACACCGCAAGAAAGTCTCAGGGAAATAATGCTGCAAAAAGACTCAAACCTTCGTCTCGCATTTATCTGTGAAGGTGAAGGTTGCAACAATGAAAAACAAGTTGTGTGTATATATATGCATAACAAAATGATTGACGGGGTAATTGAAGCCATAAAATAGCTGAAACTTTAAATAACATAACTCCCATGCTTGGAGTGTGACCGGAAAATGTTTTCCAGACAGATTGACCGCTAATGTGTGTGCGTGTGTGTGTGTGTGTGTGTGTGTGTGTGTGTGTGTCTGGGGTGCTCATTAGAGATCCAGACTCATAAGGTATATTTATCCGTTACGAGGACAGAAAAGGAGTGTTTGTTTGTGTGCCCATGAGGTTCCATGCGTTATTTCACGATGAGCGCCGTCGTGCCTCAGCTTGTTTTATGTGAAACTTGGCCGGGAACGCAGAGCAGGCTAATAAAAACGTGTTTGTGTGCTGGAGGCAGACTGGGAAAGCAGCGACAGACTGGTGAATGTGTGTGTGTGTGTGTGTGTGTTTGCTGTAAAGAGTGAAAACGAGCTAAATGATCCTCAGCCCACACAGCTTTTGACAAGCGTCTGTGGTGGCGGGCCCGTCTCTCCTGCGCTCACGCCGTTCTTTATTGCATTACAGTCTGCGTTCATTTGAGAATAATATGTCAAGCCGGGACGTAAGCCAATCGGCACACGTTCCCTCCTGCCGTTGTCTATTTACCCGATTTGCCTGAGCTCTTCCTCGTCTTACTTGCCTCTCCCTTTTTTCCCTGCCCTCCACTCCCTCTCTCCCTCTTTTATCTCTCTGACTAAAACCTCCACATTGCAGCAGGTGTTCACACTTACACATGAAATAACATCTCATGGTGAGTCAGTAATGAGAGATGGATGCTTGATGAGTTACGCTTGTTAGGTGTGGCGGCGTATATTTTCTAGTAGTTGAGAGTTTGTGTCCGTCTGTGCCGCATTCAAGTCCATAACCAGAGCTTTTCCATCTGTCTATATCCAAAGAAACGGGGCAAATCAATCAGTTAATGCAACAGAGCTGCAACGATCAGTCGATTAGTCAAATATCTAATTGATTTCCAAATATTTTGACCATTTTTTTTGAAGGACAGAAGTCAGAATTTGCTTTTAGCTACTTAAATGTGATTATTTTCAGTTTCCAGTTCTCTGTAACAGTGAACTAGATATCTTTGGGTTGTGAACAAAACGAGACATTTGAGGACATCATCCCGGGCTTTTAGAAACACCTATCGACATTTTATGACATTTTAAATAGAGCAAACAGCTTATCAGTTAATTGAGGAAATATGCATGCGTATTTTGATACAATACAGCTCAATATCAACGTCAACACGAACAAGAGAAACGAAATGAACATACTCTATGATCTCGTCTTTTCTCCGTCAGATGAATTTAAAAAGATGCATTTTTGTATATTTTTCCACCCACGCTCCTTTTTCTCTTCCCGTAACCTGTCAAAAGGTTGTGATGACTCATCCTGATCCCAGTTAGTAATATGTAAGCCAGCCGTAGCTCAGGGCGATTCATCTAACCCTTCCCCTCTTATAAAACCTTCAGGTCTACCAGGGTAAATTTCCCCCCCAGCAGTTACATAAGCCTCAAAGTGTGTATCTGGGTGTTGGTTGGCATCCGGATTAACATCACCAGCAGCTTTCTGCACCAGAACTTACAACCCTGGTTCCAAAAAGGTTGGGAAGCTGTGTCAGAGAGAAATAAAAACAAAATTCCACAAATCCTTTATGAGCTATATTTGATTTAATACAGTACAAAGACATGATATTTCATGTTCAGTCGGATTAACTGTATAGTTTATTTGCAAAGTCGTTGTGAACTAAATCCCTGTAACCTAAAAGTGAGAAGAACCGCAGCGTCGGATCAATTAACTGAATCTGAAGGCGAGCGATGCTCCAGGCTCGGCCGCCAGTATCAATTTTGTAGTCTTTGGTTTCACCACTTTGAACTTTAAAATGAAGTCACTTTTTGGCACGAAGTCCTGCCCCCGAACTCCTGCTTCATGTGGAAACACGAGAAGCCGCAGAAGCAAATCACTGTCAAAGTTATTTCATGCGACCTTTAAAGCAGAAGTTCAGTTACATCTAATCACAGTCAAACGCAAAACAAGACCAAAACTCCCGCCTGTAACGAGTTCGACGACTTCTACTTCCTCTCGTTTTTCTTCGTTCTTCGATTCCATTTCGCTGACCTTCGCCGGTTGATGTAACAAATTGGTCGTGGATGATGTAAAAAGAAATTGTGACGATGACACTTCAGCTGTGTGCTCGGCTGCTCTTAGAATACATTTCTGAGTCGCGGCTCTTCAAGGCTGAGTCACGACGAAGTAAGAGTTCTGGTTTTCAAAATAAGACCACAACTCTTTTTTTACAAAGTTGATTATTTCTCCTGCAGTAGACTGTCTGGTCTGTCCTCCTGATGCCAGTCATCCTTCTGGTTCAGATGTTTGCAGGTGATGAGACGACAGTCGACACAGATTTCTTCTTCTGCACCACTTTTTGTGCTCTCTGCTGCCCCCCATGTCTCCTCTGGCATGTGACTGCAGATTTAAGGCAGTGTTGTAAACCTTCACTGTGCCTCCACAGAATCGAAGACACACTGAGACTTTTATCACATATGTGGAGCGATACTGAGAAGGCCCGAACATTTGTTTGTTAGCCGCAGAGTGTCATTTCGGTCGGGCTATCACTGCCTCCCTAATGTGCTTCTCTGCTTCACTCATTTCCACCCCACCTCTTTGCTTCTCGTACACCACGAGCCAATCTCACAAAGGAATGAGAGGGAGGAATAAGAGGGAGGAGAGCAAACAAGCCAGTGATGGTGCAGAGAGAGAGAGAGAGAGAGGAGTGGAGGAGCAGGACAAAGATGTGGAGATGGAGGGGAAATGAGGTTGAATCTAAGGATGTTGTGCCTCAAAATCAAGGCAGACCAGTGTGTGTGAATGAGTGTGTTTTGTTTGTTGGGCCGAGTGTACGTATATGTGTGTTTATGGCTGAAGCTGTATTCAGTTTGTGCGTGTTTATGGGTGTATGCGTGCAGCAGACTCAGCTCTGGCTGGCTCTGCAGCCCATCACACGCCACAGCCAACTGCTGATTACACAGCACTTGTTTTGTCCTCACTCTACTCTGTTCTGCGCCCATTATCAGCCCGGGAGCCTGCGCAGAATTAGACGGAGAGCTTTGTCTAACACGCTGCTACTCAAGTCTCCCTCTTCAGCTGTTTTCTCCTTTGGGCTGTCGCGCTGCAGAGGACACCTCTGCGTGCGTCTCCTCAAAGCCGAGGGACCCAGCAAACGGTCAGACATCCGAGTCCAACGGCGCTCGCTCATTCCCTTGATCTCTCTCTGGGGCTGAAGCCTGTTTACTCAGCCTGATGACATTATGACAATCAAGAGCGGATCAGTTCCGTTCCACTTCCTGTCTGGAGGCTCCCTAGTGTGTGTTTTAGGACGGTTTGGCATGCAGAGCTAACATCGCCTCTCTGATTCATTAGAGCTTCCCGTGCTGTGACACCCCCCAGCATCAGGCGAGCGTTAGCGGGCCGTGACTTATTGTCTCAATGAGGCGCTGATGAGCTGACTGATGCTAGCGGTGCGCCGTGTCATCTGAAAGGCAATCGTGTGGAAGCTGATTACACAAGTCGTTCGGGACAGTTGGTGTCCATTTTCTAGAGTGAGTGGTATAAAGCTATTTTGAGTGAAGGACGGGAAGACTGGGTGTTCCTATTTCCTGCTCGCCGATGGAGGAACTGCAGGGTTCAGTAAAAGATGGCAGGAAGGACAACAGGAGGGAGGGAGAGCAGATTTCCTCTCATGATCATAGAGCTGGAGGGAAACAAAGATCAGGTATTCTGGTTTTAACAAATTCTGTCTCTCTACCGATATTTTAATTGCATCATTTATGTTGTTGTTCTTATGTGTCTCTGCACAACAGAGCTGATAGCGGCTCAGGAAGCATCAGTATTTACTTGGAAGGATAAATGATCCATCCTTTGACGAAAGAGTTCGGTCCCAGGCGGCCCGGATGAGCGTGGCTCTGCCCTCAGACAGGAATGTCCTGGTTTGTGAGGCATGACGGACTGCAGTCATTTTCTTCTCTCTTGCTCTCTGTGTGCAGCCTCTCAGTCACTCAATGGGCATCCGAGCAAAAAAAAAAAACAACTTGTGCACAAATCCAATCAAACCCCTACTCGTTTAACGACCATCTTAGCCAAACATTCCCCAGGTGCATTTAATTTGCCTCCGCACTGATTCGCAGTAGCAGCCAAGCGATGACAGCCGTTCTGATGTTGCTTCATCACATCTAGTTAGTTCAGTTATCCACTGCAGTACATGAGCAGAATCTGCTTCATGTGTTCAGACTTCACAGCAGGCTCCTGTGTCAGGCTCATAACGAAGTTTATGAGAAAAAGCGAGTGGGCAGACCGTGTCTGAAGTCTGTCAGCCACAACACTCTCCAGCTTTAATGGACGCTTTAACGGCTGACGGTGTTAACCCTCATTTCTCTCTTTTCTCTTTGTCTTTCTGCAGGCGCTAGCAGCTAATGCAGGCACGGGGTTTGCCGTGGCCGAGCCGCAGGTGGCGATGTTCTGCGGAAAGCTCAACATGCATGTCAACATCCAGACCGGACGTTGGGAACCCGACCCGTCCGGAACCAAGAGCTGCGTAGGAACCAAAGAGGGCGTGCTGCAGTACTGCCAGGAGGTGAGTCATCGCGACACAGACACATCTTCAATCTCACCAAGTCTGATACACTTGGTGAAATTCAAGCACCAAAGTCAGTTAGAAACAAAGTGGGGTGTCAACACGGCTGCAATCAATAGTCCTTTTTACACAAAATCCCTCGGTACGTTTGCAACGAAGAACCTTCATTCCACCAGCTTTGTTTTTTGTTTTTTTTCTTACTTCTTTTTAAATCCCTGGTGGTAAGTTGAACACATGACACGTTAACAAGCTTTTACTCCCATATCCCGCCGCTCGCTCAGAGGCGGAACAACAATGGCCTTTCATTCTGTCTTTGTACCTTTTCAGAATTACTGCACAACATTCACAAATTGAAGAGCCTGTGCAAAAAAGACAAATTAAATTACTTGAGGGAGAACTGAAAGTGGAGGTGCCATTATCCATCTTTAATGTTCCTCTATGAGTTCAATGTGACAAAGGTTTTGTGATGTGAGGATTCTAGGTTTTTCAGTTTCGTCTTGTTGACGTTGAATAGGTCATTTCTTTTATTCATAATCCTAATTTGATTGAATTATTTGGCTCATTTTCTTTTTGCGCCACACAGGGTATGTTGTTATTATAATTGCTGAGAATGAACTTGAAAGAATAGTTTGATGTTTTGGGGGAAAAAAAAAAAAACGCTTATTCACTTTCATGATTCAGACGAGGAGATCAAAACCACTTTCATGTCTGTAAGATAAATATGAAGCTACAGATTGAATCGGTGGATTTCAAGCTGTTTCTGTCATGCCTCCGCTCCCTGGCAAAGATGGATATTGCTTCTATAAATCATTGATGGGGAAGTTTCTAGCAAAACAAGCAGAAGTTTCTTCAGGTTTGCGAGGTAGCCTTTCAAGCATCAGAGCAATATTGTTTGTCGACGTCTTCACATGAAGCCGCTGGACAAAATGAACAAGATGTAATGTGTTGGTTGGTATAATTTAGAGGTGCTGTTAGGCAGATTTTGCTATATTTAAATGAGGGTATGTTAGCTGTTTTCACCTGTTTTCAGTTTTTGTGCTAAGCTAAGCTAAGTTGCAGTAGCTACGCATGTAACAAACAGATGTTAGAGTGACCTCAACCTTCATATAACATATTTCCCAAAATGTCATTCATTTCTTTTAAAAGCACGTTCTGCATCGCCCTGTCCTGGATTAGCACGTAAACCGAAGATTACACCTGGTTTGTTTGGTTAAGATGAGTAGCTTTTATAGTTCATGAAACAAAGATGCAAGATGTGGAGGAGTGAATACGTTAAATTCAGTTAGTGAGCTGTACAAAGTTTGATTTTCGCTGTAATTTGTCATTAAGAGACTGTTGAGCCGTTCATGAAAGAATAAAGCGGGTGGCATTTCAATTAGCGAACCCAGCGACTGTCATTTCCTCTAACTTTCTCCGCAACAAAAGGACGTGTTTCCCAACGATATGGATATCCTCGCTCTTATTTACTTTTTCTTCCTTCTATATCTTCAAACCCGAGAGGCTGCCGGTATTACTGTCATGGTTTATTATGCAGCCGTCCAAGGAAAAAAAAAAAAAAAAAAAAAAGCGCGGCTGTATATTTTCAAGCAGCCTTCCCCACAAGCTTCAGTTGCATTTATTGATGACATTTTGATGGCATTTGGGGGGGAAAGCGTAAATTGCACGCTCTTTCATGGCTGAGCAGATGGCATCTAGAGAGTGTAAAGTGTGGATTAAAGGATCCCATCGAAGCTCCACTTATCATACCTTCCCTCTCTCGCACACACACACACACACACACACTCTCTCATTATTTCTTATACATTCTCTGCTTCGTCTTCTTCTTCCTCCGACAGATGTATCCTGAGCTCCAAATCACAAATGTGGTGGAAGCCAACCAGCCAATTCGCATCGAGAACTGGTGCAAGAAGGAGAAGAAGGTGTGCAAAGGACATGCCCACATCGTGGTGCCTTACAAATGCTTAGGTAAGCTTGTGCAGCACACTAATAAGTGGTTCAGGGGGATGGGGGAAACCACTTAGAGGGCCGCGAGCGGTCCCTCATATCAGGTGACATCCATCGTCCACCCTCATCTATACTGGCCCTTAGTTCAGCATAAAGGAAGAAGAGATTACAATACATCTTAGCCACGGGCAGAGATGACATAGAGCAATATTGGAGCCTGATTCAGTTGACTAATCCTGGCCTTGAGCTGCAGATTGAGCAGATCCTCACTGGATGGGAGCTAATGTCTCTCAGAACGGATGGCGAAGAGGGGGATGCTATTATTGCTGGGGAGGCTTGTTGAGCAATAAAGCACAATCTTATTTCCCCCCTCAGACAGTCGGCCATAAACTCACACAGACACACAGGGTCAGCGAGAGGGAGGTCTGTGAGGAGGCCTGCTTTATTACTCCCCATTTCTCCGTTCGCCTGCGCTGTCATACACACCTCTCTCCCTCCTCTGTCTCCTGCAGCATCACTGTAATCAGCAGTGGCAACACGGCTATATTCTCGTTTATTAAATGTCAGAAAGAGCCTCCGACTCTTCAGGCCTCTGTGTTCCCTAACTTACAAGAACGCGGCACACTCCTGCTGCCTCTGAGGATTGCAATAACAGAGAAATAGAGTTCTGAAACAAGGTTCCTCTCTGTACTTGTAAAGCTATGTCAGGAAGGGAAAAAAAAAAACATCTTCCTCTGTGCTGCAAATACTTTCCGGCACCCTTCCTCTGTCCGAAAAAACCTCTTGCTGATTGAGTTGTGCTGCTTTTCCGGGATGAAAAAAAGCTATTAGCAGTTCCACCGGACTGTGAAATGGGCTACCATTCAAGAGAATTTTTGGCAAACGCAAAGAGGAGGCTTTTGGGAAATTCATGGGACAGCAAACACCACAACTGGAGTGGCCGCTCGGTTACTAGAATACAGATGAGAGAGCTTCACATGCGCAATCAGTCTCCACAATCCCCCCCGGTTTGCTCTCATTTAACATCCAGAAGCTGCTTCCCTCTAAATACCTGCCACGTCTCGTAGCCTCTGTCCGCCTCCTGTCTTCACTGTGGCCGGCTGCTGCATCCATCAGCGACCCTAAGACCCCCTCATTATGATTCAGCAACAGTGCCATGACTGCCATTTAATTAAAAACAATCCCATTACCTCCGCTGAAATAATTGAATAGCTTCGTTTGCTTGTTCTCGCACATTTTTTTTGTCACCGCCGTTAAAGGTCCGCGCTCTCGTGCCCCGTCAAATTACGCGGGGCCTTTCTCTCCGCTGCTCTGCTGGGTTGCAAATGAGGAGCCTGAACCGGGAGAACAGAGGAGACAGATGGAGGAGGAGAGATAAACATAAGGTGTTGGCTAGAAGGAGGCGATCGAGAGGGCTTCCGCTTAATTATGTAATGGAGCATGTTAGGGGCTTAATTGTCGGGCTCTGATCGTATGCTACGCGCCACGGCGCGCCTCTGCCACCTCGCCCCGCCTCACCTCTACAGCCCATTATTTGCCAGTCGTCTCTGTCACATCGTGTGCAACGAAGAGTGAATCTGAATTATTAATTATTTGCGATGTCATGCGGTGTTCTACGGAAATGAACATCAATTCGTTTTTTTGCCTCATATTCGTCTGCGCACATTAATTATAGTGGCATCATAAAAGGAAGACCAAAGGGACAGCGCTGGTGAATGCACTAAGGAAAAGCCGTAATGAGAAAACACAGGCCCGCCCCTCATACCCTGACCCGTAACCAAGGTAAACAACTGACTATCATGCACGCGTTACTTGGCCCTGCCTCCTATAACCCCAATCCCCTCTCCCGCTCAGTATCAGCACCGCCGGATCCACAATCCGGTCCTTTAATCACCGACCCCCACCAAATGACTATCAGCACATGCCCAGATCAAAAAAGAAACCCGTCTCATAACCCACCCCATCCACCCCATCATACACAAATACGCCCTGTCCTCTTCAACACAAAATATAAAAATAAAAAAACAAACAAACATGTACAGTATTCATGACCCCCCCTACCGCCCCATCCTATTCCCCCTCCTTGATTAAGTAACTACATCCAGGACGGCTGAATCTACCCTACCAAAACCACCTATGTCAACCCCCGTTCCCCGCCACGAACCGCCATAATCCCCAAACCAGACCCGACGCAAATAAAACTCTAGAAACGCAACAAAACACAACGTAATCATAAAACGCGGCACAAATGAGGCTCTTTTTTCCCTTATCATTAGATGATATTTACCACATGATATGTTATTTAACGGCCTGATATAAGGATGATCCAAACCATCGCAGCCTATACCAAATGTCCATAGCCAAACCATTTAGACACCGTTCATTATGCACACTAGCAGTGCACGGGCCACAATTGTACAAAACCGCAATCATCTCCCGTGGCTCCGGAAACTATGAGAGAACTGAAAACCGCAGAAACTTGACACCTCACACATACAACACCACACCCACCGTGCACTATATAACATCAATGCACACTGACAGTAAGCAATGAATCCAAACTAAATACGTTCATGTGACAAATCCGAACATACGAGGGAGTTTTTAGAGTTATGAAATAGTCTCAGTTTAACACTGCTGCTTTTTTTTTTACGACTTACATAAGCAAACAAGACCAGCAGGGAGAAGATTATTACAATTATTCTTATCTGGGTCATAAAATTATTTAGTCACACAATTAAAACTGTTAATTTGTAGGAGCAAAAGAAGGAGCAAAGAAGCCGGTCTGTAATCAGCTGGTACGATACAGCGCTAAAACAAAGTTATGGTTATTATTCTTACATACACAAATACATTATCTCATCGCTAACAGCTGTGTTTAAAGAAAATACCAATCAAAATGCTTTATGTCTTTCTTCCACTCGCTTTTATAATAAACACACTCAGCGGATCGAGAGACGCTCGTACCATTTTTGTCG
Source organism: Diplodus puntazzo (assembly GCA_963678695.2). Taxonomy (NCBI): domain Eukaryota; kingdom Metazoa; phylum Chordata; class Actinopteri; order Spariformes; family Sparidae; genus Diplodus; species Diplodus puntazzo. The sequence goes on along the minus strand of OZ023162.1, from coordinate 4,971,174 downwards.
ACAAAACAACATTTCCTTGCAGCAGCTTCAACATATGTGAAAGGTTAGTTGAGGATAAAGCTTCTGCAGGTAATCAAGCACTGAGATAAAGTTGTTTGAATGGGCGCTATGTTGAACCCAGGAGTTAAATACAAATTCGATTATGTAACACCAGCCTCCAGCTACCTCCTGGGTTTAGTGACATCTGTTCCATATCATCCGTTTATGTTGGTAAATCAAATTGTTTTCCACTTTAATGGCACCAATCATGTTGCAAACACTGCCAGAAATCGAAGTAGAATTCAAGAACTAACCCACGGCAACAACTATATTCAAGTTGTTTAAGTTATAATGCTGTTAGATTTTAGATGTTTTAATAGTAGAAAAAACCTAAATATTCATAAACCTTATGATTGTTATACTTGAGAAACACTTAATAGTAAATGTCTCACAGTCAAGTGGTTGAATAAATTAGAGATTTAATCGTTAAGAGTGTTGAACAACTTATTTGTATTTTTTTATATTCTCACATTGATCAAAATAAATTTAATTACAGCGGTCCTCCTTCGGAAAGTCCTTGAAACACAATAGCCGTGTTGCCGACAAGCAGATCTTGGTTGGTGCTTAATTGAATTCACCGCCTTTCAGTACTTCAGGTGTCGACGGTACGCTGGGTGTATTCTTTAAGTCTGGGCACTGGAGAGCGTTAGCGAGGGTGTCTGATAGGCGGAGGTTAAAGCAAAGGCGGCTGAATAGAGTAGGTGGAGAGTAGGTCACTGAGAAAAAGAGGAGTATGTGCTCTCGTACAGACAGATAGTAACACGCAGAGCAGGAGTGCTCGCGAGGCGCAGCTGCTCTCCAAACACCGCCATCCATCACCCACTGCGGTGTGACTGCACGCGGGGGTCTGCTGGAAACCCACTCCACCTCACAACCAGAGCGACCTGTGAGTGTGAGAGTGTGTGTGTGTGTGTGTGTGTGTGTGTGAGGGAGTGAGTCACACAGCATCCAGCGTGCAGGATACAGAGCGGAGGGTTACCGGGAATCAAGAGAAGGAGAAGTTAGAGAAAGAGAGCTGTCGAAGATGAATTCAGAGCCGTAAACTGAAGCAAAAGTAGAAATACGGCAATAACAATGACACAGGATGCACTGATTGTAAAATTGTGGGCTGCTAGCGATGCCAATACTGAAGGTTTTTTTGCCGTTAATTTGTTTCATTGTTATTTATTCCCACTTTTGTGCCAGAGGAACGAATAAATCCACATTATAAAAGAAAACTGAACTGTTTCAAAGTCATTCAACCCTTTCGTTCTGCTTTCTTTGAAAGAGCACAAATTGAAATATGGAACAACCCTTAATGAAACCGTCTTTCACATGAAAACTCCTCCAAAAGCTTTTATAGCTTGCTGTTCACCTACCTACTCAATGATAATAAAAAAATAAATAAAAATCAGCTCTCAAATAGCCTGACAAACTGATGGCAGGGATGTCACGGGCCAGTAGCTCATGAATGTGCCGGTGCAAAATTGATGTGACACGAAAAACAAACATCAGCCAGCGCCGGTGGTGAATGTCATCTTATTTGTAGAAAAGCCGACAGCAGTCAACAAGGTGAATTAAAGTACAATACACGTGTATTTTCAGCTGAATCCATTGAAATATAAAGAAGCCTGAGCGCTCATGCAGAATGGCCTCTTTCACACGGTTATTTTACAGCATATTATTCTGCTGGATTGGACGATTTCCTTCTGTTTTAAATGTTACAGCGAGTCGAGACGGAGCTCATTGTAAACTGATCACATTTTAAACATTTCTCAGAAATGTAATTTGCAAAAGCAAGTGCGGCTGTCAAATTAGCAGGATGAAAAGTACAGTATTACCCTCTGAGAAGTAGCAGAGGACGTATGAAGTGAGTGTTTTAATCTTTACAATGTCGGGAAAAACAGTCATCTCAATTTCCCAGAAACGTGAGGCGACGATTTGTTTTAGCCCAAAATATATTCTATTTGATTTGATTTCAACTGGAGCTGCAACAAGTACTCAAATAGTCAATTCAATGTAAGAAAAGTCGTCCCCATTTTGGTTCCAGCTTCTTAAAAATGGGGAATTGCTTCTTTTACGTTTCATTTATGACAGCAAATTAATAATCTGTGTGTTTTGTAACAGAAGAAGAAGACTTGAAGACTTCACTTTGGGCTTTGGCAATTTGTGACAAAGATTAATTGTTGTTAATACTAAAATATAATTTTTGGTTGCAGCCCGAACTCAAACTATTTCCAAGAACAGCTCTTGACCTGTGGTGGGCGCACGGCAGAGGAGCAAGGGGAACGAGGGTCTGCGGGGTGACGGTGGGGGGTTGTGTGACGGGGTGTTACTGTACCTCCTGGGCGGAGATGAGAAGCAGCTGCTGAGCCCTCTGCTATTTCCAGCTCTCTCCTCTTCCTCTCCTACCCTCTCATTTTCCAAAACACTGCTTTTCCACCCTCTGTCTGCCTGCCTGGCTGCCTCGCCCGGCGCTCCAGCAGCTCTGCCTCAGGCCGAGGTCGCGGCGAACCGCTAAATGAGCGGTTATACGACAGCTCCCAGCTCTCGTTGCGGGACCTCTAGACCCTCATTTGTGTGTTTTCAGTCCGCCCATTCCTCAGCCACTCTGATCTGGACTTTGCCCTAAACCTTCTATTCATGCCTCCCTCGCCTGCCTCCTTTTCTTTCTCTCCGCCTGGCTCTCCATCTGTTTCTGATGGCAGTGTTTCTACCTGAGTGCCTCGTCACGCTGCCAGCCTATCAGCGGCCGCTGTCCTTTTTAATCTTTCTTGTGACCCCTGCGCCATATGCCAGCACGCACATGGTTTTCCAACCTGGAGCTATTCTTAGGAATTCACAAGATGTCTTTCATGTCTTTTATTTCCCCGAGATCTGCTTTCTGTTTTATGAATAAAACATCTCCCGAATTGAGCTCATCAAGCAAATGGTATCATTGACTCAACAGGAAGAGTCTTAAAGGAGTCACAGTGTGAAACCTGATTTTCTCCACTTCCATTTTGATTGCAGACGTACAGATTGCAGCTATAGAGAAGCTTCAGGTGCACGGACAGATGTTCAAGTGTCAAATACCCTCTCTGTAATAAAACATAAAGGGCCAGACAGCTATGAATTATTAAATCATGCCATTATTTCATTCCTCTCATCTGTTATTCCTTTTTTTTTTTTAGTCCAGCTGGGCGATTTATTGTTTCTAATCCTGGCAGTGTCCAGGCAAAGGAGTGATTTTGTTTTTGGACACATTGGCCGGATGACTAACAGGCGCTGGGCCATGTGATTTGCTGTTACAGTGGGCGAGTTCGTGAGTGACGTGCTTCTGGTTCCAGAGAAGTGCAAGTTCTTCCACAAGGAGCGTATGGACATGTGCGTCAGCCACCAGCAGTGGCACGGCGTGGCCAAAGAGGTAAGGAAGGAATTACCTCACAGGAAACGGTGTGGGAGGCTGTATCTGAGTGATAGCAGAGCAATGGAAAAGAAAGGTCCTGTGGGAAGAGGAAGTCCTGAGCAACAACTTAACTTCTTGAAATTAAACTAAACTAATTTTAAGTCCCTTCTCCCTGTCATGCTGGTCACAGTTTCATTGCTTTCCAATCTTTCCTTTTCCCTCCTCTAATACCTTTCCACATGTCTCTGTGAGTCTCTGAGGCCCTCTGATCACAGGCTGACTGGGAGCCCTCACATTTCAGCTGCTAATCAGATTAGTGTTGTGGCTGTAATGCAGATAATCCCCCCTGGGCAGCTCCAGAGCCGGCCCTCAGGGGCCACTCTGACCACGACAGTACACGCAGAAGCTCAGCGAGCCCATCAGCTGCTGTCTGTCCTCGTCTCTCGCTTCCTGACTCTTCCTCTCCCCCCCCCCCCGACATGTATTACAAATACCTTCACCTGAGTATCATCTGCTCAGCCGTGCAGCCTGCAGATAGTGTGACATCCAGAGGCGCAAACGACCTGCAGTCGATAACAAATTTGTCACAGCCAAGCAGTAATAAATCTTACCAGTGGGGGAAAATCTGGGTGAGAAAAAATGACTCAAAAACAATCTCGGCTCCCTCACCCGCCGCCGCTGAGATGCTCTTAAGCAGGGCAGCTAATCCTCCGCTGCTCCGGTGGAGTTTCTCAGCAGCCATCAGTTAGACTGAAGTTGTACTCAGTACCTCCGAGCTGCTTTATGAAGCACGGCATTGTTGAAAAATAGCCCGTCAGTTAAAAGGACTACATGACTTTTTGGAGGGGTGGTGCATTAATCATTTTTAGTCCGTGCGAAGAGAGAACTACCTCTAAATCAACTGTGTCTCTGTGGAAAGATCTGTAAACTATGTCAGGCAACCGCAAGGGAGTGGTGCCTCTCCAGAATTCATAAGATAAAAGCAAGGTTGGGTCAGATTACTTTGAAATGTACTTAATTGTACTGTAATTTCACAAACTGCGTCAGATCACAACAAAATGTAATATAACCTGAATACTTTAGAACACATGGAAGACTTTGTAATAAAATAAATTAAGCACTGGCTCAAAATCTTCCATTTTCATTGTAAATTAAGAGGAATAAAAACTCCATGATCCCAATCATTATTAAAAGACATGATATTTTATGGGCCTGGAAACTCAACAATTTCAAAGGTGGTTAGAATCAGATGCCATATTTTAAAAATCTCCTCAAAAATTTAACAATTTTTCCAACCCTTGATAAAAAACTGGTAGCATCTTTCAGGCTATGTAGCTAATATACACGTGAACAGATGAATGAATCCCTGCGTGACTCTGAGCGAACACAAAGAATGAAAAAGGTAAAAATGTCACTGAAATACTTTTGTACAGGCAAAGAATAAAGGCTACATTACTAACCCGAGAAGTGAAAAAGTGCCTTAAATCATAACATTCTGTAGTTGAACCATATTTTGTGTTTCAGTTGCATTCAGAAAGACATTATTTACTAAAAAAAACTGCTGTGGATCGTGTCTTCGTGCAACATAATGTAACAATAGATAAGAAAAATGGGTAATCCTGATCTCAAATATGTATAAAAAAATAAAAGAAGCTGCTGTATTGCAGCATGTCAACAATATCTTGTGGCTGAATTCATTCAGTTTCCTCACACTCTCCTCCATCTGGTACGGCCACCATCGTTCATGGCTTCCCCCTATGATGGATAAAGGTTAAACAAATATCACCTTGTCAAAGCTCAAGTTGATACTTTTAAAGTAGTGGGTGTCCTACAAAGCTCAGCGGCGTCATCAATCTGGAGCCCTGCGCTGTGTTCGGTAGTCGATATCATCACCGGCTCACTTGCTCTCCCCTGTCAGGCCTGTGCCAAGAGCTCCATGGTGCTGCACAGCTACGGCATGCTGCTGCCCTGCGGCATCGACAAGTTCCACGGCACGGAGTACGTGTGCTGCCCCTCCTCGCGCGCCGGGGAGTCCGCTCCACCTTCCCTGCCCTCGCAGGAGGACGACGAAGAGGAGGAGGTAGAGGATGAGGAGATTGACGAGGCCGACCTGATCGAGGAGGAGAACAGGTGAGCGGTTGTTGTGAAGCAGGAGGGCAAACTCCCCCGTGTGTGTGTGTGTGTGTTTTGATCGTGGCATGTGTTTTGAAATATTGCGGGTGTAATATTGGCTCTCTGGCGAAGGGCAGGTATCACCAGCCATCTGGATGAATTAAAGTGTTGTGACATTGACCTATGGCAGCTGCTCTGCCTTGATAAATCACTCTCCTGCCTGGCGTTCCACCCCTTCACTCAATCACCTCCGCCTGCCTCCCCATCCTCAGCGAGACACCCGCCGACGAGCAGCCCACACAAAAGGAGGATCCCGTGGACGAGGACGAAGACGAGGAGGAGGAAGATGAGGAGGAGTACCACTACGTCTACGAGGACGAGGAGGCCGATAAGGACACCGAGGACGAGGAGAAAGAGAGCAGCAAAATGGACGAGAGCCAAGACGAGGACAAGACCCTGCAGGAAGTGAAAGGTTTGTAACGAGATGTTTTAGAATTATCACTCCCTCTCACTCCTTTATTGGCTCTTTGCCTGCCACTTAAATATAATCAAGCCTTTTTAACTTTTAAACTATCGGCTATATGCTTCCATCCGAGCCAGACTGTAATTAGATGAGTGTATGCATCAGCAGATCCCCCTTTTTCTTCAGCTCGCAGCAGACACTGTGATGAACTGTTGTGCATTATCAGTGCAAGGACAAATTATCCGTCCTTTATTTGGGGGCCAAACTGCTGCTAATTCCCGCTCATAACGAGTTGCTCCAGTTGTTTTTGCTGTGTTGTGTAAACATATTTGTGGATGTAGCCGTAGTTAAGGAGTGTTTTGATGATAGTGTTGGAATTAAGTGCTGCCTCTAGTGGCCCGGATGATCTAACGAGCTGTCCCCCGGCAGCCGTGTGCACCCTGGAGGCCGAGACCGGCCCCTGTCGGGCCTCCATGCCCCGCTGGCACTTCGACTTGAGCCAGAGGAAGTGCGTGCGCTTCATATACGGGGGCTGTGCCGGCAACCGCAACAATTTCGACTCAGAGGAGTACTGCATGGCCGTGTGCAAGCGCCTGAGTAAGTCCCACCTGACGGAGGCCGCTTTCGAAAACACCTCTCCCTCTCTCTCTGTTTGTGTCTCTGCTGCAGACCTCTCCGCTGAAAAAACACTGTGGGATAATCTAGTCTGTCGCTGGCTTTTAAACGGAACACCTGTTCTGCAGTCTTCAGCTGTCACTCATCAGATCAACACAGCTGTTCATAGCATGCCACCTCCACCACAACAATCACAGCCACTCCATTCACTCCGCATCATTCCCTTTTGTTTCGTTATTCCACTGATGTACCAAGTGCTGCAGCTAATGATTAATTTCATCATTATTATGTGTCAATTATTCTTAATTAACAAAATATTGAAAGATTATTCATCACAGTTTCCTCAAATTCAAAATGATTTAAATCTAAAACCTCACATTGAATCCAGTGGAAGCAGATTTTGTTCGGTATTTTTTTTTTTTTTTTTTGCTTGATGAAAAACTTGCTAATTAATTTCCTGACATTAAATTAAACAATGAATCGTTTCAGCGCTGCATCAGTGATTGAAATGTCACTTAGCGTCCAGTTCTTCACTAATCTACAGGCTATTTGTGATTACGTAATGGAGCTTAATGTTTTCATTTATGGCGCACGCTGGTTCATTAGTTTTAGTTATTGCTCTACTAAACCGGAGCAGTTGAATTATTCAATATTAATAATTTCAGACAGAAGTAAATTAAGCTTATATATTAGGTTTTATAAACTTAATATTGGACATTATGAGATATCTGTACCGGAGAGAACAATTTGTATATTCCAGAACTATTAATGTTCAAACGTTGATTGATCGGTGCACTTCCTACACAAACTGTCCAATACTGACATTGAATATCTGCTCAGATTTATACTGTAAGGTACTTTTTTCCAAATCAGGTCATTGATTTAATCATAATTGCGGAATTTACACTATATTTGAAGGCCAATTACTTTAAAAGCAGCTTATGTTCAGACAACGTTGATCATTTGAGAAATTTGGCTTCTTTTATTGAATAAAAAAGTTTTTTTTGTAGAAGTAATGCATAAAAAATACATGCTATGTCTACAAAAACTCATCATATTGGAACTACAATGGAAGAATATCAAATAATACCTTGTTCAACTGTCAGAGCAACTCAAGACGAGGGATCGAATATGTTTTTTTCCTCCACAGTAGCAATGATGCTACTCTTCTAAGTTAATGCTGAATCAGATCATGAAGGAGACTGAAACCAAAATACATGAAAATCTTGGTGTCAATTTGAAATAACCAGTGCCTAAATATTTACATTTTCTCGCTAATTATACTTTCACTTCACGACATGTTTGGAGTCAAATATTCTACTTTCACTTTGTACTTTAGTGATGAGGCACATTCTGATTATTAATATTTTAGTATTATTGTTATTTGGCAGAAGAGCCAAATAGCATATTTTTGAATTAATTAATTTTATTGGCAATCTGACAAGAAAAAACAATGACACAGACACCTCAGACACACTTTCTACTCTTTTCTTTCTTCTGCTTGCCTGCCAGTGTTTACTCCTGCCATGTCTGACTGTCTGACTGTCTGTCTGTCTGTCTGTCTGTCTGACTGTCTGTCTGACTGTCTGTCTGTCTGTCTGTCTGTCTGTCTGTCTGCTCACAAAGCACTGCCACTTCACTTTTACTAGAACCCCCGCCAGCACGTCAGCAAGCACTTACTCACTTTGCATCTTACAAAGATTCACTTCTCATCCGCTCAAACACAGTTCATAGCCACGACCAATTGGATTTTTTCCTTTTTTTTTTCTTTTGCATTATAGCATTAAAATGATTGTTTGTTTGGAGCGGTCAGGTTCAGAGGAGGGACGATCCGTATTAACCCGTGCCTTCTGTTTTTTGATGCTGAGGGGAAACGATGAGGTCTCTTCCTGTTTGCGAGCCCCGAGCGTTGTTGTTTTTTGAGACTCACAGCGGTTCTCGGAATGAGTCCTGCGTGACTGTAAAAAGCGTGGAACCCAGAACAGAGCCCTCTGGCCTCGCCTCAGACGACCCAGCCGTCAGACGCAGAGATATTTCCATTAGTGTCGGAGATGCGACCTGTCAGCAGAAAGCCGATGGGAAGATGAAAGGAATTCAAAAGGAAATGCTGTCAGATTCTCTTAAATTTATCGCAGTTACTGAGAGTGGAGGAACGCCAATGAGAGGAGTGCTTCTGTGAGGATTTTTGTGTCCAACTTCAATCTGCATTCCTCTTTCAACTCTCTCTTTCTCTGCCCAGTTGTCTGTCTGCCTACTTGTGTCCAGTTTTTCCTGTCTGTCTGTTTCTGTGTCTGTCTGCCTGCTTGCCAGTTTGCAGCCCCGTCCACTCACCATCTGTCTCTGAATCTGCAGCCATGCCTCCGACTCCTCAGCCCACCGACGATGTTGACATCTACTTTGAGACCCCGGCCGATGACAAGGAGCACAGTCGCTTCCAGAGGGCCAAGGAGCAGCTGGAGATCAGGCACCGCAACCGCATGGAGAGGGTGAGTTACCAGGTCAAGACATGATGAGAGCGATCCAGCTACTGCAGGCTCTTCAAACCACTCCTCCTCCAAAACACGCCCGCTTGTACACAACGCTACGATGATAAACAACTTTCACTGCAAATAATGCAAACAAAGTTGGCATTAACTAAATAATTTGAACAAGTACAAATAAATGTAGGTCATTTAGCAGAGTAGAAAGTTTGTTACGCAGGACTTTTATTGTGAAAGCAGTATGTATGTGCTGCAGTTAACGTGTAGGCAGAATAGTTTGCTGTCTTGGTTCTCAGATTGTGAGCCTTGTGTTATTAATTTATTGTTACGTACATAAAAATGTAGATTTGGTCTTTTGGTTTTTGGTAGTTTCGGTGACCCAACCAGTCCATGAATGCTGCATGAGCCATATTTAGAAGTTCATGCTTCGGCTGCAGCTAGATATACCAAAAACTACACAATAAAAGCAGTATTATTATTATTATTATCACATAATTATGTGTGGTGATACAAAATGAATAGAACAGTTCCTCTTTTCATTGACAGCTCTCGTTGGGGGAAAGCTTTGGTCCTTTGTTGATTTTCCTCATCAAGAAGGAATCAAAGTTTTCTGTGAGGACTGATAATAAAGTAACTTGCTCCCGTCTTTCTGATGTATTCTAATGCAGTTTGTGACCTATTTTGTCGTTATTTTGGAATCATATTGGGGAAAAGTTGAAACGTTTCAGAAGCAGAACAAGTCTAATGTCTTTGTACTTTTAAGTTTAGAGAATAAGCTCTTAAGCTTGTTGGTGTGCAGCCGAGAGCTGCTGCTGCTGCCGCCGGAGGGAATCCAGGGCCTGAAAGTGTGCAGGTCGGCTCGCTGTTCGAAGTGTTATTAAGGTTTTTAAATCTGAATGCAGGAATATGACAAAGAGCAAGGTCATGCTTGAAGAGCCTCTTAACTTTGTTCAGTGGACTGCTTTGTTTTCTCCTCTCGTCTACCTTTACGTGAATTGCTTTTGGCAATTGTCTGGCTCTCTCTGACCGAACAGGTGCAGGCGGACCACCTTGCATTTCGCTTCATTTGCTTCTCTCTCTCTGTGTGTGTTTCTCTCACTTAAGGTAAGAAAAGAATGGGAAGAGGCCGATCGTCAGGCTAAGAACCTGCCCAAGGCTGAGAGGCAGACATTGATCCAGGTAAGACACTGATCCGTCCCCTTGAGAGTCCTCCCTTTTTCTCCCTTTGTTTGGGTGAGATATGACGGCTTACGGGCCCTGGGTCCCTCACTCCCCGTGCCATTAAAGATCCCTTTTCCCTGGCTGCTCTATCTTTATCACTCTAAGTCTAAATTAGGGCACTGTCTGAATTGGGAGACTTCTAAATGAGTCCCCAACTCCCTTGACAAGCCTGAGAGGCGCATGAGTGAAACCGAGAGAGCCGATCCTTTTCTTTTTTTAAGTAGAAGTTGAAGGAGCTCTGTTGTGCCGTTCTGTTTAGTGCATGTACATATTTATATATGTTTATGATTTTGGTTTATAGCACTTCCAAGCCATGGTGGAGTCCCTGGAGGAGGAGGCAGCCAGCGAGAAGCAGCAGCTGGTGGAGACTCACCTGGCTCGGGTGGAGGCCATGCTGAACGACCGCCGCCGTCTGGCCCTGGAGAACTACCTGGCTGCCCTGCAGGCGGACCCCCCCAGGGTAAACACCACACACCAGCCTCTTTTACCTCTCACCTCTCTCCATCTGTTTATACGTTGTTGTTTTTTTTCGTGTGCACACACACATTTCTGTGAGACACTACTCACGGCCGGTGGCTAATCTCATATTCTGTCAAAAGACCCTCTGCCAACTTCGCTGCACTTCATCGTGAGGAGAATGGATTACTGCAGCCAGAAAAACACACACCCAGAAATCCTCCGCGAGCACAAAGTCAATCACATTTGAACCTGCAGCTATAATCCCTGCGTCGTGTTTGTTTTAATTCCTCTTATCTAATAGTCTTTTGATCCTTTTGCCAGCACAGAGTTTGGGCTCTCTGAATCGAGGTGCCCGTCGTCTCTTTCACCACCAGTGTTTCTCAAAAAAGGAAATAATTCATTATTTCAGTTTTGTACTCGCTTTAAAATGAAATGTAAGAGTGTTGCCTGATTCGAGAAGCAGTCATTTCTCATCCTGCTTCAGTTACCCTTCTAGAATTGGTAATTGCATCATCTCTGGCGTAATGCTGTTTCCGTAGGACCTGCGGAAGATTTAATGTCATGTTATATGCAGTGGATAAATTACACCTCGCATTACACACCGTTCTTGTCATCCTGCTGCTCAGATATAAGAAGGTGCGGAAAAGAGAGTCAATTTTTATGTGATTTTTCATCTTTAGAAGCACAAATTGTGCTAATGTCTAACAGCAGGCTCCCCACTGAGAAGGCAGGGTCACATCCTTTCATCATTTTATTATCTGACATCAAATAAAACTGAATCTGATTAAATCTGAGACTCATGAAAAAAAAAAAGTGAAAGGGAACGAGAACAATAAACGTCGCTTTCTAGATAACTGTAAAATGAGACGAGAGGTACAATTAATCGGTGCGACTTCAGAGAAAGAAATGCTGTTATGCCACTTTCATTCACATAAGACAGAAATGTTACGTAACACTGATCCATCACAGTGTCAGCATTGACACAGCTCCTCTAACCACTCCTCTTCTTCCTCTTCTTCGTCCTGTGCAGCCTCACCGCATCCTGCAGGCCCTGAGACGGTACGTCCGCGCCGAGAACAAAGACCGCCAGCACACCATCCGCCACTACCAGCACGTCCTGGCTGTGGATCCTGAGAAGGCTGCTCAGATGAAGTCACAGGTCAGTTTCTTCATCCTGATGATAACCTGGTTAGACGTTGGTGCAGAAAATGCTCTTTACAAATGCGCAAAGCCCGATGTGATTCTTTTTTTTTTCTGTAATTGCTGCATCTGTAGACATATACAAAGGAACAAACAGAGATAAAAGAGGGATTAGTTCAACATCAACAACAAAAAGGAAACATGTTTCAGCAGACAAATTGTTGTGTTTTGGACACATCAGCTGTAATGATGTCTGCCTTCTGATGAATATAATGGAGCAAGATGGCCCTCGGCTTGTGGCGCTTTTGAAAGACTCAGCATCGATAACTACACTACACTAAACAACACCCGCCAACCGCATCGCCGGGCTGAAGCAAATCGTGCATCCGCTCACGGACGAGAGGCTCGTGCTCCTGACAACGCGCGACGTAAACGTTATTGGTTTCCCCCTCAGCTTGAGTTGTAAAGTAACAAGCTTAGTTAGCTCGCCTCTTGTCCGTGAGTGGACGCACGCTTCCTTCTGCAACAAGGGTCTGTGGATTATCTTCAGCAACAAGCCGAGTGCCGTCTAGTTCTGTTATATTCTAGAGAAGGTAGACATCATTAAAAAGAAATATGTGTGTTTGATTCAGGGGTGAACTGTCCCTTTAATGCTAACAGAGAAAAGCATGAAGTGGCCACATTTATGGAGCTGCAACCAGCCAATGTTTGACATTTTTTGTTAGAATTAATTATCTCAGATTTATACAACGGATGGATTTTTCAGCCGCGTAGTCCTTTTAGGTCGGAATGGTTCAATCTGGTTAATTGCTGCCTGCCAATACTCGGAGGTTTCGCGTCGTTCCCGAGCTACTTTCGACAATGAAGAAATCCTGCAGAAGAGACCGTGTCGGTAAATCTGAAACCTCATGCCAAGCCACTCCAAGATATCACACTCCTCCGATTCCTGCTCAGACAGGAGGAGAGATAATGATGCCTCAGCCTGCTCCTCGCTGCCCTGTTTCTAAGTGAGTAGGAGGTAGAAAGAGTGTGTGTCTCGCTGAGTGGAAGCCCAGGAGGAGTGAGTAGGCTTGTTTGACGGAGGGAGGGCCGCCGTTTCATTCACTTAAGCCTTCAGCCGAAGATTAACATTGCGCAGGTCTTGTGTAACGCTGGACTCTGAGCCGCTGCGCGGGGATTTGGCTGGAAGCTCCTCTGTTAGATGTGCTCGCCAGTGTGTGTCAGTGCCCTTCGACACCATTTGTAGTTATCCTCCGACATTACAGATAACACAGCAGATGGATGAAACAACAAAGTGAGGAGGGGGGGAAAAGGACCGGAGGGTCGCTTTTTTTAGATGAATCGTTGGATCGTAGGGAAGCTAGTCTGTGTTGTTACGCTCTATCTATTTGTTAAGCCTCGCCCTGTGTATTTCTTCACGCTGCAGCAAGTTCAAATCGGCATTTTTTCAGTTTCTGCAGCTTGTTTGTGGATTTGACATGTGGCATTGTTAAAGAGTCCTTTTGTAAACACAAGGATTTCGGCGCTTTATGTAACTGTGTTATGTGACTTTCTGGGGGGGGTCGTGATTACTCTCTATTTATTAAACCTCCAACCTGTCTTGACCAGGAGAAGGTCGCCTGATGCTTTGAAATCTCTCTTGCTCTCTCACACTGGGACATCATGTAACCTTCATAATGAGGATTGTTTGTCAGCCATCGACAGGAAGGTGCCACAGGGGCTGCAGCGAGCCTTTTTAATGGGAGAGGTGTGTTATTGCCATCTGTTGCTGGCTCTGGTGCACTGCAGCCGCGCGTTGGAAGATTAAAACAGTCAATCATCATTGTGGGAAATAAATACCGGTAACCTGCCAAGAGCTGGTCAGCTCCGTCAGTGACTGGTAGCTTTTTTTTTTATATTCTGCCAGTTTGACAGCACATGTGGAAATGTTTCTCCTCTCTAAACATCGTATTGTTGGTGGAAAAAAAGTGAAAGCGAGCGGAGACTTTTTGGAATGCGCGAGGTTGTGTGTTCAATCAAAGGAGATTTGTTTTTCCATCCAAACTGCGATGCAGCGGTGATCATCGATGCCGACAGGCAGCGGTTCCTGTCAAGTCGGTTCAGAGCTTCTCGACTGATTTGAATATTACATGCAGCAACTTGTTTCATGTTGGCAAGTTGGCTGATTCTGAGCGAGTCTGAGTTCATCTTCGGAACAAGGAAGCACATTTCTGCTATTTTTGTGGCAGATCTGTTTGTGAACATGAGAGCACATTTATATTGTGGGCAGAGATCAGCTGACTGCCTGTCCTAAGATTTCTGCTTTATAGTCAGAAAATGTAAAGTCTGTTTCTTGATTTTACTGATTAAAAGTTCACTCCTAATAAAAAAAAAAACATGTGTCCCCTCTTACCTTTAGCGCTGTTTATCCATCGAGAGTACTTTGGTGTTGAGTTTTTGAGAAATGGGCTGTGGAGACGAGAAAAATAGATTTAATAAATTTTCCAGAATGTTTTCAAGTAAGAACTGTTTTCCCTAACCACAAATACACCCTCCAACCCTTTCAACATGCCGAAAGAAGTGGCCTCCACTCGTGGATGAGAGGCGAAATGACTTAAAATAAATACGAGGAAGAAGAAGAAAAGAATATATGTGAGAGAATTTATTAGGGGGATGCAGGCAGCGAGGATTGTTTCTGCACTGAAAAAATAAAAGCCTGCTCTTGATGTGGATCATCGAGGGCGACGCGGTTGAAAATACTGAAAAGCTTGTGTGTTTGTGTTCTGATCAAAACTATCAGATATTAATGTGCCTGCTCCAGACACATAGATGCATGACTGCGTTCAGAGAGCTGCTGTCATCTCAGCAGAGGAGCGTCTAGTCGTTGGCTGTAACTCGTTATCTCCCCTCGATCCCTCTGCAGCTGAGCCAGATGTTTAACCTGCTGGATATCCAGCGGATGTTGGTCGAAACACGGCAATCTATTGTGGACCACATCAGTTCACACATATGAATCTCCATCGACTGAAATGCATCACAAATCTGCTTCTGATCTGGTGCTTTTTATCTGCAATCTCAAGAAATCGTCAGCAAAACTGCAGATCAGGGCTAAAAAAAATCTTGAAGTCTGAGCTTAAGGCTAACTAAGCTAGCTAAAGTCACAGGAAACCATTAATGTTTACATCAGTCACTGTCAGGAGCACAAAGCCTGTCAGCCATGAGTAGACGCACACACACATCTGCACAGAGAAGGTAGAAAGAAAATAGTCGTACTCACACCAAAACAATCGAGATGGATAACTGGATGATTTTAGGGTGCATTGTCCCTTTAATTGAAAAAACAGACTAACTATAGTTGTACTATAGTTATATAGTCACTTATAGTTGTTTTACACGTAGTATCATGGCAATCTTTCTCCATCCTCTCTCCTTTATCTTCCTCGTTGTTCCACTCTTTCTTTTTTTTTGTCTGGTTTGTTTGTTTCCTCTTCGTGCCGACACTCGTTTCTGAAGATAAATCTAAATCTTCTCATATCTTTCTCACTGCGCCGCCACATTTTTTCTCCTGCTTCTCTGCACAAATTTCTCCAGGAAAAGCCAAAGTTGTAAATCTGTGATGCTATAAGATGTCAAAACTTGTAACCTAATCAGTGACAATAAGCCCGAGAGGCGTTCAGGGGGATTTTCTGGGATAAGGGTGCATTTTCTGCTCCATTAATGTCAGCTTTTGAATAAATACTGTTGGGATGAGCATTTTATACTAATAGCTGGCAAATCACTCTTTAATTAGATGTCACTGGATTAGTGTTGAAATGAAAGGATTTGTCATGTGCCATAAAAATGATTCTACATCATTTTTAATGGACAATTTATCATTTTTAGTCATTTAATTCCTAAAATCCCACTTCACCAGTGTAAAGATTTCAAGCTTTTCATTATCTTGTTTAATTATAAATGTAATTCCATTGTGTATTTGAGTGTGTTTCAGACAGAATAAGACACCTTGGGCTTACAGTGGGCATTTGTCCTGTAGTCTATAGACTAAATTCATAAATAGGTTTATCGAAAAATGACTGCAGTGCTGGATAGATGCAAAATGTTGAGTATTTTTGTCCTCCCAGATCATTTCCACGCAGGGAGGCAGTTTCACTTTGATGTCATCATAAAAACGCAGCAGGACTTCGGTTACATGACACCCTGTTTGTCCGTTTCTCCACCCTCCCCAGGTGATGACCCACCTGCGTGTGATCGAGGAGAGGATGAACCAGAGCCTATCTTTGCTCTACAAAGTACCATACGTGGCCGACGAGATTCAGGATGAAATTGGTGAGTCTGGTTCTGTCAAAAAGCCCCCCGGGCCCAGCTTTTGAGTGCTGCAATAAGAATGAAGCGAAATGAAAACAGTGATGGAATTCGCACATGTGCCAGACAGATATGAAGCCAGTGCATCACATTTTCCTTCAGCCCCTCAGTGAATTTGTTTTTCTTCTTTCATCCATGTTTCTCTTCTTTGTGCAAAGGGAGATACAAATATAGGAGGGGACCAGTAGACAGGCTTCACTGCAGTCCAATTATCAGAGACAAAGAGAAAAGTCTTCTTTTTCTCTGTTCCAATTCATGAAAGGGAATTTTAAACCACTTCTACTCTCCGTCTTTAAGGGTCTTTGCTCACTAGCTTCTGTTTTTACAGTAAGATCTAAAGCTGGAAACTGTACTCGGAATATATTCATCTCCAGTGGTACGATTTAAGACGGGCAGCGTCCGGCACATTTTTTTCTACGATGTTCTTTTGTTTCCACTGGTTCATTAAAGGGACTATAGCGTGGTGTTGCAGCGCAGATTAAAGTGGAGCGGGTGCCGTGACAGAACTGGGTCACAGCTTTCACTGTGCAGCATCCTGTTGGGAGATGTGCAGATTTACACGGAAAATAGCTCTCAGAAAAATACTAATTGGTAGTTGGCAGGAATGGGAGCAGACGTCTCGTGCAGCAGTAGCTCTCTTTGAAAGGAAAATGTAAACAGTAATTGGTTAGACTCTCATTTTGCACATTGCTGCCATGTTTAGGTTGTGACAGGTGTTGGCATAGGCCAGGTCATCTCATAGTTTGTTCGTTTTTCGCACCTTTTCTGCAGACGAGCTTCTCCAGGAGCAGAAAGCTGACATGGACCAGTTCCTGTCGTCTATCTCCGAGTCACAGCCCGACGTCACCGTGTCGTCAGAGGAGAGCGTGGAAGTCCTCGTGTCGGAGGGAAAACCCTACCGGCCCTTCCAGGTCACATCCTTGGGGTCTCGTTCAGAACCAGAGGGTGAGCAGCTCCAGCCTCTGACACGCTCGCAAGAAGCATCATGAACAGCACCGTGGTTGTGTGGACAACAATAGGTCATACACACGAGTCTTTCTGAAGGACGTCGGTGACAGAGCATGCCAGAACTGCTGCACAGCGAGGGAGAATAGGTTTCCAATGTGTTTTATGCCGATGCAAATATGCCGTGGAGCCACGAGTTCGGCCTTATCTGTGCCTGCACAGTTCCCCGTGGCCTAGCTTTCAACGCAGCTCTACTGAAGTTCAGATAAATGCACAAAGCCTCGGGCTTTTGGTACTGAGCTGGAGCCAAAAGCTTAGGGGGGGGAAAATGAGCAGTTATGGTTTCCCCTCTTTGTCACATTTGTGCCAAACAAAAGATTGAATCCTCAAGGAGAGAAAAAAAAAAAAGTGACAGATGGAACGCTTCCAACAAGACGGAAGGCAAATTACAAGTAAATCCCCACGGAACATTTAATATACACGCCAACGCCCCAGAGGGCTTAGACAGAGCTAGCCTATGTTGAAACGGCTCCCTTTTTTTGAGTTTGGTTATATCTCAGATTTATTTTCGGACTCCTCCCTGCTGGACTCTTTTCCTAATCAATTAACACAGCTTGATAATCCTGCCTTTTTTCTCTTCTCACCTAAGTTTTCTCTCTTCTCTCCTACCCCTTTTTTGTTCTTTTTTCTTTTGCTCATTTCTAATGCCAAGGCGATCTATCAGACTCCCCACGTGCCTTCAAGAAAGGTTGGTGCCTCTGTTGCGTCTTGTTTTTCTGCCCCTCCTCCTCCTCCTCCTCCTCCTCCTCCTCCTCATCTCCCAAGCCATTCCCATCTACTATTTTGTTCCACTCTTCTCCTTTTCCCTTGGTGCAGTTTGGGATCCTCTCTCTCTCTCTCTCTCTCTCCCACCATTTCTATTTTATCAGAAGCCATCTGGTGGTTAATTTTCTGCTTTTTTTTTTTGATGACTCATACGGGCTGCGTGGTTGGGTTTTCAGTTGCTCTCGTGCTTTTCATCATACTGGGATTATCACCTCATACTGAATAGCAAAGTCAGTGGCTTCTAAGTGTGATAGAGATGGTTCACAGCCAGCTCCCGTCTCAGAGAGACTCTTCAGTCGTGTGTCTGCTGTCATCCCGTCCTCAGTACATTTGTCAAAGCACCCTGCTTAATTATTCCCCCACCCACCGGCTCATTCCCCTCTTCCTGATAGGAGCTGTGTGATTTAGTGGCCCTGTCTGAGGCTCGGTGTTTCCGCTGCTGACCCACGGCCCCGTCTAAATTGGCCCAATTTGTTTTCCAGGACCTGAGACGGGGACGTGGTTACGTCACCTGTTCCGTCTGATCTGGGCTTAACCTTGCGATCTCGCTCAGCGAACGCAGACACACACCTGCTTCTCATTGTCGAGTCTAAATTACATATTGATCGTGTGAAAATTAACGCGCAAACTCCCCTGCTGTTTCTCCCACAGAGCTTTGCTCCTCTTCACGTGCTGTTTGTTTTGCGTTTTACTCGTTCAACAGACGGTTCTGTGCTGCAAATTCTTGGTTGAAGTACCTTGAAAGTCCTTGAAATGTGCTTGAATTTTACTCCTAAATAGAAAAAACTGTCCATTATTTTGCAATGATCTACGACCTTTAACATGTCGGGGAATACTGAAAGATGTCTCTATTGTCCGTTTTCAGCGCTCCACAACTAATTTACTATTCCTAAAATAGATAATAGATCAGACATTCTGACCCAGTTGAACAATCGCTTGTTAAATCACTTAAATGATTAGTCCCTTCATTGTCTGTCGATCAGCTAATTGATTAATAGATTAATTGTTTAAGTCCACTCAGGAGAGTAGGTCACTTTGTCACATAGAAGTCACTCCCATTGTGCTGTGTGCCTGCAGTACCATCAGTTTTCAGACGTCACTTCTGCACGGCGAGGCTTGTAAACACACATCATTGTTCCAACGCTTAATCCAAAAGGCAATTGTACTAATCTTAAGCGTTTTGGCAGCGGCGGACAGTAAGCCGTCAGCAGACTCATCGCTGCTGTACATTGTTCAGGACCGTGCCCTCGCTGCCTCGCCTGCTCTCGCTCCCCCCGTTCCTGATTTATTCATGGCGTATCTGCCGTGTGTATATTAATAGATCCTTTGCCTATTTGAAAACCATCAGTCTAACATGCATATTTGACACTCTGGCCCAGTTTCTTAGCTCAGCCACTTAGTGAGACTCTTTAAAAAATGATTATCTGTTCAAATCTAAAAGGGGGACGACGGAGGAATTTTGTGAGAGGAAGAACTACACCGATGCAGAGTTGAGGCTTTCAAAATGCCGGGATGATTCATAAATGTTTAGGGGGGGAGGTTTTATTTAATGAGTGTTCGCAGAGGAATCTCAGCTGTAAGCAAAACACCACTTTGACAAGGCCTTTGTAGAAAATGTAAGGTCAGTGTCATGTTGGCTTCACAGTGCTCACACTGTGCTGAATGGAAGAAAGGGCTTTGTTGTCACCCGTGCACAGAGGAGACCGAGGCGACAGTTGCGTGGAAAAAAAAAAACCGAGCTGGATGGCCTCGCACAGCTATCCACCATCAATACCACCATCCCTGTGTGTTTGTTTGTTTGTGCTGCTCTGCTGTTATTGACCGCGCTCCTTCACCTCCCGCAGGCTCCGCCATGTCTGGTTTGGACGGTCTGATAGGCGCTGAGGAGAGAATCATCAACAGCAAACCCAAGATCAGCAACAATGTGGTAAGAGTTTCGATTTGACTTTTATCATCCTGTTTGTGGCTTCGAAGCTTTTCTTAACTCGCTCAACGCGTCAACTGAGAGCCGCAGTGTTAAAGCAAAGGCACGGGGGAAAATGTGGAAAGATACTAAATTGAACTCTCTGGGTTAAATAAACGAATAGGGCTGCAACGAACAATTATTTTTGTTGTCAGTTAATCTGCTTATTTTTCACAATTAATCGATTAGTCTGTAAATTGTAAAAGATTGCAAGCAAACTGTCTAACCTGCAACGTTTTGGTACGAGACCTTCATCAGTCCAGAAAAAGTATTTTTCTCTCTTTCTCTATAAAACATTTTAGAATTATTTTTAAGAATGCTCATCACAGTTTCCCGGAGAGCAAAGTGACGTTTTCAAATTGCTTCTTTAGACTCAAATGCAAATATTTGACATTCTTGCTTGAAAAAAATGACTGAAACTGTTATTTTAATTATCAAATTCTTTGCATTTCATCGACTAATCGATTGATTTTCACATAGCTCTCTTACGTTCAGCTTGTAATGAGTCAGATTATTCTAGTAACTATGTTGTCATAGTTACAACTATCTCACACTGGGCTATTTGCATGTCTCTTTGTGGCCGCTGCCAGCCGAACCTCATTCAGATAAACTCCACGCTTTGTTCGGCAGTCATCGCATGCTACTTTTTTCTTTGCCAGACTCACCATCCCTCCTCACGGATTCTCAAATGATTCTTGGCCGCTGAGTGTGTGCTGTGTTCCGCATGCTAATCCAACACCATCTGCAAAACTGTGTTATCTGCGTGTGTGAATATGAGTCATGCAAGTTTTCGTATGCATGCATGTTTCCTTTTTCTTTTCTTCTTCTTTTTCTTTTTTTTTTGTTGAAATGCTAGTCTTCTAAGACGGAGCAATCTGAGGTTAAAAATAACATAACGGTGGCGACACCGCAAACGTCAATCGTGACTGTTTTTACTGTGAGAAACCGACTCTGGACTGCTCTGTCTCTACTAATAGCAGATTTTGTTTCTGCCGTCTGAACACACCCACTTCCACTCACAGCGCTTCTTCTTCTGTAGATTAAAGCTCTCAGCAATGAGTGGCTGACAGTCTGTTTAGAACGACATGTTAACTGTGTAGAGAGTCTGTTGTTGATGCTTGCAAACCCCCCTCCCTCTCTCCTTCCAGTTTGTACGAGACAGCTCCGAGTGTCTCATCACCCAAACACAGATAATCCTTACAGTTTACTCCGCTTACATTCACAGCCTCTCGTTCTCCGCCTGCACATCTCTCTCTCTCTCCTTCTATCTATCTATCTATCTATCTATCTATCTATCTATCTATCTATCTATCTATCTATCTATCTCACACACAAACACACGATCGCACACACACACACACACACACTGTGGTGAGTGTAACCTGGGCTCCCCTGTCTGTGTTGACAGGTGATTGATGAGTCTCTGGATGTTAAAGAAGTGGTTTACAGTGCAGAGAGAGTCAGCGTTATGCATGATGATGAGCTGGTGAGTATAGCGGCGCCCTCCACAGGGCTCTCTGGGGAACTGTAGCTATCAGTAGTGGGGGAGAAGACGAAAGAAGGAGGGAGTGTGGGAGTGTGCAAAGACACCCGATCTGCAGCTGATGACTGTGAAAAAATAAAAGAAAGAAAGAAAAACACAGCTCTGGATCAGACCCTGAATCCCTTACCTTGTTTTTCTGTTCAGGCTAATACGTTTTGGTTATTTCTGCATGGGTGCATGTTTGTTATGTGAATGTATCTGAATGTACACATTGGAAAATCTCAGTTCATACGATGAATGTGAATCCACGCAAACTGGGCGTGCTCAGTTTATGTGTGAAAACAAGCAGTTAAATGAAAAGAAAATCCCCGGTGGCTGTTGACATATGATTAGCGCGTGTCATATGTGCCAGATTTACATAAACGAGGAGCGTAGGTGACTCTGGTTGTGTGTGTATACATACGAAATAGGCCAAGCTATCACACAGTTTCCACAAAGACACTTCTCATGCATGTGTACGCACATTCACAAGTCAATCATGTTGCAGAAAGCGGAAGCTGTCCCTGCGTCACTGTGATTTGATTAAATAATCTAAGAATAACATCTTAATTCTCTTCTTCATCTCCCGTTTCAAAACTGCTCTGAGGGAGATTGATCTCCTTATTTTCCCTTGTAAATAAATTACTGGCCTCATATTTCAAAGGGAAGTTCGTCTGTGTGTCAGCCTGAGAGCTAATCTTGTATCTTTCCATTATGACTATCGATCGCGATAACAATTTAACTCTCCGCCTTCGCTGCAGATATTTAGGAACACAGACTCCAGCAAGAACAATATTGATCAGGCCGAGGAGTGCGAGCCTGATACAGATACCCCCCAAAAAAATTCTAATTAAGTGAAATCATTTCGAAAAGAAAACTTTAGCACAAATTAGTGATGGTTTATAAATCACTGCAGCTTGCTCAGCATAGCAGATCCACTTCCAGGTAAACATGACTGGCTTCTGTGTTTATGTGTGGATGCTGGGGAGTTTACACGAGGCCTAATTCAGACCAAAACAGGAATTGCTGCAATTAGTGCAGGATTGTGGAGGAAAAAACAGGCAGAGTATCACTGTCAGGTCCAGGAACTCCATCCAGATAGCGCCTGGTTTCCCGGCTCCAGACTCGGGAGCAGCAATTCTAAAAGAGAGGCTTTCTCCAGAGTATTTCTCCCTCCGTCTCCTGGCAGCAACATTGTTGTTCAGGGCACCAAGCAACATAACCAACACTCAATGCAATTAGGCTGACCTCTAAATAGCCTGTATGACACTGAGTATTTGTTTCACCCTGATATGGAAAGTGTCCTGTCAACCAGCACTTATAACAAAACTATTTATAGTGTCATTTATCTAATTGTGGTTTGAATAACAAATCCGTTGACGAGCCAGTCTGACTGCATTTCTCAAAAAAAAGCTGATTCTCTTACCTCCAAGACTTAAAAAGAAAGGGAGGACTGACACCTGATCGCTGTGTTGGTGTTGTTGCTTGAACATCATAATGAATGTTGTTCCAAGACCATCATTGCAACTAAGCTGTGGAGGGAACTTGGTCTTTCTAACACAGGGTTAACGTTGTGAAGGGTCTAATGTAACCCAAACCATTTTTCTCTTAAAGCTCACCACGTATATTTGTTGGCTAAACCTAAATAAACTGTGACGGAGTGTTGAAGAAATAAGTAACCAGCATGTTTCAAGCAAAGGTTAGAGTCCTGAGTCTAACCTGCAGCAACGTTAGGACTCCAAAGACGGTGATGTTGGATTAAACTTTGGTCTGAACGAGGCCTCAGTTTAGCTTTTAGTTTAGCAAACACAAGAAAGTAGTTTGCATCAGCAAGTTTCCAGACGGTGTTAAGATCAATGTTTAGTGCAGTTATTAATGTTATCATGATTATTGGTCATAATGGAAATGAAGAATATGAAAATCAGACCCAGTTTAACAAATGAAAAAGGGTTCATTCGGTTGGTGTACATTTGTAGAGGAGCTTTATTAAGATGCTCAACAGTGTAAACGTCTGTTCAGTGTAAGAAAACAACCTGATTAAAGTGTACGAGACCTTCATTATAGCAGCGGCGTCTCTTTTAGTGTCCCTCACTGTTGCTTTCCCCCTCTCACCTGTTCTCCCCTGTCAGGAGTCCTACCGCCCCCTGGGAGAGGACTTCAGCTTCGGGAGCAGCGCGCTCATCGGCTTGCTGGTGATCGCGGTGGCCATAGCAACTGTGATTGTGATCAGTCTGGTGCTTTTGAGGAAGAGGCAATACGGCACCATCAGTCACGGCATCGTGGAGGTAAGCCACCTGTGACGTTGAGCGGCGGGGCTTGGGGCACACATCTGTACAATCTATGAGCTGCTATCCATCTAAAGTGTCAGATTAGATCTAATTATGAGGAAATGGAAAGTAAAGAAATTGAATTATTGTCCCTGCAGTGATTTAAATACGACACACGCAGCACGTTGTGTCTCGTGGGGCAGAGTTGAGGTTATTATGCGTCTGTCTCGCAGGTCGACCCCATGCTGACACCAGAGGAACGCCACCTCAGCAAGATGCAGAACCACGGCTACGAAAACCCCACCTACAAATATCTGGAGCAGATGCAGATCTAACCAGAGCCTGCGGGGGGCGCTGCGGAGTCTCGACAGAGGACGGCGACCGAAGGGGGGAACATACTACTGACCAATAACATATGCTATTGTTAAAAGAATCATTTGCATACATCCAAACTCCATTTACTGGTTTGTTCAAAACAATCCTTAAATAATGCTACTACTTCTACTACTGCTACTATTGTACTATAGAGCTCTTTTTGATCATGTTTCTTTTGAAAAAGGTGATGTATCTGCCATTTTTTTTGCATATTACGGAAAATGTGATTCTGCAGATTTTCTCTGTAATTATCAGTACGGCTATCTCAGATCAAGATGTATAACATTTCTTCGGACATTTTCTTTTTTTTTTTTTTAAAGTGAAAATCAAGCAAAATTTAAATGTTTTCGAGTGGCCATCGTCAAAACCGGCATAACCAGACGGACACTTGCGCCTCCGTTTCCCATCATGCAACGTGTCGTTCATGCAGTTTCTGATGGTTTTTTTCTCCGAATGAATTGGTGTTTTATTTTGTTCTTATTCCTCTCAATAGATTGCTTGTATATGAAGGTTCTTTGTACCAATTAAAAAATGTATAGTGAAACAACAAATGAGAAAAAAATGAAATCATGAATTATTTACTTTCTGTTCTTTGTTATGATGACAGACAAAATATACATATACAGTTTAAATATATATATATATAAGAGTAGATGTTTTTATTCCACCTTTTTTTCCCGGGAAAGAGGTTATAAGTCGGTTTCTGAGCGTGGCGGGCGTGAGTTGTGTTGAGTCAGGGTAGGTGAAGGTGTGCACAGACCCCCAGCTCAAACACATCACACAAAACCTACTCTTACTAAGTGAATGTGATAATATATCCCCTTCTACACACACAAACCTTTCATCAGTAGGGAAGAATCGATAGATTACCTATGTGTTACATAGTTGAATGTACTGGAGAAGCTTTTTTTTTCCATACTATGTACCTGACAGGTTCCTACGTGGCTTTGATTTTAAAGGCCCCTGTCACAGACATTGTGACGGCGAGTGTTGATGACATTAACACAAACTGACAAACAAAAGTGTTGTTGTTTTGTTTTTTTTTTTTGGTTTCTTGTTTTTGTTATTTTTGCACAAATCATCCAAAAGCAAGAAGCAGAAATGCTCCTTTTGAAAACATCCATCTTGGGGATGACGTACACACACACACAGTCAGTCTGACAGATCAGAACAGGGCCGGCCCGGGTGGCGCAAAGGATAAAAATACGGGGCCCGTCTACCACGAGGGGAGTGAAAATGTAGAATAAATGGTGGATTTATGGGCGCTGTAACTACGTTTGAGCTCACAACAAATGCAAAACATCGGGTAAAGGTTTTTCTTAACCTGCGTCTACCAAATTGGGGGATTGTAACAACGAATTTGATGGGAACTCAACACTCATTTTGCAGTGTGGATGCCCTGAAAGGCTTGGACCGGCCCTGAATGAATGCCAACTGTATAGACGGCTCGGAGCTGGAGGGGCTGTGCAGGCAGACAGAGACACACAGAAAGACGAAGGCTCGGGGAGCTGGTTTCTGATTAAAGCGAATTTGTGTATTTTTACAGGTGGAGAATGACACAAACAAGTAAACTGAATTCTAGAGTCCTTTTCTCTCTCTCTCTCTCTTAGTATTGTCTTTGTATGCCTGTATAGTTGATGTTGCAATCATGGCTTTTTTCCGGAGGATTACCTGTGGTGTGCATTGTTCTTATATGAAATGATATGATATATATTTTTAAGTTTGTTTTCTTGTTTTCTATTTTTTCTCTTCCTGTGACAGTATCTCTGTATGTGACTGTCTCACTATGCACCCCAAAAAACGGCTTCAATCTTGTAACTGCCTGCCTGATTGTGGGAGGGGACTGGGAACTAATAAATGATGCATATTAGTGATTTAAACAAAAAAAAAAACAATTTGATTGACACCGGTGGAAACAGATTTATGGTTACGGGGGGGATACACATCAATAAACTCACAACTTCCATACGGATGTGTCGTGCTTTCATAGTTACACAAATGTATATAATGTATATTTTAGGTCAAATGATTATTGGCCTGAGGAAATATAATCTTTTTATTATCATAATCAGGTTTTTTTTAAATAATTTTCAGGTTATAGATAGATGATCACATAAATACATTCAATTATGTGATAATTTGACTTTGCAAAGTTACTAGTAATTAAAGTAATTAGATAAATGTAGTGGAGGTATGAAGTATCAGACAATGGAAATACTCAAATAAAGTACAGCATTTGGAGTTAATGTACATTCCATCAGTGTGTTTGGCACATGAAATATCACTAAGATAGAAAGAAGAATATAATAATAATAATAATAATATTTATTTAAACATAGAAGACAAAGAAACATTACCATTAGAGAAACTGGAACTAGAAGATTTTTGGCATTTATTCTTGAAATAATACTTATAATAATACTTACTAATAATAATAATAATGACCCTTAGTTGATTGCTTAGTGAAACTAATCGTTGCAGCTCTACACACGCGTTTGTGTGACTTTCATATTATTTTAATTACATCTAAATTTTCCTTCTGATTTCATAACACAAGTTCAATTCAAGTGTGTAATTTTATCACGAATATTTTAAATTTAATAACTGATTAAATTAAAACAATGCAGATTCATAAACTGTATGTGTTTACTCAGTTATTGCATAATATATTTAAGAGGATGTGTTTATTATGAAACCCAGTCTCACATCAAAATCTGTAATATCTTATAAAGTTAAGCATTTTAAATACATCACTCTGTCACCTGTAAAGAAACTTATGGATTAAAGTGTGTTTTCTTTTCATTCATCTCTATATTTATTTATTTTCTGGGCCCCTGGACGTCCTGTAGGTGGAGGTGACACGGTACATTCAGTGGGCTACAGAATAAATAGTTCCTCCTCGTTGTATCAATCCGCCTCTGTGGTGTTCAGCGGATTAACACGGATCGATTCCTCTGATTGGGGGAATTTCCGGTTCGGGGGATCGGGCACTTTGTTCATAAACAGAAACCTACAGCTCATGATGACTCATCACCATCATCATCATCATCATCATCGGTGCGTTGCACAAACAAGGCAGCGTGAAGAAGACCACATGACTGATACTTAACATAAGTGGTGTGAAACCCTCTTTATATCAATATGTGACTGTATATAAACATTTATATGACAAATATGAATACATAAAAAACTTTTTGGTATTTTAATTAGATTGTAACTCATTGAAATTGTGTCCAGGATAAAAAATATAGTCACTAGAACAAAGAATAAAGGAGTTAATGTGCGTTTTTATTATATTAGTCTATTATTCTTATGTCGTTGTTTTCCTTAAAAGCTCTATTCACCTGTGTCAGGTAAACAGGAAGTCTTACAGGTGTATGCGGGGTGGAGACACGCCCTCAGAAACCTGAAGCTCCCGGAAAAAGTTTTTTTTTTTCTCCTGGCGTTTCGCTCGGTTTCCCTCCGCAGCACTATACACAGGCGACATATTCAGGTCAGACGGACATTTGTGAACATCTCGGCCGGAGACGAGACGTTATCTTACAAACTCTGCGAGACTTTTCTCTTCTTTTCTTACCTCTTCGTTGAAACTTTCTCCTCGATATATTTATTACCTCGCAGGTTGAATTTGAAACACTGAGGCCTGCAGGTTCACCTCGACAGAAACCACATTACTCAGGGAGGAAACATTGAGGCAGCTCAGCTGGTTTGAAGGTCGTTCTGGTTTTAATTTGAGCAGTCTGGTCCAGGATGGACTACATGGATAGTGGACTGAGATACACCCCAAAGTCGTCGGTGAGTAACCTGCTCTTGTGTAGGTCAGGTGGAGGCTCCTGTTGACTTAATGTTGTGACTCCATGTTTGTGTTTCTGCTTCCTGGGATATGTGTGTGTGTGTGTGTGTGGGACATTTTGGGAGACAGGTGATCAGGCCGGAAGTGAAACAAAACCTGTACACTGATTAAATAAATGTGGGTTATGTAAACGAAACCGCCCTGTCAGACCTGAAGCGGGTAGGTCACCTGTGTTTTCACATGAAAGGATGTCAGTGTACAAAACAACACAATTGATGGTGTTTTAACTAGAACTGCCCAAAGACAAACTAAACCTGTTACCAGGTGATAAAGAAATCCAGCATTTGAAGCCTGTGTCCATTTCTTTGCCAAGCTTCTGGTTCTGTTCTGATTAGAGGCTGTTTTAACGGTTTAATCTGCTATTAATGGGCTTTTTTTTTTATTCCAATGTCAAAAAAATTCCCAAAAGTGTCTCCTTTATGTTAAAGAGAGCAGGCTGCACACGCCTAGCTCAGTGTACAGTAGATATTCCCTCTAAACACCTTTAAACCAAATCCAAATTTTGAATGAAACCTCTTTCCGATAAGGATTTCGGGGCGTGTCTCTCTGTAATGTCAAAATTAGGGAACGTCCGTGAGCGTCTTCTGTAAAATGTCCTCAGAAAAGATTTGAATTCCTTTAGGTTGCTCTGCTCTGTTGTGACATGTTGACTCGCGTCCTCGTCCTCCTCTGCAGACTAACATCAGTTGCAGATACTGCACATTAAACACGAGGCATTACGTGAAAATTGACCATCAGCCTCAGAGGATTTGTCGTCCTGTTTCTGTCGCCCATGCAAATGAAAAACAAGCTGCTGAGATCATTTTGAAATCTGGATTTGCTCTCAAATTTCAGGAGTTGATATTTAAATTTCTCTTGTCAACTGAAGAGCGGTTGAGTTGCGACATGCTCCATCTGCTTCTTCATTCATGATTAATTGTCCCTTAATTTTAACTTTAAAAAAACAAACACCTCAGGCAGTGAATGCATTATGCATGTAATGTTTGGTTAATAAACAAAACAGTCGCACACAAAACAAGTGAAGGGGAAAATCCACTCGTCAGACGCTGAGCCTCTAAAGGAGAATTTAATACGACACCTGCACTTTCAAAAAGTCACCTTTACGTTACAATTCAACGCTCGAGTCGTTGCCGAGCCCTTTTAGGTGCAGTGTAATTAAATCTTTGTTGCGAGCGTCCGGTTTATACGGGCTCATAAAACGGTTGATGTCATCGTTCTGCAGATGATCCTCCAGTAAACACCTAGAAATACAAGTAACAGGAATGATTTTGAGAACATCCCAAAGCTTTTAAGTGAGGCTGCAACTAATAAGTTAAATGAAATGAGTTTTATGTGTTTGTTTGCCTCAGTGGGCTTTACAGTGTGTCCTGAGACCCTCGACAGGAGGATTAAATGATTGTCAGAATAGTTTTAAGATGATCTTCTGTCGGATCGTTACGTCGCTTGTTTCCAGTTTACGAAACGACCTTTAATCTCATGCAGTCGCAGAGAGCACTCGGAGGAACTTGTTGTGTACGACTGCAGGTCTGTGAGTGGTTTGCATTGAGCAGGTTTGACGGGATTTTACATGGTGAAACCTTTGTACTCCCTCCCCCCTCACCTGGCTCACCTCTTCAAGGTAACCACAACGCCGTGACTCATGCAGAAAGTTTCCTTCTCATTGAGTGACATTTTCAGAAAGATCACTCTCTTGTTTTCTGTTCTTAGTTGTTCAGCTTTAGTCGCCCTCGTTGTTAGCAATATGTCCATTCCCGTGTACGTAAATTAAGTCAAACTTAAAAGCATTTCGTCATAGTTCCACAGGCAGGGACATTCCTAAAATACACAAGTACCTACCTGCTGCCTGCTGCTGTCGCTTATCTTCAGTTCATTATCTGCTCATCAACCAGAGAGAGAAAAAACAACTACTTCTCTTCAACCGTAAACATGCAACAGTGTCAGTGGAGGAGCATCCTTGGCGGGAACATTTTACAGCTTTATGTCCACAGATGTCTTCAAACTGCTTTGTGAAATATCTGGAATTATTATTTGGAGGTTATTGTTGGCTTAAAGCAGAGACGTTCTATTATTGTAGAGACAGGCCACTCTGATCATTTTGAATGGGGAAATCTGCGACGCCAAAGATGGCGCATATCCCGCCCCTTTCACCAACAGCCAATCACCTGCGTTGTCACAGCCGAACCGGGAAACTTATAGCCCAATCATGTTGTTTCACCAGCGCATGCGCACAAGTACTTTTTTACGACAGAGACCATCAGAGACTTTCAACTGTTGTAAAACATTTACTGCGTTCAGATCTTTATCTAATTTATAGAGTGAATGATAAGAAATGATGTATTAGACATTATCTGGTCCATACATGAGTGGTCAGGCAGAGTAGAGCCAGAGCACAGCAGCCGGCACAGATTCAGCCGTACGATGGACGTCGGTGTCGTAAATCCCCGCGCATGCGCAGTGGAGTTCTCCCGGTAGGAAAAGAGCGTTTTAAACATCATTTCTACAGTAAAGTCGTTATTTTTTTTGGTTTTTATTTGTATCTTATTTCACTGGCGAGCATGTCTGTATGTTTTTTCCGTCCTGCTATCACGTTAAAGGGTGGTTTTGACCATGCCTCCATTCATTTAGATAGGGGTCTGGTCTCTTTGGGCTTTTCGAGGCGTCGCCAAGATGGCCGCCGAGTGACCTGACTTGTCTAGAAGGACTTTGCTTAAAGTGAAACTCTGGCCAAAATGCAACCTTGGCTTTTTGTGTGAATGTACTCGAGTCAAACCTTCGTGTAAAAGCATAATTACGACGAAAGAGGCACTTTTAGGATTTACCGTAGTTTCGTTTTAGGGTCAAACTCATTTTCAATGGGAGTGCTACGGGCACTTTAGCGATAGCATCAAAATCTCTGTTTTTAAAACACTAAGAAGGCTCGACACAACATGAAACTTTGCTCGTAGTATCACCAGGGTCTCTACACATGAACACGAGCATTGAGAACATTGTTTGTGTACACAGAGTTTACTAAAAAGAAGGTTTTTGAACCACTCACGTTAGCATTAGCTTGTTCTGCTAGCCGCCGTCATGGCAGCCAAGAAGTGTCAATCTCAGAATGTGACGTAACCTGGAGGACAGTTAAGGTGGAACTACTGTCTTCCGGCAACAACTATCCACACGAGATCTCACGTGACTTTTCCAGCTTTTGATTTTACTATTGTTTCTTATATGAGGCTCCTTTTTCAACTTCAAGGTCAATATTGTTTTTCGCAAAAGACAAAACAACAAATTATCCGTGCATTTATATGGAACTAAGCTTTAGGAACGTTCCACCTTAACTGTCCTCCAGGTTACGTCACATTCTGAGATTGACACTTCTTGGCTGCCATGACAGCAGCGAGCGGAACAAGCTAACGCGAGTTGTTCAAAAACCTTCTTATTAGTAACTCTGTGTACACAAACAATGTTCTCAATGCTCGTGTTCATATGTAGAGATCCTCCGAGCAAAAGTTTCATGCTGTGTCGAGCCTTCTTAGTGTTTTAAAAATAGAGATTTTGATGCTATTGTAGCACTCCCCTTGAAAATGAGTTTGACCTGAAAACGAAAATACGGTAAATCTTAAAAATGCCTCTTTCATTGTAATTATGCTTTTACACGAAGGTTTGACTCATATACATTCACAAAAAAAGCCTAGGTTGCATTTTGGCGAGAGTTTCACTTTAATAAAAGCAGAAACTTCAGCTTTATGTATTGATCGGTAATTAACTCATACATCTGTCTGTCTGTCTGTCTTCTAGGACAAAGACTGGGACACGTCGGTCCAGTTCCTGCCGGCATCCGATAACAAAAAGCTTGAGAAGAAAAAGGGTCCGGGGAAGGTCGGAGCTGTGATCGGCGTGGTTATCTTCGCCGCCGTCGTTGCACTTATGGCCGGACTGCTGGTCTGGCATTTCCACTGTGAGAACTACTTCCTTTAAATATTGATTAAATTAATGGGACACAAGAGCAAACATTAATGAAAAACGGTCTTGTCTGTTGTGATCCTGCAGTCCGTAAAGATGTGCGGGTCAAGAAGATGTACACCGGCTCCATGCGGATCACCAACCAGGTGTTTGAAGACGCATACGAGAACGCCAACAGCTCTGAGTTCAAGGCGCTGGCCAAGCAGGTGACGTCACAGGTGAGACAGCTGCTCAGGCCTCCGCACCGCTGCCCTGTCGTCTTCGAAACGTTATCTTCATTCATGCTCTGTTACTCCTGTCTTTCAGCTCAAAATCATCTATACCAAAAGTCCACAGTTGGCCAAATACTACGTCGGTTCCACAGTTCAGGCTTTCAGGTAAGTCAGCGACGTCGGAGTGTAATAATTCTGAAACTGAGACTGAAACTAAGACTGAAGCTGCGAGACAAACCGGTTTGAGTCTAAGCCTTCTTATTATCAATTTCTGAATGCGAAGTTTCATGTTGTGTCGAGACTTCTTAGTGTTTTAAAAATAGCGATTTTGATGCTAGCGTAAAAGTGCCCGTAGCACTCCCATTGAAAATGAGTTTGACCTTAAAACGAAAATATGGTCAGTCTTAAAAATGCCTCTTTCGTCATAATTATGCTTTTGTGCGAAGGTTTGACTCGGGTACATTCACAAAAAAAGCCTAAGTTGCATTTTGTTGAGAGTTTCACTTTAACAGATATTATTTCTAAAACATCTGAGAATAATTGTTTTTCACCAGAACATGTTTACAGACCTGTGGTTGGGATATAACTATTAAAATACAGCCATCATTGACCAACTTATAGTCCTTAATGACCAGTAACAGCCTGATACATCAGAACACATCCGTCTGACCGTTTTTAACTCTGCTACATGTCTATGATATTTAACCCTAGTGAAGGCAGCGTTATTGCCTACTACCTGTCCGAGTTCAGAGTCCCTGTGGGTCAGGAGGCAGCGGTGGACAGCGCCATGGCTACAATGAACAAGCTAGTGGAAAAAGAGCAGCGTATGCTGACTAGACCTGGCAACGCTCTGGTCCTTGAAGACGTGATGTCGTCAGGTAAGAGTTTGTGATTTGATCCAAATCCTTCGTGCTGTTTTTCTTGTGGTTTGTAGAATCAGTGATGGAGTTCTCTCTGGCTGTGGGCAGATTTTCTTCCAGGATCCACATCTTAAGTTCTGTCTGTGTTCTTTGTCTTTGTGTTTCATCCCACAGCACTTGACAAGCGCTTGATTTCATCATCATTCAGCAGTAAGTGCACAACTTCCATCTAGTATTTTATTCCACTGGAGTTATTTTTGACAACTCTCCTATGCAACTATAAACCAAAACAGCAAATTTATTAAAATCATGGCTAATGAATTTCATGGAGTTTGGAATACGTTACCAATGCTGAGAACATTATTGATTATTGTCTGTTGTCAATTATTAGTTGGCTGACTGATTTTAGGGTGTTTTACTGACTTGTGTCTGTATTTTCTTGTACATATTTATTGCTGAGTTTTATGTTTTATGTATTTTAAAGGCCCATGTAGAGAACAGAATCAGAATCAATGTGCCTTTATTGTCCCACAAACGGGGAAATGTCTTTGCTACAGCAGCAGAAATGACAGTAGTTCCTTTAAAAACAGCGAATTTACAAATAATAATAATAATAATTATTATTATATAATGATAAATAATAATCGCCATTGCAAATTAGCTTCGGCTTAGATTCTTTGGTGTGTGGTATCGGTTTATGCTACATACTTGCTTTCATGCAAATAAACATCAAATAAATAAATGAATAAATAAATAAAACATTCCACATTATAACAAGACATTTTTACATTGTGTTATCTCGTTATAACCTGAAACATCTCATGTTGTAATAATATAGATGATCAGGTTATGGCAAGAACAATTGCTGTAAACAATGTGACATTTGTAGGATGCAATAACTTGCAAATATGTTATGATAACATGGAAAACTTCTTGTAATTACAGTTAACTTTTATTAGGTCGTAACATAATTGTGATCCATTTTTATTTTGGCAGCAATGAGCTTCTGTAGATAAAAGAAAAAAGAATTATGACAGTTTATAGTTTTCAGAAAACTACATTCCGACCAGCTTAGTCATATTTGGGTGTTGAATTTGTGGTTGTTTCTCTAATGAGTTTTAATAATAAATGTAAGACTTTAGAAGGAGTGTGAGACTGAATCAGTGTGTGAAATGTGGAAAATATAACTGTTCTTAACTTGGTGACAGACTCATTGTAACTTCTTTTAGTCCAGCGATTCATCATATCCCGGAAATGTTATTTGCGTAGTGCTCACAGTTGAACGGTGTTACATAATTCTGCATTTGTGTGGTAAATATTAGCAGAGTGGTATCAGATTAATCATCATTTAATGTGCACTGAGATAAATGGGCTGCAGCTGACCCGGAATATGAACACGACTAACTTTGATTGTTCCTCTCTCAGAATTCTTAAGCTTCTCAGAACATACGAGGAAGAATCACCTGGGGCAGATTGAGTCCCCCGGCTTCCCCAACCGCCCGTATGCCCCCAACACCTTCATCCAGTGGCAGCTGAGAGCAGATCCCAACTACGTCATCAAGCTGGACTTTGACACGATGAATCTGGAGGAAAACTGCAAGAACGACTTTGTCAAAATCTACGACTCCCTGGTGGCCATCGAGAGCCGCGTCATGGAGGAGTGAGTTTGCCTTTTTACCTACATCTGAGTACAGATTCAAGCAGATTCAAACAAATTCCTCTGACCTCTGCATTCTTGTTTTCATACACATTTCAGATGCTTTTAGATTTAGATAGAGAGAGCTTTGTCTTGCATGTAATGACCTCTGCTGGCAGGATGCTGTGACGCCGACAGTTTTCCACAAGCAACTACTGCTGCACAATCGTCATCAGGAAATTCATGGTGTCGTTTTTCTCTACAGGATGTGTGGGTACTACTCACCAAGTGAACCGCTGACCTTTCTGTCCTCTGGCAACGTCATGTTGGTGACGATGGCCACGAACGAGAAGGAGAACTATCCCGGCTTCAGAGCACAAGTCTCACAAGTCAAACGTGGGTAGCTGTCTTTGACAAGCTGCACCAGAGATGTTTGAGATTTGTGCAAATGCTAACAGAACATTTTTTTAACAGGTATGACATGTGGTGGTCAGCTGTCAGGTGAAAAGGGCAACTTCTCTTCCCCCAACTTCCCAAATTACTATCCTCCTCGGGCTTTATGTCAGTGGTCGATCGAGGTGAGACCTCCGCACTTAATCAGCGACATGAAATGTTTCACGCATTTTTGTTTTCCTCCTCAGAAGGCCAACATGTCAACGTGTCATTCGCTTTTTTTTTACTCATCTGTCAATCATTAAGGTCCCTGCTGGTAAGGCAGTGAAGTTGACGTTCAAAAGGTTCCTCTTGTCTGAGCCTGGGCAGGAAAACAGCAAGGACTGCCGCAAAGACTACGTGTCAGTCAATGGAAAGAAGTGAGTCCGTGCTCGTCGATCTGAAAAATCACATAGGATTTCCATAACTACGCAGACATGTCAATGCTTCTTGTGCGTCTCTTTCTTAGACTGTGTGGAGACAAACCTGATGGAATAATGACAGAAACCAGCAACAACAACAAAATGACGGTGGAGTTTCGCTCTGATGCGTCCTACGTGGACCGAGGTTTTGATGCAGTGTTCGAGGCCATCGACGTCAAAGACCGTGAGTCACCGTAAACCTCCTCCCTGAGGATGATTGCTTCTTGGCATTAATGAAGCGTATCTCACGGTAACCCTTTCACCCACAGCTTGTCCGAAACAGTTCCAGTGCAGAAATCAGCGCTGCATTAAGTCGGACCTCAGATGTGACGGCTGGAATGACTGTGGAGACATGAGTGATGAATTAAACTGCAGTAAGTTCTCAGATGATCCTCAGACTTCTTGTCTTATTGCTCTCTACATCATCAGTGCATTAAAATTACTTTAACTGTGTTTCCCTCCAGAGTGCGATGCAAAGGCTATCAGCTGTAAAAATGGATTGTGTAAGCCAATGTTCTGGAAATGTGACGGCGTCGATGACTGTGGAGACCGCACAGACGAGCAGAACTGTGGTACGACCCGATGACATTTTTCAAATGAGGACTGAAAGGCGTTCAGTCGGTTCTCTCATACCCGTCTGTTTCTTTTTGATTTCTAAAGGTGGATGTCAGTCTGGACAGGTAACGTGTAGGAATAACAAATGTGTCTCTGAGAAGAAACGCTGCGACGGCAGAGATGACTGTGGAGATGGATCAGACGAGCTCGACTGTGGGAGAAGTATGACTCATTTTCTTCTGAACTTCTGAAATATCTGCGGCCATAAGTTGCTGAACCTTAGAATCTGCTCAGCCTGCCTCATGTTAATATAACAGGATATTTACCTGTGGTACCAGATGTGCTGCTCCGTTGGGAAGCAGCGGCACTCCTGAAATTCAAGCCTATGTTGGGTAGAATGATGTTTCTGCATGTCGGTGGTGTTTCCACCGTAACATGGAGCGTACAACTAGCACTGTTGTTATCTTTCTTCTTGAAATGAAGCCGCACTTTTCACAATGGCGCTGTTTGAAATAAATAAAGAAATATATCACCTTCAGTAGCTTTAACCTGCAGTGCAAATGTGAAACGGTTTTATCGTTTTAATCTGTGTATAGAACACATTTTAGGCATCAGTATGTGTCGGTTTCATAGATTTGATTGTCGTTCCCCTCCTCTCTCTGTAGCCTCTGATATACGCTGCACTGATGCTACATATAAATGCAAAAACAACAAATGCATCAATAAAGTGAACCCAGAATGCGACGGAACACGGGACTGTGAAGACGGATCTGACGAGGAGAACTGCGGTATGTCAAACAAAAACTCAGTGTCTAAGATTAAGAACTTGTAATTATCTCCATCTGCATTGTTACCTTGCATGACAAAACAGGTGTGAACTTCCACCCAGTGCAGGCATCACAACAAGCCGTGACAAGCCAGCACTATGACTGATGGATTGTTTGCTTTGCAGACTGCGGGAGGAGTATGTTCAAGACGTCACGTATCGTGGGCGGTCAGGATGCAGAAGCAGGGGAGTTTCCTTGGCAGGTCAGCCTCCATGTCAAATCCATCGGTCACGTCTGTGGAGCGTCACTCATCAGTCCGAAGTGGCTGGTTACTGCTGCCCACTGTGTGCAAGATGACGGCGGGTTAAGGTAAAATCTCACTGGATTCGTCACGTTCTCGCATGCAACTTATTTTTTATTTGTCTGCATAATGTGACAAATCAGGGTTCATACTCCGAACAAGTAAAGTGGGATGCGATTGTCTAAAGACGGTTCAAAATGAATGTGGCCAGGATGAAAATACATCGTTAGGGCTTCTATAAATAGACACATGATACTTCTTCACCTGAAGACAGTTATCACACACATTTACAAACTCCCAAAAGTTAGGAAATTGCTTGCAACATTTACGCGTTCCTCTCGTACACACCCAGCTCATGAAGTAGATGTACACAGTATTTTTTTGTAAATTAATCCTCGACAGCTTGTAAATATCTGTGATAACTGTCTCCAGGTGTGGTAGGATGTATTTGTGCATGTCCTGACCATTTATTTTTATCCTGGCCGCCTTCATTTTGAGCCAATTTCAGAATAATAAAAGAGCTCAAGTTACTTAGAGAAACGTATCCTAATTCAAGGTCATGAATAGTCTAACATACAGTTAAACGGTACTCACACAAACGCAACAAAAGACCAGTGGTTCCCAGAGTTGGAGGAGGGCCAGAGTTCTAACAGGGGAAGTTTGGCATGCTAAATGGAAGAGGCACGGTTCTGCATGGCTGTCAAACCACTGACAAGTTTGTGACAGGACTCGCAAATAAACACAAAGCAGACGATGAATTTATACCAAATTACTACCAAAACAGAGACAAGAAAATATGACAAGGCATATCTCACTAATATTATGCTGATGCCACATAATGTGTCGTCAGCGTTTTTCAAAAATGTGGAATGAACTTTGGAATCTGTTTTTCCTCAGGTTGTCTCAGCCTGACAAATGGGAAGCTCAGCTCGGCCTCCACACCCAGCGGAACATTGGATCCACCGTGCAGAAGAGGACCCTGAAGCAGATCATAGCCCACCCGAACTACAACTCATTCACCTTTGACAACGACATCGCGCTGATGGAGCTCTCCAGTCCCGTCACCTACTCCGACTACATCAGGCCCATCTGTTTGCCCGCTCCCCAACATGATTTTAAAGTTGGTAACACTGTGTGGATCACTGGATGGGGAGCCACCCGAGAAGGAGGTGAGCGCCCACGACCGAGGCTAAAATACTGAAGCATAATCAATTAAAGTATCTTGTTTGAGAAGTAGTCATCACTAATTTTACCGGAGATGCAATTGCGTCCCCTGGAGGCCAGTTGGAGACGTACATTTTAACTCCTAAATAAAAAGCATCTGAAAATCATCTGTGAAAAATATTTGTAGGCTTTGCAGATCTGTAATTGATTTGGGAAAAAAACAGTAGTTTTTTTACTGGGTTGTCAGTATCATTTCACTGTCATTATCATATTTGAGCTGCAGATAGATGCCATGTAGTTGTTTATACCCACCGTGAAACTTCACTATCGAGCTGTCTGGAGAAACAATAACGTTTCATTACTGCCCCAACCAGATGACACGATATTTAGACTTTAAGCATGATGCTGAGTTTGTTTCTCTGTGTGTGTTTTTCAGGATTTGCTGCAACAGTTCTCCAAAAGGCCCAAGTCCGAATCATCAACCATTCGGTTTGTAATGATTTGATGAAGGGACAGCTCACATCTCGGATGTTGTGTGCTGGAGTGCTGAGCGGAGGAGTCGACGCCTGTCAGGTGATTAAAAGCTCCCTGAACCTCAGTCGTGTCCTACTTTCTTTCTGTCTGTTTACTCTCTAAAGAACAGTTTTACAAAATGTTTTTCCAGCAGGGTATTTAAATATTTTATTGGTATGAAATATTTAACAATTAGCCAGAAATGTAACTGTTGTCAATTTATGTCATGGTAATAAAAGAGTGTTAGGTTTGTCCAGTTGTATAGAATTATAATTTCACTAACTAACAAATGACATAACCACCTTGAAGTGGAAAAGTTATGC
The DNA here is from genome assembly GCA_963678695.2 of Diplodus puntazzo. Classification (NCBI taxonomy): domain Eukaryota; kingdom Metazoa; phylum Chordata; class Actinopteri; order Spariformes; family Sparidae; genus Diplodus; species Diplodus puntazzo. The sequence continues at coordinate 4,932,057 of OZ023162.1, read as the reverse complement.
CCCACGCAGCCCATATGAAATACCTCTTTGCCAACACACGCACCTCTCTGTGTCCTCTGTTAGGGAGACTCAGGCGGTCCTCTGTCCAGTCCGTCTGGCACTCGTATGCACCTGGCAGGTGTGGTCAGCTGGGGCGATGGCTGTGCTCGCAGGAACAAACCCGGCATCTACACAACAGTCACCAAATTCCGAGGCTGGATCAAAGAAAAAACAGGAGTGTAGCCCGCTGCAAAATGGTCGAGCAACACCAAGGATATGGACATGAACACGGGCTGATAAGTGTGCCACAGTGCAGGTTTTGGCTCCAGTAAAACACATCTTTCCAGCTGGTTTAGTGGGTTTGACTCCGAGTCATACCTGCAGTGAAAACTGCACTGTTTGCTTGAAGAGCAGCTCATTCTATGCCCACTGTGATTTTATGAGGGAAGGGTTGATGAAATTTTTTAATTGTAAATAAAGGTTTTTATTTTTGTTTGTTTTTGCCATTGTTGTTTATGTGTGTTTTGATGGAGAACAATGTTATGTGCCTCACAAGAATTAGATTTTAGGTGTGTTTGTTACACTCGTACACATATTGAAATGTGCATCTTTGTACTCCTGTAGTAGACCTGTGTTTTATCAGCAGCCAAGAATTTCTCACCACTTTTTTTTTTTTCTTGTTGTCGTTGTAAATTTTATAAATTAAAAACAAAATGACAGCAAGGTCATCCCATCCTACCTCCTATGGCTTGGTATATTACGCATTTTGTTATTGATTTCTTATCCAGCAGAAATCCCTGATAAAGTTAGTGGTGTGAACGTGTTATCCTTTAAATCATGGATGGCATTTAATTTTGACAGATGTGAACTTTCTATCTAGCACAGAGTTAAAGTAGTAGGTTTTGTTTGAGTTTAATCTTTCATGTTTAATATGACCTTTCTTCCATTCACCACAATATTAGTAGTCCTTCCAGTTTAAATTTCTTCAAATCTGTGTGAATGTGTATTTTATATCAGATGTTTTTAAATAAAATACTTCTAATTTAATCTCCAATTCTCTACATTTCTGTTTTCATACACTGACATTCATTTCATGTTTGTTTTTTTAACGACACATGACGAACTATGTGGATAATCTGGAGGGAGAAACTGTGTGATGAATATTGGATATGCAGAGTAGAGAAATTATGTCAAAAACTTCTGCTCATTCTGGTCCTGTTTTATTTTGCGTTTCATAAATGACCACATTGTCTCTGTGAAAAGAATGTGTAATTTAGATTTCATAAATATTGTAAATTTGGGGTGTAAAATAGGATATGTCTTGTGGGCAAGTGGTTGCTCCCTGTTTTTAAAAAGTTATGCTAATGCTAAGTTGCATTGCTGCTAATGTAGGCACCATAATTTGAAAAAAAGCAGCCCACTAGTCTAACCTTGCACTCCTATAAAACTGTTGGATTGTGGACAGTTTGATAACAAACAACTAAAATTGATACAGTAGAATCAGCGATATATCACCTTTTTTTTTATTCCATGCATTCTTCTTCCCTTTTAAAATTCTGTGCCTTTATAACCAACAATGCAACTTAGCCATTGAGTGAAATCACTGGAGGACAATTATCAGATTGCAGGTGATCTGAAGCCACAAAGGATTTAATAATACTTTTTTTCTCATGTGCAGTTGTACACTTTGTTTTTAGATTAGAGAGCATTTCGTCATACTCATCAGTAAGATTAAATACATTTATTGATGAGTGACAGTTTATAATAAAAGGTACACTGAATTTAATGTCCGTGTCCTTGACTTGTATTTTATATAAGAGGGTTACATTTCCCCCCCGGAACTAGTACGAGTCAAGCGTTGCCGGAAGATTTCTACGAACGGAGCGGAAACGGTCCCACCGTATTATTGTTCCCCTGGTCTCCGCAGCAGATGAAGCCGTATTAGTTCAGTTTTTAATCATCAGTTATTCCTTTCTTACAGTCGTAACATGTTATTATGCAAAAACTTAACATGTAGCAGTGAAAGACAGTATTTCGGACTGGTGCTGTCAGACTGTTTCAGACATTAATTTAAAACAATGTTCGGGTTTAAAAATGGATTTGACGTTGTTAGCTAACGTTAGTCTGAATTGAGTATCTTAGCTAGCTATGTTTGTCCAATTTCGAGGTAACAATCAGGATTATTAAACTGCTACGTGTTTTTTAACCCGTAAACATGGAGATGTAATGTGTTAGTAAATAAGTTTAGTTAGTTTACAGTAAATATGGATTCCGACAGGAGGAGAGACAGCCGGAGCTGGGACTGGGACAGTCCGCAGTGTCGAGCCCAACTGGACGAGATCTTTTTCCGCAAGCATGACTACATCCAGGCCGGCAGCACGGAGCACAGAGAGTTCTGGGCTTTCTTTGACCGCTTCCAGAGGTTTAAAACAAAGAGAGACATGTCTGGATCCAGCCGAAAGGAGGGCAGAGAAGAAGAGAGAGACAAGAGGAGGTCTGGGACTGGAAAAGTAGACCTCGGCCTCCCTAAAGAGTACGATGCTCGCTACCGGATTAACGTGTCTGTGTGCACCAGGGATGTCGAGGAGCGGCTGGGGAAGTCCGAGCACAGAAGCAGACAGAGGTCCTCAGGCCCGGGCAGTCAGGAGATCTCGGACTGCCGCCTGGCTCTCCTGCATTTCCTGGACTTCAGTCAGAGGCAGAGTTTTGGCAAACTGGCCAAGCTCCGCCGAGAGCAGAAGAACCTGCCCATCTACCAGTACCGGGACCGGATAGTGGAGCTGGTGCGACGTCACCCTGTGGTTGTGGTGGCAGGGGACACAGGATGCGGGAAATCCACCCAAGTACCTCAGTATCTTCTCTCAGCTGGCTTCAACCACGTAGCCTGCACCCAGCCTCGACGGATCGCCTGTATATCACTTGCAAAGAGAGTCAGCTTTGAGAGTCTCAATCAGTTCGGCTCAAAGGTTTGTCATGAAAGATCAAATACAGTTTTAACCTCCAGGGCTGCAACTAAGGATTATTTGTATTGCTGATTATTTTCTGGAATTATCGATGAATCATTTGGACTATAAAATGTCAGAAAATAGTGAAAAACGTCCATTCCAGTTTCTCAAAGTCGAAGGCGATGTCTTCAAATGTCTTTTTCTCCAGTCCAGAACCCAAAAACATTCAGTTTAGATATCAGAGAAAAAACAAAAAGCAAGAATAGTAAAATGTCTTCATATCTGAGAGGCTGAAAACAGCATTTTCTAATATTTATACATTAAAAACCGAACTGAGCGATTGATTACAATACAATACAATATTTTTCTGTTGATCGACCCTATGACCCTATGTCACTGACTTGATTTGAATGTATTTAGAGAAGAAAGCTGCATTAGACCTCACAAAATGTGGTCATGTTTTTTCAGGTGGGGCACCAGATACGCTTTGAGACGACCCGGACCACGGCCACCAAACTGTTGTTCCTGACTGAAGGGCTGCTGCTCCGACAGATCCAGCAGGACGGGACACTGGCCCAGTACGAGGTGGTGATTGTGGACGAGGTCCATGAGAGACACCTCCACTGTGACTTCCTTCTTGGGGTCCTGCGCTCCTTGGTGACGGATCGCTCGGACCTGCGTCTCGTCCTCATGTCCGCCACCATCAACATCAAACTTTTCTCTGACTATTTCAGCAGTGCTCCTGTGCTGCAGGTACCGGGAAGGCTGTTTCCCATACAGGTGAGCAACAGATGTAAATATCCATCTCGCTACACTTTTTCTTATTATGCATCCACAAAGTAGAGAGTGATCGACATGAATTGCTTTTAATCAGCATGTTCATGTTAAAGAAAGAACACAATGATGATTACACTTAAAAGTACTATTGTAAATAGTCAGTATGTTAGTTTGGGTAGTTCAGTGTTTGGTCTCTAATTACACATTTGACTCCTGCAGAAACGATGTAAAGCCTTAAACAAGGAAATTGTGGACCAAAACAAACATTCAATTTTTTCTGTTTCCTGTACTAAGGTGATATACCAGCCCATTCCACCTGAGGAACAGGCTTCCCGTTCAGAGAAACTTGATCCCAGACCGTACCTGCGCATCCTACAGGGCATCGACCAGCGTTACCCTCCAGAGGAGCGCGGCGACCTGCTCCTCTTCCTCAGCGGCGTGGCGGAAATCTCCACCATCCAGGAGGCCTGTCAGATTTACGCCACACACACACGTCGCTGGATAGTGTTACCCCTGCACAGCACGCTCTCACTGGCCCAGCAGGATAAGGCACAGTCAGCTTTGTTTGGATTCGATTGGACGTATAATGTTTGAATGTGATATGTGAGATGGATATAATTTCTCAGTTTTAATTCTCGTGTCATCGTGTTTTCAGGTGTTTGACATCGCTCCTCCTGGGGTGAGAAAATGCATCATCTCAACCAACATCGCTGAGACCTCAGTTACAATCGATGGGGTGCGCTTTGTCGCTGACTCAGGTATGAAACTAGTAGTTCAATTTGTATCTGGGTGAAAGAAACCCAAAATGCATGCTGAATTTTGATCTTTTAAAGAAATTGAAATAGTCAAGAAGGGCAAAAAAAATAAACACAAAAACAGCCATACAAATAGATTTTTTGTTGTGTATTCTTATAGGAAAGGTAAAGGAGATGAGTTTTGATCCTAAGGCCAAGATGCAACGTCTGCAGGAGTTCTGGATCAGCCGAGCGAGCTCTGAGCAGAGGAAAGGCCGAGCTGGTCGTACAGGTCCTGGAGTGTGTTACCGCCTGTACGCTGAGTCTGACTACGATGCCTTCGCCCCTTATCCTGTGCCCGAGATCCACAGAGTGGCTTTGGACTCGCTAATTCTTCAGGTAACATAATCCCGTTGAAAACAGGCTTGCAGTTCTTCTCTTTAATTCTACGATTTCTTCAATAACTTTATGTATGCCATTTTGTTCCGGCAGATGAAGAGCATGTGTCTCGGAGATCCACTTTCTTTTGTCTTCATCGATCCGCCTCCAGCTTCTAGTATTCAGACTGCAGTTACGTATCTGAAAGAACAGGGAGCGCTAGACGGTCGCGGTGAATTGACCTCTATTGGTAGCTTACTGGCACAGCTGCCTGTGGATGTGGTCATAGGTAAGAATCCCCTCACAACTTTTAACAGCATCAGTTCAGACTTGCTCTCTTAAAGTTGAAATAATGATACAAAATGAAATGTCCATTCATTCATTCAGGGAAGATGCTGGTGCTGGGCTCTTTGTTTAGGCTGGAGGAGCCCATGTTGACTATAGCAGCAGCCCTCAGCGTCCAGTCACCTTTCCTCCGCAGCTCCCAGCACAACCCAGACTGCGCCACCGCCCGCCAGCCCCTGCACAGCAACCAGGGAGACCCCTTCACCCTGCTCAACACCTTCAATGCCTGGATGGAGGTCAGTGAAGCAGACATTATGTGACCGTAGCTGTTTAATATTCACAGAAGCAACACTTCAAAACAGTTCAAACAGTTTGGATGATCTTGGGGAGGCTGTAGCGCGGGAGGTAGAGTGGGTTGGAAGGTCTCTGGTTCAAATCCCCTTGAGCAAGATACTGAACCCCAAATTGCTCCTGATGAGCAGTTGGCACCTTGCGTGGGAGGTGAACGGGTGAATGTGACAAGTGTTGTAAAGTACATTTAGTGGTCAGTAGACTGGAAAATGTGAGTCCATTTACGATATCTTCATTGTACATAAACCTGTTCATCTTTGACCTCAACAGATGAAAGGAGAGAGAGGTGGTGGCTCAAGGAAGTGGTGCAGGAGGAGAGGCCTGGAGGAGCAGCGACTGTATGAGATGGTCAACCTGCGTAGACAGTTTAAGGCAAGCTACTGACACAGTACCCGCATTTTTATGAATAAAGATTTTTTTTATGTGTGTCCACTGCTTCACTATATGAGCTTCCTCTTTGGGTCACAACAGGAGCTGCTGAGGAGCCACGGCCTGCTGGAATCAGAGTACAGCACTTCCTCTGGTGGCGACCGTGGGCAGCGCAGGGAGAGGCTAACGGAGAGGAGGAAGCTGCATCAGCTGAAGAGAGATCATGAGCAGCAGGAGAGCACCCGACGTAAAGTCCTGAAGCTGGAGGAGGGAGAGTTCTCCTCAGGATCAGGATCAGACACAGAAGGAGCGGGCAAAGGCAAAAACAACAAAGAGCGATCAGGACAGAACGTGGATATACAGGTGAGCTCAGAGTGAAGAGGGTGATACGCAGCAGCCCTAACCCTCAACATCAACAGTTAACTTTAAATAAATATATATTTATGTTCATAAACTCTACGTTACTGTACTGGGTAATATATAGAGGGTTACAACTTCTATGCAGACTTTCTTAAAACCCCCCTCTCAGTGTGTTGTTTTATCTTGTGGAACACATATGATTCACAAAGAACAATGAAATGAAAACGTCATTGATCTGCCTTGAGTGATCTCTCTGTGGTGCTCTTTGGTCTGCAACAGGAGGTGAAGTTCAAGTTGCGTCACAACATATCAGAGCTGCAGGAGGCGGTGACCGTCAGTCAGGACTTGTCCTCCCGCCAGCAGGCTTTGCTCAAGCTGCTGATTTGCCGAGGCCTCTACCCTCAGCTGGCGTTGCCTGATGAACACAACTCCACCCGCAAGGAGTCTGAACAGGTCAGGCCTGCTGCTGCACCCAGCGCAGTTTATAATGATGCAATAAGGAACAAGACCTTGTGTCTGTAAACCAGTTGTTTAAATATTGATTGAAAAAAATGGTGTCGGATTAAATATCCACTTTGTGATTTTATATTGTGTAGGTGTTCCACACAAGGAACAAGCAGGGAGTGGTGATACACCCGACCAGCGTGTTTGCCAGTGACCCAGAGGTGTTGCAAGTCCCTGAGAGTGACACCAGAGAAATGGGTAACTCTTTTACAACGTCTGTTCAAATACTGAATGTAGACTTTGTATTATAATTTTAATATTTTTATAAGAAATGCTCTCTGAAGATACTCCCAGGTACAATCTATTCCTCTGCCTCGCGATCCACTGATCTCTCATCTCATCTGTCTCTCCGTCCTCGTCTCTCTCTCCTTTCTGAAGGACCTGACAGGACGGACAGCAGCAAACACCAGCTGCTGGCCTTCGTCACTCTGTTGGAGACCAACAAGCCATATTTGACCAACTGTGTGCGAGTTCCTGCATTGCAAGTCAGTACCAGATGTTGGGTGTCCTCTGTTCCTGCTAAAACAAAATGTTTAATCTTCTTGGGTTAAGGTGCTTTGTTACGTAAAAGTAACTCAACATAGTGATGGTAAATCTGTATTATTTATATATCCAGTTTGGGGGTTTATCTGATACTAACTCAGCTCTGGTAGAAGGAGAAAATAGTCAAATGTTGTGATCCACTATCAATTCCTGGTTGCAGTACAGCACATCTTCTTTTTTTTTCTATTATCAAGTTATTTTTCACAAATTGTGATTAATTAAAATGCAGAGGGGAAACTAGAGTATAGGACTGATTCCTAATTGTAAAACTATTAGCAGAAAATGCATATAAGCTGTGTACCATAACACAGAGAGAGAGAGAAGAGAAATGAAAAGCTACAAAGGTCCCATCAGCAGCCCCTTCCCCACCAGATTTTACCTTTATAACCTGATTTTGAAACAGATTTTTGTATTAATTTCACCAAATTTTGCATATTTTCTTAATCTGTAAAATATGTGATGTGTCACAAAACCATCTGTATAATATACCATCATTTTCTGTGGGCAACATATTGTACTTGTGCAACTTTATTTGTTTCATAGTTCCCTGCACTGGTGTACTCACACATCATGCATACGTACTAGTATTAATGCTATTTGTGTCTGAATGTGCTCACTAGACTCTGCTGCTGGTGGCGAACTCTATCGACAGTAACGCCGACTGTACACGTCTGGTGGTGGATGGCTGGCTGGAGCTGGAGCTGAGGGACCCAGAGGCGGCCCTGCAGACACTCTCCACAGCTCTTACACACAGGGCTGAGTGGGAGCGCCTGTTGTTGGCCCAGCTGGGAACCAGCACAATGGGGGGACAAGGAGTGTCCCGCAAAGTCACGGAGAAGCTGAGTGAAGGCCTGGTCCGCTACCTGCTCTACACTGAGGTACTCATGCAGCACTGACCTGCTGGTTACGTATATTATAAATTCCTACTTTCCAGGCATTCTCAGTGACTCAGATACTTGTTCATCTTTTTACTGCCTCATCAACCGACTCTTCCTGTACTTCTGTGTACTTCTTACCTCCCCTCTCAGGTCAGTTACAGCCTACGGAGACTCACAGCTTTCCAGACCCAGAACCTGTACATTGGCCCTCAGTCTGAGTCTGAGCTGCCTCACACCAACACTCCGGGTCTAAGCGCGCTGTTTCCTGGAGCTGAGGCCAAGCCGGACCCCATTAAAGGAGGCCTGCGTGTCACCAGCTTCTTCAATTACAACTGTCTGGCTGTGAGTCTGTCAGTCTAGGAAAACATTCCCTAAAGTGAGATGGAGAGTTAATGTTTAAGCTGTGAGCGAAACTGCCTCACGCTTGGAAATGGAATTCCCTTTATGTTTATTCAGAGGAATATTTTTAGGTCCATTTCAGGTGAACTGTAGCAGTAAACACACATAAACATGAATTGTTATTATCTTATTTAACAGCAATTCATTTTACTTCCCTGACATTATTCCTTCCTTTTATAAAAAGGCAGATGATCAATATAATTGCTAGCTAGCTCTTCCTGTCTTGTCGATTTCGTGTTTATATCAAACTGTTTAGCTTCACATTTCAAACTCATGAAACCTAAATTAACTGATCACCACACCTGACAAAAATGTCAGTAGGTGTCATTGATCTCTGTGTTTCCACTGAATGGTTTGCAGGACTCCAAGGATCTCTACAGTGAGTGTTTACGCACTTTCTGGAGCTGTCCTAACTGTGACCTCTACATGCCTCTGACTCCTCTGGAACGCATGCAGCACGAGGCCTCCTGCAGGCCCGCTGGAGAACAGCAGCAGACAGAGGAAGGTCAGGAAACATCTACATTGATATTTATTTTGAGGTATCTTTTGATGAGTCTGAGTCTGACTTGGTGCTTGAAATTTGAAAGAGATGAATCATTTTAGCCTGATTGTGAGTGTGTGTGTTGTGGTTTTCAGAGCCAGAAAGTGGAAAAGCGAGTTCCTCCTCCTCGATGTCCAGTCTTACCAGAGTTTATCACTGTGATGTCTGTGATGAAGACCTGAACCTCACCTCCACTGAGATCCTCAAACATAAAAGGCAGCACATGTTTTCTACCAACTAACTGAGCACAGCATCTAATGGACAACATCTAATCACATCTGTGTTCTGTAAAAGAAAGACGTGAGTTTATAGAATAAAGTTTTTTTTATGAAACATTTGTGTCACTGTTCGTCTTCCCTTTTTGTACTTGAGGAACTTTGATTAAAGCGCTATTAGCTCCCTCCAATGGTCACCGGATGTATCTGCTGCACATACAAATACTCACCCAAACCAGGATCTCTGCAAGTCTCAGACATTTAAATTAATTCTTCTTAAAGAGTTTTCCCAAGATAATCTTTAACCAAGTGAAAGATTATTCCTATCCAAATACTGCAGGTAAGTAAAAAAGGTAAATAGTAAACATTTGATCCCATGCAGAGGTAGGTTTCATGCATGGATGTGAGTATTAGAGGCAGTTAAGTTCATCTACAGTTTGCAAACAGGTAAGCGCAACTAAAGTGAAAAGACTGTATTAGGTTCAGTGGAATGTTTGAAGACTTTGAAGGCTCAAGTTAAAATGTGTGACTATTTCATGACTCGAAAGGCCAAATATTTACAACATTAAAGGCATTTTAAGACTGTGTAATGACCTGCAGACACCCTGCAAAATAATTGTTCCCATATTTAAACATATTCAAAGGCTGGCAAGAAAAGAACACAATTATAAGTTTTCTTCTTTTCAAATTCCTTCGCATTGTGGAATGATTATAGAATACAACTTGCATACAGCGTTTGGAGAAAAAGGCACAGTGAGTTGATGACATGCACACGTGAGAGAGAAGTTGACACTGATTTTAAAATATAGAGTGAGGGTTTAATAATGATACAAACCCACGATATGTAACACCTCAAAGCAGCACATTGGCACAAAGTCAGAAGTAAGACAGCACGGAAGATAAAAACCTGTCTCAAAAAAATAAAGAATCAGAATAAATATCTCAATAAATAAATAAACAGGTAATATCTCATTAATTACTTTGAAACTAATAAATACGTACATTTGAAAATATGCACATCGGCAGAAATCAATAACCAAAAAGGAAATAGTACTTAACACAGAGTTACTTAGAAATCATAAGGTATTGATTACTCAAATCAAAAGGCACATTTATTAAGATGTAAGAATGGGGCCTGCAATTGTGATCGCATGACTGTCAGTACTGTACTCTAACACCATTTCTGAACCAGGAGTAGCAAACTGTGTGCAATGGCTTTACTAGTTCTGTATATCTGCACCATCGAGTGAACGTGTGTGTCTGTGTGCAGGTCTATGCATTGCAGAGTTGTGGGGATTGTGTGTGCATGTGTGTGTGTGAAGGGAGGGTTAGTGACCGACTGAGTTTGTGTTTCCCGCCGTTGTGACAGGATGTTTTTTTTTTTGTTTTGTTTTTTTCTTTAAGTGGACCAAGGCTGGCCTCGTGGTGAAGACGACCGTCCCGTAAGCGAGAGGTCAGTGGGTCGTGTTCATCAGCAGTCATGTGACCTGACTCTGAACCCTGCTGCCTGTTCACTCACTTTAAGTCACTTTGGCTAAAAAGTTCTTGGCTAAACCTAAAATGTAAATAATCCGGTGAAGCTTCTGAAAAGGTTCATTCTGCCATAATTCAAGGTCTACCAGGTGATCCTCTGTTTGAAGGGACTGTAGTATAACGAGTCGTCACTGGCTTTCAGAGTGTGCTGTACGTATTCACATCTTTAAATCTTAAGGAAAACGCCTCTGGTAACAAAAGAGAAATCCCCCCACAGATTCTCTTACACTGTCAGGATGTCGTCATTCTGTGATGCTCAGCGCATTTCATGAGTTATTTTGTGATTAATCATCACCGTTTACTTTCTCAACATCTAACCTTGATTTCTTATATTTTTTAGGACATCTTTCAACATATCATAGAACACCAGATGTTAGCTTGTCGCATCCAAGTGATGATTACCGCCGATTCCGGCCTATCACAGATAGATCAGTATCGGCGTGCGATGCCTAATATGTGCCTCCTGCCTCTGTTACACACTTTTGTGTTTGATAAGCATAATTAAAGGCTGATATATCCGTATAGGAATCTTTTACTTCTTAATATCAGCATCAGCCCAAAAATCAAGTATCAGTGGCGCTCTAGAAGAGACCGATATCAACACTTACAAGGATTAAAGATTAGTTTTTTCAGGTCAACATAAAATTGTGAGTCACATTTTTATAGAGTAACTTGTGTCTCTGCCTCTTTGATACATATAATTCACTTTGCTTGATTGTTAAACACTGGTGCAAGTGAAGGCAGCACAAAAGGCCATTCTTTGATTCTGAGGGATTTGCACACACACGCACACACACACACACACACACACACACACACACACACACACAAAAGAAGATCTTTCTGTTCACATATTTTGATTTTGAAAATCTTCCTGCTAACGAATCCGTTGGAGCTGCGATGAAAATAGTTTTTAGTCCACATTTTGTCAGTTATTCACTGGAAGTAGAAGAATTTACCACCAATCAGCAAAATAGACACAGAAATACAAGGTTCATCACCAGAAGCATTTTTTAAAAAATGTCTTGGGGTGAATTTATCTTAAAGCCGAGCTGTGAACTTACTAAAACCTTCCTCACTCACTCTTCAGCATCCTCAGCCCCTCGGGGTGGAATAAGAATTCGTTGAAGGATTGTTTGATCCTGCCGCACCGCCTCACAGATTGCTAAGAGGTGGTGGGAAAAGTTTGACTAGGGTTCGGACAGGACTTAAAATAGCAGCTTTTTTTTTTTTTACTTCATACTTAAAGCAACATTCAGCAAACACATCTGCCACTGTGCCCAAACAAAGACTTACTGCCATTCATCTTTTTCAAGTTAATGTGTCTCTTTTCTTATCACAGGGTCAACAGTCGACAGCACGCACGTTTAAATGTCACACCTGTGAGCTACGTGCTGCTGCTCAAAGACAAGTTTGTGTTCCTATTTATCTTTTCTGCTCGGTATCGAACACAGTAACACACTACAGGATTCAGTTCCAACACTTTGTCGAGTTCCGTTTAGGTTCTTAACGCGAGCAACCGGTACAAAAATACTCTTCAATACATTGTTCATTGCACTTCATCTTTTTTTTTTTTTTTTGGTGGCGTCTCATTCACAGGCCGAGACACATCTACAGATTGGTTAGCACGGGGTCCTGTTTTGTTTTTCTTTGGGGTTGGGACTGTAAGGTCGTTGTGTACATTAGGTAGAATAGACTCGCTCAGAGGCCTCAGTTGTAAGCACCTTGACTGATTCAACAAGTACAGTGGTGGGATGTGATGTCTTCTATGATTACTATTGAAAATACATGGAAAGATGAAAAAACTATGTGTAAAGTGAGCGTGTTTAATGTCCGACACACATTCTTGATTTTATAAATAACCTTGTGTTTGGTTACAAAGGACCATAATGAATCACATTATGACTTTTAAGTCTTTGTGGTTGTCATTGCAACTTCCCTTAACAATAATTGTCCCTTTGCATTTGATAACCGTTCTACCACTGTGGTCTACTACTTTAAACACTAGTGGTCTCAGATGCTCGTACTTTCTTGAAGACTGCACTCACTTGTGCTCAAACCTGTCTCACTTTTTCTCTTTTTCATGTGTTAACCAGGGTTTGAGTAACATCTGAGGTAAAATTAGAGGTAAAGGGTGACATCTGTTCATCTGACTGATAAACAGGCCAACATGAAACAAATAACGTCCCCAAGATCTCATGTTTGTGAATATGTGATAGTGTGTGCCGTTGGGGGATTCGGTCAATAGGTTGTACATTTAATAAAATATACCAATTAAAATTATAACAATCATATATATAAACATCTCTTGTTTTTGTGTTTTTCTTTCTGAATAAAAAAAAAAACAAACAGACGTTTGAAACAGTGTACACATCATCATTGCCTCTGCCACTCTCTTCCTGTGATAAAGTCTCTGATCGCTAACTCTAGATCAGCCAAACCTCAGTAAATCCACTACGAAGGCTCCAGATGACTCCCACAGAGCCTGGTCTGAGTGCAGTGCACCTTCAGCAGGCATGGACCAGTGAGGAAGGCCCCAGGTTTAAAAGAGAAAGAGCGGAATGCAGTGGAAGGCCATGGGGCTTTGGAGGGCCACGTCAGAGGTCTGGGTCTACTGAGAGCACTGTTCCACCTGCCCAGCTCCATCTCCTGCTTCCCTACAGATGCTCTCGCCTTTCGACACCCAAACCTCGTTGGTCCAGAGAACCCCTCCCACCCCCTAGCCTGGCCTCATCGGACCGCCTTGTGCTTTCCCCCACAGCAGCCACACCTCTCCCCACACCGCAGGCAGGCGCGCAAAGGCAGGTAGCAGCACATGCAGGGCACGAAGAGCGACAGGGCCAGGAGGGCCAACCAGCGGGCACAGCAAAGGGGGTGCGGGTGGCCCCCCAATGAGTCATCACATGAGCAAGGCTCCCAGAACTCTCCCTCAGAGTCCGACATGCAGTGGTAGAGCAGACTCTCTGCACACCACACACAGGTCCACTGGCGCAGGCAGTGCAGGGCCGGGTCTGGGGCATCTCTGCAGCGGCCCCGCCCATTCTCCGAAGCACTGAAAACAGAGCGGCAGTACACACAGCGAGATGAGCATGACGATGAACCCTGAGGACAGGGGCTGTCGTCGTCGGGGGAGATTACCCCCTGGTCACTGCTGCTGGCCCCTCCTCCTCTCTTACGAGTCCGCGACCGGGGCGTGGCCAGTGAGGTGTGGATGCAGCAGGGAGAGGGCGAGCCTTTGCCCGTCTCCTGGGGTGAGCCGGCTCCTGAGGACACGCCTGACACAGCGTTGGGCATTGACATACAGGTGGGCGACGACGAGGACAGACGCTGGGAAGCTTTGCTGTCCAGGCTCACTGTCACGTCACAGCCTGCCGTCCCCACTCCTGCCAGCTCCTTCTCGAAGCGAACCACGCACAGCTCTGACTTGTCCTGCATACTCCCTCCACTACCAACAACCACACCCCCGGTCAGCCCGCCGACCATAGTCCTGGTGGCACCTGCCCGTCGGTAGTCCTCATAACCTCGAGAACCCCACAGGTCTTTGCAAGGGTCCACACTACGCAGGTCTCCCTCCTCCAGCAGAGAAATAGTGGGTGAGAGGGGGGACAGAGGGGATGAGGCCGGGGGACCCACAGGAGGAGTAGGTGGAGCAGGAGGTGGGGGCGGGGGCGCTGGGGGATTCAACACAGCCGTCATTTGTGAAAGCTGTCCTGGCCTGGTGTGGATCTGTGGAGAGGGTATAGGATTACAGAGTGAGTCAGGAACAGTGTGTACTGTGGCAGCAGCTACAGAAGACTGCTGATCACTCGTGTGTTTATTTGAGATCTCAAACAGACACACAAGTGATCAAGAACCCCAAATTTGATAAGATTTCTTTCTACAGGATGTCAGTGCTCCATTTTTGTTTCACTTCCTTTTGATGTGGAGTAAATGTCTTTTGTGTCGATTTGAGGGTGAAGACAAGGAAGAATAATCAACCATTCCACTTTCCATGTTTTGTCATTGCTCTAATGTCTACAAATGAACCTGCTAGACCCTCAGCAGGCTCCCAGACCCCTCTTTAAGAACTATTCTTTCACAGTAATTCTCATTAGGGCTCACAAGTGTGAACAGAACACAGACAGAGAAATCAACTGAACATTAAATCAATACTTTCTTGTTATCACAACTTAGCGCAGATGTTGTTGTGCTACCTGAGCAGGCGTCTGAGTGGTGACAGCATGGCTGGATCCAAAACTAAACTCCTCCGACCGCACGAAGCAGGTAGACGACGACTCGCTCGTCACTATGGTGATGGGTTTGGGAAGCATTTCCTTTCTGCTGTTGGATGACGACTCACTTCCTGTATGGGACTAACAGAGGCCTCATGTCACCTCACAAGTCAAACACATCGATAACTGTACTGGGGCCGTAGTGTCAACATAAATGGTCCTTTTTACCTCCGCCAGGGAGGTGATGTTTCGATCTGTATCTGTTTGTTGGACTGTCTGCTGAACTGTTTTCTACAAAACTTTGATGGAGGACGGGTCTCAATACAAAATAGTTCCCATTTACCACATTTTTATGTGGATCCAGATAAAGATCATGAGGTGATGATGGGACATGTTTTCACATCTTTGTTAATTTCTCATGGAATAATGCATGGATCTTGATTTGAATAGAAAAAAAGGGGTATTTGGTGGCCTGGTAGCTGAAGAATATTGGATTGGGTTTGACTGAAGGACTGAAAGCGTCCATTTATCCAGAACCGCACCAAAAGTAAATGCGGTATGTTTGGGGCCGAGACCAATCCTCCACTTAAGTTTCATGGAAATCTGTCCTCTAGTTTTTGTCTTAGCCTGCTGACAAACCAAACAACCAACCAACAAACGGACATGGGTGAAGACATAACCTCCTTGGCGGATGTAAACCGATCAGATACTCACAGCTTGTCCGTCATCCTCGGTGTCAGCCTCCTCTGGGGTGGAGGACGAAGGCGAGTCAGAACCTTGATCACATGAAAAGAGAGGATTAGGCCGTTGCTGGATAGCCCGGCTAATGATCATTATATGTGACTCGTGTATCTCTACCTCTGTCGAGCTTGTCTAAGACAGCCTGCAGCCCTTTCTCAAAGGAGATGGCATCGGCAGGACTCTGGAACGTAAGGCCGAACTTTCGATCCTCTACCCGCCAGTGATGGAAGATGGGGTTCACCTTGTTGTACACTAACCCCCTTTGCACTGCGCACTCCAACACCGGCTAAAGACACAAGCAGCGGTCCCACCAAACACAAGAAGTTAGTTCACCAGCCAAGATGCAGTCATCCCCATCCCTCTTCACATCATGCCCTCACATGCAAGTGGATCTACAGTCTTTAGGTGGTGTTGAGGAGCAACGTGGCACCAAAGACAGCCATAACACACGCACACACTCACTGCTCGATCTCGCAGCCGTTCTCCACGTACGATGTACTCTCTCCGCCCCCTGCCGTCGTGGCTCCGCCCCTTACATATGACCACATGACTGAGGCCGCCACCTCCAAGGGGCACCCAGCCGCCACTGGAGTCATCACGTGTCATCACCACTGCACGAACACGCACACTGTCAGGGAAGCCAAGAGAGTGAGCAAAGAGGCCCAGGCTGATTAAACAACGCAGCGATACACACAGAAAACACTGAGATGAACTTTCATGATGGAGGAAAAAAAACTCAGACTGCATGATGAAATTCACACAAAGAAGACGGATGTTAATGAGCATGTGATGACGGTAAACAAATGTGGGGGGGGGGGAAAAAACACAAGAGATATCAGGAAGAGGTTGTTTTAAAACATTTCAGCTGCTAGGACGCACATGAGGATGGAAGATGTTCACTGCACGTCTGTGTGAATAACATCATAGAAAGAAAGCCAGCGCTGAGAGAAATGGCTAAACGGGAGGAGGGAGGACGGAAGAATGAGTGTTTCCCAGATAGATGTATCAATGAACGCACCCATTCGCCATCAGAGGCCCCGGTTTCCTTTGCAAAAAAAAAAAAAAAAACAGAAGCTCTGCCCTCGCCAGCCGACTGAATAATTCAGCACCGCAGCTCGACATGTGCATGAATCGCATGCACGGCCGCGTCTTTTTTTGTCATTTCTCACACCACACTGAAATTTTAATCGTTGCAAATGTTATTATTATTATTTTTCCCAGACGCTCCTTTTCTCAATTCCGCCCCTCGCTGCACGCACTCATTAACACACCCCGATAATATGTTATATTTTTTTTTATGAATGGGGGGCCGGAGCGAGGCTGGCGTCGAACATCTCTCTGCGCGTTTAGATTATTTATTTTCCGCCGGACATTTTTTATTATTATTATTATTATTAAAGGGGGCCCATAGATACAATGCGATCGCGTGTGAAGAAGAAAAGAGAAGGAGAAAGAAAAAAAAGAGGGGGAAGGAAAAAGGGAACGAGTGGGTGAGAGGATGGAGAGGAAACGAGAGATGGGGGGAGGGGGCCGATTAGAAAAGGGAAGGAGGAGAGGAGGGGTGAGGATGAGGGAGAGCGAGAGAGAGAGAGAGAGAGAGAGAGAGAAAAAAAATCACATTTCATTCATAAAGTTTGGCTTTAAAAAATCATAATGAAACCCCGAGACACGTTGATAAAAATCACAACGCCTCCATCCCTCCCTCGTTTTACTGTAGCCATGTCTTGAATGACGCGATGCTGGCCCCAAACTCGCCATATTTCGCCTTTCTCCCCCCCTCCCCATACATTTTACACATTGATTTCGTGACTGTTTTTACCAATCGCTAACCACGCATTTTCTTCTGAATTGTTGCATAGCGTCTGTTGTGTTTTCAGGATTATTATTATTATTTATTTTTTTTTTGTTCAATCCTGTGCGTGTAGATTGTGTGCCAGTCGTCTTTAAAAAAAAAAAAAAAAAAAAAAATAAAAAAAGCACAAGAGTCCCACATGTAAGGTGGCTTAAACATGGATCACATATTGGCGTGGATATATATCGGAAATGGGGTGTATGCTGTTGATTCAAGACTACGTAATGGTGTTTTTATTCTCGGCAGCCAGCTAAATTTGTAAGAGCACCGATTGTGAGAATAGTGCATGATGCTGGGTTGGTGTAACACTGATGGCGGTGGCGTTTCTTTCTATCCCGCTTTGCTCGGATGGCTGAATATATATGTGCAATGTTAAAAATGAAAATGTAAGGACTTACTCGCCCTCCATGGCTCGGTGTTGCCCGCCGCTTGCAGCAGCCCACCCCAGGGTCTCCTCTCTCTCTCTCTCTTTTTATCCTCCTTTCAGGAAACACTCACAGACTCACTCATATTCTCTCTCTATCTGCTCTCATTTTCCTAATCTTTCTCTCTCTTCCTCTCTCTCTCTTGCTCTCCGCTCTCTCTCTCCACCTTGATGTCGTTTCGGTGTATCAGGATAGGCTTGAGGTTGCAGCAGCCATTTTCCGCTGGCAGCATCCTCCCTCTCTCTCTCTCTCTCTCTCTCTCTCTCTCCCTCCCTCCCTTCCTCCCTCCCTCCTTCCTCTCTCTCTCTCTCTCTCTCTCGCTCCAAATCACTCCCTCGCTTATTCCCTTTCTCACTCTACCTGCCCTGTGCCAACACATCCGCACTAATCATTGACAGCATCGTGGCTTTAGGTGGGCTATAGGGTTTGTCATTGTTACCATGCTGTTTTAAATTATTCAAAGTGAGCACTGAGTTGCTGATACGTGCAGTGACGTGAGTGCTCAATGAAAAGCTGAGAAAACCATCAATGACCTCCGTCTGATCCCCTGATTATCACGGGGCAAATAGACCATATAAGTAAAAAATACTTAAGATGTGCCCTTCATCGCTTCTTAGCATTTGTTTTTAAAAATTGCACACGCCTGATTTTATTTTTGTGATCCTAGTTCATTCTTGACTTATTTTGTAGTATCATGAGCAGGAAACGAACACAGTCTGTTCCAGTGGGAACTACAGGGTCCCAGTGTTGGCAAGGTTTCAGCACCACGGACAGCAACACGTCTAAAAAAAAAACACACATCTTCGATTTAAAAACGCTGTGATTTGATTTGGGGTTTACCCAATGGAACACCTTTTCTGCCAATTAAAGAGAAAAACATGAGGAAAACGTATCTTACATTTTATTTATTGTAATCATTATTAATAATTATTCGATTTTTTTTTATTAATTTCTTTTTCATTTCTATTTTGAGACAGCTAAACAAGTCGAAATTTTAATAACATAAATAATAATTATGGGACAGGAAGTCGATATTATAAGATTTAAAAAATATATATTAATAAGTTTTTAAAAATCGGAATTGAGATAAAAAGTAATAATTATGAGACAAATCATTAGATTTTTTTAAAAATCGACATTTGGGGATTAAAAGGTCAGAATTGTACAATAATCCCACAATTATGATAATAATTTCATAATCCAGATTTTTATAACTGCGGATATCGTCAGTCAGCACTGAAGCCTTGGATATGTTACGGTGCACAAATGGTTAAACATCATACAAATCGCAGGTCAGCCTACAGCAGATCCCCTCAGAGGTTTTGGAAATCAGGACACCAGCACTAGTTCCTGACGTCACGTGGCTCGTTGGTCTAGGGGTATGATTCTCGCTTAGGGTGCGAGAGGTCCCGGGTTCAAATCCCGGACGAGCCCAGTTTTGATAAACAGTCTGTTAGTGTACTGGTCACTATTACTGACATTTTCAGTTATGTTTTACACAATTTGCTCCTGAAAGACATTTAATTATTTGTAGGTAACATACCAGGAAATCACGACATCCAGGTCCAGGTGCTGCTTCAGGGCTTCCGGTATTAGAGACGCTGGGAAGCTTCAAGATTCAAAGAGAAACGCCCTCAGCTTCATTCATAAAACTGCACACTTTTTCTCAATTCAACCCTTCTGTAAAAGTTGTTGATTTATACTCTAGTCAACCTTCTGTGATTCAACCACACAGGTAAATTAGCCACAGACCACCTGGACTTCAGCACCGAGGACAGCGCCTTTATAATATGAAAGCACGTGAGTCATGATTGGCTTTTGGACGGTTCTGTCACATTTATACTCAAATGTAAAGTTATACAAATCATGATAAATTATGGTTTGGTACGTATTAGTCTACTGTATTACAACTTACAAATGCCAACGTAGTGACGCCTTTATTATAACCTCTTATGTGAACAGTTTATTGTTGGTCCCTCTTCACTCGCAAACTTCGACCAACCGTTTCAAACAACATGCGGTTTTTCCAGTAAATTTGAGGTAGGTTAATAATCAAAAAACATAACAAAAACATATTTAAATTCAAGTTAGATTTTGTCACTTCCTCCTGACAGGGTCGCAGGATAAAAAAAAAATCTACCGAGTTAATTACCTCAGACGTTAAACTGATCCAACGTCCATTTCACCGAGCTAACGGTTAGAACCAACGGCAGATGTTAGCTAACTAAATGACGTCAGGATATCAACTTACCGGGTGCGTATCTTTGATTAACCTTTTTTTTTAACTACAAGTTTGACCTATTTTCCTACAGAATATAACAAAAAGTCTGAGCACAACAGATATGTAACGTTATATTCTCTGTAAAACTAATGTTTTAAACGTTGAGCTAACTCAAAATCTGTCGCTCTAAAACCCGGAAATCAGTTAACTGGCACATCCGGTTCTCAAAGTCAGTAAGTTTTTTTGAATCGGTTTTTGGTTAAATGCCTGAAATAAGGCCTGTGGTCGCCACAGTTTACAATATGTATACGTTTTGTTCTTAAACAAAAAATTACATCATTACATGTGCCACAATTTTATATATAAAGTGCTTATGTATCTTAAAAATGGCTGTTGCTAACAAGTAGTGAAATGAGACTACAGACTTTGTCATGGACATTAAACATCATCACACCAAACAGGGAGACTCATCTCATCACTAGTCCGTCTTTACAAGTGGACTTCAGTTACAAACGATTGTAACTTTACTTTTACACCTTGTAGAATGATCAGTTTATAGAAAATGTGTGTAGTAATTAAGTAGTAAGCCAAGTGGTGACGTTTAAGTCGTGCGACCACTTTAAAAACTAACACAAAAGTGGTGTTCTTCATCTTCTAAGATCTTGGTGAACAAAACGTCTAAATATCATGAACTTGTGTTACAGAGTTTATTTCTGTTGATAATCCAAAATCTATTTTAAAAATCCCAAAGGCTTTTTGTCGAGGGAACTCGGTCAATGCCAACTTCCAGGTTAGCCGAAAAAAATACGTCAACAAATCTATTGTGGTATAAACTAACCAGAAATCCTTTTTGCCCTATTTCCTATAATCCATTTAGGAGTTTTATTGCTAAGTCTAACTTTACAATATATCCCAAAGTAAAATGAACCTTTTCATGCACGTATTATTACATCACAGTCTTTTTTCAATGTTTGTAAGTAAAAAAATCACGGCAATAACTTTTAAATTGTCTAATATAACATGTTTTGAACACTATGCATCAACGGTATAAAAGATTATTCTGGAATAACTGTTAAATCCTTCTCAGAAAACCAGACAGGTTAGAACAATATATTTCAGCTAAATTAGAATTGTTTTATTTGAATAATATTTTGGTATACATCTTTCTTTGCTGGCTTCAAATACATCCGTTCCCTTGTCTTGTATTTAGGTACGATCTTAACATAATTTATCATTCCTCTCTTATTACATTATTCAAGTTAAAATTGTATCATAACTTAAATGCATTTAAAATCAAAACAAGTCAAATCAATTTTATCTATATGGACCAAAATCACAATCATATTGACTCAGTGGGCTTTACAATCTGTAAAGTGAGTGCCATCCTCTGTCTTTAGACCATCAAGTTGAGTGCGAAAAAACTTGAAATGTACAACATAAGGTGGAATCTATAAAGGCAGAGTGTACCTTTAGCATGATGTTTACTGTGCTGACAGATGTATTTTCAATCACAGGAAAAGATTTACAAGAAAAATGATATAAAAATCTGGATAAAGGTATTCCTAACAACTTATTCAATTCAAAAATAGATATATTTTGCTTGTCTGGTTTTTCTGAGGATAAGAGTCAGTTATTCCAGAGGTTCATCTCCTATCCCCTCTGCACTTTGGAATTCATAATGCCATATCTCAAAATGACAAAGAGATACAAAGATGATAATCAACTGTATTTGTGGACAAAGCCTTGGGGTTCCGCCACCTGGTGATTTGGACATGGTACTTCAACTTAAATTGTTAGAAATGGCTTCCAAGGATCTTTCCACTACCGACAGCAGTACCCCCCAAACTAGTTAAGTATAAAACATAAAAAAAAAACGATCATAGCATATAATTAGAGTGCATAAGTTTGTTGTCATTAAATTAAATACTATACTGTGGCCCAAATATTTGTAGACTCTGTTGGAAAAAGACACTGCTTATTATTCTGGAAATATAGCACTAGACTAAAACCAAATGTATTAGAAGAGATTAAAGGTGCTATTTATAATAAAAGTTATTTTTTGAGTCTCATTCTCAACTCCTCAAAAACTGATGCTTTGGGATTGTGTGATCTCTCAATCTTCCCTCCTAACCCTTACCGTTTGTGTATATATAAATAGAATATTGTCATACTTATCCTCTAAGTCTGTTGATAAATCCACTTTTATTTTTTTATTTTGCAGGATGAATACAGGAATCAAAACAATGGGTACTTACAAGTCAAAACATTTAAAAAAGGAGGAAAATGGTACCACAAAAGACACAGTGGCTAAAAATGACTTTAACCGTGGCGATGCAAATGATTTAACTGGAAACCTCAATAAAACTGGCAACACAAGTCAAGGACTAATCTCTGCTCTACCAATTAGTCACCAAATGCAACCCGACGATGGCAATGAAGCAACGCTCACAAGAATTCACCAAGTTCCTGCTGTTGATGCCCTTCAAAACAGAGAAAATTCTGATGCTCTGAGGTCAGATGTGTTACAGCAACTTCAGGGTGTAACTGGAAACTTAAGCCAGCAGCATTCAGGACCTTCAGCAATAGTGCTGCACCAGGCTCAAAACATTCTCGAGCAAAGCACTGCCACAAAACCAGGCACTGTAAAGGTACCAGTAAAGATGCCAGGAGATGATGATGAAAGCTCCCAGCTAACAGCTGAAGCCACTGTCACCACTGTGGGTTCACAGCAGCAAGACTGCACTGCCATGGAAGAAAACACAACCAAGATACACAATAAGGCCTATCATACACCTCAACATAACAAAGCTGACAATGATACCAATGGGAACACTTCATCTGGCATACAAACAGTCAATATGAAAGCAGCATTAGTCAAAGGGAGGCCTTCAGCTGACCCAAATAATGCTGCCAATAACACAACAGCAGCATCTGCAGATTCAAGTGTCAAATCGAAAGTCCAGCACAAACTTAATCTTACTATAATTCTACAGACTGCCGTTAAGCCTAACAAAAAAGGCAAACTCAAAGGAATGGAACAAAACCATCCTAACAAGAATGCAGGAAACATCACTAAGAAAGAAGATAAGAATGGAAAGAATGGTCAGGATGAAAAACAAGAGCCAGACATCCCCCCTGCAGTTCCTCCGGAACACACCGAGGGACGTTGGCACCCATTTACAGTGAACCAGTCCTGTTCCGTCAAGGTGCTCTGCAAACACAACCCAGGGAAAGGTTTACCACCAAACATCCAAAAGTGGTGAGTTACACTCAAAAGTCAGAACTCATTAACTGTAGAACCCTTATTCAGAAAAAAATTTGGGATACATTTTTTTATTTTCAATTTACACAGCATCCCAATTTTTTGGAACGAGGCTTGAAATTCTCATTAAGTAAATGCAACCCGTTTTGTTCTTCCTTGTATTGTCCTTTCATCTGTATTATGCTACTGGTTAAAAATCAGTCAGTTACACCTTTGCTCATCACTTCCACAGGTCCGACAAATACCAAAAATGAATGTCTGAGCCTCCTTTGGTCAACCCAAGATTTGAGGCTTCTTTTGCTTTGAGAGAGAAGCAGGCAAAAGGAGGAGGACATTAAAAAACACTTTCTTCCATAGAAAGTTAGGTTGAGTTAGTTAGTTGAAGTGTAAAAAAGATGACAGCACAGCCATTCAAAAACTTTATTTTCTGTAGCATTTATTGCAGACAAATATTTGCATTGTAAGATCAACTGGATTACAAACCATCTAGGGAGGAAGAGGCATTACCATTTAGAAAACACTCAAACTTCAATGGCAATTCTCTCTGTTGCTAGGATACAAGGCAAGGGCAATACATTTCTGTGGGCTCTACTAAGGAGAAAATGAACTTTGTGTACAAAAAGGGTTTGCTTGAATTTGGGTACAAATGTTGACTCGTGTTGATAGTTTTGAGTGGACACTGAAAGGCAAAGTCACAGGGTGGTGACAGTAATTAACTTTATTACAGCTGGAAAACAGCAGAGACCCAAGGGTATTATAAGCAGTAGTTGGACTTGATGTTCTTGTTTTTTTTTTTTTCAATCGCCAGCTGGGAATGCCATTAAACTGTAATGTTTGACAAATTACATCTTGTATAAAATAACATTTAAACCCTTGAATGTCTTCAATAAAACAGGTAGGTGTGTAGCAACAGCTGAATAGACTGGTCACGGGTGATACTTTTAGTTTTGTTCCCATTCTTTTAACATGAAAGCAAACCGTCTGCCAGAAAGAACTGCAGACAGATTTAATACAGGAAAAAGAAATGGTGCTTGATTTTTGAGGTATGGGCAACAAAAATCAACCATTCTGGCAATCAATGTATTCATATTCCTCAGGGAAACCGCCGACTGGATGTATACTGGATCAGCGGCGTGTGTCTGAGTGTGTCTGTACATGGTTGAGTGTGTTCCTGGGGGCGGATTACACAATCATTTCCAGCTGTCGTGCATATTCGATGACCTGTTGTGCCAGCTCCGTAGAGGGGATGGTCACCTCTTCTGTCCGCTGCTGCTGACTGGTGAAAGAGTAATAGCCATCTGGGCTCAAACTCCATCCCCTCTGAAATAAAGTAATATTCAAGTGACATGTTATTCCTTGTAGGCAAGAGAAGGTACAACAGATGTTCTATCTGCTGTTTCTCTTTCCTGCTAAAATAAATTATGAATAAACATATCTAATGGC
The DNA here is from genome assembly GCA_963678695.2 of Diplodus puntazzo. Classification (NCBI taxonomy): domain Eukaryota; kingdom Metazoa; phylum Chordata; class Actinopteri; order Spariformes; family Sparidae; genus Diplodus; species Diplodus puntazzo. Next base: position 4,907,111 of record OZ023162.1, on the reverse strand, counting down.
ATGTTTTAGGTATCAATCTGCAACTTCAAACTTTGGTTTCCAAATGAAAATATACATACCTTCTTGGCATAATCTGTCATCTTTTTGGGGGTACTGAAGAAAAGCACACGGGTGGCTTCACTGAACTGGATCTGCTCATATGCTTTCTCTATGCAACCTGCGATCTCATCACTGCAATTTGAAAAGATCCTAGTTTTAGCTGAAGTTATCTTTTGAAAGATAAATGGCATCATCTGGTCTTCCTGATGAATTAAAATAAATTAAGTTGTTTCCTTTGAGAGTTCATAATTTTCATATATCAAGACACCTTACTATCGCAGAGAAAATGAGAATGTGTTTACATGTTACATTTCTCTTGGTGAACGTGTTTAGCCAAATAGTAAGACAGCATAAACAATCAGTTTTCTGCTAATCATACTGTCTCACAAATGTTGAATTGTGTTTAAACAAATGAAATTAACTATGCTGAAAGTGTCCTGACATATTGTTTTAATGAACAATCATCACATATGCCAGTATTTTCCATAATCGTGGCATTACTTAAGCATTTGTAAGACCACATAATGCACTGGGACCTGGAACAAAATACAAATTGATTTCGCAGGGAAAACCAACATCCACATTAGTTATAACAACACAGAAAGGTAGGTATATATTGAACACAAGTAGAAATGATAGTAGACAAGGCTACCATATTGGATCTTACCGAATTGTGTCAAGCAGAATATCTATAAAAAAGGTGTAGCTCTCAGCAGGGATGTTGCCTTTGGCAAGAAAGACCTTGTTGTAGCTTCCCTCCATCAAGTACTGAAAAGCCCGTGAGAGAATAGAAAACATTAAGATAGTATTTACATACAAGTTGACTACTGACACCGTGTTATTCTTATATGTATATAGAGAATAAGAGCCCTGCATTAATCTGGATGGTACATTTCAATACGTTGTGTCAGTCAGTTTGTAATATCTACCTTCAGACTACAAATTAGAAATTGGACCAACACATCAAAAAAATAATATTAACCCTTAATGTATTTTTTGTCAAGGGTTAAATTGCAGCACCTGCTCTAATGACACTGGGTGTCTGATGTAGACGTTGGTCTGAATATCTCGTGCACTCAGCCTCTCAAGTTCTGTGTGAAACTCAGACACACGGTTCTGTGAGAGCAGGAAGAGCAGGTTCAGTCCAAGTAACTGGTGCATGTAGGCAGCTTCTGGCAGTTCATCCCTTAATGACAGAAAGTAAAGAAAAAGCAATGTTAAGAGATGTCTTGTGAGTACTATTTAGCAAAATATTAGTACAGATGAAAGACAAAGAAGGTGACATTACTTGTAATCAAAGTAGTAGCATTTCAGTTGGGCCATGTATCTCTCAAAGGATGGGATGTCCTTCTTGAGGATACTCCACAAGGCTCCAATTTCAAGGACATCACCTGGAACACAGAGACAACACATATATCTTAATAAGGGATACGTTTGTTAACTTTGTTATGTTGTCCATCAGCCTGACTTGCCATCAATACTCACGAGCTAAAATGAGCTGCTGCTTGGTGAGCGCGGACCCGCTGGTTGGTAAGAAGTTCAGCTCCAGTAACGAGACCTGTAAAACAAATGTTTGATGTAATTCTCTATAAAACTTTACCTGTCGCTTGTGTTCACCCAAATTCAGCCACAATATAAAAATAATGGCATCAATCCTTCTTAACAGTTAAAATACCTGCTGTCAGCTTTTCCGGTGACAGTTTTGAAAACAAAACACAAATCTAAACGATGGAATTTCAGCATATAACTTAATAATGAGTAATAGCTGATGTTAGCACAACAGAGGAACACATTGTGGTGTTAATTAACTGCCGTCCGATTGTTTATTTTGGATGAGAGTTTCAGGTTAAAACTACTTTGACAGTGAATTAGCAAGTAGTAACGTTACGTTAACATTAGCAACACTGATTGTGATGACTTGTGTCGTTACTCCTGAAATTAACTTTTCTGCAAAACAACACCATGCAGTTGAGACAGCTCAAGCTAAAATGTATTACTCCAAAAGAAATACAATTGTGTGTATTTAAAGTTTGCCCATCGGAAAACTCTACACACGACGTTAGCCTGGCTAGCCTAAGCTAGCACGCTTAGCCACATCTGCTAACAACGCTAACGCCTCTAAACAGGCAGTGTTCCTGGTTCGACTCATAAAACCAAAAACACAGACAAATAAACATGCGCCTCTACCTTAAGTTTGCTCAGTATTTCTCCACATTTGCTCAGGTTTGGGTTTTTCTTGTTCCATTCCGTTTTCAGTGTCTCATAAAGCCCCGCAGTCTCTTTCAACGCCATGGTGATTCTGCAAAATATACGACACCGGCCAACGGAATACGTTAAATGACGTATGGTGTCGTAAAACAGTTGCCATAGGCTGTTGTTTTTCCCTGAAACCAACGGTGGATCAAGATGGCGGCGTTCAGTGCTGAGCGGTGGCGGGATGGCTTACCAAACCACGGCATTTTCAGAAAAATACGGGAGAATTTGGATTCGGAGCCCAGCTCTAATGAAAGGGGGGTCGCTAAAAACCTCACCTTCTGTGTGGGTGTGGACTTTTTCGTGTGGGACGACGCGGACCGCGTGTTCTACACGGCTAACTTGCGGCAGCTAAACTCGGATGAGAGTCACAGCAGCGGGAACTATCAGACGTTGCTGTGCATTAACCCTCCTCTCTTCGAAGTGTGCCAGGTGTTGTTAAGTCCGACGCAGCACCACGTCGCCCTGGTCGGTCTGCGGGGTGTGTCGGTGCTGGAGCTTCCTCAGCGGTGGGGCAAGAGGTCCGAGTTCGAGGGCGGAAGGAGCGACATCAACTGCAAGACCATCCCGGTGGCGGAGCGCTTCTTCACCAGCTCACCGTCGGTGAATCTGCGGCAGGCGGCTTGGTACCCCAGCGAGACCGACGAGCCCCACCTAGTGCTGCTCACATCCGACAACACCATCAGGTTCTACAGCTTGAAGTCGCCCCAGACCCCGGCCAGAGTCCTGCCAGTGTCGCAGTCGGAAGATGACAGCAGCGTCAATCCTCCGGCCCGCTCCTACGCAGCCTCTCTTGGTGAGATCGCAGTGGCGTTTGACTTCGGGCCGATCTCGTCCCCACCTCGGCAGCTGGGAGGACGAATCAAGGAACAGCTGGTGTATCCTCTGTACGTCCTCTATGAAAACGGGGAGACCTATCTGAGCTACACGAGCCTGTCAAACAGTGTGACTTTAAGTAGACCCGCCGGACCCCTGCCGATGTACCCTGCTGCAGAAGACAACTATGGCTATGATGCTTGTGCCATCCTCTGCCTGCCATGTGTGCCTAGTATCCTGGTCATCGCCACAGAAACAGGCACTCTGTACCACTGTGTGGTGTTGGAGTCTGAAGAAGAGGATGAGGCTGGGGCCGTGGAAAAGTGGATCCGAGGTACTGAACCGGTGCCGTCTCTCTACGTGTTTGAGTGCGTTGAGCTGGAGCTCACCCTCAAAGTGGCCACAGGAGAGGATGAGGAGCCACAAGAGTTTGATTTCACCTGCCCAATCAGACTGCACAGGGACCCCCTGTGCCAGCAGCGGTATCACTGCACCCATGAAGCAGGAGTGCACAGCGTGGGGCTAATCTGGGTCAACAAGCTGCAGAAGTTCCTCCAGTCAGGTGAAGAGGATAAGGACAGTCTCCAGGAGCTGGCTGCTGAGAAGCGATGTATTGTGGAGCACATTCTTTGCACCAGACCTCTTCTCACGAGTCAGTCAGCTCCAGTTCGTGGCTTTTTGATTGTGTCTGACCTCTCCTTGGGCGCCACCATGATCTGCATCACCAACACCTTCGAATGCATCCCGTTGCCCCTGCTGAGCTCCATTCGCCCTCCCTCCCCTCCTCTGCTTTGTTCTCATCCGGGTCCCGGCTCTGGTCGCTCCCCTCTACGTGGACTGGCCGAGGACTCCTTCGAGCAGCACATCCGCAACATCCTGGCACGCAGCTCCACCAATCCTCTTGTACTCAAGGCTGGGGACAAGGACTCATCACCACCTCCTCCAGAGTGTCTGCAGCTCCTCAGCAGAGCCACACAGGTCTTCAGTGAGGAGTACATTCTCAAGCAGGACTTGGCTCGTGAAGAGATGCAGAGGAGGGTAAAACTCCTGACGGGTCAGAAGAACAAGCAGCTGGAAGAGATGGCTCTGTGCAAGGAGGAGAGGATGACTCTCAGAGAGGCAGCAGAGAGGTTGGCCGATAAGTACGAAGATGCAAAGTATCGCCAGGAAACCATTATGAACAGGGTTAAAAAAGTACTTGGCAGCCTGCAAAGCCGACTACCCGTACTGTCAAACAGTGAAAAGGATATGAAGAAGGAGCTGCAGACCATCAGCGATCAGTTGAAACACCTGGATAACTGCATCAAACAGGTGAACATGAAGATGGACTACCAGAAGACACAAGTGGACAAGGACGTGCCTGCAGCCAGGACGACCGTCTCACTCAACGCCCACCAGAAGAAGGTTGTTCAGGATGTCCTCCGAGAACAGGGACAGCAAATTGGCGACATGATGAAACAGATCAAAGACATCAAAAATCATTTCAGTTTCTAAGGACTGCAGTAATCAGTAAAAATGATTCGCAAACAATTGGGGGAAAATGCTCTTTTCATTGTTGTGATTAAACCTGCCTGTTTGTGACATTTGATTAGACGCTGGACTGCTTTAGTCACAAATTAATGTGCCATGTGTGGAATGTGTACTTGAATGGAAAGATGTTTTATAAACTGATATAACTTCACCTTTGATGCTACATGTTGTTTGTCTCCTAATAGGGATACGATAGTTTACTTCCTTGTCCTGCTAAACATTTTGCATATTTTTTACATCAGTCTTTGTAAATGTGAGACCGTGTTTTTGTTTGAGCAGAATATGGTATGTAGAGGCAGGTGACATGCAAATATTTTTGAGAAATATTAAGCATTTATATTTTCAACATGCTCATTGTTTGGATTAATAATAAAATTTACAATTCTCTGTAACTGACTTTACTCATTTGTAACAAATAATACAGGGCTGCAACTGACTTGATCTGTTTGGTGTATCAGTTTCCTCAAGGCCCAGGCATCCTCAAATGTCTTTTTTTAATGTCTTTTTTCCTTAAGATATTTCTCATCGATAATAAAATTAGTTGAATCAGTAGTCAGTAAATCATCACAGCTCCAGAGCCAGTTACTATTGTCCAAGATTTTTGATCAATCGTGCAAAAACAGGTGAATTAAAAACAGATTGACTTGAATAAAGGCCTAATCATACTCAAATAAAAACTTATATTCAAGAATATAAATCAGAAACAAAAACAAAGCAGAGAAACGGATGTGTATAGTAATACAATACCCGTCCATGTGTATCGTATCGCTGACATTAATTACTCTCAACACTGACGATGAAGAAGAGAAAATACTCCAAAAGAGAAATTAAAAATTCACAGTTCCTGTTACGTCCAGCTGTCTATTATAAGTGCATTCTTAAGTCCAGCTGAAATAGGGCTGGGCCGTATATCAATAATTTCATTGATTTGTGATCGTCTTGGATTGTGGATACTTTATGTGGCATAAATATTGTCTTTACCTGGTTTTAAACGCTGCATTAAGGTAAAATTGCTTATTTTTCGGAACTTGCCTTTACCCACTTAATCATTGCATCCACATAACTGATAATTATCTATTGAAATCTCTACATTTTGTGGTAGCATCAAGTCATCTCCACAGTATTGTTGCTATATTGATTTCAGGATGTTAAGTTATTTGACTTTGTCTATCGTCCAGCCCTCAGCTGAACAACTTTGCACCTCAGCAGCCTCCTTATTTGACTGACTGCCTGCTGAAGCCTCTCATTTGTTTTGGCTGAACATTAGAATGCTGTTTTGCATAAAAGGTTGGCTTTGGAAGTGAACTCCATCATGAGTCACCTCCGGGCCAGTATGTACAGGAAGGACAATTACAGCAACCTGTAACTTTCTCAATACACATGTGAACGGCTGCTGCCTCCCGTCTGCCACCTACAGCTGGACACCACTGTGTACAGTTTCAGTGTGTGGTTGCCAGGAAGCTTGTCTCCACCAGATGTCACCCCTCTCCAGAGTTGATGACCTCAGTTTTTCTTCCATGGCGGGTTTTTGCCAGTGAGGAATTCCCCACGTAAACACTGAGTGACGTATAACGGAGACCCCAGTTCCACTGAGTAGGCTTGGTTGTTGGGGATGTCTGATGTTGGTGGGGATCCTCTGCTGTAGCTCGGGGTGTTCACCTCATCTCGCTGTGGCAGCGCTGTGTAGCTTCACAAATGTTTGAGATGGTTTATGACTCAGCGTAGCCTAATTATGTAACAGGCAGGCATTGTTCAAACTGCTATGGGGATTTTTTACTCTACCCTCTTAAATGGCAGCGCCAGAAGAACACAGCTGAAGATAACTCAGTCGGGAAACTGATAAGATTTCAGATCTATTGAGTGAATTTTGTCACCTAACTTGACTTATTGCACATGAAACCTCCCCCTTTCTCTCTCAACAGAACCACACAGCGGAGGGTGTGGTCTGCTGCAGGTCTATCTGCAGAATTCTCCAAATAGGGGGATGTTGTTAAGTTCTTCATAAAGGTACAGTGTCTAGATCCTGTGCTTGAGCCTTAGGAAACTTAGCGGACCCTAGGAAAGGAGATATTAATAACTCTTGGGCCAACCCACCGCATTCTTCATATGTGAGTCACTGTAAGCCAGAGAGCAGGGAGGAAAGGGCTGCACTGCCTCTGTTTCTCATTTGTGTTTCTTTCCATGGAGGAGTGGAATAGGGAGGCGGGAGGGCCACCCCTTCTTCTGCGAACCTTAAAAGCCTTATGTGAGACGCACGCAGCTTCACACAGCGCGCATATTTGTGCTTATACTGCATAGTTTACACACAGGATAAAGCCCAGAATACTTACAGGCATGCTAGTGAGAGGGTGAATGAAGAATTTACCAGGGATGAAGGGGAGTGACTGTATCTAAATGTGTGTGTGAGAGAGAGAAGGCTTCAGATGGTGGGAATCAGGGGAGAGAGACGTGGAAAATGGTGGTATGGGGACTTGGCAGGAGAGAGTGTGACTCACTGTTTATGTGGTCTGTCACCGGGAGACCAAGTGAGCTTGATAGAAGAGAAAATCCTGTTAAAAGAGTGCCCGATTAGATGCACTCAGCTGTTAGTTCATGTGCTTTAAGTTAAATTGTCAACATTTTGAATCTCTCGAAGTTCACCAACTCCTCTGTGCTTCGTCTAAACCTTTACTTACAAAAGGGAGACCAAAGTGAGTCACAGTCAGGAGATTTTATTTGGTTATGATAATAGTTAACATACAGTTGGTGGAGCCGTGTACAGTAGTCAGTAATATATCAATCATTCAGTCTAGTTGAAAAGTTCATCCCAGTATCTTGTTCTTTAATAAGGCTGATGTCTTCTGCACATACAAAACAACAGCAACAGTTACAAAACAAATAATATATAAAGTGTATGCACAGTTGTGTCATGTAAAAGAGTGAAGTGAAATGCGTTCAGGTTATTAGAGCTGTGCTGCCAGTTTGAGTTTAAAATGCAATAAAGGGGAAAAAAATGAGCAATATAAGTCTGTAAATAAAAGTGTAGATGATTCCCTCATTGCACTGACTAGACTTGAATTCTATCACCTAGATAATACTGTGCCACTCCATCTAGTCACTGAAGGAATGTTGAAATTAGAGAATTTAATACAGATGCATTTTGCTCTGTATTCGGTGAAATACATGCTGAATACTGCTTGTCAGTCTTTATTTTCTTTCTGCTCAGCGAACACAGGTAGATATATTTTTGACGCTTGTCATAGAAAGCTAAATTTGAGAAGCCAAAGGGAAGCTAGCGACCAGACCCGTGTGACCTTTTTTTAATACACAATCTTTAGCAGTAAGCCTTATAGTCTAAACGATTGACTTTAAAACAGTATATTCAATTGTGCGGGATTAAAATCAACGACGCTTTGACAGGGGTCTGGAGGGAAAACAAGAGCAAATACAAACAGTAGCATAAGTTTTATAGAGAAGAGTCTCTCAGCAGCAGGGAGTCTATGCATCAGAGCCCTTCTGCCTGCGTTTGGAAGGCGGGATCAGACGTGCAGGAAGCTCAGGAGGTAGACCATGACCCTCCAGCTTGACCTCAATCAAGTGGCTGGCCAGGGCAAACTCTTCATCATCCAGCATGCCGTCATGGTCCAGATCCGACAGCTTCCAGATGCGACCCAGCACCGAGTTGGGCAGGCGGGAGCTCACCATCCAGTCCTTCGCCTTTGTGCCACTCAGTTTCCCCTCATTGGGAGCGAGGTTATAGAAGATTTCATCATATTTGGGTTTGTCTTTGGTCACCACCCAATCCTCCTCCTCCTCGCATCCCTCTCCGTTCTCCTCGGCAAAGGGGTCACCCTCATTGAAGGGTCCGGCACGTGTCCCCAGGAAGGCTCCGCCCTGCACACCTGGCTGATCACCTGCCTCCAGCTCCTCCTGCCGCAGGAGGGGCATCAGCTTGGCAATGTCAGCGGACAGCAACTCATCCAGGGCTGTCATCAGGTGAGGCTTCAAGGTTTTGAACTTGGTGAAATCATGAACCATCAGTTGCTCCTTTAGAAAGGGAATGAGGAACATGTGTGGGTCAGTGTGTGATAGTTACAGAGCAGTCTTTACATAATTGCCTTCCAGATGTGCGTCGCAGTGAAACAAACATCCTCAGACTAACCTGCATCTTGGTACAATCTGGGAAGTCTCCAGCAGAAATGTTGTACTGCAGCTGGATCTTAGAGAAAATAACCGGCAGCTGGTAGATCAGATTCTTCTTTTTATTGTCCTTCCTGAACATGGAAGGCATCTCCTGCTTCAGGTAGCTGATGATGTGGGCATGGACCTGGGATTCATGAGTAGTATAGCAAAGATGTTAAACACATTGCAAGCATTGATTAAAGTGCAGTAATGTCAACCAGTTAACATGCCAAAAACACCCACCCTGACGAGACGCGCCCTCTTCACCAGGTCGTTGAGTTTGCGTAAAGCTGCATTGCGAGGAAGGTTTTGGATGTCAGCGAACAGATCCTCCTCCTCCAGCTCAAACAGCTTACGGTTGTCTGCAACCATCAGCGGCTCTGACCAGAAGGAGCCGATGTAGACACGCAGAACCTCCGGGGTGTTGAACACTTTCCCCAGGGACCACATGAGTGCACCGTACACTCGCATCAGCTGCTGGGTGCCCACCATGTCGGCCTTGTTGAGCACCACTCGCAGCTTGTCCTCGTTGCCCTTCAGGGCGCCGATGGCCTCGGAGAACTCGTCGGATATCTCCAGTTTATGGGCATCAAACAGCAGGATGATGCGGTCCACGCGCTCTGCAAACCAGCGCAGCACAGCTGGGAAGTCGTAGCCTGATTGGATCGAAAAAAGGGATGAATGACTAAAATGTTCGTAAACCTACATGAGCAGAATGCACTCAACAGAAAACAGCAGGAGAGGGTAGAAGGTCAACACAGACACAAACCCTTCACACCTCCAGTGGTGCAATATAACTACGTATATTTACTGAAGTACTGTAATTAAGTTTTTTCAGCTACTTTATACTTTTTTGGAGGAAAATGTACTTTTTACTTCGATGTGTTTATTTGATAACTTATTAGTTACTTTACAGATTGCACGCAGCATCAGATTATTATATATTTGTAAAAATGCTGAATATCAGATCAAATAACTGGCCAGACCAATACTATACAATATATACAAACATGTAAATATATGTTTAATTTACTTTTGCTTGTACTTTTAACACTAACTTACATATTTACCGCCAAAATAATCACTTTCGAAACTTAAGAACATTTGATATCAGAGACTTTTCCTCCATCACTACTCTTTTGGGTGACTTTCACTTTTACCAAAGTAATATTTTGGCACGATATCTTTATTTTTACTCAATTATGACTTTTTGGACCTTTTAACAGCACAGCACGCCTCAATCAACCAACAGCTGGACACCAGGGCGTCATTTATGCAAAATGGTTTCACAAAACTCATTTCCATGTTTTGAGTATTTCTTCATCAGTATGAACACAATCATTCATGCTGGTCATTTCATCGAAATGATAAAAAAGAAAACATTTTACATATGCTTCATACAGTCACGTAGATAGTTTTATCAGGTTCCACCTCTGAAAGTTTCTTTAAACGTTGTTCTGTTTGTGGCGCTCACAGCACTTTCTGAAGAAATGACCTGAGATTACCCGAAAACTTCTCTGTGTCACTTCTGAAAAATAGTTTGTGTTATTCACAGAAACTGGAACACTCTGTAAAGAGCTGTCAGTGCTGGTCATTTAAAATGACTACTGAGTACTCAGTGGTGTGAGCACCACAAACAACATTCCTTTCACCTCCGTTGTATTGGGGTAATTACAGAAAATCTCACAGACAGATGTTTCTAAACCTCAGTGATAAAACCAAAATATCTGCAATATATCACCAGTAGTGAGTGAGGACGTATGTCTGTCATTGTTTGGATGCAGACGATTTACATTTTTTAAACTTGTTAGTTTGCTCATGCAGACTGATTTGAGTAATAATGGGTTACTTAAAGCGTGGATGGATGGAAAAGTGAAAACTATTGTGAGATGATGCTTGTTATTCCCCAACAGTACATTCCTCATGATGTGCTGACAGAGTTTGTACCATGTCTGTTCCTGATCATGGTCTTATGGCTGCTCGGTCTTCTCAATGAATTATTTTTCTTGCTCTGCTGCCAAGTGTTATTGTGACAGAGCAAATTGGTCCCATGAGTTAGCCAGGCGTGCCAGGGAGATGAGTTTGTGAGGTGACGACGTTCAGGGATGTGTGTCTCTGCAGAACCCCCCATGCCCTCTCCTTACCTTTGTTACTTTTCTCACCTCGGCTCACCCTCTGCTTAGCACCGGACAGGATTCCCGGTGTGTCAATAATGCTGATACTCTCCAGGACCTGGTTGGGCATCTGAGCACACTGGAATCTGGTATTTTTTATCAGCAGATATGAGAAAAGTCAGATAAACGATTGATGAGTTCACACAGGTCAGCTGTGTTTGAAGCATTGTTTGCGTAGAGGGAAAGAATCTGAATCATGTGAAAAATGGTTGACTCTTATCAAAGAAGCCAATGTGATCTAAGGAGCAGATTGGAAACTACCCTCTCCACACCGCCAACCCCTCCTGCTGACGGCCATTGTGTACAAGCTGGCCTCTCGTTGCTGTGGGCTTCCTGAAGGAAAATGACCACTACTGCCAGAATCAAACAATAAGGCCCGCTAATGATGTGTGGCTTAAAACAACAACACCACTTCCTGTAGTTTATGAGCTTAATGAGCCCACCGGTTCCGAGAACAGGAAGTCAAAGCAAAAGGAGAGACGCAACTACGTTCGCAAACACACCCTGGAGAGGGACCCTACCGGAAAATTGGCATCAGAGATTTCACATCGGAGCCCCAGGAACAGCGGTACTGTCAGTTCCTATCACGTCGGCGGCTGCATGTCCATGTTTCCAGCAGCTAACAGAACTTTATTGTAAAACATTTGACTTCTTTCTTGGTTTACATCAGTGGAAAAACATACACAGAAATCTGGCAGCCCAGACAGTAAACAGAGTGGAGGAAAGAACTTGAATGTTTCTCTTACAGGTTCCCTAAGCCCCACAATGTCTGTGACTTCATTTGTTTGTCTTTGCCCGGAGGGGCTGTGGAGCCCTCTGACCTCGACTTTGAACTTGCGTACACTGCAGATCCTGTCTGAGTACATTAGCTTTCATCACTGTCTCGGGTGATATCGCTCCCTTTCTCCGTTTTTCCACAAATAAGGAAAGGGCCTCCCCTCTCTGAAATTTGGCACAAGGACTTGAAATTCCTGTGAACTAAAAAACGTTCTGTTATCTCTTCTTCCCTGTATTCCCTCTCTCACATAGTCCCGTCTATTTCGTACTGATATGCATCTGGCTCCGTCAGTGGAATCATTACACAACACTGTGAATAAATAAACTCCGCTCACCTGTTGAGGAAGGTGTTTCCAAAAGGATTGAGTTTGCGGAACGGCTTGTTGGGGTCTACAATAAGGGCGTTCCCGGGGATTACTCCCTCCACCTCCCCGTGCATGATGGCAGTGAAGCAGTCGGTGGTGGGTTCAGGTCCTATCCTGCTTCCAGGAATATCCTGCTCCAGCAGATACCTGTCAGTCACACACATACTCTACTTAGCAATCACATAAAATCTAACAGTGCACACATGTTTGATGCAGAGCTGTGATGTCTTACTTGATGAAAGTTGTCTTTCCAGTGGAGTATTGTCCCACCACCAACACCATGGGCTTGTTATCAAAGTCTGCGTCCTCCAAACTGGGAGAGTGGAAGTCATGGAAACCATAGAACTGCTCCAGAGGCAGCAGCTTCTTACGGTACAGGGACTTGAGCCCTTCTGTCACAGTGCGGATCACCTCAGGTGCCTTCTTCACATTTTTTCGCCCCCAACGAGACATTTTGATTGACTAACAGCAAGATAGGGAGCTTCTTCTAAAAATCAGTGTCTGTTGTTTGGAGCCGTCTTTCCTGTTGCTGAACCTTGGAAAGCTTTCAGATGTTTCCTGTATTTATGTGAACGTTGCTCTCTTGTCCTTGAAGCCTCCTCTGCACACGTCGAGGGAAATGATACGGCTGATGTTACGTTTGAAGTCCTTCGAATACAGTCGCCACACTGATAACGTTTACCCCTGAGATGTGGACATGAAAAGAGACAAACCGGAGGTTAATCCAATTTTTAAAAAAAAAGAGATTCATCCAGATTGCAAGTATGATCTGGTGATCAACCTTTGAGTAAGGATGTGGAATCTGAGGAAAGCTTCAGCCCACCAGGAGTCTGCCAAGCATTGTCAGTTCAAGCCTGGAAAAAGTTGGTGTTCACGCTGGAAAACTTGCGAACCCTGCCCTGCGTCAGGATTTGCACAGGCACGGCTAATTTCTCTACAGTGAAATGAGTAAGACATTCCTTTTATCCTCTGCGGTTCCTCTCAGTGGAACATGAAATACGTGCTCAATTGTTCATGTAAGGAAAAGACCTCTTAGAGGGTCATCTATATATGGAAAAACACATTTAACCCCTCAGGAACAACCTTTTTCTCTAGAAACACTGGATTGGGAAGTTGAGGGTTCAAGTCATTATAAGAAGTAGACTGACATAAAGACATAAATGTAAAGCACGTGTCAGCAGACGTTAACTCATCTGTGGAGAGCTTCTCTGTTGCAAATCCCATTTAAATGAGGATAAAAACATTTTATCTGCCCCAGGGGGAAATAGGCAATACTGTCCTGACATGTCACAAGACCAGTGTGGAAAGAGTTCTTGTCAAAATGGCGAACCCTGGAGATCTACAGCAGAGACATTAAATGTAATTTGACCGCCGTTACATGCAAAAGTTCAGTGCCAGCCGAGCTGTACGAGTAAAAGTCTCTTTAAAGGCTTCCGCTGAGAACCAAAGGTTTGGTTTGGGCTCTGGGATCAGTTTCTAAGGCTTAAAGATTGTGGAAAATGCCTTGTGGGTTTTGTGTGCCACAATTGCAACAGCGTTTTGGAATCAGAACAAGAAATGTAACATGCAGGACCAACAAGTAGGAGAAGTAGGAGAGTCATTCTTTAATATCCAAATGATGAAACAGAAAAACAAATGTTCAAAATTTTTAGTTTTTTAAAAAAAAAACCCTTTCATTAACTCTGGAACTAAGTTGTGATCTTTGCACTCATTAAATACAATCAAGGCTAAGATCTGTTAGTTACAATACAAGCTGATCATCATAGCCACATTTAAAGTTTAAAAAAAGGAGTATTTACCACGTTCTTATGAAGACTTCTTCCAGCACCTTGGTCTCTCCCTCTCTCCAGTCTTGCCCTCTGGAGCTCGGAAAATATTTTGACTTGAGGAGACAAAAACAGTCAGTCTCTTGGAGGAGCTGCTGCTACATGCATGGGTGTACCTCTGACAGCAAATAGGAACCCTCAGCGGAGCGCCAACGCAGATTACAGAGGATCGTTCTTCTCCAGGGTTTAATGCATTTCAGATGAGCTCCAGACCTGGCATTGGATCCTCACTCTGCTTGCTGAACGGGGGGGATAAGGCAAATACTAATACACACCACACTGAGGCTATCTTTTCTCTCCAGTTGCTTGCTTCTCCCAAGTTTAATGCACCTCCTCTTTTAGGGATGCCTGGCAGTACTATGGGCACAGTAACGCTGCTCAGGGCAGGGATGAGCTGTGGTCAGAGGGCGTGGACCTGGAGGAGGGAGGTTGTGAATAAATAATTTGGGTGGAGTCATTTTTTTTTAAGTTTTGTTTTTTTTTTTTTTTAAACATGACATAACTTCAGTCTACTCTGCATATTTTGAATGATTAATCCACCCCTCGTGCTGCTCCCTCCTCAGTGTTTTTCTATTGTTTGTCTTTCCTACTTCACCTACTGTAACATGTCAGGAGTTTACAGATGTGACAGTTTTTCCCCTCATTAATCTAAACTCTCTCGCTCCTCCCAAACTCTGTGAACCTTCCAGGCGATGAAGCCTACGAACCAGCTCCACTTTTCCACTTCCACACCCCCCCCTGCTGGCTGTCTCATAGGGAACACACTTTATCACGGCCTTTATTACCACCATCCCCTCCTGACTATCATACAGTACGACTCGGTCATCATTAGTCATCCAAAGGAATGTACCCAGGAGATCTGCAAACACCGTTTAAACGGCTGGACAAATGACTAGAAGACCTGCAATGTTTCATAAAAGAAGCAAGGTTTAATTTACAGTTTTACTAAATGTACATTTCTTTTTAAAAAGTGTCATTATACACAATAAATACAATACAAAATTAATCTGTAATACTATACTTCAAATTCTCTTACGGTCTTTTTGTACATTATTATTGTTCCTTTTTTTCCATTTCAACGCTTGTGCTCTGTTTGTGTTTGAATTGTCCACCAGGCTTAAAAAAAACACAAAGAAAACACACATGGGAGGCAGAGATACAGTGGCAGAAAGATGACGCAAACAGACGGAGAACACAGGAAATCAACAGTTAAAACTGGCCTGCCCCCTGCTGACTGAAATGCATAAAGTCCTAACATAGCATCATAAGCAACAGAAGGGCAGGTGTGTGTGTGTGTGTGTGTGTGTGTGCTCTACAAACAAGAACCTGGAGAATCATCTGACATCAGAAGCAGAAAAAAAAAAACTGAATTTCCTTAAATATTTCATTTACATCTTGACAGTACCCAAGAGCAGTCGAAAGGAAAACAACAATATTGTTCTAAATCATTTTCTGAACATGATTTACTTGAAAATGCATGATATGAAGTGTAAGCAGCAGTTGTGTTGTGAGCAGGGAAACTGAGCCTTCAGGTTTAATTGATATCTAAAGAAATTAACTCACAATACGAAAGATGAACTATCGTTTTAACATGTGCTGTTTGTGTCTGTCGGCAGCATTTTCTTTGTGATAAGAGAATCAAATGTGATTGGTAAAGGAAGACCTGGTATGTATTTCATAATGTTTTACAGTTTGACCCTGGTTGTATTCTCTTCTGCTCGCAGTTTCTGGCAACCAAGTGGACTAAAGTTGCCGACTTGAACTGTTTATTTGAGCTGCGTGATGCTCATTAGGGACACCGTTTAAACTGCTGTGGACAGAGACTGGTGCTCAGGCCACACTTCAGGAATGTATGAACACCAAATGAGAAAGAGAAAAGAGCAAAAGTGAAAAAAAAGATAAAGAAATCGAGAACAACATCTGACAATTCTATCGTGTTTCTCGAGCTTGGCTGACATACAAAATGCCAGGAACCTTCAAGTCTGCACTTCTCAAAAGACACATTTTACCTTTGACCACAGTTTCAGGGTCTACATCAGGCGGTACATGACAAAGAAATGTCTGGACAATTCAAATGGACAAACAAAGCCAACACAGCTTGGCAGAGTAGTACAGTGATGTACTGATGTTTTCACAGTGCCCCCCCTTCCCCTGCCTCCAAATCTGTCTCTCAGTCCCCCCTTATCAGTCCGGCCTGGGGCTGAGGGGCTGTTATCTGCTTTGAGTCTGGGGAACCAGGCTGCCATTGTGGCCACGGCCACCAACCTGAGGGTGCTGGGCCAAGGAGGAGGACGAGGAAGCAGAGGAGGAAGGTGGGACTGAGGGTCTGTGGGATGAGGCTGCCGAGCCCCCCGGGCGCTGGCTTTGGTGTTGGTGGGACCTGCTGTTGCCCCCTTTGATGTGGTGCCCGCGGGCAGAGGGCTCCTGCTGCAGGTTCAGGATGCTGTCGATGGCGCACTGCAGGTGCTCATTCAGAGAGTCGTCCGGAGGGCTGCCGCTTGAGAAGCTGGCGTTATCCATGTCGGGGGAGTCTGACTTACAGCGTTTGGCAGGAAGCAAAGAGTCTCGTGTAAAGGAGGACTCTGGAGAGGGAGGCCCAGGGGCATGCTGGTCCATTCTGAATGTTCCACCTGCCCTATGTCTATTTTTCCCACTCGCCCGCTTGTATTTACTTACATCTGTCTCTTGGTCTGTGTGCTCCTCCCCTCTCTCCTTCGCCCCTTCCCTGTCGAGGAGCTGCGGGAGATGATGGTGTTGTGTGGATTTGATACCACGGTTAAACACCTCATCCATGTCGTCCAGCCCCTGCACTGCACTCGCTAAACGGCCACTTTCGTGGCTCGACTCTGTGTGAGCGTGCGAGGCGTCCCTGCCTCTTTTCTCCACCTTCACACTGGCTATCACTGTCCGCTCTGAGGGGGGAGATGAGGCCTCGTGCCTGGGGGGTGAGGGTGTAGGTCTGGGGTAGGACAAACTTTCGTCTCCTCCCCCTGGGACACCAGGTCTGACCCGGGGACTAATGTTTTCCCGGTAGGTTTTTCGAAGGGGGAGACGGCAGGTTGTCTGTGAGGGGGTGGCAGTGGAGGCAGAATTGTGTTTGACCCCACCTACATCATGGTGATCTAATGTCCCATTCATTTGGGTGGTAGAGGAAGAGGAGGAGGTGGTGGATGACGACCAACTATGAGAGGAAGAGGTAGAGGAAGATGGAGCTGCATTGGGGGGAACATTACCTCTCAGTGGTGGATTACACCGAGTGGTTGCTGTGGTGACCGATGAGGCAGAGGAAACAGTACATACGGGGGATTGAGTTCTGATGACTGTAGTAGGAGGAGTTGATGAAGGGTGGGACTTTGGGTGCGTTACAGCAGCTTCAAACTGAGGCTGCGTCTGAGGCTGAGATATGGACTGGCTGCTCTGCTGAAGTTGAGGTGTGTGCACTGGATCTAAGGCGGTGTTGTGGACTACCTTACTGAACCCCGTTTGATCTTGCTTGATCTTCAGCTTCAAGCCAATTCTCCTGCGAGCCTCGTAAGTCTTCATAGGCGGTTTGCTGGTTCTCTGTGGGAGAGCGTCGTCATCATCAGCAGCTTGCGAGTTGGAGGACGAAGAGGAGAAAGAGGAGGATGCTGCAGGAGCACGACTGAAGGAGGTGCTCTGGCTGGTGGGTTCGGGCACCACCCTGCTTGCTCCAGCTGGAGGTGGAGGGGGACAGCTGCTGGACCAAGACACAGAGGCTCCACCTCCACCCTGCTTTATTACTAGTTTGGTAGGAGGAAAAGGGGTGGTAGAAGGTGCTGGAGCTGGAGCTGGAGCTTGAACTGGAGCTGGAGCTTGAACTGGAGCTGGAGCTGGAGCTGAAGCTGGAGCTGGAGCTGGAGCTGGAGCTGAAGCCGGAGCAGGTCCTGGAGGAGGGTTTGGGGTGATGTTGGGAAGAGGCGCTGGGGCAGGAGCTGCAGGTGTGGGAGCAGGGACAGCAACAGCTACACCTCCACTCACCGGGGTCTGCTCAGCAGAAGATGATTTCTCTTGGGATGAAACTACACTCTCCAACAAGCGCACGTTTGCCACAAACTCCTCTGCAATGAAAAGTACAGAATTATTCATCAGGCATACACCTAATATTTTTCAAGACAATCACAAAACCATCTACTGTGTTTCCCACTGAAGGTCTGTGTACCTGTGCCGGAGGGAACGGCAAGTTGAATCGCTTTGGAAGTTTGCCTACATAATGTTTTTTTTAATTTTCATCCAATATACCTGGGCAGCCCACCCAAGTAAAGTCTATGTGTTGGATGGAAACACTGATTAATGATCACAGTGGTGGAGTACCTGGTCTCTCCTTGGCCAAAATCCTGTCCTGACTCAGTGCGACCTTCTCCTCCTGAATGAACATCCGGTCAATCATCACCATCTCTGCCGAGGGGCCCAGTCTCTGCTCAGGTTCAAACACCAAATTCCATCAGTTCAAGATCAATTCGAGACAAAAAGATGACGAGAAGGCATATACTGAGAATGCTGATTTATAAACTTACTTTTGACTCTGTGAAGAGCAGGTGGCGATATTTATCCAGCATGGCCTGGGTTCTTTTAAGCAGATGGCAGGACACCTTCTCAAATTCATCATCCACTGTGCACAAGAGAACCAAGATGTCCACAAACATGTTGATATTAGGAAAAAAAAAGGGCACGTAACTGTATTTTGTATCTACTTCAGATGAAAGAGTTTGTTACCTCTCTGATAGTCTTGAGAAGAGTTGGCAGTTCCCTGGTAGAGATGGTAAGGCAGCAGTCTGTGCAGTGTGTCCTCAAATGAGTGGAAAGGAGCACTGTAGTTTGGGTGAAGCACTGAACCCTGCTGTTTCCTCAGCTGTTCTAGCATACTGCAGTAGGAAGTGCATAAAGACAGAATATGTTTTAAAAATGTCGTTATAGGACAGTTAAAATAAGTGATTACAAAATGCACGCAGCACATACCTGGCTTCTTTGCTGGGCTCTGCACTGAAAGGCATCTTCATTGTTGTCTGTAATGTGAACAAACGTATGATTCAGACAGATTCAACCTGAGGCTTAAATACCTCACTAACATGCGGAGACACTCCTTTACCTGAGTTTGTACTGGAGCTGGGGGCTGAGGAGCAGGCATTTGAGCCAACACCTGTATCTGCATCCCACCTTTCCCCAGAGTCATCCCTCCAACTGAGCTGATCACCCCTGGCTTTGGCTGAACCTGTAGGGACAATCAGGAAGGTTGGACACTGGCAAAATACTTACAAGGGAACATAGTTTAAATTACTATATAACAGCTAGCACACAATCCATAATAACCACAACGAATGGCCTTTGTGATTTTACCCACCTGTGCAGGCTGGGTAAGGCTGGCAGGAGTGACAGTCTGATTCACCATTGCTCCAGCTGGCCCTTGGGCTCCTGAGAATACCTGTAAGTCACTTGATGCTAAAACAAGAGGAAACAAATCATTACAAGGGAAATACTTCACGGAGTGTTCAGGCTCCTTCTGTTTCTCATCATCACATTACACAGTACACTGTGTCTAACCTGTAGCCGGAGTTTTGACGAGCACTGACGTCGGCTGCAGCACTGAGGGAAGCTGAGCAGGTGTGCCACTGCTGACCGATGATGCAAGAACCACTTTTTCAACAGGCACATCTTGCTGGGAGCTGAACTGACTGGTTACTTGCGGCTGAGGTTGAGGTTGAGGTTGAGGCTGAGGCTGAGGCTGAGCGGACTGCTTGGCCTGCAGTAGAATGTTCTGCTGGACCTGAAAACACATCAGGAAAGTGTTCTTACACAATTTGGCTTCCTACAGTGTACTTGGCCTCAGATCTGTACTAATAAGCTGATCGCCAATCCAATCCCCAGCTGGATATGATGGATCTAATTTGTAGGAGAGGCTTCAAGTGCCAGAGGAGCAACAGAGAGTCACACATCAGCAGGGGGCTCATATCTTACTCTGTAAGTTAAGGATTTATTTACACCAAACCAGAGGTAACTGGAACGACAGACCGGTGAGTTTAATTTTGTTTACACTGACCCTGAAAAGTGTGTTTTAAGAGGAGTTCAGAAGTGGAGTTATGAGACTGGGGGGGGGCCTGCGCTAGCTGGTTAACATGCTTATCTAAAATAAAACATAAATGTCTATTACTTCCTTTTTGAATGCTTTAACTAAAAATCTGGCCATATGTCACAAAAGCCAGAGTCTCTAGAACAGCGTTAAAAGACCTCAAACTGCAAAATGCAAATGACATTAAGAGAAGTTGCATAATGTGAAGCATGTGGTGAGCAGGGACAGTACCTGGTGCAGTTTATCCAGCAGCTGTTTCTGCTGAGGTGAGGGCTGAGCGATGCCTGACAGCGTCTGAATTTGCGCTCCTACTAATTGCAGGTGGTGCTGCTGCTCTGCTGTCAGGCCCTGGATGGGAACCTGGGCTTTGACGACAGCAGCAGCAGATGTGCTCACAGGAGGAGAAGTAAACTGGTGCTGTGCAGGTGGTGCAGGAGGCGGCTTGGGTGACTGTGACATAGGAGGCATGTCTTGCTGATAAGGGGCAGGCTGAGAGGCCGGTCGAGGCTGAGGCTGAAGCTGAACTTGAATGTGTGTCTGCTGGGGCTGCGTCTGGCCCTGTGGAGCTGGCTGGGGGGACTCTGCTATTTGGTTATGGACAATAAAAAGCGGAGGATGAGATGAGGGTGTGCATGAGCGGGAGGGAGTTTGAGACTGTGGCTGCGGCTGAGAGGGAGGATGAGACTGTTGTTGTTGGTGTGGCGACTGGATCTGCTGGCTCAGAGTGAGGGGGGAGTGGGAAGGCTGGGGGCTGACCGCCACTGGGGGCGCTGCCGGGTGAGTGGTCAAGGTCGGTGAGGGGGACATGCCCTGGATCTTCAGGGTCTGTTTGTGTCCACTGGAGGGTACCTGAAGAAGGGGAATCACATTACACTGAAATCCTGATTTGATTCAAGAATGCAACAATATTTTTGATTCACAAGGAAATCAAGACATCAAGCACAAACAACATACTCTACTCTAAGATATGCATGCACACAGTATATAGTCAATATGATTCTTGTACAAGGTTCAAGATTTGACAATAGTTACAAAAAGGGCTGGGCGATAAGGCTGTATCAGATAACAATCAGAATATCTTTTGGTGGAGTTCAAAGGAACAGTTTACCCCCATGCTGATTTAAGTCAGGTTAAGTTCTCCATAAAACATTTCTAGAGTTTCACAGTTAAAAAGCGTATTTTTAATAAGTTTTAAAACATCCTCGGTAACTTCAGTTGTTCAGGAGAATGCTGCAACTGTTTTGCTGTGAAGCTTCAGAAATGTGTTGTGGACTGTGAAAGTTTACCAGACTTTCCATCGACATGGTGAGTGAGTGAGTAAGATAAAAACAAAATTTACATTTTTGGGTGAACAGTTCCTTTAAGCCCACTTTTCTCCGAACTGTTAATTTGCGGAACAGTTATATAACATAATTTCTATCACAATTCCATTGAAAACCATGATACAAAAATGTGGATTTATCGCCCAACCCGAAGACTAAATTACAAACATGGATAAAACACCAAAAAATCAAAAAGCGAAGTGTTAGACTTTAAAATCTAGTAGTTGCTTGGTGAAAGTAGTAGAACCCACTGATTCGTTCGAGCATTTGAGGAAGATTAGACATAAAAAAAGGGAGCAATGATCATTTTGCGAGCCAAAAAGAAAAACAGTTCACAAAAGCAAGAAGTCAAGATCTGCGGGCCTGTGATGGTGAAGTAGAGGGTGATCTGAAGACTTCAGGGACTGGGGTCAGGGAAGCATGTAATTATCATTTGGGGGGGGTCGTTATACTGGTCAGACTAGGGGTTACAAGGGATGGTGGCACTTTAAGCACACAAGAGTCTATGTGAGAGGTACAAGGTGGAGAGGTGTGGGTTGATTGATCAGTTGTTGGTCAGTAATGTAGTAGATGATGGTGAGTTGATTGAATTTGAGTGAAGAATGTTAGTAAAGAGGGGAAGAAGGTGCTCTAGGCACCTTGGTAGCTCCTCCGTTAAAGCATGAGCATGTTATTTGTATCCTGTTGCAATATACATTCAGTAGAATGGATGGAAAACATACCAAATTAGTTAAACAATTAGCTCAAGTAAAAAAAAAAAGAACTGGCACTTAATTGCCAGTCCCATATTCTCTAGACTTGCATACAGCTTATTATTAAAATAGGATAATGGATGACATACAATACATATGGACAACTGGAATGATCATGCCTTTACATATAAAGAAGTCATGTAAGAAACACACAGAAGCTGCAAGCGAATGAGTGATTTTTGAGCTTAGGAAAAGCATAGCAACTGTGAGAGGCATGGAAGCAATGACTAATGCAGAAGAGAAGGACAGAGCAGTGATGGGGAAAGGTAAGATTCCCTGACATTGTGGCAGCAGCAGCAGCAACAAGTGGGTGGGGCTTGACATAAAGGGGCATTTCTACCTGCTTTACCACTGCTGTCATGTGGGAGGGGCCAGGGGAAGGGCTGTGGCTCTGACCCACCCATGAGTCAGTTAATTGGCTGTCATGGACAGCGGGGGCCGGAGCAGTGATGCTGTTGCTGCTGACGATTACAGACGCTGGTACGCCCACAGAGGGGGTTGACTCATTCTCTGTTTGGTGGCGCTGCTCCTGATAGGAGTATATTTACCATTTCAGGACGAGGGAGGGAAGGAGGAAGGGGATTGGAGGGAAGGGGGAGTAAAATAGTAAACCAAAGAGGTCAAACCAACATATCACTCCGTGCATGTTATTTATTTTTAAGACAATGTTAACTTTACACAATCAAAGCAAACATGCAAATAGTGGAACACTGACCTGTTGCAGGAACATCTGCAGAGACTCCTGGCTCAGGATCATACTGGAGCCCTGGTTGGTAAACAGCAACCTCCCTGGACTGTGCTGAGCCTGAGGGGGGACCAGCCCCACTGCTGTGACAGAGGAAGAGGTGGACACAGACATGGACGGAGAAGAGGTGGGTACTGTGGCAGCCGTGGACACAGACAAAGCCGGTTGCATGGCCAGGATAGAGGACTGTGGTACATGCTGCTGAGTAGGATGAGCAGCCTGGTCTGTGGAGCTGCCCAGCACAGTAACACACTCTCCAGGCTGGCCTTGAGCCATGGTTGCTGCTCCTGTGCTGTTGCTGCTGGGGACACCACCTGGCTGGGGTTGAAGAGCTGGCTGGAGGCTGACTGCGGGGCTCAGCCCCTCCACTTGACTAAGCATGGTCAGGGAGTTCTGTATTGGCATGCCCTGTATGACTGTCTGGGCATGACCTGAGACAGAATGAGTCTGTGTCTGGCTTTGACTCTGGGCCAGTGAGACAGGCATCTGAAAAAGGGTGGGTGTGCCCATCTGGCCAGGCTGGAGCTGAATGGGTCCAGAGAGGATGTGTGCTCCAGGGTGACCCTGTGAAGTCAGCACCTGACCCAAGTTGATGTTCTGGTTTGTAGTTAAAATCTGGTTGGCAATGAGCTGTCCACCAGGACCCTGACTAGTTATGATGTGGCCCCCAGGGTGCTGGGTCAGGATCTGCCCACCTGCTTGAAGTTGTGGCAGGAGAAACTGGTGATTCTGACCTTGCAGAACTGTCTGAGAGGGAATAACGATGCTGCCTTGTTGGTTTAACAAGTGTACACTGAGGGGCTTGCCAGATGGTTGTGCTGCTTGTTGTTTGAATAGGGTTTGTTGAAACTGAGGGCCTTGTGTTGTGGCTTGAGTACTCAGGACAACGTTAGAGCCTGGCTTTCCTGTCAAGAAGGCTACATTCTGAGCAGTAGAAACCGGAATTTGTTGCAGCCCTAGAGCCTTGTGGGCATCGTTTTGCAGGGTTTGGGGTGCTGGCTGGGACTGCTGCTGCTGTTGCTGCTGTTTGAAGAGTTTCGGTTGGATGGTTCCCCCCTGAGGGGGTTTAGGCTGAATGGGTGTTGGTGTGCGTTGGATGATCACGTTCTGCATGATTTGGCCTTGTGTTTGTGTCTGGGGTCCAATTCCTGAACTTAGAGAAGTACTGCCAAAGCCCACGAGCCCAGCAGAAGCAGTCATTGTAACACCACTGCTGCTGTTTGTGCTGCTGACACAAACAGCCGGTCCATTTAAAGCTGGAGATCCCAAAGCGCCTTTGTTGCTTTGGATCAGAAGTCCACCCCCTGAGCCTCCGAGCCCCGCCTGAGAACCAGCACCTGATACCTCTGGCCCAGACTGATGCAGCTGGTAACCACCCATGGCTTTTGCCAGGATTGGCTGCCCAGACTGATTGATAGTCATGACTGTAGGCTGACCCACAACCTGAATCTGTCCAATACCCAAATGTCCAGACTGGCTCCCATTAGGAAGAGCTTGGAGACTTGAAATGGGTTGAAGCGTCACATTTCCTAGGCCCATGGGCTGCATAAAGGGCTGAACACTAATGGCCTTGTTCATGACCTGGGGTTGGAGTTGGAGGCCCTGCTGGGCAAGCACTGACCCCAGCATATCAGCTGCAGCATTGGGGGGAGTAGATGTGTTGCTGGGGGCAGACCCTGGGAAAATTGCTGCTGCTCCCCCAACACCAACACCTATCCCTACACCAACAGCAGCGCCTCCAGCCCCAGGAAGGCTGGCATCAGGCAGCGTCTGAACCACCTGCGTAAGACCTGGAATTCCAAAGGAGCCCAGGTCCAGCTCAGCCTCTGCCTCCTGAAGGCTTTGCTCTGTGATGTTGGCTTCAGCCAAGCTCTGCTGCAGGATGTCACATGGTTCGTGATTTGTCCCAATGCCATTGCTCCCACCTTCTCCACCTGGGGATCCTCCCAAGATGTCTTCATCCTCCAGGAAGTCCAGGTCGACACTGACTCTAGGCAGGCCTGTCGGCTCATTGGCCGACAGCTGGACTGCAGGCTGGACCTCCGGAACATGGCCCTTAACAGGAAAGAAGTGAAATAAGGTGATGGATGAATTTTGATGACTAGATGTGCTGGTGAGGGGTGTAACACAGAAATGCAGACATGAAAACCCACGAAAACCTCTTGTCACATTGCGGCAAATCAAAGCTTGTAGAGTGTAGACATGTTAGTGGAAAGGGGATATTTGGAAATGCATGCCACATAGATGGATAGAAAGGGGAAGGAAGAGGATAGGGGGATTTTACTCACCCCAGTGGTAGAGAAGAACGAGCTGGAGGGGTCACTCGAACCATCCAAAAGGTCGTCAGTGTCCAACTACAGACACACCCACCCAGGATAGGACAGACAGAACCCAAAGG
Organism: Diplodus puntazzo; assembly: GCA_963678695.2. Taxonomy (NCBI): domain Eukaryota; kingdom Metazoa; phylum Chordata; class Actinopteri; order Spariformes; family Sparidae; genus Diplodus; species Diplodus puntazzo. The sequence goes on along the minus strand of OZ023162.1, from coordinate 4,881,868 downwards.
CACCCAAACCAGCAGGCAAAAGCCACCAGGACAGAGAAACATACAGACCATCAAACAGAGGAGGAGGGCAAGGAAGGACAGAAAACAGTCCAGAAAAAAACCCAAGATTGTAAAGAACCAGGGAAAAGGTAAGCGACAGAGGGGCAAAATGATAGGAATAACACAGAGTTGGGAAGCGTTAGTATTAGCATTTCTCATTTTGTGAGTATAGCCTAATAAAAAGGGAAGGCAGGCTGAAACCATAAATAGTGCAATCAAAAAGCAAAGACAACCATTAAGCAAAGGAAGCAGTAAAATAAAACAAATAAACGACAGCAGTGAGGGATGTGGGATTCAGAGTGCATCAAGGTGAAATCTAAAAGTGACTCAAGTCACGCAAGCCCCAACTAAAAAGTCTCCGTTTCACGTCACTTACAAACCTGTTTTTTGTAACAACCAATCACGAGCCTGACATATGCTTCTTCTTTCATACTCACATGGGTCTCAGATCCATGAAGAAAGTCATTGAGAGCTTCTGGGTCACTGCAGGAAAAAAAAAACAATGTGATTCACAGAGGTACAAGACGCGATGAAAGAAACAGTTTGCTAAATATAAATCTAATCTTGCACCGTGTCATCAATGACTTACCAAATTACATCTAGAAGGCACCTGCCGTCTTCATCATCCATGACAACTGTTAAAGGCGGAAAAAGGTTTTAAAGTCCATTGATGATTTGTGTCATTATCAATACAATCGTCATGGAAAGAAAAACAGCACAAATTAACAATATATTTTAAACAAAGTTTTTAGTGCATGGTTGCATTTCTGCTAGATAATTTTTATAACAACGCCACATTGTGCAATATTATAGCTTTATTTTTAATTTCTAGATATATAGTTCAAATTGGACGGGAGTTTAAATGAATACGATGACGATGTACTACTACAAAACTGAAAGACCCTCTTTAATGACCATAAAACAAAAATGTTATTTGTTTGACTCTTTCAGCAAAACTATTTATAGCACAATAAGCAGCATGGATGTTTTTTTTAGGAGACATGCACCTCTTTCCTGTCGCTGTGTTGATACTGTGCGACACAGGGCTTAACAACAAATACAAATTCGAATCACATCATCTTGCTTTTAGACTCGTTTACTAGACATGTCAGCAAATCACAGTTATTACCACAATACATCTTAATTAAGGTTCATCGTTACTACTATAGGCGACGTGGTTGGTTAATTGCATGCTTACAAACATGAGTGTTTTAACCACTGTTTTTTTTTAAATGACTTTAATTACTAATTTTCACCTACAGACAAAATGCAGACACCTGTAGTTATTTTGGATGATCTACATGTCCAGAAATTTGTGTTAAAAATCAAATTCAAGAGTGACTGCATTTTTGTTTTTTTAAATCTCACTCAAATTATGAGTGATGACTCAAAACATGACATAACTTATTGCTGTCAGGCTTCTCTGGAGATAGCTGTGGGTATTGTGAAAATAAAGCACGCACAGAGGATATTAATAATGGTAAGTTAACTTCATTAAACTGCATAACAATTATAAACAACACATAATTCTTCCTTAATTAAAAGAAAATAAAGAGCTCACATTTTAACACGTAAACCCATCTTCACCTTCAGTTGTTAAACGCCATGTTTCCATTTACACACACAGTAAAAAAAAAACAAAAAATAAAACATTCTTCTGTTATAAACCCGTCAAAGACCAAAACAGCAGGTACGTCGAGAAAACAGCGGATGGCAAAAGACAACAAATTGAAAACGCGCGGTTTTCACGCAGCCTGTAAAAAGGTTTCCACTTCTTGCTCTCGCAGAAATTCACCACCAGCTTCAACAACTGTGCGAAGAACTTCCAGCAACACAAACACAACAAGTCACCCAAAAATTAACACGCAGATGTGCCCGTGGTAGTGAAGCGGGGACCGTATTCCCCGTTGCCGCTCTAAAAAGGCAGCGGATCGTAGCCATTACTCGGTCTGAGCAGAGCCAGTGCGCAGGATATGAATGGAGACACTGCAAGCGGCTTGCTACATGCTAGCTGGTGTTTTCAAAGAGCTTTGCATGCATATTTCCCCAAATCGTCACAACACACACTATCCAACATCCACGCGACTTACTTAAGAGTCCGATTTAATAAATCGTTCAGTTTCAAACCACCGTTTCGCCGCTACTTCCAGCATTTTGATGCATCTGGGTTGAATTTCGTTAGCCTAGCTAGCTAGCCTTCCTAGCCAACCAGCTATCAACAATATTCAGACGTATAGCTAGCTTCAGCCTTTGACATTCAAAACAAACCACCGAGTGACATAATTTTAACACTCGTAATGTTCAGCCGAGCCTCGATTCGCCCGAGACGAGGTAGTAATGTTTACTTAGAAGTGTGAACGCAATTGCGTAGCGAGCTATCTATCTCTCCTTGCAAGCAAAATATGAGTTAATGTTGGAATACTCTTGGATGAGGGGGGTATGCTTGGGAATTCGGTGGAAAATGACTACGTTTGCCGGGTCGTGCAGCAGCGTGGCGTTTCGATTGCGGTAGCTGTGCAGTTTGCGGCTTTACTGCAGTGCGCGAATATTGCAGCTTTCTTACAGTTATACGGATTAATAGAGAAATTGCTACATTGTAACAAACTCACCCGAGACGATAGAGGTGCAGGCAGCGCGGGGTCTCCAGGACAGCCTCGCACGGGCTGCTGTACAGGACCCAACTACAGGCAGGAAACAGGAGACTTCCGTTTTGCCTGATTGAAATCTGAAGCTCGTCTAGTGCGCCTTGTTGTCGACTTTTCTTGAAGGTGGAAGTTTTTTTTAGCGATAGTTAGCGAAAGTTATTCATAGATTTGAATATTTTTTTTTTTTTAGAGAAGTTTCTTCCCCGCTTTTTTGTTTACAGTACATTTGCGCTCGTGCCTTATAATCGTACGAGCAAATCTCAAGTGCTAAAAATGGTATTTGGTGTTCAAAACATTGTGAAATTAAAGTTTGGAGACCAATCAGATCTATTAAAAGTATACACATACATGTTTATGGGAAGTTAAGACAAACTTGTAGGCTGCATGTATATATCTCAAACCCCTAATTATGCAAAGTCTGTGACATTGGAAAATTTGGGACTTTTCCTCATAATGACGATACTTAAAATCCCCGAAGAGCTAACCAATTGCAGTCTGGCTGACAGAAACCACTGCTGTAAATAAAAAATGTAATCCTGATCTGAAGCTCTAACTGGGATCTGGAGCAATATGTAACATTTGCTGACTATAGTGTCGTTTGGGAGGAATTCTTTGCTGTATTGCAGCTAAAACAACTAATATATTATTAGTTGTTTTGGGAAAGTCTTGGTTTTAGGCAGGAGAGCACCACTAAACCTTTAGCAACCAGGTTTTACTCACTATAAGGAGACTCTTTGGCCTATTCAAATATGTTTCATGCAAATAAATGCTTTCTAAATACATATTTTAAAATGTTAAAGGCACAGCTTTGTATACTATTCTATAAGAATGTGAAATATGATTATTCTCATGAAAAACTTAATATCTAGCAAAAATTATTTATTAATCTGACAAAATATCCTCAAAATTAAAGCCTGGCACTCATCGCACTTCTGCTCAACTGCAGTATTGCAGGCATTGCATTTATATACCAGGGGTGTGGCAAAAAAAGTGAAAGTTTACATTATAAATGTCAAACAAGTTGCAAGGAAAAATTCAGAAACAACCAAGTGAAGCGTTTCATGTTTACATATATGCAGTGCATCACGCTGCTCAGGGAATCTCACTGAAATAAAAGAGGTTTTTTTTTTTTTGCTTCTTACGTTTTGTGTGCATTTAACATCATCTTATTATGCAGTATCATATACTGAATAATGGCATGGCACGGAATTATACGGCTTAATATACCCAGGAAGATGATTTTGAGTTTTATGTTTCTCTAACAGTCCAAGTTCATGCAGGTGTTCATGTCCGTGTTCATGTCTGTCTGTCTCTGATGTATGTGTGCTATTATGTGACATGCTTTCAGTCCAGTTTTCAAAAGATAAGTGGGCATAACTGATGGATGGATGTACTATATAGGTGTGGTCTGATTGCATATTGTAATATTTTGTACTAAATGTGATATTTGTGCAACACTTAATAAATTGGATAACCACGAGAAAAAGTAAAAGAGAAAGTGACTGTATCATCATTTTCAGTACTTCACCATTAGATGCCTTCACGTGTTGTCGGTGATACCATGTTTATGTCTTAGCAGTGATAAAATAATATAACAGAAAAGTTGTTTATAATAACAATCAGAGTGTATAACCGTGATCTAGGCCGTGGTGTCGATAACAGTTGGCTGCTGAAACAGTGAATTAAACATAAATCACTTTTCGACAGTTACATCACTCTGAGGAGATGAACGTGGAGTTTACGTGGAGTCCCTGAACGCAGCAGCGCGTCACTCCCGTGTCACATGACAGAGGTGATGGTTACTTTGCGGCTGGTGATGTGACAAGGCAAACCTACCCCGCTGCCGCTAGCACTGGTTAGCACGTTTGTTGACTTTCGCAATCTCCTCGTTTCTCCTGAAAAATCAGAGCGGTGACACGAAAAATGGACAACAGCGGGAAAGAAAAGGAAGCGATGGCCTTAATGGCTGAGGCCGAAAAGAAAATGAAGTCGTCGCAGTCGTTTTTCGGATCGCTGTTTGGGTGAGTAGGTGACAGTTAGCTTTAGCTAATGTTTAGCTAATTCTGTCAAGCTGAAGGCCAACTAAGCGGAAGGTAAAGCAGCTAGCTGAGCCGCTAGCACCAGGTCTGAAACTGCGAAGACAGGAACAAATTGTTCACAACAGTGCACAATACACTGCGTTGTGTCTAATGTTGCGTATTTGTTGTCAGTGTTATGCAAATGTGTTCAACGATGCAGTTTAGCCATAAATTAAACGTAATCTTCCTTTAGATCACTGCTGAACATCTTTAATCAAGAGAGCTGCACGCAGCAGCACATGAGGCTCAGTTACACATCACACATTACCTGTGTGAGGATGGCTTTATAATCACAGGTCCTGATCAGATAATCAGTAATTAATGTAACATTTCAAATTATTTTCATTAGATGTAAGGACGTGTAACTGCTGTAGCGCCATCTACTGAAGAAACCTCGAAGTGTCACATGTCCATCACATTTGTTTACAACAGGAGAGTGGGAGCAGATTTGTGAGTGGAAGCAGATTTTAGATCAGACAATGAAATAAGCCCCTGCCGAGCTACACAGCCGAGCATGGACACAAAACCAGTGTGAATTTGTATTAAAGTAGGCTGTGTTTGATGCCGAAACATAAACTGCATGTTGGATATGAAAACAACAGCCATATTTAATGCATTTCTTATCAGGGGCAAAGCACACCGATCACTGTATATTCACTAATGGCCACCATTTTTCAATAGTCTTCTTTTGGATAAATGTTAAATGAATAGAACAACAATAAAATACACACCTTGTAAACAAGGAGTTGGTGTCAGAGTGTGGTAACGCCTGAAGATACGACCTATAAGTGTTTATGTAATTGTTCTGGCATTATATTGGTCTTAGTAACACTATTTTTCCGATAACATCAATATATTTAGAAAAATGTGTCCTATGGATGTAACATGATGTGATAATCAAACCGTAATATCTGCAAAATAACCACATAATGATTTATTTTCTTTTACCATAGAGTGCAGCCCTATAATGAAGCGTGTGTCACTGTTATGCATTACATCCAACAAAACACTTGTAACATGGAAAACAAGAACTTGAATTAATAATACGATTACTCAATACGATCACTCAATTTTCTCAGAAGTATTAATTTTGACAACATAATTGTCACAATAAAACAATGTGTGTTTTTTTGTCATAAATATGATTCCCAGGAAACTGAATTAACAGTGACCTTGAATTGTTGTCCAGCCCAGTTTGGTGCCTACAGTTGAAAAGATTGCCATCAGGAGTTATGTTTCATAACTTCCTGAACTTTTTGACTGAGTGAGCAGTTGATAGCATGCCCGAAATTCCTCTTATTATCACTAACTAGTCCTAGTTTCTGACCCGAAAGTATAATGGCACTTGAGTCTTGTTTAAGTAAATGTGTGCTGTCATACAGGAGTTCATCCAAGCTGGAAGAGGCCTGCGACATTTATGTGAGGGCAGCCAACATGTTCAAAATGGCCAAAAACTGGTGTGGTAAGAATGATTGTTACAGGTTGAAATCTCTTTCCTAGTTTTGGTCCGACTTCGATCCTCCTGACATGAAATGTTTTCTCTTCAGCTGCTGGAAATGCGTTCTCCCAAGCTGCTCTCCTTCACCTTCAGATGCAGAGCAAACACGATGCAGCGACTAACTTCATAGATGCAGGAAACGCCTTTAAAAAAGCAGATCCACATGGTAATAATCACGCATCACCACCCTCCAGATATGTGACTGCTGCAGCTCAACTGTAATCCCTGTTTTGCAAGCTGCTGTACCAGTTCCAGTGTCATCTGATGTCATTAAGATTTTACAGATGGAGAGTTTAAACAGTGCATTTGATATTGTTAAATGAAGTCTCACTTTGTGCTGGTTGCAGAATGTTTCATGCTAAAAACAACACTTTTGTTTTTCTCAACAGAGGCCATAAACTGTCTAAACCGAGCGATTGAGATATACACTGATATGGTGAGTCTGTGAACAGGGATCTCTTATGTCAGGGATATAAAAAAAAGGACTTTTATCTGTAGAATCTGAATTAGCTGTGTAAGTAGGGCTTCAACCAGCAATTACTTTAATGTTTTTAATCTGTTGATAGTTTTCTCGTACAATCAGTTAGTTGTTTGGTCTATAAAATGTTAGAAAATAAAGTTTTCTTTTTGGTAACCCAAAGGTATTCAGTTTACTGTAATGAAGAAGTAAACAAACCAGAAAATAATCACTTTTAAGAGGCTGGAGTCAGAAAATCATCTTTCATTTTTTTTCTTCTTTTGTGGTTTTAGGGGCGCTTCACCATCGCAGCCAAACATCACATCAGCATCGCCGAAATATACGAGACAGAGCTGGTGGACATCGACAAGGTCAGATGAAATATCTGTGTTTCAAGTTTGTAATATGATGTATTATTTCCGTTTTGCCTCTGATTTAATGGTGTCTATTTTTTTTAAACTGTCAAATAATCTCTTCCTGATAATTTCCCTTCCAGGCCATTGCCCATTATGAACAGGCTGCTGATTATTACAAAGGGGAAGAATCCACCAGGTGACTATTTTAAATTGTTTCTCTTGTTTGCCTTTTAGCCTATGATGTTTGTTTCTTATGTTATTCTTTTCAGCTGTTTCAAATGAATGCACGTCTTTCTTTTACATCTGTGCTTTATGATCGTGCAGTTAAAGATACTACAAGGAACTTTTAACTAGTTGTCAAACAGTCTTGTTTAAAACTGATGACCTACATAAGCAAACGAGACCAGCAGCAAGAAAACTGGCTGTTTCTCTGTAGTTATTCAAATTATTTTTTATTATGAAATGCTGAGGACACATTTAGGAGTCTCAAAGCCTGCAGACAGAAGCTGATGTGTAGTCTGGTGGTATGGAACTAAAACAGTCTACTTTTACATTGTTTAACCGTCCTCATATTACAGTTATTAATCCCATATTGCCACAAATGTGTATATATATTACCATTCATCGTGCAGACAGCTGTGTTTAAAAGAAAAGAAGAACATTATTGTATTAAAAACACGTCACCTGATCTTTGTTACACAGAATAGTGGAAACACCAGAATCCACGACATGCAAGTTCCTTGTTGTAGCTTTAAGTTACCTGATTATCTTTGATGACTTTTGAACTGAAGATCTTCTTGACTTCTTTTTTCCAGTTCAGCAAACAAGTGCCTTCTGAAAGTAGCAACCTATGCAGCTCAGCTGGAGCAGTATCCAAAAGCAATTGAGATCTATGAACAGGTGTGATGACGCTCACCGGCAGCCTTTGTCTCAGCATGTTGTCAGTCGCCTCGTGGGCTGTGATAACGACACAAACGTGAATTGTACTTTGTGATTTCAGGTTGGAACCCACGCGATGGACAGTACGCTCCTGAAATACAGTGCCAAGGATCACTTCTTCAAGGCAGCGCTCTGTCACTTCTGTGTAGACATGCTGAACGCTAAAGTAAGCCAAAACACAGAACTTGTGTCAATGTACAGCAACTGTAACATGAGCCTTTGTCCTAATGTTCACCCTCTGTTTGCCCAGCTCGCTGTGCAGAAGTATGAAGAAATGTTTCCAGCCTTCTCAGACTCTCGGGAATGCAAGCTGGTGAAGGTACGTCTCGGTGTTGTTTTTTGCTCTTAAATCCTTAAACAGAAACTGTGAATAATCCTCAAACTAAGGAAAGGCGAGGCTGAAGGAGGGAAGTTAAACTCTACAGACTGTTTACAACTGGATGACTGTTGCTTTCTGTTTTCTTCTGCTCTGGTGTCGGTTGTTCTCAATCAAAAAAAATTGATCATAGATGGTCGATCTTGCTAAAGTCTTCATGCCAGTAATCAAAGACAAAAGCTCGATTGTAATTAATGTCATGCAAAACGTTCCTCAACATTTCACCCTGCAGCATCAGATACAAAAGCAGCAGTCAGACACTCTTCTTTGGATTAAGAGACGCTGTATTGTAGCCGTTATTTAAGCATCTCAGTTGTGTCACAAAATGTTTCAGTATTTTTGTCTTTGAGCAGCCATTCGCAGTGCGCAGCATTAATGTAAATAATGTTTTTATCTTACCAGAAACTTCTAGACGCCTGTGAAGAACAGAACGTGGATGCCTATACTGACTCGGTGAGTAGCCAGCTTGTAGCCAACATTCTCACTCTGTAGCTTAAAAATCCTGCAGAGACATCAGTGCTGTCCAGTGTTTCTGGGTCACACGAAAACATACAGTAACATAGCGACGCCTTTTTATTGGTCGGATGGAGCTTCAACAATATAATAAGCACATAATGCGGCTACGATTGCGACACTGAAACGTTACACCGACAGAATATTTTACACCTGCTGAGGTCGGTGTAAGATTTAATTTGTAACCTGCACATTGTTGTGCGCAACCTCCATCCTAAGTTAGATATTTCCCTACGTATGAACTCATGCATAGCTGTAGCAGCCCGGTTGCTTTAAAGCAAAACTCTCGCCAAAATGCAACCTAGGCTTTTTGTTGTGAATGTATTTGAGTCAAACCTTTGTGTAAACGCATAATTACGACGAAAGAGCCACTTTTAAGATTTACTGTATTTTCGTTTTCGCTTTCATTTCATTTCATTTTCAATGCTACAGGCACTTTAACAATAGCATCAAAATCTCTCTTTTAAAACACTAAGAAGGCTCGACACAACATGAAACTTTGCTCGTAGTATCACCAGGGTCTCTACACATGAACACGAGCATTGAGAACATTGTTTGTGTACACAGAGTTACTAAAAAGAAGGTTTTTGAACAACTCACGTTAGCAGCTGTTTCTTCCGCTCACCGCCGTCCTGCCAGTGGAGAAGTGTCGATCTCAGAATGCGACGTAACCTGGAGCAGTTATGCTTTTACACGAAGGTTTGACTCGGGTACATTCACAAAAAAAGCCTAGGTTGCATTTATTCTTGTCTTGAACCGTTGGAGTAATTTTGGTAATATTTCCGACTCATTTCTCAGGTGAAGGAATTTGATACCATCTCACGGCTGGACCAGTGGCTCACCACGATGCTCCTCCGCATCAAGAAAACCATACAGGACGAAGAGAGTGACCTTCGCTGACTTCCCTCGCCGATCGATCTCTTGCCCTCAACAACCGACTTGCATCCTTCTTTTCGCCTCGAGCCTCTCACTTCCATTCTAGCGGCGATCGTAGCTGTTTGACCATTAGCCCTTATTTCCTCCCACAGATAATGTGTTTCTTTCCTTCCATCTGCAGTATTTCTCTTGCCTTCTTTTAATCCACTCAACGCTCTATAAAATATGGTCTTTATAGATATGAACACTACTTTCCTGAGTGCACCCTGCGTACAGTATGTTAGTTGTATATTGTTATGAAACAGGTATTGGCCCCCGATATCAGTTACATTTTCTTAATGGGCTCCAATACCAAATATTCATACCAGCACATTTAAATAAATAAAAAAAAGCTTTTATTTGATTTTTCTTGTTATATAATGGATGAGAGGAATTTACTAACACAAGATCTATTTTCCAGAATGTGCTACAAATAAACACAACTGACCAAAAACACCAGTGTAGACCGAAGCACTCGCGTTGTATTTTGGAGCTTTTGAGTGCTCGAGGGTGCTGTGGGTCGTTATCAGGGCGCCTCTAATTAAACAGCATTTCATCTCTGCTGCAGAGAGGCCGAGAGTTTCTGAGATTATTCCACGGCAAACGCCCCGTCTGCCTTAAACTGCGAAGTTCTCAGGATGTGAACAGCTAGATCTGAGTTTAAAGAAATAGAAAAATTCATGCTTTTAGAAGCAATACCAATTAATTTGCTGATTTTTTTTTTCCGCCACTTCCATTTAAAGTGCTTTTATTCCACACCAAGAAGGTGAAAGAAGCCCGTCACCTTTCTGAACATTTGCATGAGTCGGTATGGAGGTGAAAACTTAAGAGCAAGCAGCCGTTTTCAACTGTATAGGAGTTTATTTCTCAAGTGTTTATTTTGTGATTGTCTGATTTGTGTTTTTTCTTTTTCTGTCATAACTAACCAGGCTGGATTTTTAAAAAAACAAACAAAAAAAAACAGCGTTTTGTTGTTTTTTGTTTTTAAAAAAAAAAGCCTGCACCAGATGCAATACATGGAAGAAAAAGGATCTTTACTGATCTGAACACTGTGCTCATGTTCCCTCCTGATGATGTTGGTCTTAAATAATTTGTACGTCAGTGATGTTTTCCTGTCAAACGTTTGAATAAACCTGTCTCAGACGCACACCAATCCTGGGCGTGGCTTCTACCTGCAGCCCTCTTGAATGAAGGCATCACCTGATCACGTGCACGCACCGTTCAGTCAGTCAGTGCTGCGGATCCTCTTCACCTGCGTGTCCACGAGAAAAGAGAAATATGCGGGTGAAAACCTAAATGATGCGGGTTTGTGCACCTGCTCACCTGGCGGAAGGATCTGAAGGCTCGTGGATATTATTTCACTCATCCTCCGCGTCAGACATATGCTCCATCTGATCGCTGTCAGCTCGGGTTGGTAAATTGTTGTTTTTTTCTTGAATGAAACGTGAATGTGGGTTCATTTGTCCTTCGCTACCAGGTTACAGGTGTCAGCTGCTGCGGCTGTTGGTGTCTTTGTGACTTTGCAAAGCTCAAGCAGGTTGATCGAGTACAAGATAATCCTTATAATCTGAATTTTTATTAAATTAAATCCGTAGGAACGTTTTCCACGGGGGTTCACAGGGACTATGACGTCTCAAAGATGCAGTATAAAGTTCACATATTCCTGTTTTTGTGATCTCCATGTGTCTCAGGTGTTGCTTTAACTCGCGGGTTAATCATCTGGGCCCATCGGGAACTCTGCTCCTCTGTTATTTGTTCAGAGCCAGTTTATAATTACACACTGGGGAGGCGGACATGTTCAACACACCGTGTTAAAGAAATCACCTGTGACAGGCTCAGATAGCATCTCGACACTGTGTGTTATTTAGGTGGATCAAAAGAGTTTAACTCGTATTCAATCACACATAAAGCCTCGGTTGCTTTTTGGCAGAACTGAACAGTCTCAATATTATTAACAAATAAACGCAGAGGGATTTGTATCTGCAAAGCTGGATCCGTATCTGTGCCTCTAATTTGCAACTTGTATATCATCATTTGTTCATCAACTTGGTATTTTTCAGTGGAAATATATTTGTGAATTTTCCACCTAGACCTTAGACTCTTCTACCGTGCTGGTTTCACACAAAGTCCACTAATGCAGGGCGCAGGTGACAAGTAAAACACAATTCACAAATAAATGCAGAGTGATTTATATCTGTACATTTGAATCTGTATCTGTGCCATCTAACTTGTATATCATCATTTGCATATGAGTTGTATCCTATAGAAACAGAAGACTCTGAGGAGAGAAGATGAACTGTGTCTTTATTCAGTCAGAGGTTAACAATGATTGCATTCATCAAAATGTTTGAGTGACCAGTTAAACCAGAAGATGATTAACACACATGTCAGCACTGAAACTATCTGTGTGTGATCAGAGTAACTATATCTGTGGCCAAATATGTGTGTATAAATAACACAACATAACCTTTCTTTGTCTTCTCTGTTGTTGTGTAAGGAAGTCTTTTTTTTATTTCAAGTGTTTTATCAATTAAATAAACTAAGCAGAATAATATAAGAATAATAATGAAATTAGTCAGGACATGCAGACATAATAACATGCAGACATAATAATAATAATAATAATAATAATAATAATAATAATAATAATAATAATAATAAAGGAAATTATTTAGATATAGCCTACCATCATATAGACTACTGCAGTAAAATTGTAAAAGTAAATGAATGCATAATTAAATGCCCTTGTTGTGGGTGTAAAAAGGTATAAGATGGAATTCTGTGAACATGTGTAAATATGTAACAGCTTCACAATATAAATACATTTATTTTTAAATTCCCTCGGTGGTTGCGGTGCAATAAATAAATAGGACCCCCAACTGTAGCCGAACAGGAAGAGGAACAGGAACAGGAACAGGAACAGGACGTGTAAAACAGTCATAAGAATGTCTGTGATGTGTGTCGGCAATTTTTGAAGTGAAACTTCAGATCTTCAGATTTAGAAGCTATGCACCTTCGAACACACCATGACTCATGACTCATGACTCGTCTTTAACTCGGGCTGCATGTTCTGCTTGTTTGGTAAGTTAAATGGCTGCTATCAGAACTAACATCATCACACATGAATACAATTTGTCTCATTGAATCTGTACGAGTTCCAGCTTTCCTGACAAACCCGATTCCAAAGCTATTTACTTACCCCAGTGTACAGAAATATTATATTTTATATTAAATACATAAATATCATATTTTTTAATATTCAAAAAAACATATTTGAATAGGTGAAAAAAACACATTTATATTGCAAGCTATAAATGTTAATGTATGTTCACTATTTATAACTTAATAACTTTATAACTTAATAATAACATGCTAGCAGCTCTTTTGGTCGACAGTTATATTAAATAAAATGTGTTGTGCAGTGTTATTACCGAGAACATCTGGTAGTAAAAATGTGCAGTTAAAGTTAATTTTTAACTACGTTGAGGTGGAAGGTTGTGATATTTTGTGATGTGTTGATTTACATTAAGGTGTCCTGTCACCTCTGTATGTTTTCTATCGGCAGGTACATCCAGTGTGTCACCTGCTGGCAGAGTCTGTGTAACCTGACCACACTCCGGGACCATCTCCCCTGAAATATAATCCATTTCCAGGAACAACACACCACACAGCTTGGTTTACTTACCTCGAGCCAATGAGACGTATTCAAACGTTCGCTGCCATGGTTCTCCTCATTTCTCTATTTCTGATCTTCTTCTACTCAACGCTACACCTGGAGACGACCTACAGCCACAAGGCTGGACCGGAGGACCTCCTGAAGCATCCGAGCGTCCAGGTCCAAGCCAGCGATGTGAGGACCTCGAAGCCGGAGAGCGTCACCGTGCCTCAGCCTGTTGTCCACAATGTGTCTGTGTCTGATGGCCTCAGACAAACCATCTCTCAAAACGGAGCGTACTGGAACCGTCTGCTGTACTCGGCCCTCAGGGACCTGGGCAAGGGAGAAAACGCCTACAAGAACCACTCTGATTGGTCTCGTTGTAGGGAGACGAATCTAGAAGTTCTACAAACTAACGTGCATGACTTCATCTCCTATCCTGTCTTATTCCAAGACTTTTTGCAGGGCATGAACTGCAGGACTCCTCCAGTCCAGATCAACCAGCCCAAGAAGTGCCTCTCCAGTAAAGAGATTAGGGACAACCAGACCTTCCTGCTTTTTGCTATCAAATCAACTCCTGGAAACTTTGAGCGGAGGCAGGCGGTGCGGGAGACCTGGGCCCGAGAGGGGAAGTATCAGAGCGGACTGAGAGTTCACACGGTGTTTTTGTTGGGCACCTCTCCGAAGGATGACCCCGACCTCGGCCCACTGCTGTCATTTGAAGCGAGACACTATGGGGACATCCTGCAGTGGGACTTCCATGAATCCCTCCTGAACCTGACGCTCAAAATGAACATGTTCCTCCAGTGGACGCTGAAATATTGTCCTCACGTCTCCTTCGTGTTTAGTGGGGATGATGATGTGTTTGTCAACACACCAGCATTACTCAGCTACCTGCAGTCTCTGGAGCCAGCCAAGGCCTCTAAGCTGTATGTTGGACATATCATCAGCACAGCGAGTCCTCTCAGGGATCCTAAAAGCAAATACTACATCCCTCTGAGCTTCTATGACAGCCCGTACCCTGCTTACGCTGGTGGAGGAGGTTTTCTCATCTCTGGAGCGCTTCTACAAAGCCTATACTCGGTGTCACATGTCATACCTTTCTTCCCCATCGACGACGTCTACATTGGGATGGTTTTCAAGGCTGTGGGAGTTTCTCCCGAGGCCCACGCAGGCTTTCAGACGTTTGATGTGAAGGAGCAGGATCGTGAGAATCTGTGCATCCATAAGGATCTAATTCTGATTCACCAGCGCTCCCCACAGCAGATGAAGAAGTTGTGGAGGGGCATTCACAGCCCATTGTTGACTTGTTGAAAAGTGCAGGTGAGCAAAAGGAGCGGCAGGGTTGAGAGCAAACAGACCGCAGTGACATTAAAGCCATGGCTTATCTGCCTTCATCATTGCCCACTTTAGATGGAGCATTACGAGGAATTGTAAGTGGCCCATCTGACCAATGAGGGTCAATATATTGTACTGCCAAGTCAAACTTTAACCCTGTTTAGATGTGTCATTAAAGGAAACAGTTTTAATTGGCACTGTGACAAAAGTTAATGGGAGACCAATCTTCCATGCGCGTTGTGTGAAAATGCTTTAAGTAGTTTTTTTTTGTGTAATCTTGCTGACAAACCAACCAACAGATACGGGTGACGTAAATTAACATAAAACATAAAATGGCTATTTGGGATCTCGGGGCTTCCAGATATCTGGATTACACCACATAAGCTGTATGGAGCAATTTTCGGGGGTTTTCTTTCAATGGGACAGCTGCAGTGACAAGAAATGGGTCAAGAGAGAAGACATGCAGCATTGGGCCACACAGGTCAGAACCGAACCTTGGGACGCCTGGCGAGGACACAGTCCTGTACATGGAGCACTGAGCTACTGCCGTGCCGTTCTTTTACATTTTAAAGTGAAACTCTTGCCAAAAAGCAACCAAGGCTATAACACTTTTTGTCTGTCATGACGGTGGCACGCAGGAGGTGCAGCAGCAACCGTGAGTCGTTGAAAAACTTTCTTTTTAGTAACTCTGTGTACACAAACAATGTTCTCAATGCTCGTGTTCATGTGTAGAGACTCTGGTGATACAACAAGCAAAGTGTCATGTTGTGTCGAGCCTTCTTAGTGTTTTAAAAATAGAGATTTTGATGCTATCGCTAAAGTTGCACTCCATCTAAAATTAGCATTCACACAAAGGTTTGACTCGAGTTTCACTTTAAAACAAGTTCCCAGCTACTTCAGTCATTTAGGAGAATGCTGCAACACTGTTGCAACGCTGTAAACCTCAAGAAATGTTTTCTGGACTACAAAACTAATGACTTCTCATAGATAACGACTGATTTTAAATAAAGAAATGGCAAGAGACAATAGACAATCCAGCTGTTTCATAGTTTATTTTCCACAAAACACCAAACATGTAACATGATATAGACGGGTACTGGGGATTAGAGTAGTGTGTAACAGCATACAAACCCATCTAAAATTTGGGTGTGCATACTAAAACTCATTAAAATATCAAAGTTCAAATCAGTCACCTCAGTTACACAAGGTAACCTGTTAAATACCGTAACCACTGAAGAGGACAGTTACAAGTGAGAAAAACATACAACAGAGGTTAACGTCCACCGCTTATTGCTTGATTTGTTTCAAACGGCACCAGCTATTTTTTGCTGCACTTCAAGAAAGAAGAACATTGGTTGATCATGGAGGTGTTGTAACACGGAAGAGTGATTTAGCACTTACAGGAGAGGAAGTTTACTACAGACTGTAATTCTATGAACTTAAGGCACCAAACCCAGAGGCATGAAGTACAATATTTAGCGAGCACAATCTTTCTCTTTTCCTCCTGCTGTGACACGATATATCAAAACTATACTTTTATGAATACAGTAAAAGTGTGCAACAGTCCCAGGCTCAACCCTCAGCCACTTCCCACAACTCGTTTCCACCCTGTCAGTGCAGTTATTTATCATACAGGTCGAGTGGGTAGTGCTCTTTGTACTGCTGCACGTGCTTCCACATGGATTCTCTCTGCTTGCTCAGATGGGGCGTCACCTCCTGGTACACGTCAGTAAACATCAATTCTGGATTTGGCTTCTGGCGTTTCTCTGCCCGTTCGAAAGCCTCCATCACCATCTTCCGGGACTGCTTCCGCCAGGTCCTCTCGTCGTCCTCGCTCCACCAGCTGCGGGCCGTCATATAGTGTCTCAGCCTGGAGATGGGATGGTCCTGCTTGTCCCAGTAGTTCACCTCGTCCACCGAACGGTAAGCTGAGCTGTCGTCGCTGGTGCTGTGGTGACCAATTCTGAGGGAAGAACATAATTGGTTGGCTTTGCACACAACAACATTTTTCTCCTTTGCAAAAAAAAATGCAACCCATTAGATCTTCTTCTTTTCAGACACATTAACCTCTAATTATATTTAGTAGTTTGTATTCTTCCCAAATATGCTCTTTAATACACAAAATATAATGTAGAGAGGGAAAACTTATTGATAATTTAAGTTCATGTAGTATTTCAGTATAATTCACTGATCCACACTTACCAACCAGGTATCTAATCTTTCATCTCCCCAAATATCTCACAAGTAAACAACTTACAGAACACAAATGTTCTCATTTGGTGAAAATACATATTTCCTGAGGTCCTACAAAACATTAAATGAGGTTTTACATGTTGTGTTTTTCTTTGTACAACTCTCATATCTTTTACATTACTGGATTCTGATTATGAATAAACCATTTTACTGATTTTGATCCTCTTTTCCTCTCCATGCAATTTACTTTCCATTGTTTTCTTTTTAAACTTTCACTTTTAACACCAACACCACTGCACTGTTGCATTATCACTTTCTGTGGCGTTGACTCTTTTTATCCTAAGCTCTATGTTTTAATTTGTAAATCTGTGTGATTGAGTACTATGGCTGCTCACCATGATTACCTGATTATTGCCATGACTGTGTAATGATTGTCTGTGACCGTTGTTTTTGTGTGATTTGTCCACTGCACATATTAAGTTCCTCAGGGATAATAAAATAATGAATGAATAGTCGTTTTGCTCCTTCTTTGTTTAGGTATTTAGTTTTCTGGTTGTTAGTTGTAGTTGTTTGTTTATGTCGGTTTTGGTTCCTCATCATTAAACTCTTGTTCCTGTGATTGTTTTGACAGGCCAGTGTGGAACTGGGCCCAACCTTTATGAGAAGATTTAAATCTTTGTAGCTGTTCTTGTGTTCAGTTTCAATTGTGCACACAAGGAAATGTACGAGGAAACACAAACCTTTTATTTGAAAATTGAGTCACCTGTTCAAATTGATTTTTCTAAAAGGGGAATTCCAACGATTTAACATCTTTTGTTGTTAACTGGGCGAGGAGCATACCATCACTTATAAATAATGCTGTAAAAGCCTTTTGTGGTTCAAGAGGGAGTGGCGCTAAATCTGATTAAATGAACACCATTTAGGGCTGAATACAACAAGTACTTGGTTTTGACAAGGAAGAGGAAATGCAGGAAAAAAAGGACTTGCTGGGCCTGCAATAGGTTCAACAATATTATGTGAGTGCAGTACTAAATCAGTAGTCACATTATTTCTGTAGCTTTGTGTGTTTCTAAAAAATGTTTTTCATTCTACTTCACATCAGACTAGAGAGGTTTGTCAATTTGACCCGACAGAAAAAATGTAACATTTCTAATAAGCAAAACCTGATAAATCAGCTGTCGGTGTTAAAGTCTATTTGTCTGAAAATGCAGCAACATCAACTAACCTGTAGGTCATTGCCTCGATGAGGAATGGCTGGTTCTCAGCCACAGCTCTGCGGCGCGCCTCCTTTGTGGCATTGTACACAGCAAACACATCATTACCATCGACACGGATGGACATCATTCCATAACCCGGACCACGAGCAGCTGTTTAACCAGAGAAAGAAT
Organism: Diplodus puntazzo; assembly: GCA_963678695.2. Taxonomy (NCBI): domain Eukaryota; kingdom Metazoa; phylum Chordata; class Actinopteri; order Spariformes; family Sparidae; genus Diplodus; species Diplodus puntazzo. The sequence continues at coordinate 4,863,478 of OZ023162.1, read as the reverse complement.
GACAACGCATTCATCAGAGCAGCTGAGGATTTCAAATCAGACTTGTGAACAGAACATGGCTTCCTACCAATTCCATCGCCTCTGTACTGCTCGTTGGTGGGGGTAGAGATGGCATAGCCGTTGTTACGACAGAAGAATATCAGCGGGCACTCGAGGGTGGCAGAGAAGTTGAAGCCGGCGTGTGCGTCCCCTTCGCTGGCTGCTCCCTCTCCGAAATAACAGATTACAGCACGGTTCATGTTTTCTCTCTTGATGGCATATGCAGCTCCAGCCGCTGAAACAGACACATCAGGCATGAATACACATTTACAGGTGTGTGTGTGTACTTAAAGAAAAGGTTAACACACAGGTGTACAGCTTACCCTGGGGAATCTGAGTGGCCAGAGGGGAGGAGATGGTGACAAAGTTCAGGTCTTTGGAGCCATAGTGGACAGGCATCTGCCGACCCTTGCCGAGGTCATCGGCGTTGGCGTAACACTGAGCCATGAACAAATCCAGGGGAAAACCACGGTACATCAGCACTCCTGCAGGACCGCACAGGAGTTATTACAGTGTTACTCAAAAGGCAAGAAAGCTGAGTTAATGGAGAGATTACATGGAAGGTGAAGCCCTTGGTTAAGAAGGATGACACAACAGTTAGGTAGGCATATGAAAGGGGAGACTGCGTTTAACTTTGCCTATTTTATAAAACAAGTTGCGAAAGTAGTGCTGTGTGGTGAAATAAGATCACTATTCTAGGGAACTCAGTACTGCATTGTAGGTGGCTGATAAGTAATGTCGTAGGCCACCTCCTCTGTTCAAAGAAGGTTGTTCCAGTTTGACAAAGATGGATTCCTTCACTCCTCTTTCAAAGCATCTGTGTTCTCTGGCCAAGATGTTTACACTGTCGTCCTCAAAGGAATGACTTTTCTCGTTGTAACAGCAGAGTCTCGACCTGAGGAGTTGGCTCTCCTGTGTTCTGCTATTCATTTATGGAGGTTGTTTTGTCCCCCCCAATGTACAAATATGTGCATTCTTGGCTGCATTGAACAGCATGGTGATTCATCAACATGTTGCTGCTATTTCTACAAAACGTGATGTACAAATAAAGCCTTACTGATTTTTCAGAATGACTGAGCAAATGAATAATTGGTGCAATTCCACAATAGATGTGTGGCGAGCATGTTATGTGATTCACTGATTGACTAAAATAATGTTTGCCTCAAATATCATTAATCACATTGTTGTCAGAGAACAGTTTTCAAATTAACACCAAGGTAATTATCATGACCAACCTGCGAATACACAAATTAGATGTCAAAATAAATGGTAAAGTAATTAAATTCCTTGGATCACTGTCAAGACGTTAAAAAGGCCAATTATTTTGGGACAATCTGACACCAAATCCCATCTGATCCTCACCAGCTTCTCTGTATTGACCGAACACTATGTCACTTGGGTCAAGAGCAGCAGCACTGCCGATGTGCGTCCCCTCCTCACCATAGTTGGTCATGTAGAAGGAGATCCGACCCTGCGACAAGAGACAATTAACACTTTGTTAAGCATTCTTCAGCTGTTCTAAGGTTGCACCAGGAAATGCACGAGGAAACACGTACCTGTCTCTGAGACTCATAAAGAATGCGGTCCATTGTGTTCAGCATGGTCATCTTCTGATAGAAGTTCAAAACTGTCTCTTTGGAGAGCTGAGCAGGAGAGAAAAAAACAAACAAATTAATGTGGTATGACAGGTATGGAGAACATGGTTCCACTATAAATAACCAGCCGAGGAGACAGGCTGACGGTACCTGAGGGTCTTGAGAGGGGTTGATGATGTTGCCCTGCCTGTCCATCACACGGTACACTGGGATGCCAGAGATGACATTGGGCTGGATGAACTCAAGGTGATCCACAAACTCAGCTGAGGCTCCAGGGAACTGTGGCTTTTCCAGTGTTGAGTCAAAGGGCTGCTGCTGCCTCACGGCCTGACAGATTGAATACAAGCATTATTTATTAACAACACCACTGTGGCTGTGGCAAACAAGGGCCCTCTCTAAAACTGACACCACAAAGGGGGATTCATCTTTCTCCTGATAATGACGTCCATAGAAAAACAACTCTGCAGGTGTTGAGTTTAGACTAAATGGAAAACAGAGTTTTTTGGTGACCTCATATTACAAAAAGGTGATTTTACCGGAATATAGCCAAATTTCCTGTTTTAAAAAACAATTGAAATTATAACTATGTAAATCGCAGATAAGGGGATCTATGATTTACCATGTTTAAACATTTAACATGATGATAGGATGTTGTCTTTATTCCTCACTAATACTGTATTTTTAAGAACATACAGTACCATGTCTACTTGTTATAATAATAATACTCCACTCGTGAGAATATAAAAATGAAAAGAATTGTTCTTTAATAGCAGGGCATTATCTAAGGTGTGGCCTAGTGATAGTTTTACTTCAGAAAAAGACTGCTAATTTCACAGACAAATCATAAATACACCTGTTTACAAGTATCATCTTGTTTATTTTTTAACTTTTTAAGCATCCACTGCCCCACACTCAATGACCAAGGATGTTTAATATTAGTGTTGGCATTTTTATTTCAACACAGTATGGAAATAGTTTTCTACTTTAATTCAATTTTAATATTGAAAATGTCTTTTGTGAGGTCAAAATAAAATGCATTACAAGTGAAAATTATTTAATTTCTTAACGATTCGAGTGGACATTGGGAGTTTTAATGCTACCTTTTCACGTGTGTTGTTGTTAAGGATTTTTTAAAGTCAGGTTGAACTTGAAGGCGGAAGTGTCCTCTTCACGCCCCTTTGCTCGACCAATGGGAATGCAGCTAGCGTTATCTTTAGCCGGTTAGCTAGCTACCTGAGCTTCAGAGGCACAACAACAAACACAAGGTTCACCTGTGCCGGTTAAGTTGCTAATTGCATTTTCAGACATATATGCTCACACATATCTGGCACATTCATCTCGACAGCATAACGATGTGTTGGAGAACTGGGTTACAGTTAAGGTTACGTTAGTTTCTGCAAGGTTGTCAGCTAAAGCTAGCTTGCCCAAAACCTATCGCGATAACTGATGTCAAACAACGCAACGTTATGAATCCTTGATGGGTCAAAACTCTAATCCTATCACAAACATAACGAATATCAACTTTATATTATCTAGTGGATGATAATTTAAGCCGACATCGCGTTTTCTGACAGCACCTTTTCAGTTAAGATTCGAACCACTTCTCCCAACAGCCGTTGGTTCCATCCGCAAAAGCGACCGTTGGTGTTATTAAGCTAAAGCTAACTGTAGCACAACAGTAACTTTAGAGCAACTGTCCATTTGAACTTACGCTGACTCTGAAGGCTCTGTGTTGAAGCAGCCTCGATGCCTTCAGTCCTGCCGTCTGACGAGCAGCATGGAAACACACTCCATACATTTTGTTCATACTCCTCACAGCCGCCATCGGGACAGTCCACAGTCGTCGGATTTTGACCGGCCCAGCGCTCGCTCGACGGGACAGATAGATAAACTATCACAGTAGATGTGTTTAAATTGTGCGACAAAACCAGCCAAAAATAAGCGCCTGGTAGCTTTTCAGTGTGCAGCAGCGCTCTGCTCTCCACAATCACGCTCGCTAGGTCACAGCGGAATCAAGACCACAACCGTGATGACGACATCCGGTCAGACCTTCAAATTAAAACAAACAGTGCACTCTTTATTTAGCGAGGGAGCCGATTTGAAAAACTATCTGTTATAAATCTTTAGTCACTTTTTTTTTAATTAAAAGACATAACGAAAGATTAAGTGGTTTAAACATCAAAAACATTGTTTTACTTTGCCTTTAGCCTTCCATTTGAAGGCAATGCACATCACTTCCGGTATGTAATTGTTTACCTGAAGCCGTCAAACGCGTTTTTCTATCTGTTCCGCATTGCTTTGTGACTTTCTCCTTGTCACCTTATTGACAGCCTCTGGAACAGGCTGCAGAGATATTTGATATATATTTATTACAGTTTCAACTTGAAATCAATTTGGCCTGAGTAGTTTTCTGTGACAGTTCACAGTTGTCACTTTCCTTCAGAGCCAGACAGAGTAGGACCTCTTTTGTTTGGTCCCTGCTGAAAAAAAACAGCACCAAAACACAATATATGCAATGTTGTATTTTGGAGCTGGTCTATGCTGTTTTTTTTCCAGCAGGGGTATCAGGGAAAAATAAATACAATGCACCCTTGAACCCAAAGATATACACTTTACTATCAAAATATGAAGACTAGTTTTGCATTAAATCGTTCAATTTTTAAAACGTCCCAGCTGGCAAATTGCTTCTTCCATCCAAGTAACAGTCTTCAACTACTGATGTGGGAACTGCAAGCAGGTTTCTGGACAGCTGTATTTCCTGCTGGACTCTTTCAGGTATTGAAGGTGTCTTTTTCTGCTGTAGCTCTGCACCTCAGAGCTCTGTCCTCTGCAAACCAAAAAGTGTGGTGATTAAATTAGACAAATGTTTGTTTCATGCGGATGGTATTACAAGATCTGTATCACCATCAGCATCGGTGTCCTCTTGCAAAGGTCCATGTTCTTCCTTCAATTTGACCATTTAAAACAGGGGGAACGCATCCTGACAGCTTGGAATACTACTGTCAGATACTGTTCCCCCTCTGTTCAATATGAAAGGAGGCTCAAAGCCGTTTCACACTAGTGCGATACGAAAATGCGGCACGGATTTGCGGAATATCCGTGCAGCAATGTTCCGCATGTAAAGCATGCACACTGAGTCCGGTGCGAAATGTTTGCATTTTTGTGTCCTAATTTCGCACCAAACGAAAAAAAGTCGCGGTTCATTATCTGACAGGAGTGCCCAAGCTCTTCAGCACCCACAGAGCCGGCTAATAACTCAAATTAATAACTGTATTTCCAGCTAGAAAACACGCATCTCTCTCCTCCCTCCATTGTTGTTTACGTTTGTGTCGCTGCGTGGTTTTACACGTGAGTTGATTTTAAAAACAAATCAGTCTGTTTGCAGCATTTTTCACCGTCAGCCTACAGCTCTCTCAGATTTCTCTTTTTCTCTGCTCCCCTCTTGTGTCACTCGATGCCTCGATTCATTTTTGCTAACTTAATCTCAGTCAGCTTCCAACTTCCAACAACCTTGCAGACACGGTCCACTCATTCAGTCCTGCAATTCCCAGAATGCATTGCTTCATTTTTAACTTTTGCAAACAAATAATCAAATTAAAAAATGGAGGTAGACTTGTACTATTTCAAACTGTTTTTGAACATCTGAATAAGACATTTTCGCTACAAATTAAGACTGATGTAAAAGTTTGTAACAGTAGAGAGCAAACATGACTGTGATATGGTTTGGACTTAATCATGAGGGAATTGGAGAGATCACGGAGTCATTTAACCTTTAGAAATAATAACGCAGCCAGCTGATGTTAAAGATTGGGAGTCTATCAGCTACATTTTGCCCCACCACCAAATTTCCCAAATTAATGGTGGGAGATGTGAAGGGAGGTCGAAATTTGGTGGTGGGGCAAAATGTAGGTTTCTTTATAATCTGTGACAAAGCAATTTTGTAAACAGTGCTATAAAAATAAATAAATCTTGACCGACTGATTGATGCTATATTATTGTGCGCCACTTTCTCGCTCTTTGGAAACTCGTGTGATTCTGCCTGGGTTCCCTGTTTCTCCCTGCTTGATGCCAGCAGCCTCGGAGTAGCTGCTGTCGGCACAGGCCAACATGGCTAACAGCGGGGCGAGCAATGATTGAAAGTTGAAACCCACTTCACACCCGGTACGTGGCCTGCCTGTGTGAGGCTTGACATGTATTTGTATCAAGACTGTTAATGTTTAAAAAATGTACTGAAGTCTGATATAAACAAACACATCTCAGTATCGGTCCTGGCCTCAAAAGTCCAGTTCTGGTCAGACTATAATCGTACGAATTTAAACAAAAAAAACAAAATTTCCTTATTCTCAACCATCCCTGTTCTTGTTTGTGTCCTTCAGCTGCCCGAAACACAAAGTGGGCCTTGGAGGACCATAAAGTCAGAGACCCATCCATTGAGGAGGCTGTTGGAAAGACCCCCGCCCAACAAATGGTTCAGTCCATCCCAGTCCATCCCCACAACAGCTCCAAGGGGAAATGTTTTTTGACCAGAAAAGTCTACAAAACCTTTTTGCCAAGCTCTTTGGACTGGGAGGATTTGCCTTTCTCTGAAAGTTTCTCTGAGTTTTTGTGTGAGGAAAACAAAAGATGTAGAAACAAAGCCATATCTAAATGTGCAAAATCAGAGAGAAACAGCAAAAAACAACCTAGAAATCAGATCACAAGACAAGAACTTACCGATTACCTCAACTCCTGTTTGTCAGACTAACACAGAGATAACTTTTGCTGCAACTGTCATTTTCTCTTCCTGACTGCTCTCCACTGGATCGGCTGTAACGTAAGTTTGTTAGTGACTGCGTACTGCTGCTACATCCAAGGACCAAATTAAAACATCAAATTCTTGACAGACTTTCATTTATTTTTTTGTATTATTAGGGCCCGAGCACTTTCTGTGTGAGGACCATATTGTTTCTGTAAGTTCAAACTGTTCATAGAGTAAAACCACAAGCCGCACACACACACACTTTCTCCTTTGCTGTGATCACATTAAAAACATTAATATTATATTTAAAGTTCAGAGAGCATATTTAGGATCAGACTGAATTAGCTGAAAACAAACAGGCAAAGTGAGAGAGGAAAAAAAGCTTTCAGAGAAAAATCTGACCATCACTGGTGCAGCTGAGGAGCCTGTGAACTATCCTGACTAAAAGGCCTTTTGGATTTATTTCTGGTCCCGTTTTCTATTTTATATTAATAAATAGCTACTTGGTTTAAAACAAGGTGTCGAGATCTAAAGGTTGAGATGTAAAAACCTCCAGTCAAATAAAGCCTCATTCAGAGATCCAGTCAGAGACATACAAATAATCAGAACTAAAACATTAACACATTAAAACAGCTTCTGAAAGACAGAATGGAAAAAAGCTAATATAATAAGCTACAGATAAAAAAATGCATTAAATTAATGTACTTATTTGAAAGCCACAGTGAGCAGTTATGGATTAGATGAATGGACAGTTTTACTTCAATTACGTTACTGACTACTTCTAAATAAGTAACTGTATCAGAACAAACATTTTAATGACCCTCCCGATCCCCGTACAAGTAAAGCAAATGTGTTCAGTCCTGAGAACATTTAGTGCTTTACAGACCAGTAATATGATTTTGATTTTTATCACAGGCAGCACTTCAGGTATATTTCATATATATCATATCAGCTGCTGGTAAAACATTATAAACTCTCACTGAGCTGCTGTTAGCTTCATTCATGTGATGAGAGATGGAGAAAGGCTAACTTACTCAGACATCATTAAACAACACATGGTCTCTAAATCAGTCATTCCCAGAATAGGAATAGATTATGAAGGTAATGGAAGCCCTGCTCTCCATTACAGACAGAAAATGTAAACAACAGATATAGTTAAAGCTTTGAAAATGCCACTGAGAGGAGAAACTGGACTCCATCAAAAGAGTAAACACGTGCTTGAAAAATCTATAAAAAACACAACAGAGTGTAATTCAAAAAAAGGTTTTATTATGTAAATAACCAGCAAAGACAACAGTGCTCACTGTCTGAGCAGGTGAAACCAGAGTCAACAAACACCTGCAGCACCTGACGGAGTTTCATCAGAAGACGGATCCTCAGTTTTCCTGCTTCAGGTCCTGTGGCGGCTCGTCTGATTCGTCTCAGCTGCTCGTCCGTCACCTGCAGGAAGAGAAAGAGGAGCAGTGGTAGTTTGATGTCTCTTTGTGGAGGTTTTGTGTTTGTTTTTAGAGGTTTTGTGTTTGTTTGTGGAGGTTTTGTGTCTTTTTGTTTGTTGGTAGAGGTTTTGTGTTTGATGTTTTTGTGTTTTTAGAGGTTTTTGTGTGTTTTTAGAGGTTTTTGTGTTGTTTTTAGAGGTTTTGTGTTGTTTTTAGAGGTTTTGTGTTGTTTTTAGAGGTTTCGTGTGTTTGTTTTAAGAGGTTTTTTGTATTTGTTTTAAGAGGTTTTTGTTTGTTTTTAGAGGTTTTTGTTTTTAGAGGTTTTTGTGCTGTTTTTAGAGGTTTGTGTGCTGTTTTTAGAGGTTTTGTGTGCTTGTTTTGAGAGGTTTTGTGTTTGTTTTTAGAGATTTTGTGTGTTTGTATTTAGAGGGTTTGTGTGTTTGTTTTAAGAGGTTTTTGTGTTGTTTTTAGAGGTTTTTGTGCTGTTTTTAGAGGTTTTGTGTGTTTGTTTTTAGGGGTTTTGTTTGTTTTTAGAGGTTTTGTGTGTTTTTACAGGTTTTGTGTTTGTTTTTAGAGGTTTTTGTGTTGTGTTTAGAGGTTTGTTTGTTTTTAGAGGTTTTTGTTTGGTTTTAGAGGTTTTTGTGTTGTTTTTAGAGGTTTGTGTGCTGTTTTTAGAGGTTTTGTGTGTTTGTTTTGAGAGGTTTTGTGTGTTTGTACTTAGGTTTTGTGTGTTTGTTTTAAGAGGTTTTTGTGTTGTTTTTAGAGGTTTTTGTGCTGTTTTTAGAGGTTTTGTGTGTTTGTTTTTAGGGGTTTTGTTTGTTTTTAGAGGTTTTTGTGCTGTTTTTAAAGGTTTTGTGTGTTTATTTTAAGAGGTTTTTATTGTTTTTAGAGGTTTTGTTTTTGTGGTAGTTGTTTGTCCTCCACAAAGAGACCTGGGTCTATTTTTGATGAGTTTTGAGTCTCCTTGTGGAGGTTTGAGTCTCTAACTTAGTTGTATTTAACCTGAAATCACTTTTCATAATTTATTTACACAGAGATTTAATTTAATTTAATTCAGAAGTAAATTTACAGGTTTTGTTTTACTGAGAGGAAATATAAACAAGTCTGGTTACAGTGCCTAAATGCATTTATTTGATCTATTTCATAAAGTATTTAACATGTGTATACACTGAGAGCACAAACATTAGAACCAGTGACAGGTGAAATAAATAACATGGATCATTGTGTTCCAATGCCATGTTCGGCTGTGAAACAATGAGTCCCAGCATTCATGTGGACGTCTCTTTGACAAACATCAGTCACCCAAACACAGCTGCAGACCGAGTACACCCCCTCATGGCAGCAGCACTCCTTGATGGCAGTGCCCCCCCAGCAGGACAACGCGCCTGCAACACTGCAAAAACTGCTCAGGAACGACCCGAGGAACGTGGAAAAGAGCTCAAGGTGTCAACCTGGCCTCCAGATTCCCCAGATCTCAATCCAGCTGAGCTTCCACTGGATGCAGTCTGAGCCAAGAACGATCCATGGGGGCCCCACATGGATGGGAGTTGGTTCTGATGCATCCCATAGATGCTCAGCTGGATTGGGATCTGGAGAATGAGGAGGCCAGTTTGACACCTTGGGTTCTTTGCCATGAGGGGGTGTAGTTGGTCTGAACGGTGTTTGGGTGGGTGGTGTTTGACAAAGAGGCTCCACAGAAATGACAGAAGTCAAAGTTTCCCAGCAGAACATTTGATTGTAACAAGATGGTCAATGCTCATTTCACTAGTCAGCTGTTTTAATGTTTCGGCTGAACAGTGAAGATATACATGTTAAATACTTTTCATATATTGCATAAATTGAGTTTTTAACTGTATTATTCATACTTTCACTGCACTTTTTCTAACAGCTTTAGTTACGAGTTACTTTGCAGATTCATATAAACAATATTAAATATTCGCTGATCAAACGTGATGTAATATTATAGATTAAGTTATCCAGCATTAAAAGCAGAAAGTTGAGAGCCAGTGTGCAGCATATTGAGGACAGTTATTAATCAATTGATTAATTGGGTGGGTCAGTTTACTTATAAAGCAATTCTGTAGAAAGACAGCTGATTTTTGAGTTTCATTCTCAGGTCGTCAAATAACGCACTTTGTGGGCGATTAACAGGACTCATAGAGAGTCGAGTTGTTAAAAATGAGAAGACTTGTATTTTCATACACATTTCAAGATAGATTTTTTTATATCCAGTAACTGTAAAAACATTCCTTGAATCCTGTGGGGTTTGAGGCGGGGCCTCAGTCTGCTCTGGTTGGTCAGTTCACACAAGCCTAGTTTGCCTGGCAGACTACAAACAACTGGACTGCTGTTACTAAACTTTGTGTCTCGAACTCTACAGTGGTGAACTGGTTATTGTAGCTTACTGCGCTCAACATTGTTTAGCTAACAATGTTAGCCTGAAAAGCTTTTATACCACCATGTTTCTCCAGCAAAACAAAACTTCCAAGGCTTCTTAAAGCTTATCAAGAACTCTCTGAATTTGTGCGTTTGAGAGGAGATGTACCTGATCTGAAAATAAGCTCTCAATACACTCAGAAGGGCGCAGACAAACTAACAAATGCTCAAGCTGTTAGTGGCTATCAGTTCACTGCACTTCTACAATGGACATGACCACAACAACTGCTTCCAAACAAAAAACTTTGCCACGGCACAATCGGATCATTATTAGTGGCCTGCTGGGCAGTGAGGGCCAGGGCCCTGTAACAGCTTTGTAATGATCTCTGCATGGTGTTATCATGCAGGATGCTGTTGCACACAGTTGCAAAGAAAATGAATTCCTGCAATTGTTTTCATTTTGTTTTATCACAGAGGTTCAGCATTATCTTCAAGCAAAGGCATCGCATTACCATGCTCACTGAGGTCGCATGTGAATCTCGTCATGGACATGAGGGCAGAGAACAGAGCTGCATTGTGGCGTCAGGCTAGCTTCTGCCGTGGCCCTGAGCATGTCCCTAGCCAGGCCGAGGCCCAAGCTAAACACGACCACTATGTGCTCGCTTCTACCAACCATAGGTTTGTATCATCAGACAGAGACCCGCTATTAGGCATGAATACACGTACAGGGACCTGTAAGTTGGTGGGATCGCACAAGGGCTCACAGCATACGCTATTACCAATACCTGCAGTTGATCAATGGCCTGCTGGCTGCCATTCATGGAAACCACAGCTATCAGCTCTGATGGACAGCACTCAGGCATTTGCCATTGAAGATAGCTGAAGTCTGGACAGGTTAACCTGTAACTTACAATAATAACACCAGGTGTGCCTGGCAGACCACTAACAACTGGATTACTGTCACTGAACTTTTATCCCTAGACAGCTCTTTACCACGAGGCCTCCAAAACAACACGTCTCTGCTCAGTTCTGCAGGTGTTGTAGCTCTCAATGTGCTGCACTTCTACCATGAATAAGAACGCCAATGTTAACACCAGGCTCTGCTCAACATAGTTTATACACTCAAAGGACGAAGACAAACTTACAACTGCTCAAGCAAAAACCTTACACAGGCAGTCCGGTCACTCTGCTGGTGTTTGAAGCTCAGTTTGCTGCACCTATACCATTAATGAGACGACAAGAACTGCTTCCAAACCAAAAAATACACGACCGCACAGTTGCACGTCAGAAACTGAATACGATCCTTATTAGTGGCCTGCTAGTCGAATTGGCCGAGGCTTATGTTAAAATGTGTCCATTTAAAATGTGTTGTCTTAGCTAAAAACCCACAGGGTTCAAAGGAAGAGGAAGTCATTTAAACAGGTTTTGTTTTACTGAGAGGAAATATAAACAAGTCTGGTTACAGTGCCTAAATGCATTTATTTGATCTAATTCATAAAGCATTTAACATGTGTACACACTGAGAGCACCAACATTAGAACCAGTGACTGGTGAAATAATAACATGGATCATTGTGTTCCAATGCCATGTTCGGCTGTGAAACCATGAGTCCTAGCATTCATGTGGACGTCTCTTTGACAAACAGCAGTCACCCAAACACAGCTGCAGACCGAGTACACCCCCTCATGGCAGCAGCACTCCTTGATGGCAGTGCCCCCCCAGCAGGACAACGCGCCTGCAAAGCTGCAAAAACTGCTCAGGATCGACCTGAGGAACGTGGGAAAGAGCTCAAGGTGTCAACCTGGCCTCCAGATTCCCCAGATCTCAATTCAGCTGAGCTTCCACTGGATGCAGTCAGAGCCAAGAACGATCCATGGGGGCCCCAACATGGATGGGAGTTGGTTCTGGCACATGCAACAGATGCTCAAATGGATTGGGATCTGGAGAATAAGGAGGCCAGTTTGACACCTTGGGTTCTTTGCCATGAAGGGGTGTAGTTGGTCTGAACGGTGTTTGGGTGGGTGGTGTTTGTCAAAGAGACTGCACAGAAATGACAGAACTGAAAGTTTCCCAGCAGAACATTTGATTGTAACAAGATGGTCAATGCTCATTTCACTAGTCAGTTGGTTTTAATGTTGTGGCTAAACAGTGAAGATATACATGTTGAATAAAATATGATTATATCATTTATATTATGTATAAATGAGATCAAATAAATGCAGGCGTTCTAACAGACAGACTGTTTATATTTCCTCTTAGTACACAAAAAACATTTAAAATACTACTAAATTTAAAGAGTAGTGTCCTAACAGTGACACTGTTGTGGCTTCTGCCAACCCAAACTGTCGGTTTTCAACGACCTGTGAATGAGACTTGACTATTCTCCAGAATCATTTACTGATCTTAGAGTATTAATGAACAGCAACTGACAAATCTCACACTTTCTGCCTTTAACTTTTGAACCTATATTGCACTGACCTTGTTGGACCAGGTGTCTCTCCTCTTCGGGTCTTATCACCATACAGGTCACAGCTATTTCACCTGAAGCTGAAGACAAGTCCCACTGTTCACCTGGAGAGAGGAGGAAGAACTTTAGTATAACATGATGACTACAGGCATATGAGTGTGTGTTTGCGTATATATATTCTGATTATAGCAGTAAAAAAGAAGATGTAATCAGATTACAGACACATCCGGCAAAAAGGGGATTTCTTACAGGATTATCATTTCATAATAAAGAATGATATGGCAGTCTGTAACCATGTGTGTGTGATCACTTAAGGAGTCTCACATCAATCTGCACTTTAAAATCTGCTATAATCTGATTTATGTGTTTTTTAAAGGTAAACCAAAAGTAAACCAAATGTATTAAATCCTGAGAACATGTAGTGCTTTATAGACGATTAATATGATTTTAAAGTTTAAGTTTTAAAGACACACAGGGAGTCAGTGCAGTGATTTAAATAACATATTAAACCAGAACTGAGACAAACACACTGAATACATTCTGTGCAGCTACACTGAGGCTGCATATTGTGTGTTAAACTACTTTAGCTGCTCAGAATGACCTTCTCGATGCTGACATACTAACATACTGAGACATTACTAACACAACATGGAGCCTGTTAGCTAACTGTGCTGTACTCAGATATTCAGCTGTAAAGATGCTAGTATTAACAAGCTAACATCACACAACAGGATAATGGCGTCTTGCTAACACTCTCCCACAGACACAGATGTTAGCTAACATGCAAACCTGTCTGTAAAAACACGACGATTAATGACTCAGACTTCTTTATAAGCTCCTTATAGTTTCAGTACCCGTTAATAAAGGCAGCTGAGCCGCTGCTAACGTGTTTACCAAACCTGCAGTGCATCTGCAACAACTTTAAAGTCAGCTAGCTAACATAACATTACCACTCACTTACACTGACCAGTATAACATTAGCTAAACAGCTTTCATGCTGTTCTAAACAATAAATAAATTATAAAATACATCATGCCGACTTTACACACACAGAGACACATATATGCCTGTCATCATCATCATTATATTAAAGTGCTTCCTCTACTCTCCAGGTGAACAGTGGGACTTGTGTTTGCGTATATATATATTCTGATTATAGCAGTAAAAAAGAAGATGTAATCAGATTACAGACACATCCGGCAAAAAGGGGATTTCTTACAGGATTATCATTTCATAATAAAGAATGGTATAGCAGTCTGTAACCATGTGTTTGACATCACTTCAGGAGTCTCACATCACTCTGCACTATAAAATCTGCTATAATCTGATTTAATAAATGTGTTTTATAAAGGTAAACCAAAAGTAAACTAAATGTATTAAATCCTGAGAACATTTAGTGAGTTACACACAAGTAATATGATTTTAAAGTCTATCTTTTGACACACAGGGAGTCAGTGCAGTGATTTAAATAACATATTAAACCAGAACTGAGACAAACACACTGAATACATTCTGTGCAGCTACACTGAGGCTGCATATTGTGTGTTAAACTACTTTAGCTGCTCAGAATGACCTTCTCAATGCTGACATACTAACATACTGAGAGATTACTAACACAACATGGAGCCTGTTAGCTAACTGCTGTACTCAGATATTCAGCTGTAAAGATGCTAGTATTAACAAGCTAACATCACACAACAGGATAATGGCGTCTTGCTAACACTCTCCCACAGAGACAGATGTTAGCTAACATGCAAACCTGTCTGTAAAAACACGACGATTAATGACTCAGACTTCTTTATAAGCTCCTTATAGTTTCAGTACCCGTTAATAAAGGCAGCTGAGCCGCTGCTAACGTGTTTACCAAACCTGCAGTGCATCTGCAACAACTTTAAAGTCAGCTAGCTAACATAACATTACCACTCACTTACACTGACCAGTATAACATTAGCTAAACAGCTTTCATGCTGTTCTAAACAATAAATAAATTATAAAATACATCATGCCGACTTTACACACACAGAGACACATATGCCTGTCATCATCATCATTATATTAAAGTGCTTCCTCTTCTCTCCAGGTGAACAGTGGGACTTGTGTTTGCGTATATATATATTCTGATTATAGCAGTAAAAAAGAAGATGTAATCAGATTACAGACACATCCGGCAAAAAGGGGATTTCTTACAGGATTATCATTTCATAATAAAGAATGGTATAGCAGTCTGTAACCATGTGTTTGACATCACTTCAGGAGTCTCAAATCACTCTGCACTATAAAATCTGCTATAATCTGATTTAATAAATGTGTTTTATAAAGGTAAACCAAAAGTAAACTAAATGTATTAAATCCTGAGAACATTTAGTGAGTTACACACAAGTAATATGATTTTAAAGTCTATCTTTTGACACACAGGGAGTCAGTGCAGTGATTTAAATAACATATTAAACCAGAACTGAGACAAACACACTGAATACATTCTGTGCAGCTACACTGAGGCTGCATATTGTGTGTTAAACTACTTTAGCTGCTCAGAATGACCTTCTCAATGCTGACATACTAACATACCGAGACATTACTAACACAACATGGAGCCTGTTAGCTAACTGCTGTACTCAGATATTCAGCTGTAAAGATGCTAGTATTAACAAGCTAACATAACACAACAGGATAATGGCGTCTTGCTAACACTCTCCCACAGAGACAGATGTTAGCTAACATGCAAACCTGTCTGTAAAAACACGATTAATGACTCAGACTTCTTTATAAGCTCCTTATAGTTTCAGTACCCGTTAATAAAGGCAGCTGAGCCGCTGCTAACGTGTTTACCAAACCTGCAGTGCATCTGCAACAACTTTAAAGTCAGCTAGCTAACATAACATTACCACTCACTTACACTGACCAGTATAACATTAGCTAAACAGCTTTCATGCTGTTCTAAACAATAAATAAATTATAAAATACATCATGCCGACTTTACCGAAACTACCTTCTTGTATCTAGATAGTGACCAAAGTTTAGGTAACTGTGCATTATTCATGTTATTAACACGGCAGAGATAAAAACGACCAAAATCACAATGGAGTTTGGTGCATGGAACAAAACACAACGTCCATCAAGGATTTAATTGGCTGTAATTAAACGATTATGTTCCGGCCGAATTTATCTCGCCACTGAACAGTTAAATGAGCAGCTTCAATTTCTGTTTAGAGTTATTTCAGAAACATTTGAGGTAGAAACAAATCTCACGGACAGGGAGGCTGCCTCCATTTTAGCCCGCACATACTGGCTGAGACAACATGGAGGTAGTTACTATGTTGAGCCCGCTGATATATGAAGGGAAATCACCTGGGCTTATTACCTGAGATCAATAAGTATTCACTATCTGTACAGCTCACACACAGACATGAATACACCTGTACTGAGCAGGTAACTGGAAACACAAAGCAGATTCGTACAGAACAGTTTACTCACCGTGTTCGCGTCCTCAGAGAAGAGCAGCTCCAAACAGAATGACGATCAGTCAGCCATTATTATACATATCTAACTTTTTGGAGGGAAATGCAGTAACTTCGCGCGGGAAACGAGCGAGACCGCCCCTTTTGGCCCGCACCACATGGATTGGTCAGATTGGTGGGCTGGACTTATTTGACGTAGTTTACGTCATTTCAACCAGAGAATCCTCCAGCCCTTCAAAGCTGTTCAGCTCTGTCAGTAGAGTAGTCTACAGGATTTGCTTTTATCCTGAGTTCGAGTCCCTGCTGGAGAAACTGCATCATATTTACTGTAACTTCTCTTATCAAATGTTAAGATAAATAAACAATAAACAATAAACACTTGTTAATAGAATACACAAAAAGCTACTTTTTTTATTGATATTTCATTTCTCTGGTCTTCATTTGTTATCAATCCAAAACTAACTAAATGTAATCAAGTCACATCACTTTAATATTGTAATTGGGTGCATTCAGGTAATTTGGATACCTCAGCTCAAGTGTTATTGATTTCTGTTCTGTACTTTTACCATAAAATGAATTAAATTAAATGTGAATGATGGCTTCATGGGGGTGATGTCACAGAAAGGGGCGGGGCACTAGTACATATTAGGTATGTACTAGTGCCCCAGTATGTAAGAATCTATTTCTTACCTTTTTATTAGATATTGTTTATTTTGTACATTTATTGATGTATTGATTAGGCTGTTGTGACATGCAAATAACCCCGTTTGCCAATAAAGGAATTCTGATTCTGATTCTGATTCTGAGATTCATACTCATGGGAATTGCATGGGGAGGTCAGTGACGTGATATTCTGATCAGTCATACATAAGAAAACATTTCTAATATCTTATCATGTTATGTTTGTTGTGGTGCTGTTGAAAAAAAGAGAACAATTCTGGGAAAAACGGTCCAGGTGGCATCTCTAGAGAGAGACCCGGCTCTGTTGGCAGAGGAGCTGTGGACTGTGATTACTCTGAGCAGCATTTATGGGAATAAATTACAATACTACATATTTGAATATACTTTTTTTCTTTTTTCGGAATGAAGCATGGTTGGTTTGGTGGGGCAGCCGATGCATTTGGGGGGGCATTGCCCCCCTGTGCCCATGCCTAGAACCGGGCCAGGTCGGGCCGGATCGGGCTCGGACACAACGGGCTCGAGTCGGGTCGGGCTTGATTTTTTGGGCCCGATAAGCTCTAGCTGGGACACCAGAATGATTAAACTTTAGCTCATTTTATCAGATAAATCATTTGCTTTGTATGATGTCACTTCCCGTCTACAAAGCAAACGATTTCATTGGTCAAGTGTGTAGTTTCGCAGACGGAATTCCGCAGACTACCAAAGTGGTTCCGGAGATTTTTTTTGCCGCACGAAAGTTCCGCCCTGATGTGCAAGCTCCCACTATAACCCATGAAATCATTTTTTATACATTTCCGTGCGATTAATCCGTACTGGCTGATATCATTCAATTTGATCAATTTGGCCATTTAAAACAGGGGGAACGCATCCTGACAGCTTGGAATACTACTGTCAGATACTGTTCCCCCTCTGTTCAATATGAAAGGAGGCTCACACAGCTTTCAAATTCACACTCCTGACTTGTTTCCCCACAACAGATAAGTCCTGTGATTTTCAGGCTGATATCATTCAATTTGATCAATTTGACCAGTTAAAACAGGGGGAACGCATCCTGACAGCTTACTGTCAGATACTGTTCCCCCTCTGTTCAATATGAAAGGAGGCTCACACATCTTTCAAATTCACACTCCTGACTTGTTTCCCCACAACAGATAAGTTCTGTGATTTTCAGGCTGATATCATTCAATTTGACCAGTTAAAACAGGGGGAACGCATCCTGACAGCTTGGAATATACTGTCAGATACTGTTCCCCCTCTGTTCAATATGAAAGGAGGCTCACACATCTTTCAAATTTACACTCCTGACTTGTTTCCCCACGACAGATAAGTCTTGTGATTTTCAGGCTGATATCATTCAATTTGATCAATTTGACCATTTAAAACAGGGGAAACGCATCCTGACAGCTTGGAATACTACTCTGAGATACTGTTCCCCCTCTGTTGAATATGAAAGGAGGCTCACGCAACTTTCAAATTCACACTCCTGACTTGTTTCCCCAAAACAGATAAGTCCTGTGATTTTCAGGCTGATATCATTCAATTTGACCATTTACAACAGGGGGAACGCATCCTGACAGCTTGGAATACTACTGTCAGATACTGTTCCCCCTCTGTTCAGTATGAAAGGCGGGTCAGACAAGCATATAAAGACTTGAATAACATTAAACAAAAAATAAATAGTGTATACTTATTTAACACAACAACAAAAACATCAAAATATATTTTTTTTAAATGACAAATATGAAAATTTTACAAATAGGCTTTGTAAAGAAAACATCCACATTCATCAATTTCTTATTTTGGTCTTTTAAGTTCCTTTCCTTCAGCATGCTGCACACACAAATTTGTCCTCTATCTTTGGCCTTCCAACACATGCATGGTGGACCATCCGTCCACAGGCATCACAGGATATCTGTAGTGCAAAAACATTTGAACATTTGAGTTACAATGTAAACATCAATGTTAATTCCTTCACCAATATTATCTTGGGGGATAATAGTGTTTGTAAGATAGTGCTTCAGCATTTGCTACTTGGGGGGACTTTCAGCCATTGAAGAAAATGTAAATGAGGACTGCAATTTATTATATCTAAGAGTATGTAAACTGACACCACATGCGTTGATCATGACCTTGTGATGTCATGTCACCAAATCTCATCTGAGTCAATTCTGTTCTTGAACTTTGGATCCACAGCGCTCGACTCCAGTAGTAACTTCCAAGTGTCGCTATCCTCACATGAAGCACACAGACACAGACACAGACACTCTACTAACTAATCTTCTGCTCTGTACTCCAGAGTTACTGACTCAGTCATTTGTACATTTTTACTATTGGAGCCATTGTTTTCAAACTCCTAATTCAGTCTAATGCAGTCCTATAATAAATCCGATAAACAGTTGATTCAACTTCATGGTCATTTTTGAAGCTACAGTTTTGTGGTGTTGTTCAACTGCACTGCGTCATAATGAGAAGTGATTATTTTGCCGAGCCTGCCTTCATTCATTTAAATGATGATGTAATACCAAGAATCAACCTGAAGATGTCGCCATTTTTACAAAGGAATTGAAACAGCAAACTTTTTTCATCACAAGTGCTTCAGTGATGAAGTTTTGCAGCAGCATGCCTCCTTAGAAACTACCATCACTGCCCATGAAGCTGCTCTCTCGCCCCCTTCGTCTCATCACATGCCCCGCGTGCCTGTGCCATCTTGGCTGGATGTTACAGGAGTTGAGTGGAGGAAGCCCTGCTGGAAAAAACCAGCATAGACCAGCATGATTTCCAGCATGGAACACCTGTGCCGGAATCCTGTTCAATCAGCATCTTGATTTGCCACACCTGTCAGGTGGATGACTTATCTTATTGGATTTTAACAAATGTGTGCTCAAAATCTGAAAGAAGTAATTAATTATTTTGTGTACATAAAAAAGAAAACCATTATAAAATTGTTTACTTCAACTTGAAAGAGAAATTGGAGCAAAAGTGTTGCATTTATATGTTTGTATATTTAGTGCAGTTTGTTTGGGTGCCCTCAAATGACCCCAAAATCTTGCAGGTTTGAAGCTTGTGTTCAATAAACTTGGTGTACTGTGACAACCTCACTGACTCTAAGTATTGGGCTTTCACAGCCAACTTCACTCCTCCTCATACTCTGCAATATGAAATAATTTGTAGACACATCCTGGCCACCAGCATGCAGCACCAAAACACAACATATGCTGGTCTATGCTGTTTTTTCCCAGCAGGAGGTGACGTCTCTGCAGCCTCAGGATACGCCCGTCACCTCAAAGTTAACAACTTCATATATGTAGCACATATCAATTTAAACTGATGTAACTAATATTATTATTTGGAGGTAATAAAAACAAAAGCTGGCGCGTTTACAACCTGCAGAAAGCTCGCCAACCGATACCAATCACTCATTAAATATATATATATATATACATATATATATATATATATATATTATATATATATATATATATACATATATATATATATATATATATATATATATACATATATATATATATATACATATACATATATATATATATATATATATATATATATATATATATATATATATATATATATATATATATATATATACACACATATAATATATATATATTATATATATATATATATATATATATATATATATATATATATATATATATATATATATATATATATATATATATATATATATATATTAGGGCTGTCAGGCGATTAAAAAAATTAATCTAATTAATTACAGGATTTGTAATTAATTAATCTAATTAATCGCATTTTGATCTCATATCTGCTAAAGGTACTCAAATAAAGAATTCGAATTCTAGGACATTACAAAATTGTATTACATGACTAATCAATTGAATACACTAAGAGAAGAACTTGCCGTTCAAAGGCCATAGCAAGGATGTGCTTGCCTAGCTCCCCTGAGTCGCGTCCATGTCTGTTGCCACCCTGCTTTGACTAGCGACCAGGACTGTAACTCATGATTCGGTTTGTATCACGATTTTTGACCCACAGTTCGATACAAACCTCGTTTTTTTTTCTTTCTAAATTAAACATTTTATTTATGTAACATTTCAATAACTTATGTATATGATACTTGTCTGATAGTATCAGAGGTGCAGTATTGTGGAGGGCCTGTCTATCTGATGGTCTGTAAACTGCACAGATCCTTCACTCAACTTAATACAGAGAAATGTCCCACAAAACAAGGTAACGTAGTAACTGTAACTGTCATTGGCAACAAGAAGCGTCCTTCCTCCCGCCCGTCCTACAGACTCCTCGTCACATTTCTGCCTGATAAACAGCGTCTGTCACCGGCAAAAACACTTTACCTCACTGAGTGTTTCTGATGAAAAAAAATCTCTGGGACGGTCAGCCCTCCGGACCGAGACTTAAGTGAACTTTACCCCGGAAGACTGTCTCCGTCGGTTTTGAGTGACAGGGGAGACACCGGGGAAACCTCTTGAAAACACACACGTCATCATCATGACGTGTACCGTCACGTCTCTTTAGGAGCCGCAGCGGCGCTTTCTGTGTGAATTATGCAGCGGTTCGTCTTTACAGCGGTGTTTCGCTCTGTGTGAACGAACAACAGCGGAGAATTGGCGAACGACCACTGCGGTGTTAATGTAGTGTTACTTACAGCTCATAGGGCTGATCTGGACTGGATTCTGCCTTCTCACAGCGCGAGACAGGTTCGTGGATCTGAGTGTCGCCATTTCAGCTTCGATTCGTTACAGCCCTACTGGCGACGCAGGTGGGAAGTGACGTGCCACTGCCAAGTAGCCTTCAGGTCATTCAATGGGCCAAATTTAAATTGCTCGCGCATTGAATTGCCACTCAGAATCTCAGAATTAATTGCGTTAATTTTTATAACGCGTTAATTTGCAGTGTAATTAATTAATCTAATTAACGCGTTAAACTGACAGCCCTAATATATATATATATATATATATATATATATATATATATATATATATATATATATATATATATATATGTATATACATATATATATATAAATTATATAAATTTATATATAAATATACATAAATTGTTTCCAGATCTGTATGATTCCACTCTTGTATAATTACATCGATCATTTAAATTATTTAAAAGCATCTGTTAGGATATAGAGCTCAACAGTGACCGCCCACTTTTTTCAAAATACCCATCTGCAGTCAAGATGGCCATACCGGAAGTCCCAACCGGAAGTTCGTTAATCACCAAAATAAAACCAAAATAAAAGCCGACATTTATCCAATCCATGCCGGAAGTCTCAAGCGGAAGTTAGTTAATCACCAAAATAAAAGCTTAACAAACACGTACGTTTACACAATAGACTGTATGGTTTACACATAACATAACTCTATGCATTTTGTGCAGTTACATGTTTATGGTAACGGTATAATCGATTTGTTAATTGTCTCGCAAAGATTTTAATCAGGAGTTAGTTAGAAGCCTATAATAATTAGGGCTGTCAGTTTAACGCGTTAATTAGATTAATTAATTACACTGCAAATTAACGCGTTATAACGCGTCAGTTCTGTCATTTCTGTGGAGCCTCTTCGACAAACACCACCCACCCAAACACCGTTCAGACCATCTGCACCCCCTCATGGCAAAGAACCCAAGGTGTCAAACTGGCCTCCTCATTCTTCAGATCCCAATCCAGTTGCGCATCTGTTGGATGCGTCAGAACCAAATCCCATCCATGTGGGGCCCCCATGGATTGTTCTTGGCTCAGACTGCATCCAGTGGAAGCTCAGCTGGATTGAGATCTGGGGGATCTGGAGGCCAGGTTGACGCCTTGAGCTCTTTCCCACGTTCCTCGGGTCGTTCCTGAGCAGTTTTTGCAGCGTTGCAGGCGCGTTGTCCTGCTGGGGGGGCACTGCCATCAAGGAGTGCTGCTGCCATGAGGGGGTGTACTCGGTCTGCAGCTGTGTTTGGGTGACTTGTGTTTGTCAAAGAGATGTCCACATGAATGCTGGGACTCATGGTTTCACAGCCGAACATGGCATTGGAACACAATGATCCATGTTATTTATTTCACCTGTCACTACTTCTAATGTTGACGCTCTCAGTGTAAACATATATTAAATGCTTTTTACAGATACACTCAAAACCTCCCAAAAAAGACTAAAAATCTTCACAATGATACACATAAAAACTCCACAAAACTTCACAAATACACAAAAAACGTACATAAATATACACAAAACCTCCACAATGACACAAAAACATCATGTTTGATCAGCGAATATTTAATATTGATAATAAAAAGCTGGAAATAATAACAATAATAACAATATGATAATAATATAGTTAAAAAATCAATTTAATATGAAAAGTATTTAACATGTATATCTTCACTGTTCAGCCGAAACATTAAAACAACTGACAAGTGAAATGAGCATTGATCATCTTGTTACAGTCAAATGTTCTGCTGGGAAACTTTGAGTTCTGTCATTTCTGTGGAGCCTCTTTAACAAACACCACCCACCCAAACACCGTTCAGACCAACTGCGCCCCCTCATGGCAAAGAACCCAAGTTGTCAAACTGGCCTCCACATTCTCCAGATCCCAATCCAGTTGAACATCTATGGGATGATCAGAACCAACTTCCATCCATGTGGGGCCCCCATGGATCGTTCTTGGCTCAGACTGCATCCAGTGGAAGCTCAGTTGGATTGCGATCTGGGGAATCTGGAGGCCAGGTGACACCTTGAGCTCTTTCCCACGTTCCTCGGGTCGTTCCTGAGCAGTTTTTGCAGCGTTGCAGGCGCGTTGTCCTGCTGGGGGGGCACTGCCATCAAGGAGTGCTGCTGCCATGAGGGGGTGTACTCGGTCTGCAGCTGTGTTTGTGTGACTGCTGTTTGTCAAAGAGACGTCCACATGAATGCTAGGACTCGTGGTTTCACAACCGAACATGGCATTGGAACACAATGATCCATGTTATTTATTTCACCTGTCACTGGTTCTAATGTTGACGCTCTCAGTGTGTACACATGTTAAATGCTTCTTACAGATACACTCAGAACTTCCTAAAAACGACTAAAAAGCTTCACAATTACACACGAAATAACCATAAATACACAGAAAACCCCACAAAACCTCACAGATTCACTAAAAACTACCATAAATACTCACAAAACCTCCACAATAACACACAAAACCTTCACAGTGATACACAAAACCTCCACAATACACACAAAACCTCCACAATAACACACAAAACCTCCACAAATACACAAAACCTCCACAATAACACTCAAAACCTCCACAATGACACAAAAACCCTCCACAATAACACACAAAACCTCCACAAATACACAAAACCTCCACAATGACACAAAAAAATGCAAAATGACACAAAAACTCTCCATAATAACATACAAAACCTCAACAAATACACACAAAACCTTCAAAATGACACAAAAAAACCCACAATGACACAAAAACCCTCCACAAATACACGCAAAACCTCCATAATGACACACTTAATCTCTACAACCTCCACAAATTCACAAAAAAACGTCCACAAATAGACACAAAAACCTGCACAAAGAGGCGTGAAACTACCACTGCTCTTCTTTCTCATCTTGCAGGTGACGGACGGTTGAAAGGACGAATCACCAAGACGAGCAAGACGAGCCAAACAATGGAGACGAGCCGCCACAGGAGCCTGAAGGGAAAGTGAGTATCTTTCACCTGGACTTTACGAGGGGCATCTGCTATGTTCTAATAACATCTGACACACTGTGATATATGGGGTTTGCTGTATGTTGCTAAATAGTGGTTAAGGTGCCTTTAAGAGACTGTGATTATTATGGGATGCGATGTTGCGTAAAAGGCGCGGGTTTTGGGAAACAAGGAAGTGTTGATCGACATGAGACTGGAGTAAAAAGGCAGTAGACGTTCTGAAGTAAAACGTGTGTGCGTGTCAGTCACACATAACAGGATCAAACATGGCTGATATATCTGCAGAGTGCTGATGGTCACTGTTGGTTTCTCCAGAACGAGAGCAGCCAGGAGCTGAAAGTGTGGGCAGAAGAACAGGCTGAGGATGAGCTGGAAGACGGTTTCCTGAACTGAATCCTGATTTCCTGTCATCAAGTTTTGTGGACCGACACGTTGTCTGGTTGGTGCTCGGACCAGGACAGGAAGGCTCTGCAGCGGGTGATCCATCCATCCACAGAGCATCAGTGACAGAGGAGAGGTGAGGTGTCTGCTCAGAGCTCAGAGAATACTGAAAACACTAACAGAACCAGAAGGAACCGCTGACGTAGCTTCTGTCCTCAAACTGTGAGACTCCTGAACATCCTCAACAACATAGACTGCTTTGGTTTCTGTGATGAAGCATTAAATGAGTCAAACTGATTTTACAAGCCTGGTGTTTTCTAATGTTTTCTGTCAGATCAGTAGGAAATGTTGTGCTGCTCGCAATCAGGAGCAGGAGGTATTTTCTTTAATTAAGCAAACTCTCAAACATTCTTTCATTTATTAAGGCAGAAACCCCTCAAATATTAATGTTCCCATCTTTGTTTTTAAGTATTTTGTAGTTAATGAGTACGACTGAGGGTTTTGTCTCTGTCACAGACAGACAACAAGTGTCACGGAAAATAGTAATAAAGCATTAATAAAATAAAATATTTGTCTAAAATAGACTTAATTACAAAGTTTTCAATACTATAATAAATGTGTCATTATTTCATGTTTTAATGTGTAATAAAATTAGGAATCGATAAATAGTTAAAATTAAAAAGGTTTAAAATATTCATTTTTTAAATTGCAGAAGACAAATAAATAGCTGGATTCACAAACTGAATTAAGAAATTTTACATTTTAAAACAAACATTTTATTATTTGTGATGTATATTTATATAAAGCAGTTAGAATGACCTCGTGTCTGAACGGTGCTCAGTAACTTGCCTCAGTTGAGGTTTTATTTGTTTGTTTTGTTTGTTTTAAATCTTAAAGACATTTTTTAAAAACTGATTACTTACGAATATTATAAAGAAAACTGGACCTGGAATTGATACAAAAAGCTTTTTAGTCCAGAGAGTTTACAGGTTCTGCCTCAGCTCGCATCACTAATTGTCAGAGTCGTTTACTGACACTATAACAAGCTTATAAAGTCGTCTAAGTCATTTAATCGTCGTGTTTTTACAGACAAGTTCGCATGTTAGCTAACGTGTGTCTGTTGGAGAGTGTTATCATGACGCCATTATCTGCTGTGTAATGTTAGCTTGCTAATACTAGCATTGTTACAGCTGAATATCAGAGTACAGCACAGTTAGCTAACAGGCTCCATGTGTTGTACTTAATAATGTCTCAGTATGTTAGTATGTCAGCATCTAGAAGGTCATTCTGAGCAGCTAAAGTAGTTTAACACACAATATGCAGCCTCAGTGTAGCTGCACAGAATGTATTCAGTGTGTTTGTCTCAGTTGTGGTTTAATATGTTATTTAAATCACTGCACTGACTCCATGTGTGTCAAAAGATAGACTTTAAAATCATATTACTCGTGTGTAAAGCAGTAAATGTTCTCAGGATTTAATACATTTGGTTTAACCTTGAGAAACATATTTATTGAATCAGATTATAGTAGATTTTACAGTGCAGAGTGATGTGAGACTCCTGGAGTGATGTCATGCACATGGTTACAGACTGCTATATCATTCTTTAGTATGAAATTATAATCCAGTAAGAAATCCCCTTTTTGCTGGATGTTTTATTCTGTTACGATCAGAATGTATATTTATATATGTATGTTATTATATGTCACTCAGTATTTTTGTCCTGACTCTTAGCTTTATATATATTTATTTCTACTACATGCTTTTATTTACAAGCCCTAGACTCATGGAAAATCGCTTTCAAACGCAACTTCTCCCCACACACGTGTATTATGGAATAATCAACATGTTGTATACAAAAATAAGACCCTATTTTTTTAAAGAATTGTATGACCAAGGTATTGTGTTTATCTATGAGCTTCTAAATGATACTGGGGATCTAGCTACTTATGAAGAATTCACCCAACAAAGAGCATTAGATATCTCTCGCTCTTTGCATTCCAGAATACTTAAAAGTATACCTACTAAATTACTATCTTTAATTAAGGCATCATTTCTGTATGAACCTTTCTCAGGAAGGATTCCTGCACTGTGGCTTGGTGGAAGGGCTTTTGAGGAACGTTCTTGTAACAATGCTCATATAAGGAGGGTTTTTACTTCTATTCACAGTCAATATCCCAACTCCTTTCATCGTTGGAGAGAGATGTTTCCTAACATCAGCAGGAATGTCTGGACCGAATTTAACAGATTTCTTATCTCCGGTAAATTTAAAGAAGTTCATATTAAACTCTTACATAGATACTATCCCTGTAATTAGACCTGATGTATCCCCTTCATGTTCCTTCTGCAAAAAAGAGGTTGAGTCCTTTTCTCATTTATTTTATGGATGCCTCCATTCTCCTAACTTTTGGACTCAAATGTCTTTATTAATTTGGGAGTCTTATAAGATCCTGGTCACAGTTGCTGTGTCTGCTGGGTAAATTTCATATTCATAAAGCCAGATTTCTTCAATTCATTCTAAATGAAACTTTGTTTAAGGTTGAACTCAATATTTTTTATGATTCTTTCTGTATGTAATGTACCTAAGAACAAAAAAGCTTTAAAGACATCGAGTCTATTGAAAAAAATTGTGGACTGTACTGCCAGATGAAGTGTTGCTGCTGTTATTTTATTTGATGAAGTAATTAATTTATTTATTTATCTAATCTTTATATTATTTATGCTTGTTTTTTTTTTCGTCATGTAGGTCTTGTCATCAATATGCTAATAAAGTTTTTTTGTTTTTTTTTAAAAGGCCTTAATACATTCCAAGAGTACCATCTGCCTCTCAGCTGATCAGCTACGAGATGAATCTTGACCGTAAAACATTTAATTCGGCGCAAAAAAAATTTTTTGGAAAACGGAGAAAAAGGCAAAGGTACACGAATTAAACGTTTTATCACTTCCGGAACCGAAGCCGTTAAAAAAGTGGGCGGTCACTGTTGAGCTCTATTCAAGTTTTACCACACGCCTCCTTCTTACGTCATCAGGAAGGGCCTAAACTAGCAAAACATACTACGTCACTCTCCCGCGACGAGCTAGTTTTCCTCCGTGATAGCAGCGTGATGGAGGTGTGCGGCTCTTCAAATGTTACTCTGAGAGAGTTTGGCTGTGAACAGAGTTTATTGTCTCGGCCTGATGGTTCAGCGTCCTTCGTCCAAGGTAACGACACATGTGAAGTATGTTATCCGGCGGTGAGGCCGACAGGAGCCGGACTCAGCCTGTCGTTAGCATATTTCATAGCGTACAGCCAGTCAAAACTCAGTGTACTCATGTAGGTAACATGTTCAGATAATGTAACGTATACGAACCTTTCATTCCTTAAACAACTTATTAAAACTCTTCAGTAACCCATGTGTAACATATTTAAATCAGATTTCCTGATATTTGTAGTTTTTGTTCTGCCATTACCTTCAATCATAATAAACAGCAGTAGCAGCTCTCTGATGAATGGGATTCGTAGGGCAGATCATAATTCCCCCCTGGAGGATCAATAATGTTTTGTCTGGTGAATAATTTCCTCTGTTGTTCTTTTGTTAAGGAGACACGAGTGTGTTGGCTGGAGTGTACGGACCAGCCGAGGTCAAAGTCAGCAAGGAAATCTATGACCGGGCCACACTGGAGGTGCTGATTCAGCCCAAAGTGGGACTGCCCAGTAAGTGATGATCCAAATAAAAAAATAATTTATTTGATTTGTTAACTTGGAGTGGAATGCAGCTCCTGAAGTTTGTTCAGCTCAATTTAGTGTGGGTGGTTTAAATCTTTCTTTTGTGTGGGTGATAATTTGTTCTTTAGTATTCTAGAACAGGAAAATACAGAAACAAAATGTTTCTCCAAGTTTTACTTAATGTACACTCCAAAAGTTGTCCCACCACAACACACCACAAGATGGAATAAGTGAGGCAGTTAGTTTCTGGTCTGAATCAAGTATTTATCCCAACTTTTATTTATTTTCCAGGTGTGCGGGAGCGATCACAAGAGCAATGTGTGCGAGAGACGTGTGAGGCATCTCTCCTCTTGTCGCTTCATCCTCGCTCCTCTCTCACTCTTGTTCTTCAGGTGCTCCATGATGATGGTTCAGTATCCTTCAGTCAAACTTCCTGCTGCTGTTAAGTTGATTTAAAATCTGCTCGTAGGACATTGAGATGTTGCCTTAGGTTGGTGGTGTGTGTTCTTCCTTACCTGCTCCTCAGCTCTTATCCTGCTTTTTGAATGCTGCCTGTATGACTCTGATGGACGCAGGCCTGCCCATGAGCTGCCTGTTCTGTGGAGTGACCTGCGCCATCGACACAGACGGTCAGATCATCACAGACCCCACTGCAGCTCAGGAGAAGGTAAATCATGTGTTGTGTTGATATTGACAGGAACAGCCAGTGGTGGTTGCTCTTAAAGGGTCCTTAAGACCTCAAGGCACAAAATAAATCACACATTTAACATTTTAATCAATCAGCTGAGAGCTCATAAATGCACTAAGTAATTTTACTTAAGGCAATTGTGTGTTTTGCAACACTATAAAGTTCACTATATCAAAACCTTGTATAATCCAACTTGTAGTTGTCAAGACTCACTCTGAAATGTAGAAAAAAATAGGCACATTCAGGGGAAAATGGGGACACCAAATTACACCATCATTTGCAGGCAAAGACTCCTTTTAATGCATCGTGACAAATCATTTTTATCAGTGATTTCTTTGCATGACTTTTTCAAAATGTCTCTTGTGCATGTCCAAGAATATGTCAGCGTTCTTCCAGAACAGTCAGCGCTGTCGTTATCCTCGCTGCGTTTATTACATGTGTTCTCGTCTGGTTCCGCTCCCACTAGGAAAGTCGAGCTTTGATGACATTTGCTATTGACAGTAAAGAATGCAGAGTGATGATGTCGTCAACCAAAGGATCATTTTCAGTTCACGAGGTCAGTAAATGATTTAAGAAATGTTATTGTTTTCCAGAAATGCTGCAACATTGTTCAATGTATTTCTTGTGTTCTAGCGAGTTTCTGTCATTATTGTGCTTTCTGTTAGTGATCTGCTTCTGGTCCGATGATGATTTTTCAGGCTGTATGTGAAGCGATTATTACAGACACTCATTGTTCTTCTTCTACAGCTGCAGCAGTGTATAGCTGTCAGTCAGAAAGCATCAGAGAAGATCTTCCAGTTCTACAGAGACTCTGTCAAGCGGCGATACTCCAAAACCCTCTGATGAAGAATTAGCTCTTTTCTAGCCTATTTTTTTTTTTTTTAAATAATGTATACATGTTGTAATAAGATAATCAGCGACTACTCTGGGCTACCTTTGCTTCAGTTCAGTTGGAGTCAGCTGTGTTTGTTTGAAGTGAATGATTTTGGCCGAACATTTGTGATTAAACGAAATGCAAAAAAAAAGAAGGGAAATGAATCAAACAAGTGCATTTATTTGGGATTCATTGATTCTTCTTTCAGTTTAATATTTACATGTAATACAGGGGTGTCAACTGGGAAATAATATCTCTTGTACTAATAAATCTCTTTTGTCACAACCTTTGACATTTAATTGACTCACTCAGTTGTTATCTCTAACAAGTGAGACAGATCATGACAGTCCAGGTAATCCACAGTCAATGCTTCCATATAATACTGGTGGTAACTCAGCTGTAACAACAAAGGCTCACTGACAGAAGTGTCCGGTGGAGACGGGTTGGTTCAGGATTGTCAGAACTGTACAACACGGTGTGTCGGTGCAGCTGCATCACAGCACATCAGCAGTGAGAGCTGACTTGGGGTCAGACACTGACATATCACAGGTGTGTCTACAAATACCACGTACAGTGACCATAATCTATTATCAGCTCGATACAACACTGGGATTGCAGAAAACAAAAGTATTTGAGTTATTTGTAGTTCAGCTGTGGATTCTATAAAAACTATACATCTAAATAGAAAATGTTCACCTTTTTTTTTTTACCTTAGTCATTTTTTAAAATATTTACTTGGAGTTCCCTTATTCACAGTTTTGTTAAGTGGACTGTTCACCCCCAAATCAAAAATACATACTTTTCCTCCTGTATGTGGATGTTTCTCCATCTAGATTTGTGCCGAAATAATGTGTATGAAGAACTCGTCAGCATTGTGTCTTTAAGAAACCATTTGACCCCCTCCACATGTGATGTTTTCTACTGTTTCTTTCCGTATCACCACGTGGGAGGAAACATGCATTTACTCATCGACGAGTCTCAGCTCTCGATGGCACGGGGTGTCGAGAGTCAAGCTGAGCTATGACGTTAGCTAGCTTAGGTAGCATAGTTACACTGGCCATGTCTGTGAGTAGAAGCACGCCTCATTCTGCACAGTGATACAGTGGCACTTATATTTTGATACTTGAGTGACTGGGTCATGATTTCTGGAGACACGATCTGGTTCCATTATACTGAAGAAAGCAGACGTCTCGATATCAAATCACACCCAAACTCTCTAGTTGGACGAACTGCACTACAGGTATGAGGAAACATGCATTTTTGATTTTGGGGTGGACTGTCCCTTTAATGGCACATTTAAGCTCAAACCAATATGGCCAGAGTTGTTCTTCTTGTATCAAAGCTGTTTTTGCAATAATTGAGGACCAAATGAAGGAAGTGATTGAAGCTTGGAGCAGCTCGCCATGCAGGTTTCTCTTGTGACCCAAATGGAGATTTTTACTGAGTCATGCGTCACATGGCTGAACGTTAGATGTCTGGTCAGGCTATTTTTTGCAACATTTTTTTTTTCTTTTTACCCATTTGCTTGTCTGAACAAAGTATTAGTTTATATAAGTTTAAGTAGACAACATCAAAAGTTTGTCATACGGCAATAAGAACTGAGTTCCTGAAGGGTTTCGTTCCTCTTTTCAGAGGAGAAAATAGCAGAATCTATATTTGGGGAGGGTGGAGTAGCAGTCTAGGTTGCTTCTATTAATGGAATAGCTAATAAAAGGATATAAATAAAACCTTTTCTCTATATTTTTGGCACTTTTCCTTGCAGGTCTGCACGCCTTTGTCTCCATCGTCATGAATAGAAGCAGCTCCTTTATTTCTATATCTAGAGCCAGCGTCTCACAATCACGACCCTGCATCTCATTAAAAACTCACGAGCTCATCATTTATATTTATTTTCTCATATAATGGCACTACTGTAGTTTTCATTTTCTTTTTGTGTATTTCTACATAAAGATACTTGGCATAAACACAGCAGAATCTGTCTTCTCTGCAGGTAAACAATGAGTGATGCTGAACGTGAAGTCAGGACGGGTTGATGGATGTACATGTGTAGTGTTTCCCTGCGGGTTCATCCTCGAGTCGCAGGAAATTCAGGGTTATTGCTTCTGGCCCCTCGTGTATGTTTTTTTAAAAAAAAAAATAAAGTTCTGGGGCTCTGAAACGCTCACCAGCCTTCACGCCACCAGCGACAGCGCTCGCTCGGGCCCTCCCACAGCAAGCAAGCTCCATCAGGATTTCACTGCTGCCGCTGATGCTTCGTCCTTGCCGTGACCTTCTCATAAATCTGTAGAATCCATCGCTGTGCGCTGCCCTCCGCTTTGCTTCTCCCCGGCAGACACGGCGGCCACAAGTCCCCCTCTCTTGTCTTTCTGCTTCTCATTATTCGTCCACTGTTATCGTGACAGTGATATCTACAGTGTTGTGATAACATCTGCATTTGTTGTCACAGTTTTTCTCTTACTACAGTAACGATTAACATGTGATGACGGCCACAGCACAGATGTAACGGATGACAGGTAACTTAAGAATAAAAGTCCCATTTGGAGACGTAATCTTCTGTATGACGTATAACTTCTTTTTCAGTTCTTCTTCGCGTGCGAGGAATGTCCTCTGAGCAGAATTATGTCCTAATCCAATTAGATGTGATAATGATCTACACAGCAACATTGTCCATTCTCTCCTGTTCCAGTATCTTGGTGTAGAAGATAAGACGTGAGTGCAGACACGACAAAGACTGTGATTATTTTACATTTACAGGTGATATGTTGACATGAAATGTGTGAGAGATCTGTGTGTGTGTGTTAGTGTGTGTTAGTGTGTGTGTGTGAATCCGTGCTTTTATGGTGGTTTTCCAGACAGGTAGGAGATCAACGCGGCGATGGCACAGATGTACGTTATGATCCCAAACACAATGGAGAGCACCGAGAGCCACAGAGCCTGGCGAGACGCTGCGTTGGCCCCCTGAAAATCCCCCTGAGCCGACGCCTTGTTGGTCTGGAGGAGAGAGGAGAGCGAGATAAGGATTTAAAAAAAAAAAAAAAAAAAAGAGGAGAGAGAAGGGCATTCGTCATCATTTGTCAACGTCCTCCTCGGCCTCCACTTTCCTCTTCCACTCATTCGAATCACAAGCTAAGCCCATATTATGTTCCATCTCTGAATCACACCCGCCGTTTGTGCCTCATTCATCACTTTCTCCTCCCTCCTCCCTCCCTCCCTCCCCTCTAGCCCTTGTCTTTGACTCTGACCCCTGTTTTAGGTAGCACTCAACAATATTGGAAATCTATCACCTTGGGGCTTCTTGTTATGACTCTAATTAAACCTTAATGAAGGCCATTGATCTGATCAAAAGGCCTTTGCAGCTTGCTGCCACTTAGCTTTGCAGAAGCGTTAATGGGATTTTTTCCCCTGCACTGCTGGAAGGATGCCTGTATAAACTCGGGGCCTCTGGCGACTGGAGATAGAGGTGTTGAGGGATTTTCAGCGCTGCCAGTTGTAATAGTGACTGATGAGATAGTTTGTGCGGAGGTGTTGTTCCCTTTCTCCCTTTGACCTGCTCCACAGTTACACCTGCTTTGTCTTGGAGGAGACGAGTCATCTCAGCTATCAAATCACTGTAAACTCTGCAAAAGTGACTGTTACAGAGGACTGTAAAAAACTACAATGCACATTCTTTCCTTTAGATTCAGATCGTTGAGCTTTTTGCTGTTTCAAAGCTCTCGTGGTATAATCCTGTAAATCTAGGCGTAATCCCCCCTTGTCTACACGCTAAGACACCGGACCTGTTGGTAGTCCACACACACACACACACACTGCGCAGGGGTACAAATCACCCTTGGCTGTGAACTACAGTGCCAGGTTGCATCTTGTCAGCGGTGTGTGCGTGTGTTTACCTTCTGTGAGAGGTAGAAGGCAGCGATGCCCAGGGGCCAGAAGCAGCAGAGCATGGAGAAAAAGGCCAGGCCCAGGTAGTCCTGAGGGATCATCAGAGGGAAGTTGCTCTCGCTGTCCGTATCACTGAAGTCATCAATGGATGAGTCCTGGGATTCAAACAGAGCGCACTTAAGGTTGAGTTCAGGTTAAAGGGCCTGGAAGTTAAGAAAGCTTCTAACGACCATCCGTCCATGCAGATAGTTTTAGTTTCGATCGCTCAGCTTTTGAGATATTTGTCTTTGAGGTTTCCGCGTCTCGTCTCTCCTCTGCTCGTTTGACACACACAGACTTCATCTTGTGTTCAGGTGTATCTCGTACATACATAAGTGTTTACGTACACCAATGCAACAGAGAGAGAGAAAAGAAAATGTTTGCATTACTCTGGAACAGTTTTCAGAGGGAATATTTCTTCGATTTTCAAAGTAGTTCCACTTAAAACTGAGACATGACAGAGTATTGAGTATTTGTTATGAAACATGCATAGATAATATGCTTTAAAGGTGCAGTTTGTAGTATTTAGAGGGATATTTAGCCAGAAATGCGATTCGGTGGTTCGTAATCCTGTTCTTATAAGTGTAAAATCACCTGAACTAAGAATGATTGTGCTTTCGTTACCTTAAAATGAGCCTTTAATATCTACAGAGGGGACGGGTCGTCTTTCGAAGGGTCTGCCATGTTTCTACGGAAGCTCAGAATGGACAAAACATACACTGGCTCCAGAGAGGGGCTTTTGCATTCCCTGTGTTTTCATTCTACACACAAATCTGTACTGAGCATGCAGAGATAATATGCTTTTACATAACTCAATTTAGCCTTTCTGTTATGTTGTGTTCACGTCCTCCACAACAACTGTAAAAACTTTGCTGGTGCCTGTAAAATAATGTGACTGAATGGGGTTAGTGTGGATGTGCACTAGCTCTCCTGACCGCGGGCGCTTCATGACTCACGCATCTTTTTGTAACAGCTGCATATTCAATCTGACTTCCTCTCTCGCTCCGACCCCCGCCGCGTTACTCTGCTTGTTTTATGTTCTGCATGAAAATAATTGTGCATTTTCCAAAACACGCTCCTGTAACATTTGAGCTGATGCTTCATGCACCAGCAATCCTTTTGAAAAAAAAAAAAAAGCTTTTCTTTGGGGGGGGATTTTAAACATTGATGAAGATTAAATGGGGCTAAATCAGAGAACATGTGACTAACAGTACTTGAAAGATTAGTTCACAAGGTTATCTGAATTCTAATGTTTGAATTGCTTTGTCCTGGTTTGGCTTGTCCTGCCTGTGATCATCTGTGATCACTCTGGATGACACAAAGCAGTTTTGACGCTGTGCTAATTTTGTTAAAGAAAAATATTCATCAGTGACCTTTTTTCCGTCCTGTCCTCAAGCTAAAAATAGATTATTTTACGAGATGAGACAGGACTCGAACGTTATTGGTGGACTATTTTTAAATGTTTTCCCCAATTGTAGGTCGAGTCTGTCTGTCAAATTACGAACGATACGTCCCTGACACTGATTGACGGGTGCAGATTCAGAGGAATCTCAGGTGAGGCTGTCCCAAACCGACAGCAACACGATGGCCCTGACGGAAAAACACAACACCCTGCAGGAAAGCGAGACTAAGAGATGCCTTGCTCCAAAAAAGTAAGTGTAAAGAATACAGACACGTGAGGCCGTACTGCCCTGCAAAGGCGATAGACACCATAGATAACTCAGGACACTCCGAGGGTCGCGTCTCCTGCTCTGGCATCATATTTACTGATCAGCCATGCAGTGAAAATTCAGCACGAAGCGATGAAGGTGTTTTGGGGGGCAGTTTGAGTCCTTTAACTGAGTGTTTGTGGAACAAAGGAGAAGGAGATGTTGTGTTGCTCCTTTTTTTGAGGTCACTGCAAGGTTTTATTCCCACCGGCCGGCCTGCCTGCCTGCCTGCTGCGCCTTTGCATCGCCGCACGACTGCCAGCATCCAGAATGAGCTTGGAAAGTTATTTCGTGTGCTGTTCTGCTCTTTTGTCCTTGTGGTTGCAAACTCTTAACCTAAACTTTGCTGCAGCCAACTGCTCTTAATTTTAACGGCGTGTGTGCGACCGCAGTGTGTTTGTCCACTCGCTCGCGTTCTTAATCAAAGTAATAGTTGTTAAACAGCCTCCAGCCTTTGTAGTTCACGGCGGGTAATTGGACCTTTTGAATTAACCTTGCTGAGAGACTTTTTATAATAATTTAAACAACCAGCAGCTACAGCTATATAATTTCTCATGTTGTCTCCCAAAGCATCACATGACCACTGTAAGAGTCTTAAAGCTAATTTACATTCACTCCAGGGTGGGCTTTGCTCAGTGATCTATGAAATAGAACTGGCATCCTCCATCGCGACTGTGGTGTCATTACCTGCACGGCAGCGGGAGAGGAGCTTTATGTAATCTGGCTTTTTGACAGTAAGCATTCAATTTCTACCCACCCTGAAATGCATTGCTCATACGTCTATTTTTAAGTTCCTCT
Organism: Diplodus puntazzo; assembly: GCA_963678695.2. NCBI lineage: Eukaryota > Metazoa > Chordata > Actinopteri > Spariformes > Sparidae > Diplodus > Diplodus puntazzo. The sequence goes on along the minus strand of OZ023162.1, from coordinate 4,826,895 downwards.
GTGGTGCCCAGAACCTGCACTAAGATCATGAGAGTCTCTCTCTGAACAACAAAGATCATTTGAAAGGAATGAGATGATTATTTATCTGTAGCGGTGACATAATTAGTACATTCTTCTGCAGCTATTTTGATGATTGATTCATTGTTGAAGTTATTCATCAGAGAATAATGCTGATTATTATTCCCTAATTCTGTTTCTCCAGTTCGAGGATTTGCTGCTCTTCTCTGTTTTGTATCATGGTAAACTGAGTCTCTTTAGGTTTCGACTGTTGGATGGACAAAACATTTAAAGATGCCCTCTTGGACTACATATGTTCTGATGCTTAAAAGTCTATTTTGTAGGAAATAGCCAGAGTTCGTAGCTCCAATATATATTTGGGGCAACATAGCTGTTAACTGCTGCATACTTTTTGCTGTAGCGATCTTTTATGCAGCGACTGGCTGCCGTTAGCTAATTAGCTCAGTTAGCCGAGGAGCTAGGACCCTAGACTGCAACCTCAGACCCCAGGGGGACTCACAGTGGACCTCTGGGCTTTGCTCAACCGGGGTCAGCCGCCTCCCAGTGACACCAGACTGGGACACAGGGGATACAGGTTGGAGGTGATTTACTGCAGCTCTGACCAGGACTATGCCCCGACCATTAGAAGACATGTCAGGCGGGCACAGAGAGGCAATAAGTGGCAGAGGAGCAAGAGAGAGTTGAGTTTTCACATTTTACTCTGTGAATTTAGGATTTATTCCAACCAAACCAAAGATAATTTTCGAGAGACAAACCAAGACTGTCTGCCGTAAGCTAGTCTTAGATCGGTTAAAGAGAGCAACTTGAAGTCAGGCGACTTGTGGTTGTATTTTTCTGTTCAGTAAGGAGAATAAGTATGAAAATACTTTCGTTTTCGGAGTCTTGTGAGTTTATTTTGTTAACTTATTAGACTTCTCTGAGCTGAAACTAAGTGTTCTATCAGACTGTCGGTACAAAGTCGTTTGACGAGACAGGATGGCCCTGGGTTCAGTAAACTTCAGTAAACATCTCATGTTTCTTCCCACTCTGTTGATAATGTTAATTTGGTGATTGAAAACACATCAATTAACTGAGAAACTAATTGTTAGTTTCAACCTTATTTATGTGTTACCGGTCTTTCCTTGATCATCTGCGGTGAAGGAATAAGTTGCACTGTTTTCCCCAAACATTTTGTTATTTAGTTTAAAATAAACGCTTGATTTTTCAATTTGTAATTCAAAGACACAAACTCAGCTGTCGGTGATATGATAAAAAATAATGTCTTACGTCCGAGTCAGGGAGCAGGTCATCCTCATCATCCATACTGTACGACACGCTGTGGAAGTCCTGTGCCTCGGCCAGCAGCTTCCTCTCCAGCGTGGAGCCGGGTCGTATGTCCACAAAGGTGGTCTCCAAGTAGTCTTTGCTGAGCAGGGAGTCTGCGTGGCCCCAGATGGGGGCCGGTGGGTAAAATGACTCCAGTGTGCGGGGTAAGGAGCAAGGGTCCAGTAGCTGCTGTTGCTGATGCTCAGGAGGATGTCCGCAGTAGCCCCTCCACGCTAAAGGAGGGTAGGCCCTGTCCTCCTCACACTTAACCAAGATGCCTTTGTACATCCCACCAGGGGCCTGTCCAGTCCCGGGTCCCAGTCCCAGTCCCTGCCCCGACGCCCGGCTGTTATTGTCGCTTTCCCCCAGAAGAGGGTGCTCCAGCTCATCTAGGTTCTCCATCCCCTCTCTTTTAATACCAACCACACAAGAGGCCACCGCATCAACAACCAAATGTAATCTACAAATCGGTCTGCAAATCGTCTCCCTGAAGAGTGTCCGATGGGTTTATGCAAAGGCAGCTGCTTTGCTGGTTTTAGTGTTTCAGTGGTAATCCATCTTTAATCCTATTCTTTAATTTTTTTCTTATCGGTCCAGCGGCCCAACAATACACGACAGGTTTAGGACAGAGTGAACTATCCAGTAATGCACCGGCGTGTGCCGTGTGATGTGCTGAAGTTGAGTTGAGGGATTCAAGATCTTCTTCTCCTCACATGTCATAAGCTATTTGTTTCAGGGCTTGATGGCTCAGGGTCTGCCCCATGTCTTCCATTTCACATGATTGAATGTGTCAGTGTTCATAAATATGCTAACGCGACTACTTTCTCTCTCATACAATATGGAAATGTCTATTCGGATGACGGAGGACCTTGATAAGTCCCAGACAGGCTAATGAAAATACTGGGCAATGGGATTTTCCCCTCTGGAACGCTTGCATAAAACTATGAAGTCTTTGAGTTTGAGTGTGACGGCGCCGGACGTCAATCTTTCCCTTGGAAATGGGTGACGACTGCAATGATGGCAAACTAGATTTCAAGCTGTCATGACATGCAGCTGCATGTTTGTTCCTCTGCAGGAGTGTGAAAAAAAGATTACTCCCACAGTTTTATAAAAAAAAGAGAGGCCTTCGGATGACTGGACTGATGCACGGTGGGTTTGTTTTGAAGCTTGAATATGCACGACCTCCAGCAGCAGTCAAACTAGTGGCGCAATGAACGGATTGGGGCCATATTTGAGGGCAGTTAATCTGTAAAAGCAACAAGGCTCCAGAAATAGAATCCTATGTTGCACATCCGCAGGTCAGCCGGCCTGACAACATGCCTGCTCCTCTGTTGTTGCCGCAGGAAGCGATAATGACGAAATCAAAGTCCTCCGGTGTTGATTTATGGCTGTGGGTTTGCTCCCGGCCCTGGCAGCGCTCCTTCAGGACATTTATTTTTAATGTCCACCTTAAGAGGGTTTGCCGTCAGGACAGACGAGGACTTGGGCAGCTTCTCCGATGAAGACGAGGATGTCTGTTAAGAGAACGACAAGGTCACACGAAATATTTAGACTTTACAGCTCAACTCTAATTCTCTGCACACGGCATCCTGTTACTGAGTCTTTCCTCACACATACACACAACCCGGGCTACACGGCTAAACCCAAACTCCCAGAAAACGTCAGCGCAGCACTGAGTGCTACTGAAGTGTCCGTTCAGCCCACATCAACTCTGACCTTCGTCACAGTGTTACTGTCCTCAGAACCAGCTGTCCAGCTCCTGTTGACAGTGACCGGACAAATTGTCTTAAAGAGGCTGATTAATATCAGAAGCTCTGTGCTTGGAAATACTTTTAAAGAGGTCGCCACGAGCTTCGTAGAGAGGGGAAAATGGCACTGTGTTTATTTAATGACTCATATATTTCTGCTTCAAATCCCCAAAGGGAAGCCGGGATCTCATTGTGAAATTAAAGATATACGTTCACGATGTTTACAGCAGCAGATTAGTGTGATTTGAAAGGCTGCCTGTGGAGATTAGACTTCCTGAAGCACACCTGAGAAAAAAACAGGTTGGACCTCCAGGAAATGCAGATAACTGATGATAACTCGACTTTGGCTTCACACCAGTTTCCCCATGACTGTCTTTATAAAGTCCATCAAAACTGAATAATTAATTCACACTAATACGGTTAATCTGAGAGATTAAAATGTGTTTATCTTAATTCAGATAGATTAAAACCTCAAAACTCTCCTCTTCCTCCTCTAACCACTGGAATCCACAGACGCGCTGCACCCCGAAAGCAGCCTGAGGCTCTGATGATAATTCAGTCTTTCCTTTTTTTACATGAATTAATTAATGTGAAAGCTATCTACCACTGATCCCACAATGTGATATATTAATGCTCCACAAAAAAGACTTTATACGGTGAAAACCTTCACACTGTACTGGTAGAACTGGCTTAATTAATAACCTTGTGTGTGGTTAGCTGAGCTTTATTTTTTGGAGAAATATCTGAGAACGAAACAAAACAGAAACAAACTCACAGATGACTTGTAATTTTAGATAAACACACAAAAAAACACACAAATATCATCATAAATATCAGTAAGCGGACCTTTAAAATCCTTCGTTGTTCATTCCAACAGTTCAGGTAAACAGGTAATAAAGTGGAGTGTTGTAAAGGTGTTAGTGTGCCAGAGGTGTGGCAGCTTCCTGGCGCGCAGCTCGCTAACTCCGCACTAAATCTCCGATCAATACACATGTGTTCAGCTGAATGCAGACAGAAACACGGGACACACTGGAACTCTGCATGTTATCAGCTGCTGCAGTGCTGAAAAAATGTGGCCTGAGCATCACTGACACCCACATTTAAGACTCAAGTGTTTTGGTAGCCAAGGTACAATTAACAAATGCTATTTTTAAAATGCAAAATGTAACCTAAACACAACAGGTCATTATTCTAGTTGCTTAGAGACCTTGACAATAAGAATCTATTCTTGTCTTTAAAGTGGAAAATATAATAAAGCGCTTTGTGTTGATGGTCTGTAGCTGCTGATTAGCGTCCACACAAGGCAGGCTAAGATTCAAAATGCACCTTTTTCTCTCGGGACACCTATGTGTTTATTCTTACATGAAAAATGAACTTTTTCAGGATTTTCAAAGTCTGAAAACAGACAATAAATACAATAAAAGTCTTTTGGAATATCTTGAAGTAAGCTGAAAACAGACACGTTCAAGGAGCAGCTGTGTCAATAAAATGTCAATATAGCGGATCATAAAGCACAACTGATTCACAATCAATCACAACATATTGATTTGATTGATGTTTTAATGCAGTCGTGCAGGAAATACTATCCGCCTGGTTAAAATGTATTATTTCTGAGCCATAATCAAAGCTACTTTCTTTTCTTTAAGCTAGGAGTTATCTTAAAACGATCATTTCAATCCACTGTCTCGCTTTGAAAACTGCACCCTAAAAATAGATAAAACAACATATCACTGGTTCAAACTTGTCAACAACAAAGGAAAATGCAACTTTAGAATAAAAACAATGAATGCAAGATGCTTCTTGGTTGTAAAAGACAATGTGGTCTTAAAATAAGATTCATTTATCTCACTGAAATGCTCCAACACTTAGGTAAGATTTGGAGTTTTTTGCATTGTGATTACAAAGAGACCAAAAGCTTTAAACAGCTGAGACTCAACAGACTAATTAGATTATCTGTCCAACTGCTTTATTGTAATGCACAGTTATATTTTTACTAACTAAACAGACAGAAGAACTAGCTTAGTGTAAACTAAGACATCGAAATGTCCGAATGTAGCATCCAAATTTGCAGGAGCTGCAATTTTGTGATGAACGGCAAAACGTGTCTCAACAAAGATCACGTCATCGTTTATATGTCAGTCAAAAACGAAAAGTACCTGTCAGATAAATAGCTTTATGATTCTTCTTTGCATATTGTTCGGCCACGGTGTGAATGTATATGTGTTAACAGCGTCGATCCATCCTCGGTGTACCTTGCCTCTCACGTCATGCACACTGGGACAGCCTCCAGCCCTCCTGCGCAGATAAGCTGCTTAGAAAATGGATGTATGGTTGGACATATGTGAACCTGCTCAATAGCACGGAAGTGATAAGTGATAAAAACACTACGTAGTGAGTTTAAAAGATTAACTTAAACTCAAGCGTGACTCACTTCCGATCTAAGAATGTCTAAAATTAGCGTGAGTGGGGGAGAAATGCCACTGTGAGCTGACAAGAGAGAAGCGATGAAGAAAAAGTCTCATCATTGTGTGGTGAGGGTCTTTTTTCATTCCTGGTGGAAAGAGAGAGTCATTTCAACAAACTCCATAATATCTAATCAGTAAGTATTCACTCTGCATGGCAGAGTGCTTCACAGGCTTCGAGATCAATTCAATGACTCGTTGTTGCACGCCTCGCTGCACGGCGAGGGGGGGAAAAAAAAACGGGAATAATTGGGTGTCTTTGGGCCGGCGTGGTGCTGAGGGCTGCATTCTGCTCAGCGAGCTGATACTGCTTCGCTGTGCAAACCTCCCCTCCTCTTCACACACACACACACACACACACACCCCTTTATGGAGGGCTAGTGCCTCTCATACCGAACAAGCTGAGTGATCATTCAACACACTGACGTCAGCAACCGCTCTGAGCGAACTGCCTCCTCCACGTCACACACACACACATATGTGGACATATGGTGCACAAACATGCACTTGTGCTCACTCACGCTAATATTTGTAGCACTTCACCAGCCTTCCCCTCTCTCTCTCTCTTCTTCCCCCCCTCCCAATCGCTGCAGCTTCATTCCAGGAGAGATGCACTCAGCTTTATTACACACACCCTCCCTCCCTCCCTCCTGCACCTCTGCTCATCCACCATAAAAAGACTTCTGTCAGCTGTATTATGAGCCTGCCTCCTTTTTCTGATTCTGCGACGCTCATAAAACATCCAGTCAGGTAGCGGGGAAGGTTGCAAGGACGCCGCCGCAAATCACCACCAGCACTTTTTTTTTTTACAAGAGCTCCTCTTCTCTCCTTCACTATCTCCTTCTTTTTTTAGCCTGCACCTTTACTCAGCCCTTCCTCCACTACTTCTATCCCTCTACTTTTGTTTTTCTTATGACGCCCTTCCCTCCCTCATAATTCAGCCGCCGTACAAAACTCAAAACTTGTCTTACTTGCTGCCTGAAATAAAGCTGGTTCCTAGGACCCTGAAATGTGCAACCAAAGTGAAATATTGCAGAGAACTGTTGCTGCTGACTCTTACATAGATTTCCAGTATCTCTGCAGTCTTTTTCGCTCGCACTGACTTGACTCTCAGCACATACACACTCATGTACAGAGCTGGAAGTAATTGCTGTAATATTTCAGCCGATGCAGATACAGCGAACTCACTTGTGTAAAAACGAAACGGCACAGTGTGGCTGTAGGAAATTGGAGCTGTAAACGCCTGTAGGCTCTAATAAAAAAAGACATCTTGAAGAACAGCGATGTCAGCCTGATAAGAGCAGAGCAGAGCCGGCTGCGAGATACGCCAAACAAAAATCTGAAAACCCAAGTGGCGGTTAAATGGCCCTATTGATTTCATTTCCAAGTCCTTTTTTTCACGCACACTCTCTCTCCTCCTTGTCTGTGTGGAGTGACTGACAAGAGCAGAAAGGGAAGTGAACGGAAAAAGATAAGCAGAACACAGGCAGGCGACGTGGAGCGCCTTGCATAGCTCGTGAAACCCAAAGTAACATCATGTTCCTATGGAAACAAATTCACCATGGAGTGGAGTGCTCACTGCAGGATAAATGAAGCAGAGGCTAATTTGCCATTTCAGTACTGTTCCTCTGCTCGGCTTGATAATAACTGGATGGGATAATTCCAGCCTTGCAGTGCCTTCCAGTGAGGATGTGTTACTGTCACATTAGGCTGCAAAGGACGGATAATTTCCACAGAATTACTCTATAATAACAAACGAGCGCAGTCGCGCAGGCGCTGGGTTTACTTGAAGCCCCCTGTGCAGAATGTGTGCATGACAGTGTGAGCTCATTAATCAGTGCACGGTGTGCCCCAGTCTAACCCCAGAAACACAAACGCACGCGCTCAAACACACGGTCGTTTCTCCCTTCCCTCACGTGCACTCACAGACGTGCATGTAATTCTTTGCTTTGCATCATCTCGCCCTTTCAGACGCACACACACACACACACACACACGCGCGCGGTAAACAAACCTTTTGATGTCCTGCCTCCCACATGTTCACATACATAACCACACACATCACACACAAACACACTCTTACTTCGCACAGCTGGTGCTTCTGTGCAATGAGGCCCGAGGAATGAGACACTGCAATATGTTGCAAATGGCTTCAGCTTCTCTGCTAGAGTGTGTTGTGTGATGTACTCTGTGTTATACATCGCCGGACACACACATGGGACTCGCCGCACAGGGACTGGCTGTACTTCACAATGTTGCATGGTTTGTGTAGTCGTGTGTGTGTGTGTGTATCACACACGTTTTCTTCTACAGCTGCTCACTTCACTGTTCCCCAGGGTTTACATGTATGGATGTGCACGGGTTGTACGTGGATGTTAGTGTGTCAACAAAAGAGCTGAGGATGGAAGATACGGCTGCTTAAAAGCTTGTTGTATACACTCGAACATTCCCAATAACACACAACACACAGTGTACCAACACGTAAGTGATTACATATTTTAAATTGGCAGTGAAAGTGCATTGTAAAAAACTGAACACAGCTTTTAAACCAAAATTATCAACATGTTACCGTAACGACTTATTGAAAGCGAAACTCTCGCCAAAATGCAACCTAGGTTTTTTTTGTGAATGTACCCAATCACGTCAAACCTTTGTGTAAAAGCATAATTACGACAAAAGAGGCACTTTTAAGCTCTTTTTAAAATACTAAGAAGGCTCGACACAACATGAAACTTTGCTCGTGGTATCACCAGGGTCTCTACACATGAACACGAGCATTGAGAACATTGTTTGTGTACACAGAGTTTACTAAAAAGAATGTTTTTGAACCACTCACGTTAGCAGTTGCTTGTTCCGCCAGCCGAGAAGTGTCGCTCTCCGAATGCGGCGTAACTTTGAGGACCTCTTTTATCGTAATTATGCTTTTACACGAAGGTTTGACTCGGGTACGTTCACAAAAAAAAGCATGGGTTGCATTTTGGCGAGAGTTTCGCTTTAAACAGGAAGACGACTGCAACAGACAGTTTAAAAAAATAAATTAGCTGTCCATCCTTTATCCCACCCAAATTATATTTTTGATTTGGTAGGGTTGTTTTTCCACCATAAACTTCAAATAAACCTCTAATGTCAACGATGGCTTACAGCAGCCTGTTATTGCTGAGATAAATCAGATTAATTATAGTAGTTTGTTACCCTGTATAAATCTATGTCATCATTGACATGAGTTATGTTTCTACTGCCGACTTTCTCTTAGCTGATGAAAAGTGTCAAACGTAAATGGACTGATCAGGACTGTTTTGAGTATACAGAATGATTCAGAGCTGCTGCTACCCGGGAGAACCACAGCAGTGTTGAGGAATAAACATGAACAGTAACATCATACACCAGTAAATGTGATGCTGATGTGGTGCTCACAAAGAAAACTAGAAGACCTGGATGGACAGAGAGGTGAGAGCTCTATCCAGGAAGCATACAAAACCACCAGGGCAAGACTGAGAGCTGCTATCAAGGAGACCGGAGAGGGATCTCAACACCAACAGCACCACAGATACTCAGCAGGTGACCCAGAACATCACAGAGCTCACTTTGATCTCCTCAACAAAACCTCAGCTGCAAAGTCTACTGTCAGAATCCACATGACAGCGTAAAGTAAAGCTGCTCGGCCTGATAACATCCCTGGTGTTATTGCTGAAATCTTTAACATATCACTCTCACAGGAGAGCGTTCCCACCTGCTTCAAAACAGGCAAAGAACACATCCAGATCCAACTTTGTATTCAGTCCCAACAGATCCACAGAGGGTACCATGTCCCACTGTCCTCCACTCGGTCTTCACAAAACAACCCCTACATCGGAATGCCGTTTGTGGATTTCAGCTCGGCATTCAATACGATCTCGCCACGTCCCTGCAACTGAATATTGAACGCCCTCATACACAAACTGCAGACATTTTGGACTTGCAATCACCTCCTTCACTCGAGTGCTTAACACCGGAGCACCCCATGGCTGCATACTCAGCCCCTGCCTTTTTCACTCCATGTACCCACAACTACAATCTCCTCTGTTGTGAAGTTTGTGGATTTCAAACCACGTTGAGATTTCATACCAGGACAAAATCCACAATCTTGCAAACAAACAAACAAACTACTGCTCAACGTCAGCAAAATGAAAGGAAGCCTGAGGAGGCAACAATCCTGTGCCAAGTTGTTGTTAACTTTAACAGACAAACTTACAAACTGAAAATAGGGATGAGTGAGGAGGGTTTTTGCGGCGCCAGACTACAAAGAAGTCTTCTCTCTCTGGCTGTGAGACTCCTTAATTCATCCTGCACACACCGCCGTCAATAAATGACACGGAGCCTTACACTGACATTGCACACGTAACGTATACAAGCAACAGTATTGCTTTATTGTTTATTGGATAAATTAATAGCAGCAATCGCAAGCTTTACTGGAACAAAAATAATCAATACAATGTCCTCGCAAGTAGCCGAAACAATCGTCTGCTGGGGGAATGTGTGCAGCAATGAGCCGAGTGAGGTAATTAGCCTCTCACAGATCTTTACTTGAGCAATGATGTATAACACGGCCTCATCATCATCACAGAGGGAGAGAATATTTGTTGGCCTCTAATTGACAATGACCTACACACACACACACACACACATACACACACAGAAAACACATCCTGCCTCTTAATCAGGAATGTTATCAAGAAAAAAAAAGCACTCAAGACTGCCTTTGCTCTTGCCGTCACCCAGATACACATTTTACAAGTCAGATTCTGATTGGAGGCGGAAATATTTCAGATTTTCTGCCTAAAAAAAATATATGTCAAGGGATGCGGGATGTGTCAGGTTGTCTGGGATTTCAAGGAATGCTGCATGAGCGTGCCACGGTTTCATGTTACAGCACACCGGGCTCGTCACACGGCGATAAATTGCTGTATACAAACAAGAACAATAGAGCAGAGCTGTGTGTATTTTCTGCTGCTGTTGGGCTTCTACTCCAAATATCCTCATAAATATACACAGAAAACAGTGAAATAATGAATTTTCAGTTTGATTTATAATAAAAACTGAAGAGCTTTCCCTCTTGTGGAGTCGATGATATCAGTCTGGTCCTTCTTTTCATGAAAACACAGCAATATTGAATTAGTTTCACTCCCCGACAAAACAGATATAGATGGTTAATTATTCAATATTATCCATGATTCAATTATTGAAAGACAAGAGATCAGAAAGAGATTCACTTAATATGCAAGAGACGCTCTGATGTGGAAGCAAAAACACGAGTAGTAGAAGAAGAAATGTGTAGTTTGCATCGGTCACGTGCTGAAAGATACAGAAGCGACAGCATGTTTCTACTTCTGGAGAAGAAGTTCGTTAAAAATGTACACAATAACAGATTACCGGCCAAATGCAGCGCTAACAAGGCATCAGAAGGTTAATTACTTTCTCTACGGGACATCGGTTTATCAAGCATTTGTAATATTGATGAATTTGTGCAATTTATCTAGAATAATACTCATTATATTCTGTTATTATACCAAACATTATATGTGTTAGGGTTATTTTAACAGCTATAGAAAAGCAACCTCAATAAACTGAATGTGTTAAAAGTTAATCAAGCTGTAAAAATTTGAGTTATTTACACAATAAGAGCTTTACACCAACATGTGTACCAACTTCCACTTTGAGGATTTTACAGACTGCCATTCATACATTTATAAAGAAAAGAAAAAATGTATTAGTATTTTATTTGCTATTCTAAGAAATATAAATGATCAAAATGTACAATAACGGCAATATATGTTTAAAATGATAGACCGGGAGGCATGTTTCCATCTGTGAGTGTCTTAGTAAGAGCAAAGTAAAGAAATAAATCAATCACACTAATAAATAATCAACTGTAAACCTTTTACAGGTAAAACAGCAGCTTATAATGGTTCATAATTAGTTATATTTACTCTGTATTCTTACTGTACATGTAGATCTTTTGAATAAAGGCTTTCACATTTAGTTTGTTTCTTTTTCTTTGATTTTTCCAAACCTGAAATAGATTTTGCAGATGTTGTTTTGCAGAGGGAGCAGTGGGGGTTGGGGGGGTGACAGAACAATAACAGACAGAAGCGAAAGCGAATGATGTGTGTCGAGTATTTAACGTTACAGTGGGTTAAAACACAGTGTTATAATAAAGCTATTTGGAACAGAAAGAAACCAAAAACGGGAAACAATGAACGCAATAAATTCAAGGATTTATTTTCTTTTGTCCTCACACAAAGTGACACACAAGGCTCCAGCTCAGCGGGTTGTTTGTGCTCCTTTAAATAACATCTCACCTTTACCTTAGACGCTGTCCTCCTGTCCTCCTGTCCTCCTGTCCTCCTCCTGTCCGGTCCTCCGAGAAGAAAAACGGGGGGTCCCAGTTTTTAACCATCCACCGCTCTGAACGCTTTTACGCACGGATCCACTGCTTTGCTTGCGTTGCGCGTGGGCATGTGCAGAAGGTGTGTGTGTGTGTGTGTGTGTGTGTGATGCCTATACATGGACCGCTTGTGTATCCTACACGTGTTAGTGTGTGAGAGAGGAGGAGATGATGATGATGATGATGATGATGATGATGTGGACGTTGAGTTACAGAGACAAACTTGTCGGCATCACCTCCGTCGAGCATGCAGATGCTTCTAACACACCTGTGCAGCCTGGCAGCAGTAATGTGCGCTCCCTGTCAGACTCCCCTTCCCCCTACACAGCATCTCCCCTCCTCTCGCATCCTGCTCGGCTCGGGCTCGGCTCTCCTCCTCCTCTTCCTCCTCCTCCTCCTCCTCCTCCTCGCAGACAGGAGAGGCTCTTTGATTAATCCTCGCTGCGGCTGCAGAGCGTCTCACACGGTGTCAACTTTCTTCTGCCACTCTCAGCTTTTTTCTCTGACTTTTCCCAAACACAGCCCTCTTCCTCTCTCTCTCTCTCTCTCTCTCTCTCTCTCCTCCTCTACCTCTCCCTATATCCTCTGCGCTGCTCCTCAGCTCTGCCACCTTATTATTACAACGCAAGCACTGGGTCCTAAAGCCTGTTGGCGCAAAGCGCCTGAGCATGTGTGTGTTATATTTCAATTACTCCGAGGTCCTCTTAAGGGTGGAAAGAAGACTGCACATATGCAAAGTGAGGGCATTTTGCCTTTTCTTACTTCTTTAAGAGGATTAGAGGGGTCATTTTAGGTTGGAAGGATTGGGGTTAAGACCAGGGATGTAGCTCTGGGGGGGGTGGGAGGGGGGTTAAGGTTAGCCTAAGCAACACAAATGTTGTGTGTGTGTGTGTGTTTATTGGGATGCCGGTTGATTCTCAGGAAGCTGCAAATGTAATTTCCGCAGTGTGCAGCAAAGTGCAAGTACGAGATGAAAATCTCACCATTGTTGCTGCTTCACGAGGCAAACGCAGAAACGGACAGAGGCAGCAATCAAAACAGAGAGGCCAGGGGAGGAAAAACTGAGGGCGGCAGGGAGAAAAAAGGGAGGATGGTGTTAAGCAGTGGCTTCTTCGTGTGTGTGTGTGTGTGTGTGTGTGTGGTACCAGGGTGGAGACAGCGATGCCCCCCAGCAAGGATGACTCCACTTTGTGTCAGCCCTTTCATGTCCGCTTCACCCTATGACCCACTTTAGCCGCCCGGGCCAGCCCACATTAAGATCTTGAGTCAAAAAATAGACTCAAGATGCAAAAACAATCATCCTGTGCTCCGGCTCGTGCTCACTTTGCCTCTTTCAGGGGAGGCTGTGCGGGATAAAGCTCAGGCATTGCTGGACACCAGCAATCAATGAAATCCACAGGGCTTACGCTGAGTATTTAATGAGGTGCGCTGCTCTTAGTCGGAATCCCCCTCCCCCAGTTTAACCTTTGGGCTGTTTTTGTGTTTTTGTTTTTGTGTTATTCTTGCTGTTTGGCTCTTTCCAGTCGGTCGGCACAGCCGCAAAAGCTCCATTTGTCTTTGGCTGCCAGAGTGACAGGCAGCCTCTCAGTCCATCACGAACACGGATCAATACACTCTCCTTAGTCTGAGCACATCCTCCCTCCTTCATTCTGTTTTCCATCTCTTTATTTTCTCCCCTGTTCCTTGTGTGTGACACCAACGTATGGCTTTGTTCATGTCAAACCGTTATTGATCGCACAATACGAACAAGCACTGCCGTCTAACTCTGATATGATCGATAGCAAATACACAGAACAGCTTGAAACACTCGCAGTGTAGTTTCACTGTCGTGGCTCCAGCGTTGTTTCAATGTCCAGATCTAATATTTATAAATGTTCTGACTGACTCTGAGATCAGATATCAATGACTTCTATCCAAAGACATCAGCCTTCTCAGCACTCACATGTTATTGATGGATTGATGGAGTGTTTTTCCGCCTTACAGCCCCAGACGCCATCAAACGTTTGGCAATTTCTACGTGACGTGTCAAATGAACCATGACACACTCACATTTATATGGGTTGACTTTCATGTATAGAGATGCAGGAGACAACAGAGGTTTCACTGCAGATTGGCGAGATGGACGCTCAGCCGGAGAACACCGTTTGAGAATAATACATGTGGAACCGCTGTCTGTTTTTGATGACCGAACATTTTCCTGCCTTGTTTGTGGCAACAGAAGACGATAGTTACGACTTCGGGACATTTCCAGTGGTGTTTGTGACAACAAAACCATTTACTTTAAGCCAAAATCTGATCTTTTCCTAATCCTAGCCAGGTGGTGTTCTCATGTCATGAACTGAAAATTGAATCTAAAGAAATAAAATCATCATGTCCAAATAACTCCCAACATTTTGTCTGATTACACTTGTTGAGGCAAACATCAGAAACATGCAACATTCATTCTGGTTATTTGGCTGCACGATGATCTCATTTGTGTGCATTCTTTGTTTCAGATTTCCTCAGGTGTGCGCTGCTTTGTACTGTCACCTCCAGTCCACCCCAACTTGTGTTGCATGTCACTGTCTGATGTCAAAGTGTCACTGAGTGTCAAGAATAAGACTCTTATCTCCTCGCTCGTCAATTATTTCCTGCAAGCCGATTTGAGAATAATGAGCTAACCAGGGATTGAGACGGCTTCTGGGTGAAAAGGCAGCGACCTCCTCGCGCTGAAGTGACAGACGTTCACACACGGCAGCAAATTAACACACAGCGCAGGATTTTTTTTTTACAAAACGGTGAAATTAAGTTCAATTACAGCATTCTTGATTAGAGCTGCAGGCAAACAGAGCAAGCCTGGATATTTTAAGTAAGCGTGTGTGTTTTTTTTTTTTTGCAGCTGCAACATCTCTACATGAACGGCTACCTCAGCAAACCTTGTAAGGGGGGATGAAATAGGTGGAAAAGGGGGAGTGGAGTATTAGCAAAAAGCCTGAGGTGGTGAGTAGCTAAATAGGGGAAAACACAGCTAATCTAATACTCAGGAGGAGGAGGAGGGGAAACAAAAATCACTTCGGAGCTCTAAAACATAATTATTGCTAGAAAATGTGTGCGGCTGTCTAATATCTAATTTATCCAATTAAGATAATAAAAACGTGCTGAGGTATCCGGGATGCTCTTCTTCTTCTCACCCTGCTTTTTGTTGTTGTTGTTGTTGTTGTGAAACAGCCCTGCAGGGACGTATCGATATTTTTTTTGCAAGATGTAATCTATTATCTTTTTTTTTTTTTTTTTTTTACAGACAAGGGCTAACAAGAGATGCTGTTTGTGTGCCAAACACTTTAGGCAAAATGCAAATGCAGCAGCTCAATCTCCAGTCTGGGCTGCACACAGGCTGATGAGGGCTGATTTGTGTGTGTGTGTGTGTGTGTGTGTGTGTGTGTGTGTGTGTGTGTGTGTGTGTGTGTGTGTGTGTGTGTGTGTGTGGTTTGCAGTAGGAGCTGGGGGTTTACGCACCACCACGGAGGAAACGCAGCCTTTGAAAGACAATACATGGAGGAAGTCGGGGGACTCATGACTCTTTCATATTTTTTCCATGAGTGTTCCCTCTCCACTCTCTGCCTCTGAAGGCCTGAATTATTCATCTTACATAAGGAAAGAAATGCTAAGAGACACACGGACAATCGCAAATGGAAAGAGAGAGAGAGAGAGAGAGAGCGAGAGCGGCGTGACATACACAAACACACCCACACACGTTCACATGTCTGGCATCACACACCCCCCCTCAACACACACGCATGCAGGGATGTTTACAGAAACACAATCAAACCCGCACACAGAGTTTGATACAGCGCTTAATGATCGTTTACACGCTCAGAGATAGGTTTGGTTTTTCTATGTTTGGAGTGCCGGTCTGTCTGAAGAGACCTTAGAGAGAATAGAGAGAGAGAGGGAGAGAAAGAGAGGGAGAGGTGATGTTTTCTCAGGAGAAGAGAGGAGAGAGATAAATGTAGCAGTAAATTGATTACACGGCGAGCTGTGAGGGGGACAATAAGTGATGCTCTGAGGAGGAGGAGGAGGAGGAGGAGAGTTTGGGGACCAACAAGTCGAAACAGTCAAAACAAAGCTTGACGTGATGTAAACGCTTCCAGCAGGATCCCAGTTTCATCACTGTGATGCCTGTGATCAAAGTGAAGCATCGATAAGATCTAAAGATTTAAAAAAAACGTCCATCAGATGAAGCTGTCTGCATTCAGCCTGATGAAAAGAAGAGGCTAGCTTCAATTAAGCTAACAACCAGACCTCCATCCTCAAAAAGAAAAGAACAAACTGAAGAAAAAGACAGAAACACTGTGGAAGACAGCGCTCCCTCCTCTCCAACCTTAGATATGGGACAGGACCTTAATCACCTGATCAGAAGCACAGAAATACAGTTAAATACTTATAAATTAATGCCAGTAAAACGAAACATTTAAAAACACTACTTCTACTTTCTTATTTTATTTCCCCATTGAAGTTACTTCAACGACCTGTGAATGAGATTCAGCTGTCCTCCAGAATCACTTCCTGACCTGTTAATGAGCAGAAACTGACAAATCTTCTGTACTCTACCTTTAATTTTGGCACCTGAACCTGCAGGCGCTGACCTTTGATTGGTCTCTGTTAGTCCAGATATCTCTGATCAGCATGCAGGTTCAGAGTTCGTTCCACTTGAAGCTGCTTCTCACGGGAGTACAGCCGACAAGTCCCACTGTTCACTGAGGAAGAGGAGGAAGACGCAACCCAAGTTACACTTTACATTCCTGACTACATTTTCCAACAGGTAATTAGCAACCTTCCCAAACCAAACGCTGGCTTGTCGGTTGCATCCTCCATCCTCGATTCTCAGTTTGGAGCCTCCAGCTTCTTATTCCTCGCTTTGTTTGATTGAAAATGTGTATTTTTCTAACTGTTTTCTGCAGGGACAGAACATTAACATTAACATTAACATTATCACTGACCTACATAAAAAAAAAAACCTTGTTTATCACCTGTATTAAAGGAGGTCGGATGGCTGTCTGGCTCTTCTTCATCTCACTGATACAATCCACAGAGTGTAGCTGAGAGCCTCATCTCAGGGGAATCATGACTCACATCGATGGAGCATCGCATTCTTGCCTTAACCTCCACCTGAACAAGAACATTGTGTCGTTGTGCAGCACACACCTGGGAACAGCGCCGTCCAGGACGTAGACGTGTCTGTTTTCGCCTCTTGATGGGATGTTGCTTGTTTATAAATCACTTGACTTTGCAGCACAAAGAGGTCAGAGACAGTTCTGAGATCACATTATGGGGCTGTATGTTTTGTGTTTTATGTGTTTGTGTGCATTCATGTATACACCTGAGTGTGTTTCAGGTCGAAGGAGATCAATCTGAGGAGTAGATATGAACCATATCTAGATCGTGGTGGGGAAACCTTGGCTGCTACACTTGAAAACAATCACACGCAACACAGATAAAGAACAGCAGTGAGTGAGTTCACTAATAGAGCTGTGTGTTCATTTGTGTCTATAAATGAAGGTACAAGTCTGGTCAGACATTTAAAAACAATGCAAAACTATTGTAGATAACCTGTTTTGGAGCATGTATTCGGAGTCGGGTACTCACAGGCAAACTGCAAGTAACAGTTTGTACAGCACTATTTCTTTTAAAGTCGTGTTCACAAGCTATGACCACACCACAACAATGTGGGTTTAAAGGTTTAATACATTTAAGTATTGGATGTTGAAGATGGAGGAGTGGATGTGAGGAATGTGGCGGTGCAGGAGGAGGAGGTCGTCTGTTCAGGCCGGTTTGGAATCGATTATATTAAAGGTTGGGGAGACTTTCTGTGGGGTATCAATCTCAGGTGCTGAGGATATTAATACAAAATGATTATTACTGTGAACTTGAAGAGTGATGAGTGAACTCCTGTGAATGTGACCACATTTTGGTGAAACGAAGACTGTTTGGAACAGTCAGTGCATGAAATAGGGACGAACATTTTGCAGTAAAAAGAAAACTTGGAAGCAATCTGAACACATAAATCAAGCTGACCGTGGCTGCAGCTTTCTGCGAAGGATAAAACTACAAACTTTCTGCAGCCGCATTTACAGTCGACAAGAGATGAGTGTCTGATACTCAGAAGATGGACCGCGGGAGAGATATGAAGGGTGTTCAGGAAAGTGACCACCCAAAGAGTAACAGTCCTGTCCACTTTATTGATGGGGCGCTGCCCCTCGCTCGGCTATCTGTGATTGCTTCGGCCGCTCGATCCTGTTGAAATAGGACTGAGCTTCCAGAGGATTATTCATCTGTCCTCCATCTCTTTGGCATAGTCACAGTCAGTTTCATTCCTCTCTAACATCCATCCTGGTGAGGGATGTGCGAGCAGACAACACACCCACCTGGAACAAACCTCCACCAGATGGTGGGTGGAAGAGGTATAAAAACATTAGGCTTATGGGTATAAAGTAAACATGCAAATTTAACAAAACATTAATAACCAAAGGAACATTAGCCAGACAGCAAAACTTGATTCAATACATCGAGAATCAAACAAGTAATTGATGTTGGGGTGGTGCTAAAGTAAGTACATTTTCCTCCATATGACAAACAAACCATAATATTAAAAGTTACTCCAACGTGAAGTGGCAAACTGAAAAAAACAAACTGTTTTTCTGTGATACATTGAGCCCAAAGCCCAAAACTTTATGCAACTTTACATTTGTTTAGGTTCATCTGTCTAATTCTCTCCTATCATGATGCTGTGCTACTAAAACATATGGTTAGGGTTTGGAAAACATCATGGTTTGGCTCAGAAATACCTGTTTTGTCTCCATGAGCATGGCTGCAGGGGCAGCTGTAGCTCAGGAGGTAGCACCGGTCATCTAGCAATCGGAAGGTTGCTGGTTTCGAATCCCGGCTCGCCCCCTAGCTGCGTGTCGAAGTGCCCTTGGGCAAGATTACTGAACCCCAAACTGAATTGCTGTAAGTCGCTTTGGACAAAATCGCCTGATAAATGCCGTAAAATGTATAAAATGTGAATGTAAACTGGCTGCAGACGGCCTGACATCCCATCAGAAACGTCACAGAATACGAGCACTGCGTTGGTTTGACCTTATTTGTAGCGTTGCAACGTTAAGGGCGGATCGTCCCGTCCTACAAGGACTTGTTGAAACTGTTCTCTGCAGCAGGTATGTTGCAAATGTATCACGGACTTCATCTGAGGTCTCATCCATATTCTAACACAGTGGAGTCATGGACAGAGCTGCCTGGTGTGGAGTGCTTCGCAGCAATGAGGCCGACTGCACTATCTAACTGAGGTCACCACACAAAATGATGATATAACACATCTCAGCTCTACACTCTGTAGTCTACTGTCCTCCCTCCGCCTCTCTCCCCCTTTTATTGTGTTTGGTGCTCTGTAATATGTTTTTTTTTCTCCCCCCCACCCCCAAATGCAGCAAAATTTGGCGACATCTTTCTCCTTTTATTAGTTAACCTCACAGTGAACGGACACAGCACCTCGTTATAAGCATTTGAAAGGGACGGCGGAGCAGCCGCTAATCAGATCGGACAGCGAGAAAATACCAGGGCATACACACAATCTAGTTAACACACACACACACACACACACACTTGCGCCTACTTTTGAGAGGCTCTGTTGGATTTTTTTACACGGTGAAATTGTTTTAAATAATGGAATAAATGCTTGTGTGGCCATCTACAGGGATGAGAGGTACAAAGTGAGAGGATGAAGAAAAGTTTCAGAGTCATTTATGGGCAACTGTAGCGAGGAAGAGGACAGAAAGATAAAGATAAAGAGATACGTATAAATATGAATGAATATTAAGATATAAACCTAAATAAAGCATTTCTCTGACTAATGAATGAAGGATGGAGATAGAACAAAAGGGAGAAGGATGAGGGATGTAAGATGGGATGGGGGGGTCTCATGCATTTTGGCAATTAAAGTGATTAATACCCTCCAGCTAAGGAGGTGGTGGGAGTTTGGGGGGCTGCTCAGTTAATGGAGCCAGAATGAGAATAACTGCTGCTCAGGCAGTTTGTCTGTAAAGGATTCAAAGAGGCTGAAAACACCCAGAAGAGAGAGGAGAGGAGGAGATGCGGAGGTTGTTAGCACGAAGTGCTGATACCCTGAGAGGATGTATGGGTATGTTGAAGTGAGGGGTGAGGAGGGAGGGAAGGAGGGGGAGAGTGGACAACATAGAGTGAGAGAGCTTTTTCAAGTGCAGGGAGCAAACAAGGGCTTTTGTGAAAGCTTTCAAATCATGCTCCTATGAGTTTTTTGCCCCCTTAAACCCATTCTGGAATTTGTTTTTGGTTCTCATCTTATTAAAGACCTGATCCAGAATCTGAGTATAACCCCCTCTTAAAAGGACGGGCCAACAAATATGGGGGGAAAACGCTTGTTGGATAACAAAGCTGTCATAAGATTGATCAAGCACTCCTCTGTGTTTCCAGATTTTAGACATTTTACACATTGTTGCCATGTGTTCATAATTCTTAAGGTGCACAACAAGCAATTTCTGGTCGTGGAGTTCTTTCAATCACAGCAATCACACAAAATAGCTTTATGCTGTTGTGGAGGAGCAAGGGATCATGGGAGTTGTTGTTGTCACTGTCAAACAACCACTCCTGATGAAAATGGTGGTAGTGTTTCAAAGTCACGTTGTCCAACTTCCCTCCCCACTCTCTGATGTATTGTCTGATTTTCTCCCCCGAAGATATAGTGACCAAATTAAATGCACTGATATAAAACGACAGATTTTTAAACCTGCAACAGATCTTGACACAATAACTCCAACAGTTAAGACAATCCCCGGGAGTTTTCCCTAAATCATTTTGCTTAAAGGCACCAAGACGGCGCAAATTAAGCTACTGCAACGCTTCAATGTTGAAAAGATTAACACAGCTATAACTTGATGTAATAGCTACGTTTCATCAAGCAAATCTCCCTCAGCACATCCTGCAATGTTTCTTTAGTATTCTTCCCTTTTATTACCGTCTATGCAGCAGCATCCATTGGGGACACGTCCATGTGACGTCAACCCCCGACAGGGATTTCTGCTTCGACAGGGAGGGCGGAGAGAGTGAGAGGAGGAGGAGGAGGAGGAAAGAAATGAGGAATGAGAACATTACCCATTGGGTCGAACCCTGGCAGAGTGAGAGCTTAAGTGAAATGGTTCCCCGTGGGAGAGAGAGACAGAGGGAGGGAGAGAAATGGAGTGGGACTGCTTGCCAGTTTGATTTGTCTCGTAAAGAGAAAAAAGAGAGAGAGGAGGACGTAAATGAAAAAGTGAAGGACACGGAGAGGATAGCGAGACAGGGCTGTTTGCTCGATTTGGATTGGAGGATGACGAGGAGGTTGTAGTGAGAGGAGACGGCAGGGTTTTCACCAGCATGGCCCTGGCTTAGCCCGCGCTGACGGACTTGTTGTCCTGAAGGCCTGAATGATTTATTAAAGTGAGGAGTGGCAGAGAAGAGGGCAGCCAGGCGAGCTCTGATTAACTAGGGGAGCGAGGGAAGACAAGCACTCCTCTATTATTCATTACTCTACAGGAGCACAGAGTGGGAGCATAAGCAAAGTAGGAAAAGAAAGAAAGAAAGAAAGAAGCAGACGTGGAGTGGACATTTTTGCAGGATGCTGTTCCCTCGTTTTGTACAATATATTTTAGCTCCCTGACTTTTAGTGTGTGCCGCCTGATGCAGAGCTGGCTGGGTTTAGTAAAGCGTCATGTTTCTGCAGGGATCTGTCTGCTCACCTCAGTGTCTGAGCGAGAGTCAAGCATACATACAAAAAAAAATGCAGACATGCAAACAAAACACACACACACACGTCCAGGATCTCCCTTCGAGGCAGTTTGCTGGCTGTCACATACGATACTCTCGAATATAGGGACACATCAGTCTAGTTCTGGTTTGGACTGCTGTATAAACAGACATGGCATGCGGTGAGATTGCGTTCAACTGATGTCGCAGCCATGGGGAGCCACACACACACCACACAACACAACACCACACACTTGTTTGTTGTCCCTAAATAATGGAGCATATCTCTTGCCGAGATCACATTATAAGATACTTTCCTTCCACTGGTCTGACAGAACCAATCTCCTCAGAAGTATAACTGCGAGCGCCCTCTGTTCAATACTTAAAAGGCATAAACATACAACATTGATGACCTGTGGGTCCGCTGGCTTCCATCTGAAGGCAGAGGCATCATATACATCAGTCCTGTCTGCAACACTGTCCGTGTGTGTGGACACGAGTGGCTCCTACTTTTTTTTTTATTCCAACACAAAAACATGAAATAATCCCTTCCCTTTTTAAAGATTTTTTCTTCTTCTTGTCATCATCAGACTTGATTTCAGATCGTGATATTTATGATATGGAGAACATTTGACACGGTTGAGTGGTTTATAGATTATTCTTGCATTCCTCTGGCAGGTATCCCATCAAACTGAAAATTGCGTGGTGGGCACAGAAGAGAAATTACATACCCTCAATCACACTCTTTAGTTCTCTTTATTCAGTTTTCCCATCCTGCTTTGTCATTGCTTCACCGCTCTACTTCTCTCAACCCATGTGTTCTGTACTTCTACTTCCATCTGTTCTGACAACCAGTTGGTGTTTCTAATGTGTTTTTTTTTCTTTTCTGGCCTTTACATGACATTTATTGACAGAACAGATTGAGAGAGAGGGGGAGTGACACGCTGCATGTCGCGCCAGACCGGGACTCGAACCCCGGTCCTCTGCAGCATCTAAAACAAGCCCCGCCCACATACTCGGTGACGACAGCAGGTGGCGGCGGCGCGCGCCAAAAGGTTCCAAAATGGCTCAAGTTGCTAAACTATTCTGTGTGTAAATCTGCTTTGTTTGTACAGTTACCTGCTCAGTAAAGGTATGTTTATTTCTGTGTGGCAGGTGGACTCAGGAGGTGAAACTAACTCTAATCACCTCTGTAGATCAATGAGTTTAAGCTAGTTATAACCTCCATGTGGCTCAGCACAGTAAGAGAACCAGCCTCCGTGAGGTTTGTCTTTGCCTTAAATGTGTCGGAAATAACTCTGAACATAAAGCTGGAGACGTCTCATTAAACTGAAAAGTGTCGAGGTAAATTCGGCCGGAACATAATCCTCGAACCACATCGAATTAAACGCATTAGCAATGTTGTGTTTCTATCGGTGCACCAAACCTCATTGGGATTTTGAAGGTTTTTTCTCTGCTGTGTTTATAACCAGAATAATGCCGCAGTAAATTTAATTTGGGACGCTATCCCAAAACGAGTGAATAGTCTCGGTAAAGACGGCATTAAAGCTTTTGTAATTAATTGACATAATCATCGTATCACATCAAAATAAATCCATTATGAACATTATGTTTTGGTCGGTGCACCAAACCTCATTGGGATTTTGAACGTTTTTTTCTCTGTAGTGTTTATAACCAGAATAATATCGCAGTAAATTATATTTGGGACACTATCATAAAACAAGTCGCTAGTTTTGGTTAAGTCGGCATGAAACACTGATTAATCTATCGATTTTTTTAAAGACAGCATGGAAAATTGTCTGCCTCTGAGTTAGATGGTTATGATCGCTGTTAGCTAGCTGAATTTAAAGTTGTCACAGATGCACTCCAGGTTTCGGGAAACCAGTTTCCATTATTAACCGGTAACGACACATGAACCAGGTATTGACCTCAATATAATGATCTTTTAAAGACATCTGAGTCATTTTCTCGTCGTGTTTTTACAGACAAGTTTACATGTTAGCTAACTGTCTGTGAAGGGAGAGTGTTAGCATGTAGCCATGATCCTGATGTCAGACGTTAACATGGTCATATCACCACTGTAGAGCTGTGAAAAAGCTCTGAATACATGTGTTGTTTGATAATCTCCATCTCTTATCACATTAATGAAGCTAACAGCAGCTCAGTTAGAGGTTTATAACGTTTAACCTGCAGCTGATATGAAATATACCTGAAGTGCTGCCTGTAATATCACAAAGCAGACAGATAAAAGGTGATTTTGAGCTTCTTTCCAGAGACAAACATACAGAAATGATAGGTTCCTCGCACTGATAGTCCCCGGCCCTAATAAAAATGTGCAACCACACCGCAGACAAGGCAAGTTACCCTCCTCCGCCACCCTGAACCAGCTGGCTGCAGACCATGTCACTGAGAGTTCATTTTGCTCCATCGTGGTTATAATGGGGTTTCAATGAGGCATCAAATGAGTTCTGCTTGAACAGAAACACTGTTCAGCACAAAACTCTTCACTGCCGCAGATACAATTCTTTCTCCAGTGCAGCACTGTCAGAGAGAGAGATGTGCCTCGAGTGTGACGGAGTGTTTGTGGCCCTGATAGAAATGTACATTTGCGGTCACAGGCAGGAACATTTCCTAGACTCAGTGATCAGAAAAATAGAAAAACCCTGCATACAATGTGAGGCGATCTCAGAGAGGACAGTTCTCAGAAATGTTCACAAACATAGTGGATTGTATTGCACTAGGTTGCATTTTGATTGTGTGGTCTCCAGCCATGTAAATTAACAGTTTCGAAATGTTTTGGTTTGTCGCCCTGTATATTATGAAACTGTGCAAGATCATGATTAAAGTTCCAGTGTTTAGTTGCATCCGTGGCACAGGAGATTGTTTGGTTTGTCTGTTTTGGGCTTCTGTAGAAACATGGGAGGAGACCTGCTCACTCTGTGGATATAAAAGGCACCAATTCTTAGTTTCAGGTGATTGTGAGCTAATGAAAACTTAACAGGGAGATTATATTGTATTTCATGGAATAGATCATCATCTTACACCTTAAACTGAACCATTTGCAAGCACTTGCAAAGAATGAATAACACTGCCCAATAAAAAAACGAAGATTACTGAAAAAGTGAGTACAATTTCTAAAGGAGAATTAAATCTTTAAATCTTTAAAAACTCTTTAAATCTTCTTGTGACCCGCAAGCTGTGTCCTTAAATTGGCATCAGTCGCTAGTTGTCAAACGTTCGACAACCCTGATCGAAACCAAAGTCTTGCTTTACAAAAAAGTGTGAAGATATGATCAGATAAATGTAATCCCCTCTATGCAGTTAATTATGATCCTTCTGATTAAGTTACAATCCGTATTCATTCTCTTCTTCCTAGAAACCTGCTGAGGCGTACGCTGGTAGAAGTCACATTATCTCCTCCTTGGCTTAGGTGTGGACTCGGATCGAATATAATATTTTATTTATAAGGACTTAACATGGGCATTTTCTACCGTAGTCTACTTTTTTTTGCTAAGGTCCTCCAGTTGAGGCCAAGAGATCTGTTTCAGCGGGACATTATGTATGCTGCCACAGGCCAGTGGACAGCTCACTCCACTTAAGTCATCTGAATTATTCAGCAGAAAGTCTGAAACACTGCGTTAGTTCACCACAGCTGCGCTCCACCGTGTGTGTGAGTAAATTATGAACGTGTATATGCGTCTCCTTGCATGCCATCATCACCATCATCATCATATGTTTTGCTAATCTACATAAAATTAAAAAGAGGACATTAAAAGGGAAACAGCAGTCAGCCCTCAAACAATGTTGACACTAATCTTCCTCGGGGATTGTGATGAAGCACACAAGCGTTGGTGTTTTCTTAATACCAGCGGGATAGAGATAGTCTACAGATCAAAAGGATTGAGTCAGACTTAATTAAAAAAATATTAATCATGAGTGTAGTTTTTTTTTTTTTGTAATTACCCTTATGCATAATAGTGCAGCTAATTGATTCATTAAGAATCACAGCGGTCGCTTGGGTGCTCTGCTGTATAAAAGAAGAGGAGAGGGAGAAGGAACATGAGAATAAATATAACTTCAAAGAAGACAGAAACAAGTACTAAGAGGGTTTAATGTCATTCACAACATACAGGACTAATACTGCACAAAACTGCCTCAATAAATGTTTTACTATATATTAGTTTATATCTGAGTATTGTCGAATATAAGCGTCAGCCGGTGCAGAATTTAAACTTGATTCTACAGCGTCATCTGCTGGTCGGTAATCATATTTCACAGTCTTAAATTTAAGCCACAAAGATTTGAATGTGACAAAAGATTTCAAAGGAAACCAAAAACATGTGACTCAAGTATTTATTGAATGTTTAAACATTTGGTCACTGTTGTGCCCCTTGGGAAGGGGTTACAGGTTAAGTGCACAGCAGTCCCTCGCTACACAAGTGTTACTCTGAAAACTGATAACATACAAAACTCAACAACAATGCATCACCAAACATTCAATGACTGTGACTAGACGTACATCTACAAAAAGATCAGTTTCATAGTCAAAGAAAACATGCATTCCCTTTCAAGATTCATTTAAAAACAGTCTAAACATGCAACCCTATCATCAGAATAAATGTTGGCAATGTACGTTTCTGCAAACCGCGGACATTGTTTTATGATGCAACTTCACGTTTATTTAGGTTACATTTTCTATCTTGTCTTAAGATATAATGTTCTCATGATCTGGTTAGGTTTAGGCACAAAAAAACAGCATTTCGGATATTATCATGGCTTAAAATACATAGCAGGAAAATGTCTGGATGCCTTGTAGAAGTGTCTGTTTAAAAAAATAAAATAAAATTTGTATCCACTGTTTCTTGGGGACTGTGCATGTAACATTACTTTAAATATGCCAGAATAAGCCAGGGGCTAGTTTCCATCTCTAGTCCCAGTCCGGGTGTAAAGTTGGCAAAATATCCAGTAGTTTCATGCTGACAAACATTGAAACTCTCTCTCCAACGGTGTCTCTCTTAGCCGCCGTCTCGCCAAGCTGTAAGGCCACCACCGTCCCCTGAACCGCCCAACGTGACAACATCAGTCCATGTGCGTGTAATGTGAACAAAACCAATGTTGAGATATGAATTTGAACGTATCGATGCTTTGCAGAAACACAAAATGCTAACTGGAATGAAACGTCGCTCATTTAAAAAAATATTTGGCTAGTAAAATCACGAATGTGGGTGTTAGTCGGATCCATCAGTGGTCAGAAGTTGCTTTGCACAATAAAAGGTCGGCGTCAACTCCTGACCACCTGTTCAATACCTCTGTGACGAAGCAGCATATAACTCTGTTCCAGTAATGAGTAGGTTGATTTTGCTCCGATTTAGAAGCCACAGTCATGTTTGTTATTAGTAAACAGCTAAATTGACCTTGCTGGTGAGTGGACTGAACACCAGCGGCTACTCTTTGCATTCTCGTTAATAACCAGCCAGTGAGTCAGAAATGTTGATTTCTGACTGAAAGAAAGGCTGAGTAAAACAGCAGACAGTCTGGCCTTTGTGTAACCTTTGGACAGACATCATGTTTGACAGAAAGGTTTAGCAGACTACAGAGTTGTAGCTTTCAAGATAAAAAATATACTACAGCAGAGCCAGCACAAAAGATTTATCCTTGTCAGTGAGGCCAAAATGAATACTGAGACTTCTCCTTCAACTCCGCTGACTGACAGATCCAAAACATTTTTCATGCCCTGCAGCAGTATAGCCTTTTTTTTATTATTATCACACACACAGTCCTTAAAAAACAACAGTGTGAAGCTGTAAAGCAGTTTTTCAGACAGTCCTCTGCACCAGTTTGACCAGGGCTGATCATCAAGCGACCACTTAGCAGAGAGATTTTGGTCGGATTTTTGGGAAAAGCTGAAAACAAAAAAACAAAAGATTAACATTCTGTATTATCAAGAGGTGGAGGCTTAATTGTTCAACCCTTTGTTAACGTGAAATTGAAGTTATTATCTTACCCCAAAGTAGTTGTTTGGAACAAAGCCCTCCCGGCCACAGAGCGAGGCCCACCACCAGTCCGACCCTTCAGGTTTCTGCAGGATGGTGATCATGTCTCCCTCTTTGAAGCTCAACTCATCGGCTGCCTGAGCCGGGTAGCTCCACAGAGCGTACAGCACCCCGCTGTTCTCCACCCCCATGGCCTCCTCCACACCTGGTATTATGAAGAAAGCAGAATAAATAAGTACCAGAGATAGTTTGTGGTGCCTCCTGACATTGATATTTCACTACATCTTTAACTCTCTGAAGCCAATATTCAGTTTGTCTGTTCTGGGTTACTTTAGAAACATAGTGACCCAACATGGGGGATCCAGGATGAGCACCAGGCTTTGTCACCCACTTTTACATGGCGACTAAACTGTGTAATTGCGACGCCCCATGATGCACAGCAGCCCAAGAAGACTTTTAGCTTATTTGGTAAAATAAAATGACTTGTTTCACTAACATAATTTGTTCCATTCAGTCCGATAACACTTAGAAAAGTCTAGAAGAGCGGCAGGATTATATCACTTAATCCATATTCAAGTTAGCGGTGGGTTAACTGGTTCTACACTAATGAAAATATAATTATGAATGTTACATTCCATTTCTGCCCGTAGATCCCGCTAAATATTACACTCTTGCCCTTTAACCAATGGTTAGAAGTGCAACTGTCAAACACAAACTGTCATTAAATGATTCATTGTGATTCATTTTTAGCATTTAATTGGGCAGTGTCATAGGGTGTAGATCTCTGTGTGTGTGTGTGTAGGTGTAACTGCCTCACCCCTCAGGAAGCTCTCACAATCTTCAAACCCAACGGCGTAAGGATCACACTTCTGGGAGGCAGTTGCGCCGTCGCTCTGCGTCATGGCCATGACAGCGGCTCCATTCCTCACCAGAAACTCACACAGAGGACGGTCGTTACAAGAGGCTGAGCAATGCAGCGGAGTCCTGTGGGTCCGAAAGCACCGGCAGTCAGTTCAAACATCCAGGAATACAACTTAATAATAAAGGCAGAAAGTAATAAGCAAATATTTACCAGCCGTGGCTGTCTGGGGCGCTGACATTGGCTCCGATGCGAACCAGGAAATCCACAACATTGTAATGGCCACCGCAGATGGCGTTATGAAGGGCAGTGATGCCTTCATCGTTGGGTTGGCTCGGATCAGTCATCTGCGGAAGATATTTTACACATATCAGCTGAACTTCTGCACACTGTAAAACAAGTTTTGTGTTGCAGCTTCCAAAACCGCCTTCAGCCGAACTGCTAAAATGGAAGTCGATGTTGTTTTACTGGATGAGCAACTTCCAGGAAAATGTTTTTCTCTGCATGAAGAAGATGCAGGGTCTGTTGAAGAAAGGGAATGCTGGCTCAGCAAACCTTCCCCGAGAGAACGGAAAGTTAAATATAACATATTTTTCAGTGCTTCTTAAAATCTTTATCCTGGAGCACCAACTTTGGACGCTGCACTTTACTGTTTTATCTCTCTATGGTTTGAAAGAGTTGAGGAGTTTTTACCCTATAAACTTTATTTAAGGGAACTACTGATGTCAGCTGAAAAAGTTGAAATATGTTAAAATACAAGTTCAAAGTGGAAAACAAGGGTAATACTCGTTTTAATTGCTGTTTGAGGCTGCATGGATTGTGCAATAGTTTATCGTATTCTTATCACTGGTTGTGTTAATATGTTTAATGAAGGACATGTGTAATTTTTTGTTTATATGTTTTTGCAATTTATTACAATATGGAGGCAGCTATATGGGCACATAATTCAAGTCAAAGTCCAAATTTCATAACTAGTATATCGTATCGCCTCGCCTCACATTGTATTGTATAGTAAACAATGTAATCAAAATGACGAATGCAAAGTGCATTATTGCCTTTATCTTATCCATTTCAACAATCTCTATAGATAATGTTTTAACAAGTAGATAACCACGGTTAGCATTCTTTACATTTTACATTTTGTTTTGCAGATTGCTATAAAAGTGTATCCTTGTTTACATTATTTATGACGTTCTGTTGCCGAACTGAATCAAATGTTCATGCCATAGGTTTGTATTTTGGGTGAAAAATTGATGAGGAGGAGTAGGAGCAGATTATTAGAGGAGGCAGTGACATCACACACACACACACACACACACACACACACACACACACACACACACACACCTCCTGCACGGCCCTCTGCACCGTCTCCAGCTCTCCGACTAACGCTCCGTCCAGCAGCAGGACGAGCGGGCTAAGCCGAGCTCGCCTTCCGCCACCTTTGCGTTCCCGATTGGACCGCCGCAGAATGGAATGGTAACTCTGAAGGAACAAATAGGAAGCAAGCTTGAATAAAAAAAAACCATTATCATTATTATTAATATGTGTGGTGTGGCACAGCTAATTTGGCTTAATGGCTATTTAATTTTACAATTTGACACTTTTATTCTTGCCCGGAGGTCATAACATCACTAGTTGCTCTAAGAGTTCTTACTCTGAAGTCATGGGGAACCAGCGAAGATGTCTGCGGTAGAGGCGCAGGAGGCAT
The DNA here is from genome assembly GCA_963678695.2 of Diplodus puntazzo. Classification (NCBI taxonomy): domain Eukaryota; kingdom Metazoa; phylum Chordata; class Actinopteri; order Spariformes; family Sparidae; genus Diplodus; species Diplodus puntazzo. The sequence goes on along the minus strand of OZ023162.1, from coordinate 4,796,583 downwards.
GGCGCAGTCCTCTCCCTCGGAAGAACTGCTTGTCTCGCTGCCTTGCTCCCCCTTCCGGCGGTTTTCCTTCCTGCGAAATAGCTTGTCGATGAGATGTTTGTACTGGTTGGGCTGGTAGTGGGAGGCCTTCTTCAGGGGCTGCGACTGATCCACGGAGCCCCTTCTCTTCAGGGCTCGGGGAATTTCTGCCCGGATACGGAGCAGCTCCTCCAGGTTAGGGATCTCCTGGTTCTGGGCCTCAGGCGCCACCACTGGCTGTAGCCTGGTGGGGCTGAGGGGACGGGGAGCTTTGGGTGGGGCCTGCTCACCCTCCCTTCTGCCCTCCGGCATGCTGGGATCCTCCATAATCACAGGTATGTGATGAACAAAGTCCAGCCGCTCTAACTCTGCGTCTACATCGCCTTGGTTTAGCACTGCAACAATGGATACAGAAAGTTAAATGAAACACAGATCCTGTGAACACTGAGATTGTCGTGCACAGGTGTGAAATGCATTACCATCAGGGTATACGGCTGGCTGTCTCAGCTCAGGTGGGTGGAGCACAGGTTGGTTCATGAATTCCCTTGGGAAGGGCACGACTGGTGGGTAGGGTCCAATATCACCTTCTTCCATGACTCTGGGGTGGCGGGTCATCATTGCTCCCCAGTGAGGGTTTTGGAGACGCATGATGACGGAGAGAGGGATGGGCTTGCGTGGACGGGACAGAGGGGATGTTGGAGGAATAGAAATACGGTTGACGATGGGCTGAAGGTGATAAGGGGAGTGGAGCGGGGATGAAACATCTGGAGGGACTGATATCCGCGTGTTACGGGGGAGAGAGCCATGAGAATACTGGAGAGGTTTAGACAGAGGAGAAACCTGGGCAGGAAAGAAAAGAGGGATAAACTCTTATTAATCCTGATACACTGAATAAAATGTGTTTCAATCTCTTAACAATTAGGCAACCAGTTGTCAACTTTTGGCAGTAAGCTACCTGCTCAGCTGTGTGATTGCAGATCTATGTTTTGATACTGTCAGGCAAAGATGACAGGTGGACAAACTATACAAACTGCATCTTGATCACTAGAATCTGACAGAGATAATCTATCACATGAGTATTTCTTTACTTGTTTGTTACAGTTGTTTAGATCTGAAGTGCCTGAATTGTCTTCTTGTTTGAAATAATAATGATCAATTGAGCATTTTTTCTGCAGCCCACTTTCAGTAGTTCTCTGTTCCGTAGAAGCCAAACTTAATCCTGAAAAAATAATTGCTATCATTGAGCGTTTGAGTTCAAGCGGTTAATGAAAGGTGTGTCATTTCTGTGTCCCCACCCAGAGTCTGTTAACCACAGCACCCTGTTCTTATCTGTGAAAGACAATGCAAGATGACTTAGAGTTGCTTCCATTTAGTGGAACAACAAAAACAGGTTTGGGCAGACAAATCTCTTGCAGAGCCTTTTCAAACTTTCTCTTTTTGTTATCAACCGCCCACCTTTTTAGGGCTTGGGGCCGGAGGAGGGCCATCGAGGTTGGATTCTCTCCAGCTGCTATTTGGCACAGACGGCCGCAGCCACTCAGTCTCTGTAACGGGAAAGTGTTGATTTAGAAAACAGAGACCACATACGGTGCAGGCAGAGAGCCAGTGCTCCTCATGCTTCGTACGAAAACATGATTTGTCCTGGACTAATTCTACAAATTAGAAAAGTTGACAAAGAACAGACTAAGCAAAAATGAACGAACTGTCGTAAGTGTGGTGAGGCTTCCTCTCGTAGGACACGTCCAGATCTGTCTCATTCCACTTGGAGGGAGTCTTTTGCCGCTGCACACCCTCATCTGAGATATGGAGATAAAAAAAGAGAAAGTAAGAAAGAAACACGCACAAGTAGAGAAAGAGTAGCAGAGAGAAGACTCTCTCGGACGTTAAGTGGGTGGCAGTGACTCAGAGCACTTGTTTGGTGACATGTCGAGGTGCACTGTCATAGCTTTTTTTGTTTGTTTAAATGTTTAAAATGTGGGAGTACTCTGTAATTTTAACGACAAACTATTGACATTGTTATACTGTTTATCCTTGACGCCCATCAGTAGCATTGTATATCGTGTATTTCCTTTTTGCTACAGTTCAGTTACAGCAGCTTCCACACCCGCCTCTAATGAAACCACGCTGTTTTGGCAGGTAAAGCCTTCTAAATTGTGAGTGGCAGACCTGATGGCCCTACCTAGTCCGCTGACAAGCCATATCTGAGTACCACGTTTAGCAATCCGACAGAATGATTCATTAGAAAAGATCAACCCATGACATAATCATCCAGATCTCGCATTCTGAGGGACGGCTCCAAAGTTCTGGCTGAAATGGCCCCTAAATCTACAGAAAATCCACATTTTTCATCTTACTTTTAGCTCGTAGTTTTTTGAGATACCGGCCGTAGAGATTTCTGCCTTCTCTTTAATATAATGGACCTAGATGGCATTCGACAGCAGCGTCTCTCCAGATGTCACGACCCGGTTACTCAAGATAATCCACAGACCTTGTTATGATCAGTTTCATGAAGGAACTATTTTCTTTCAGTTCTTGGTGCAGAGGGAAGTGTGCATCTGGTCATGAGAGGTTCATGGTGTATAAACGTAACTGGTGTCGTCCTTGGCTCAAACTGAACTCTTTCATGATATATATTTGTTTTACAGCTGGATACCGACAGTCACTTACCGGGATGCTTGAAACCGCCAAAATTCCGTGGTAGCGTGCTGGACCCTGAAAGATTAAAAGACAGAGGAGAGGGGCTTCGGTCCGGCCGCGGAGACCTACGACCCATTGAGCTGTTGTCATAGGGGCTCAGCAGGTTGGGACCGGATTGACGTGTGCGAGACCGAGGTGACCGGTCCAAACCTGTGGGGCTCGGAGAGGGGCTTCTGTCCATGTAAGTGACTGAGCCTCGTGGGCTCCTGTTGTAATTAGGGGAGGTGCTCCGTCTTGGGGTGTGAGGCGACGGCATGGGGCTTCGCTGGCTGTACGAGTAGCTGTCAGTCTGAGGAAGTGGAGAGCTTGCCTCCGTGCGGATCTTTGGGGATGAGACTGGGCTGGTGAAGAAGACAGGGGAGTCGTTTTTATTCCTGGAGCTGATGGAGTCAGTGGGATGGAAAGTTGCTGAGCTCGGGGAGAAAGACTGAGAGCTGGAGCTGCCATTACTGCTGCTGGATGACTCCCTTGTTGTGACTGGGGTGTCGAACAACCTGGTGGACTGATGCTTCTCTCTGGAGAATGTAGAGCTGATCTGAAGGAACAATGCATCTGGTATAAATAAGTATTATGAGGAATGACTTCTATATAACTTCTGTGCTGGATGGCAAAGTCTGCAAACTATTTCATTTTGTTGGCATTGAGTAATATGTTTTCTGCAAACCACGAATACATTCAAATTTGTAGGGTTGGTAAAATAAGTCAATTTGACGATTGTGTCCATGCTGACAAAACCAGGTTATCCAAAATCTTTTCCTCACCCTAACCAAGCGGTTATAGGCACAGCATTGTCACAACATACAGTAAAAGTAAAAACTGAACCTAAAGAAACAAAAAGTTGCAACATTTATAGATGTAAAGTCTAAACGTAGCCATGGTTTGAAGAAACAAACATTACCAACATTTATTCTGCTTGTGGAGATGCTGTGTGCACACTTTAAAACACTAAAGTGTGCACACTGAAAAGAGAAAGTCAGTACTGAAGGTATGCGTGTACCTGAGAGCCAGAGTTTGTGTTGCTGCTGTCGGTGGAAGCCTCCTTCAGCATGGAATTGAACTCCCTGGACAACTCGTCGGCTGTAGCCAGCGATGCAGTCAGGTCATCATTTATACTCTGGACTGAACACGAACCACAAAAAGCAGCATGGGAAAAATTAGCATATGATAATACTCCCAGGTGAACAAATATGCACTGAGCCAAAATGACAAACCAAGGACTCACACAGCATGCTGCTGCCAAAGCTTGTTTGAGAACTCATGGCTGTGAGGTCGCAGCTTTTCGGCTCCTGAAAAAAAGAAACAAACCAAACAAGCTGTCAGGAGAAAAGTCTCACATCGCCTCCAAACGACGATGTTTTCAGAATCTCATGAGATGGATTCCCATTCAGCACTTTAACACTAAGCAAAGCACATGACAGTAAGAGCGTTGCTACTCTGATCATCATACATTTTTGGATGGTGTAAACTTTTAATAATAACCTTAACTTAATCCAGTCACTTCTCTCTGGTTGGAATAAATATCTTCGTCCTGTGCATGTTTGCCTCAAGTTTCCGGACGACTTTTTTATGGGACTCAACAATCCTCTTTCATGATAAAATGCAACAGCACAAAGATTTGCAGGAACAAGCTTGGCTTCTTGCCCTCCAGGTTCTTTAATTATAATTTGCTTGGTGCAATAAAATAAGGCACGCTGTGACTAAAAGTTGTGTTTAACCCCCGGCTCCCAGCTCTCTCAACGCTTCTGCTACTCTGACAGAACCGGCACTCTGGGAACATATAACCTGAACGCTCTTCGTGTCTAAACAAGCCACAATTTCCTCATACTTTGTTGACTGGTGGATAAACACTGGATTCATGCTTAAACGATTTATGTGATGGATCACACCACATCAAAGTGTTTGAGGCCCAATTTAGGGAAACTGGTGACTCGACCGCATCACCTGTGATGCCAGGTGTTCCAGCTTAACACCACGTATGACTCGTCAGTGACTTGTCGAGTTTCAGACACATAAACAGGTGCAGTCAAGTGGATGTCGTATTATACTAATACTCCAGACAGCTGTGTATGAATGACAACAGGTGAATTAGTCCGGATTGACATACAGCTATTCTTTTATCCATTACTCTCCAACACATGGTTGTACCATGAAATGCAAGCTGTCGTCACGTAATGCTTCGAACAAAGACTGAGCTTTATTGTGAAGTGAACTGAGGAGTCTCACAGCCTGAGGATAGAAGCTGCTGTGTCGTCTGGTGGTACGGCAGAAGATACTTCGGTATCACTTCTGGACAGTAGAGTCCTTTAATATCCTTCGGCTCTGTTACAAAATCTCACCTCACCGACAGCCTTGCTGATCAGGAGATCGGTAACAATGACTTTCAAGGCCGTTTTAATCACCCTATTGCAGCGTCTTCCTGTCCCGGGTGTTTTCAGTCAAGATGCTTTGAATTGCAACTCTGTAAAAACTCTGCAAAGATCATGACAAATCCAGCTGGATACGTTTTAAAATGAAAACTATTTTCATGGTAGAGTTCTGAGGAGGTCTTACAACCTGTGGACAGAAGCTGCTGTGAGTCTGGTGATTAGGTGCGGCACTAATCCAAGTTTACACTGTATCAACGTGTGATATTACAGTTATTAATCCTGCAAGTCTGACAGATAAACTACCAAACTGGCACGCATCCTGCAAACAACTGTGTTTTAAAAGGAAAAATAACATCAAACATACATTGTTTTTTGCCAAGGGGGACACCAGAGCAACAACAACAACAACAACTGTCACATATAGAGGAAAAGACTCCTGGAAGTTAAGTTGCCTGCTTCTATTTGTGGGGAATTGTTGGTCATGGTGTAAATAAGTTTAATGCCTTAATAAATTGTTCAGTTTGGTTCATGCTCAAAAGAGACATGTCGGAATAAAAAAGAAAAGCCAACTACTCAATGGCAAGTTCTTCACGAACTTACAAGACAAAATATTGTGTGCGTCTTTCTTTTCTAAGTACTTCGAAGTGTTAACTTTGTGGATAACCTTTAGTGAATGACTTTTGGAGGGGAACAGCAAGTCCTGCTCGATAAGATAAGTCGCCATGTTAGTCTAAACCTGATTTGTTTTTTCACTACAGTACTGTAAATATATACAGTACATGATGGGGCTGATGAAACATCTCAAAATAACAGTTAATCGAGCATTTATCCAAGTGCATTGAGCCAATCTCACACACCTGCCCCTCATTTACAAAAATGAACTCTCATGTGGAAAACAAGGACTTTATTTTGTTAGGCCTAAACAACAGCAGAAATAGGTGCATTCTTTCTGTAGATAAAAAAAAACATGCACAAACTAGACAAACCTTATCCAACATTTGAATATACTCATCTTTCTAAGTTACTGGATGAGCCAGTAACACCAGTTGTGCATTAGCTAGTGCAGAAGAAAACACGTTAGAGGGTCATGAAGTTTGAATGTTTAGCACAGTCGGATAATAGCTGCTTGTCAGACTGTGTGCTGCGCTGCGGCAGGCCGAGTCGCAGTCTGGGCTGGTGACAAGCTCACATTCCTCACCGCTCCTCCTAGTGAGGCATTTAGTTCACACACAGCCCGAGACACTTATCTTTGTCAAGAGCAGCTTACAAAAAAAAAAAAGATTACACTCTCACTGACTAACAAAGGTCAGGCCGATCACTCAGTCACTGAACTCTCCTCTTCCTGCCCCGTGATTCATTCACCTCTCCTCTTCTTTGACTGTGTTGGCTAATGTTTGTGTTGTAATGAGCGGTAAGTAAGCAAAATGTCCTTAATAGGAGAATGGGTCTAACAGCATAATAATGAATTACATGTGCTACAAGGAACTTTAACTGGTAGTGAAACAATCTTAACTGAGTAATGATCCCTCTGCATGACCTGCAAAAGCAAACATGACTATCAGCAAGAAGACTGGCTGTTTCTATAGAGTTTTTAGGACAAGTCATGGAACGGAGCTGCAGAAGTCTCGTGGTACGGCACCAAAACAAAGTTTACCTTAAAAAATTAATGTTCCTTGCAGTAGCTTTAAGTTATTGCTGACTTATAATGCATCTAAAAGGTGAATTCACAGGTTAATAGACTGAAACAAGGGTATTACCTTTCCTCCCTTATGACATCATATGTCTTGTTCTATCATCTGTTATCTTCCCGTCTTGAGGTTATAGATTGTTAAAATTATCTTCTTGTTTTTGTTCTTTATCTTGACAGCTCGTGTTGTTAATTTGCATCTTGTCTTCTTTTGCTTTTCTTATCAGCATGTTATGACCGCACAAATAAACTAAGGTAAACTGAACAGCAGTGGCTAAACTTGGTAAAATGAAGATTTAAAAAAGAGATGTATGTAAAGGGAAGCACAATTTCTCTAAAAGCATTTTCTTTTTTATATTTTCTAATGTTATCAAGTGAGGCAACTGTTGCACTTTAAATACACCCAGTAGAGAAGAGTGTTTGTCTCTAAGTAGTGAAACACAGAAACATAAATCATTTAGAAGATTTAAGGTGGACTGACGGCTTGTGGTCACTGCAGCGGTGCTTTCCTCTATTCCTGGCCTGCTGTTGCACTTTGGTTTCTTTCTAAGGGGAAGTTTCTTGGAAGACCTCACATTCACTTTCTTTCCAGTTCCGCTGATTACAATGTCAGCTGGTTCTCCCATTTTTACAAGCGACAATTAGCTCTGTCGAGTGGTAAAGCCAAGACGAAAGCCACAAGATTAAATCGCAAATCAGGAAAGAAAGCGTACGGGTGGCTACCTCTGCATGGTGGATTTTAAAAAGCTGGGAGTTCTGTGATTTGACAGAAGCAGAAAGGAGATTGAACGATTAAAACCAATAATCATTAGCTTTGCAGAATACCAGGGTGTGTCTGACCAAGACTACAAGCAGTCCCTCCCTCTTTCAGTTTATGCCCTTTACCAGAAATTCCAGATTACACAACAAAATGAGTCTCCAGTTTCGTGTTTCCATCCAGCCCTCCATTCACCCCCGTGCATCATATCCTTCCTCCAGATTGTTCTCGCTCTGTCGATGCTTGCTCTTGGCCGGGAACTTGACTGTGACTGAACGATGAAAGAAATTCCCCTGTAAAACTTCCCATTGCGACTTGCTTTTCACTTTTTTTTTTTTTTTTTTTTTAATGGAGTCTTGTGACCAAAGTCTAGCGGTATATCAACATGCTGACAACACAAACTAAGGAATGTCCCGCAGGTGTAAACATCTTCTCCTGATCCCCCACAGCAGCGATTTTATTCTCATTATAAGTCACAGTCGAAATCATCAGCCTCAGCTTTGTTAGACAGCTCTGTGTACACACTTTGGTTTTACATTGGACTCCGTGTTACACACAATTCCAACAGAGATGGAAATAGAAAAGCAACATACAATTACAACCAAGACAAATAAACACAGAACTACTGTCAGTGTGGATCTAAACATATATGAAAAAACAAGAATAAACTCCTCTCCATTGAAGGTGTTTTCATGCCAGTAGTCCAAAGACACAGAGAACTTTGAATGCAACATTTTTTCAGCATTATCTCATGTAGCTGGAATCACTGAAATAGGCTGTTGGCATTCCTGGATTCTAACAAGAGTTTAAGGCCAAGGCTAATTGTGCAACAACAGCAGGGAGGTATTGTACGATTACCGGATCTGAGTCACGGTGCTCTAGGAAAGAGACAATCTGCTCTAATTTATGGCTTGCATCTTCACTTTCTGCCACAAAAAAAATAAACAGTGTATCCAAAAATATCACCGCAGGTCTCACAGTTTATGAAACAACGACAAAGCTGCCGTGATGCAATAAATTGTAGTTGTTTCTTCTACACGAGCTGTCAAATTACATTTGCCTACTGCCAAGTGATGAATTCACTCTCGACCTATAATGGCTCATTGACTAATCATGTCTCCTGCTCCATGACTCCAACTGTAATCTCTCTCAGATACAAAAGCTCCACCCAAGGTTCTTCTTCTTTATTATGCTACACCCACACCTCCGACCTGGTAAGTCACCGAGAAGCATACATAAATAGACGGTTTGCATGTGCGTGATCATGAACACACAAAGTACATTCTGTTCGTGACTACAACCGTAAACAATGCTGCTCGATTGATCTCCTCCAGCCGGGGGGTGACAATCAGCCTGTGCAGACACTAAAAGGTACATGAAATATGTTCAGACTGCAGGGAATTTTAGAGAAGATAATAACTAATCCCCACACAACAGGACTTGCCTTCATTCTTTGGCAGAGTCGTTTCTAGCACTACGCCGATTATCCGATTCAGCTCTAGAGCAACACTGTTCTCCACAGCATGTGACTCAGGAATCTCTCAGCGCTACACAACATAACAGACATTTCTGGTGAGTTACACGCTGTATTTAGTACCTGCAGTGTGTCACGCATGACTGAAACCGTGAAAAGCATTCCCACTAAGGAAAAGTTACAAGTATACGCAGTGTCTGTTCGCATGTATCTACATGCGTGAGCGCTCGCTCGCGCATGTAGATACACGTATGAGTGATGACTCAAGAGAAAATCAAATCACAGTAATTTCAGGTGAGTATGTTCAGTTTGCTGGTTGCATCACATGAATCACTTAATGCAGCCCGGCTGGTTTTTTAAGTAAGGACCAGCACACATGTGGGATAAACTACAATTAAATCCTGCTCTGACAAGAAGGCTGGGTTTGTTTGTGGATTACACTTATTAGTTATCAACACTGCTCAATCAGTTCAGCAAATACATGACACATTTGACACATTACTTCCTTCCAGCCACAACAAACAGTACATGAGGAACTCATAACAAATGTTACAATGGATTGTTTATCACAGCAACACGTTGAAGTGAGTAAGTAAGTTTTATTTAGCGCCGAATCACAACAAAAGTTACCTCGAAGCACTTTGCAATTAGAGGTTAAGACCGAACTCTTAACCTTTAATTTACAGAGGCTGAACATTCGCCACATGAGCAGACAGTGAAAAGAAAAACTGCCTTTTTAAAATCACAGTTAAAGACATTAAGTTACCACAAGTCACATTATGGAGAAGATCCAATGATAATACCACAAAAAGGACCATAAAAATACCATTCAGTCAGATAAGATTACTATTAAATCCAAATCAAATAATCATAAATCATTTTTGAGGAAGTCACAAAATCCCTTCAGGTGATTGGAGCCTACAGTAGCAGTAGTGACTGTGGTTATTGGTATCAGTGGGTCAGATCAATAACCAGCAGCTGGCTGCTTTACTTCAGCTTTCCTCAGTGGCTGTAGCCTGCTCGGCATGCCAGGCTGGGATGGTAACATCTGAGTTTCATTAGTTAGAGACCAGGCTCCTCCTCGCATTCATGACCCCTCACAATGAACGAGAAAACCATAGAAAGCTCAATTCAATAGAGGGGATAAAAGGGCGTTTTCATGACTACTGGCGCTATAAACAGACTCAAAGAGCTAAAACCAACAATAGACTTCTCGCACAATACAGACTCGATCGTATAGTCAAACAATGAATCCTCACCTCACACCGTATTTCATACGCAGATAGGTGCGCACGCCTCGAGACGACTAAAAAGAAGTTCTTACCTCAAAAGATGAGTGCCTTTTTGTTCGTCTGCCCCAAAGTGGAGAGGGAAACTTGATCCCTCTTCAAAGTTTCTCGCCTTCCTGTAGTTGTGTTGCTTAGTCTGAGTTTCTCTCTCTGGCGGCGGCTGCTCCAGACATTTAGTCATAGCTGCGCACTGACTTGAGTTATTTTGGCTCACAGTCCAGCCCCTCTGGATCTCACCGCTGCTGTAACCCGACCCAGGTGTTTCTCAGTAGCACAGCTGGCACAGGTAGCCTAAAGCATAACCCGTCTTGAGCTGACTTTTTAAAATTTACTTTTTAGTTTATGTTTTCTTTAATTACCAGGTAGCCTACCTGGTGCGTCATATTTCCTACAGGTACATAAAGCTATTGACAGCTTTATAACCCCAGCTCCTATAACTCTTATTTAGTTCCAGGTAATCACGCGCTAATGTGTAAACAAAACATAAGATACTTAACAAAATGTTACATTAATTACATCTAACCAATATGTGAACGCTTAACCTGTTTAACCTGATAATTATACATTTGATGCAAAACTTTGGTCTTATAATTGAATAATATCTCGTAGGCTTATACAATATATCACGTGCAGAATAACATATATTGTTATAGATTAATCTACTGATTATTTTAACGATTAATTGATTAATTATTTGGTCTTTGAAGCTCATCAAAGTTCCCCAGTGTCCAAAGTGACGTGTTCAAATAGCTTCTGTAGTCCAGATTCTTTATTTACTGTCAAAAATGTCAATGAAAAGCGACATATCGTTAAATTTAAGAAGCTTGAACCAGTAAATGTTTGACATTTTTGCTTGAAAAATGACTGAAATATAAATCATTTACCAAACTAATAGTTGCCAAGTAATTCTCTTTTGATCGACTCATCAATTAATCAACTATATTTGTATTTTTAATAGCATGATATATATGAGTGGTGACCATGTGTGTAAAATAGCTATATGTCAGTGTGCTATAGTATATTTAATGACCATACAGTGACTCTTGTTTCAGCAGAAACCTCTTTGCAATACAAAGTTCACATGATTAACAAGGTGAGTCACTGAATAAAGCTTTGTCTTTCACACGCGTCAGCGGATTGGCGGCTGACTCTGTCAATCTATGTACGTCATCGCGTAACCTCGACGTACCCCGCCCCCCGCTGGTGAGGTGTTTCCGCCAAGATGGTTGTTGGTGCCTTTCCCATCGCCAAGCTCCTCTATCTGGGAGTTAGGCAGATGAGCAAGCCCGTAGCGAACCGAATAAAAGCAGGAGCCCGGAGGAGCGAGTTTTTTAAGAATTACGTCTGTATGCCGCCAGCGAACAGTGAGTAACAGAGCTAACGGCTGTCAGTGACCGCTAGGTTTCAGTGTCAGTTGGTCGGACGATGGGTGAAGCGAAAGGGTTGCAGCAACCAATCAAATTGAGCCTGTCGAGGGCGCTTACCCAATCAATGTCACAAGTTAATCTAGTTGACCAATAGGAGCCGGGCAAGCTGTAGGAGGGCGGGTCTTGTGTGTCATTGAACAGGTTGTAATGTGGCCGAGCCTCCGTTAAGCTATCAGCATTGGACAGCACTTTGAATGCCTTTTACCCTTTTGCCCCACGTCCTGTTCAAATATTGATATAACATTTGAATTAGTGAACATAATTTTGACCAGCCAGTGTGCTCTGTAGCTTAGACACATCAGACAGTTCTGTTTAGTCGCACTAAACACCGTCAAAATAAGAGGAAAAGCTAGTTTGATGCAATGTTGTTAACACTGAATATGCCTACTAGAAAACGTGACTAGATATCTTTAACTAGTCACAGCTCATTTACACTTTTCACTTAAAATAAAATAGTACTATACAAAAAATGTGACATATTAAGAGGACAGCAAATATTTATTTTCCAATATTAAATTGATAACATGGAAGAAAATATTTTTATTAAGAAAAAAGGAGAAACATTGGGTATGATCATTCAGAGACATGTCTATTGATGCAATTAACAATAATATGGACACTTGGACAAATGCCACAAGGTACTGACTGCTTTTAAAAAGACACTTCACCTCAAAATCAAAATTACATATTTTTCCTCTTACCAGTGTTGCTATTTATCCATCTAGATTGTTTTGGTTTGAGCTGTCATGTTTTACAAATATGTCTGGCACTTGGCTTGTGGTGCTAAAAGTACAAAAAAAAAAAAAAAGCTCAAGAGCAATTTGCAAGTTGCTTCAAGTTGGAGCTATTCTCCGTCTATCCAACTACATCTTTTGACTGCACATAAGGACACGTGCATGTGGACGAGAGGCTCTTGCTCACGACAGCGGAGGGTGTTAACATTGATGGCATTCTCCTTAGCTGAGCTGTACCGCAAGCTAGCTTTATTAGCTGGCCTTTTTGTCACTTTCTAATGAGTGGTGATACAGAACGATATCTCTAAAAACGATATCTTCTAAAACTTTGCAACTCACACCAAAACAATCGAGATGCATGAAAAGCACCACAGGAAGAAAGAAAGATAGGTATTTTGAGGTGAATTCTCCCTTTAATTTATTCAGATTGTGTCAGTTTTACTGACACATATCTTACATTGCATTTACACTGTGTATGAACATGTCTCCTTGCATTTTCACATGTATTTTGAGCTGTTCACTTGTGATTCAGATGATCTGACACATACATTCAAATTAGGGCTGCAGCTGTATAACTGTTTCAAGGTCTACCTGTGTCTACTTGTTTATACCTGTTTCAAGGTGTTTCAAGGTATATCTGTGTATACCTGTTTATGCCTGTTTCAAGGTATACAGCGGTATGAAAATGGAAAGTTAGCGATCCTAGTTCAAATGTGACCAAAACCTAAATATAATATTGATAATCTAAGTGGACCTGTGCAATCACCAATGTTGTTTGTTTCTCACAGTTTACCACTGGATTGAGATGAGAACAAAGATGCGGATCATGGGCTTTCGTGGTTCCACCATTAAGCCACTGAATGAGGAGGCGGCTGCAGAACTGGGTGCAGAGCTGCTGGGAGAGTCAATCATCTTCCTCATCGGCGGTGGATGCATGGTTCTGGAGTACAGCAGGCAGGCTGCTAATTCACGCCGCAAAGAAGAAGAGCTGACTGAGACCATCACAAGCCTACAGACTCAAATAGCAGAACTGGCACTAACCACAGAGACCCTAGATGCTCAGCTGAGAGAGGTCAACAGGCAACTGGTGTCCTTTCCTGTTATCAGCAAAAAGTGATTAAATTAGTTCTTTGCATTCTGACGTGGCCCGGTTTGCTGGTCAATGTGTGAAGGAACAAGAGTGAAAAACATTGTACTGCCATATGTACAGCCTGATAATGGCCCTACTTCAAATGGTTTTCCCTGTCTGTGGAAAGGAAGTAAGCATATCAGCGCACAGGGAATGTGGATGCTGTCATTAGCTCATGTTTTGAGCAACTGGTAGTAATGGGGGATTGTGATATAGACTATGATATTCATAGTGTATTTCTATGGTTGATCTTGCATGTTCATGAAACTGACTGTATATAAAGATTTACAGTAAAAACTCCATCATATTACTTTTCCCCTTTGTTTCAGTAAAGCTTAATGGATCTTAATCATTTATCAAAGTGATTTTCATGCTTAATTGACTTCAGTTATGAGTGACTCTATATTTTAGATTGACTCATAAAGGGGAAAAACTTGTGCTTGAATGCCAAAATAGATAACAAAATCAAACATCTGATAATATCAATGGATTATTATTGAGTGTCTGCCCCTAGGGGTTAATGAACATGATGTATTTTGCTGTAAATCCCTTTTCTGGTGCAGGCTTATCGGATGTGATGACAAGTGTAAATGGATGGTGTAAAATAAAATGGTATGCTGTCTGAAGAGTTTGTCACATTTCACACAAATTTAGATAAAGCAAACTTGAAACTGAACTAGGAATTCAGCCCAGATGAGTTGTTCCACACTAAATAGGTCATTTTTGTAACATAATTAAGTAAATAAACTGTATTCTGAGCCTTCTGAAGTGTAGTGCTGGCGGAAGTGATAAGGCGGGCTCCTATAGGACTACAATACCCAGCATTCGTTCAATGTAAACACCGCATCACTTCCGTCTTTGGACTGTACCAAGTGCGTGACGAGGAACACACAAACTATTTAAGCTCATATGTCGATTCTCCTTCATATTAAACCGTCCAAATACGACATCGCAATACAAACTAGCATTTTCTACATGACTACCTCGGTTTGTTAGGGATAATAGGAACAGAACTTGATAATAACCCCGTGTTCGTATGTGTGTCGGTCCAGTTAACTTCCGGTTTAATGTTTGGTCTGGTGTCCGACCCTAGAGGGCAGTAGCGACTGTCTCCATCATCTATCACGGCTGACCCGCGCAACTCGCGTGTGAAGAGGTAGGCCTCAACATTATTTTGGTCTTATTTTGTGTCTTAAATCATAAACTGCTAAAAACAAATGCATTGACTACAGGACTTGCATGTAAATCAGACCAATGCTTGCAGCTTGCGTGCTCTCGGAGTTAAAGTTACACGTCCTGCATTGGTTCGCGGTATGTTAGCTAACGCTAGGCTAAGAACGTTACAAACGTTAGCCGACGTAGCAACAACTTGGAGTGCATAGTAACGTTAACAAAGATCACAGAGCTAGGTTTGCCTTGCAGTAATAATATATGCATATACTGTTATGAACTCGGGACCACATAGGTTATTTTACATATGTTCTGCGGAACCAGGTATAGTGGTAACTTATTAGCTAGCGCTGCTTCTAGTCTAGCTAACCAGCTAATGTAGCCTGTTGGGCTAAGGCGGACTGCCGCCATAAGATATCGATTTGAAAGTTAGACGCAATGTTGTTAGTTCTACTTAACCGTGTTTTTTTGTGTCTGTTTTTTTCCTTTCTTTTTTCTTTTTAGCAATTATTTAAAGACAGCAAACATCTGAAGCACAATGAGTGTTGACGTGAAGAAACTGAAAGTAAACGAATTAAAAGAGGAGCTTCAGCGCCGCGGCCTGGACACCAGAGGCCTGAAGGCGGACCTGGTGGAGAGGCTGAAAGCCGCTCTGGAGACTGAAGCTCAGGCTGATGCCCCAGATCAAGGAGAGCAGGACGATGAGTACCTCCAGGACACCCACGACAACGAAGATGAAGAAGATGAAGATGATGTTGAAGATGTAGAAGATATAGAAGATGTAGAGGACGAAGAACAACAAGGTATCCCCCTGTTAATGCTTTAAAAATATATTTTGCTATGCCATGCGATATTGGCATCGAACATGTCTAGTTTATGAACTTAACAGTCAACTTTCCTCTTCTTTATGAAATATTTGATAGGCCTCAATTATGCCTGCTTTTTTAAAGTGCCTATTTTGACAAAGTTTATGGATCAGAATTCAAGAAGAAATCAAACTCTTGAAAGAATTCATGCATATGGTTCCACAGATTCATATCTTTCTGTTTTTGTGAGCCTGAGAATTTAGAGTTTGTGCCACCCTTTTTTTTCAGATGCAGAAGCAGAAGAAGCAGCCGAGGAAGATGAAGCTGTAGCGGAAGGTGATGGTGATGGTGATTTTCCGCAAGAGGAAGATGAGGGTAGAGATTCAGGTGGTTACTATGAGGATGAGGAGCCAGAGGGCGAGCCTTATGAAAGTCAGCAGACCTCAGACTCGGGTCACAGCATTCCCGACTTCACAGCAGATGTCGACATACAGAAATCTGAAATGATGTCTGAGGAACAGACCAAGCCTGTATCAGAGCCAGAGGCGACCGTTGAGGAGCCGAAAGGTGATTTTTTATGGCTATAAATGCAATATGAAAAATACCCTGTAGACATGTTTTTGCTCCAGAGTGCTTTTTATCAGACATTGTTAATTCCAAATGTCATTAAGAACCCATGGACTTACTTGCTTGTACAGTTTCACCCCTGAACAGTTCTGGTATTTTTCATTTCAGAAGTCAAGGTGGAGGTCAAAACTGAAGATGACCCTGAGGCTACCAGAGAGGGACAGCAGGATAATCAAGGGACAGAACGCGAGCAAGGACAAGATGCTGCAGCTCAGGCTGAAGAAGTCAAGGTTGAAGGTGACAAAGGTGGACACCAAAGCCGCAAGAGACCATATGAGGAGAACAGGAGCTACAACTACTATGAGCATCGTGAGGAAAAGAGGTATGCTTTTTATAAATTGTGATAATTGGAATTAGGACTTCTAGCTGATGCTTTTAGTCAGCATAATAGTACAATCTTGCAAACGTAGAACTATGTACAGTCATTGACTAGTGTATTTGTGTGTATTTTGTATATAATACTGGTTGTAAACTTCATACTCTGCTGATATTGCACAGATCCCGAACACCACAGCCCCCTGCTGAAGATGAGGAAGAGATCATAGATGACACTCTCGTCACAATTGACACATGTAAGTATTGGGAATTTTCGTATCTCTGCCCGTATAAATAGGAACCTGTGAAAATTTAGTTACAGCTGTTAAGAATTACCGTCCTGTGTGTAAACAATCAGACTGGGCTGGTTGGTTGGGACAGTGTAGCAGACCTCTGTCTCTCTCCTCAACAACATTCATTTACTCCACCCTACTTCATACCCGTAGTGCAGCAATTCTCAAGTTTCCTGACAGCTTTTACGCCTCAAGATATGTGTACATTACTTGTTGATACATTTTGCAGTGACATATTCGTACATGGAAAGCATTGCCCAGAGGTAAATTCCACCTCAATCCAAACAAATACTTTGAAATATGTTTTGGCTTATTTTCAGACAACTGTGACCTGCACTTCAAAGTTTCCCGAGATCGCTACAGTGGTTATCCACTGACAATTGAAGGCTTTGCTTATCTGTGGGCTGGAGCCCGAGCTTCACATGGTGTCACCCGCGGCCGCGTGTGTTACGAGATGAAGGTAATGTGTACTACACGCACAACCCTAAGATACTAACTTTTTCTGTGGGAGCACATTGTTTCATCTGCTCAGATATGGAGATACTGTAATTGAACATTTTCTCTATGCTGTGTGTTCATAATGGTCCATAATACATGGACAGAGGATGAGCAGCTCCTTTGTTTCTCCTGTTAACATGTGATATCTTTACATTTAATTATTACATACTGTTTTGGCCTCACAGTTGGTCTTAAACGTATATTTGAACTGTCTAAAATTGCCATCCCACGTGGCGTAACATTAAATACCTGTTTATATTACAGAATTTAGGAGATTTTACTTAACAAAAGAAAAACATGTTCAAGTAAATATATAAATAAATATGTTATGACTATAGTCTCTATAATTGTTTTTGCCCTGATATGTCTCCCACTCTCCAGATCAATGAGGAAATTCCTGTAAAGCACCTGCCCAGCAGTGAGCCCGATCCCCATGTGGTCAGAATTGGATGGTCACTCAACTACTGCAGCACTCAGCTTGGTGAGTGGAGTAATTTCTATTTGACATGAATGACACTTGCCCACCAAAGAGAGCTGTGGCCAGAAATGGAAACAATGTGTTTGTTTATGACTTGTTGTAGGCGAGGAGCCCTTTTCCTTTGGTTATGGAGGAACTGGAAAGAAATCTGAAAACTGCAAGTTTGCAGACTTCGGTGAGAAGTTTGGGGAAAACGACGTCATCGGCTGTTACATCGTAAGTAATGGCAGCTGTAGTTCAATTCCTTAATCATCTTAAATTGTAGCATAAGGGTCATTTGGAATTACTGCTTTAGTGTCCTCTGTGTTACAATACAGTAAAGTTAAATGGATGTTGGTTAGATTAATTCATAAATAATAAGTTGTTATTTTTGTCAAATAATTATGTTAATAAATTGATGTAATTCTGTTATTGTTTTGTCCATGTAGTTGACACCAACCAGTAAAACTAATGATGCTTTTTTTTCTTCCTCATGACTATAATATTAGGACTTTGACAGTGGTGACGAGGTGGAGATGGGCTATTCTAAGAATGGAGTGTCGTTGGGCGTGGCTTTCC
Organism: Diplodus puntazzo; assembly: GCA_963678695.2. NCBI lineage: Eukaryota > Metazoa > Chordata > Actinopteri > Spariformes > Sparidae > Diplodus > Diplodus puntazzo. The sequence continues at coordinate 4,778,260 of OZ023162.1, read as the reverse complement.
GGACAACCAAGGAGGCGCTGGCAGGTCGTGCCTTGTTCCCTCATGTCCTGGTGAAGAATTGTGCCGTTGAGTTTAACTTTGGACAGAAGTCGGCACCGTACTTCCCCCCACCAGAGGGTTACACCTACATCCACAATCTTGAGATGGAGGACAAAATCAGAGGCACTAAGGGACCTGCCACCAAAGCTGAGTGCGAGGTAAGGAAGCACTGAGAATATAAACCAGCATCATTAAGTTGTGATTGATGCCTGCAGCCTTGAAATTGGGTCCAGTGCCTATGAAACAGAAATGTCCCCATTAGCCTTTTTCAGTTTTGTATTAGTCACACATAGTGAATGTAACTGGCAAAGGCAGCTGCTGGTGCTACCATATGGCATAGCATATTTTTTTTGGTCAATATCTTTTTGAGAGGAAGGTTAAATTGAACAATTATCACATAATCTTTGCACCTGGATGCAGAATTAACTATTGTTTTTTTGTGCACTTATTTCAGATCTTGATGATGGTTGGCCTGCCCGCCTGTGGAAAGACAACTTGGGCCATAAAGCATGCAGAGACCAACCCTGAGAAGAAGTACAACATCTTGGGCACCAATGCCATCATGGACAAGATGAAGGTTGGTTTCGGTCCCCACTCCCCAGTTAAACAGACTTCACACAGTAACACAGTCCATCATGGATTTTCTTGACCGTTTGTCTTGCAGGTGATGGGTCTGCGTCGCCAGAAGAACTATGCCGGGCGCTGGGATGTTCTGATCCAGCAGGCCACCCAGTGTCTGAACAGGCTGATTGAGATCGCTGCCCGCAAGAGACGCAACTACATCCTAGATCAGGTACTGCCCTCCCACCCACACTCTGCTCTGATACACGCCACAGTCAGTCAATGTGCCCTGATGATCAATCTCTCTAATGGACTATTTATTTATCTTTCAGGGGGCTCTGTGTATGATAGAGTAGAAGAAGCATTGATCACCCTCTTGTCACTTGCTTGTCATGTATTGAAAAAGAAAATGATTAATGGCTCTCATAAGTGACAGAATATTTCATGTTTTCATCCCTCAGTATATTTGCACTTGCTATTTCTTGTCATAATACAGTATTGTTTGTCTTGTGAATTTCAACAATGTACAAGTAAACCATGACTATGTAAAGATGTTGAGAAACAAGTAAGCTCTGACTGGTGAGTAAGAAAAACACCTTCTGTTGCTAATTTAATAAGACAGAGTTGATAGCTTCTTAAAAAGCTATTTTAAGTGAGATACATGGAACTTTTGAGTGTGTTTTTTAATGAATTGACCCTGAAGGTAAGTAATGACTAACAGTTTTTAGATTTTCAGATGCTTGTTAGGACAGTGTGAAAACAGGTAGGTGGGTCTGATTGTGGACTGGCTTTTCCGTGGACACTGTGAGTATATGCAGGTGGGTTATATCTGTCTGTTGTTGTCTTGACTGGGACTAGAGTCCGTTTGAAGAAGAGGTAAGTCGAGGTAAGTCTGGGGGGGGACCCGTCAGAATAGCAAGATGTTTTCATGTAGCGTGATATTGTAAAGGAGAGTATGACATTGACAAAGTTTTACAGTAAATTGATTATTTAATCTGGTTAGAAAGGGAGCATTCACTTTACAAAAAAAGAATTGTCAGATGTATGTGGTTGATTTGTAGATGTCAATGGAAACAATGGTGTGTAAAAGAAGTGGTAGGGTTTTATAAATTGGGATTGAAAGTAATGCATGTAGACTTTTTATTCATTTTTGTGTGTATACATGTATACATTGAAAGTGTTAAAGTAAACAAGTTATTTCTAAAAGCGCAGCAGTTCACAGGAATGACGAAGTGTGATACCATCGAATTGTAAAGTCATATTAGTTGCTAAATTTGTGACACGACTGTTAATATTATCATATTCAGAATAAAAGTGTTAAATGCTACTTCTAAAGAACATTGATTTCAAGTTTTCATGTAAATATTAGTCTGACGTTGCTATAGAACTTCTTTTAACAACATACTTGAAGAAACATGAAGTGTTGACTGTGTTATAGAAACCTGCGGTTACTGTTGTGTAAACAGGGAGATCGATAGATTACAGCTGATACTTGCGTTGCCTGCCAGTTCAGAAGCTTTATTGCATGTTTATAAATTGGTGGCTGTGAATCCTTAATTTGAATAGTGACACAGTATGATACTGACTTCAGTTTTATAGCTGTGTTTGTCCGATAGATTTGTGGCAGCTTCAATTCTGAATCTAATGTGTAAATTAGCCTTACTGGGGGTTTGTTGTTAACTTTTAAACACTTGAGGAATTGTTCAGAAACGCCTTGATTCCACTTTTGTTTTTATTTCTTATAGCTGTACAGATTTGTCAAGGAATAAGTTTTTAGGACATAGAGAACCAAACAGGGAATTTAAAGTGTTGCTAAGGTTAACAAACAACTGTGGTGATAGAACAAAATGTAATCACGCAATTGATAGTCGTGTTTTTAAGCACAGGTTGTATTTTATGTTGTGTTTCGTAGGGAAAATGCGACGTTTTTGATGTTCCTAGTTGTGATGAAATGGTTAATACTGAGGTGACAAGGTTACGTATTAAATGGTCGTTGCAACAAATATGAAGCCGCTGCTATCTTGCTGGTTTCCGCAAATGATTTATTGCAGCCTAAATTTCCCTGTGTTGGTTTTTGCTTACACTATTTTCACCTTCGACAAGGAAGTTGTGTTTTCACCCTACTGAACAGCTTGATTGAATCAAAGGGAACTGTTGGGACATGGCAGAGGGATGCGCTCTACTGTGTGCCTTTCTAGTTGGCAAATGATTTATGGCAGCCTAAACTTCCATGTGGTAGATTGTCCTTTAGCTATAAGTTTTGTTTTCTTTATTCAGTAACATGCTTAGAATATGAACCTGTGTTGTGGAAGAACCAGAATTATTAAGCAGTGTATTTATTAAGTGTATTTGACATACTTTGTAGGGGCGTCACCTCTGACATCATTAATGCCAGTTTTCACACTATAAAACCTTTTTACGAGCAGCACATGAAGACAATTCGATTGAAAAAGCACAGTAATGCCTAATGTCAAGTTAAGATATCTATTTTTTATTATTGATTCATCTGAACTTCATATGTTGTTGTGTGACTGAGTGAACCATCTGTACAGTGTAGTCAGTTTAAATATTTGTGGGTTCCCCCCGTGTCCATAACTAACATTCATCAGGAGTCACAGGTCACCTGGATGCACAGAGCACGAGGTAAGTCTGTGGAGTGATGAGAGGCCATTAGAACCTGAGTAAAAGCGTAGACTGACATCCAAGCCAAACCTCTCTCACTTCATTATTGCAGGGTTCCAGCTTCCTTCCAGTGGAAAGCCATTACAAGTAAACAATAACAAACAAGCTTCTACTTCTTTCTTGTCACCATTGCTAGACAAATGTATATGGATCAGCAAGGAGACGAAAAATGCGTCCTTTTGAAGGTTTTCAACGCAAGGCTATTGTAATTTGTCCCACGGACGAGGATTTAAAAGAACGAACATTAAAGCAAACCAATGAGCAGGGGAAGGATGTGCCCGATCATGCTGTTTTAGAAATGAAAGGTAGGAATGCTGTGGAAAAAAACAAATAAAACACCAGATCTACTTTTTTACTTTTCTATGTGTTGTCTCTAAAATCAAACTTGGAAGATGTCCCCCTCCCCCCTTCCCCCATCATAGGCTTTGGCCAGATATCAGACCTGGACATTTTTATTTTTTTAAACGGTCCACATAAATTCGATTCTTCCTTTTTTTTTGCCCTTTATCTGCCACTTGCCATAAAGCTTACCTTTTTAATGCACTGCAAACTGAGACTCGGGGCCTTGTTGAGGCCATGTAATAGTCTAATATTGCACAATTTGCTTCTCTGAAAAGGATGTTTCCAAATGGCAAACTTACAAGCAGTAACATGCTGACGTTTTTGGAAGTTAATTTGTAAGTGTGTTACATCAGCTGTTCTTGGTTTGCAGTGCTGTTTCCTCCTCTCACCAACCTTCTAGTTGTCCCTTTTGCCCCCCGCCCCACCTCTACTGAACTCCCCCCTCTCCTGTGTCTGCTTAAACAAATTTTTCCTCCATGTTCCCCTGGAGGTGATGTTTGTTCCCTCTACCCTGCCATCTGCTTTCATCTATCTGCTCTTAGTTTCTGCTCTATGATGTCCACTGTCTTTGTATGGTAGTAATTATTTTTCATTTTGTCTTCCGGTGGTGTGCCTCCTCTGGTCTTCACTACAACCCCCTACCCCTCTCTCTTTCTCTCTTTTTCTCCATCCGCCCCTTGCTGGATGGGCTGTCTCTCTCTTCTCCTCCTGTGGTCACCACTATCACTCTCCAAGCCAACTTTACTCTTCCTGAGGCTTGCGACTTCCTGGAGGCAGTGACGTACGCTGAGCTGCAGCACGAAGAGGCTGAAACTCTGCTGAAGCAGTACAATGAGGAGGGCCGCAAGGCTGGCCCACCCCCTGAAAAACGCTTTGACAACAGGCAGGGTGGGTTCCGGGGCCGCGGCGGCGGTGGAAGCTTCCAGCGGTATGACAACCGTGATGGGCCCCGCAGTGGCTACCAGAACCGCAGTGGAGATAGTGGCAGTGGTTACAGAGGAGGTGAGTGAGGGAGTCGACATATCTCGTATGTTTTTTAGTAGTACTATATGAGGTTGCTTAAACATATTGACTTCTTTTACACTAATGTTGTGTTTACTGTATATTGTAACATGGTATTTGTTTATTTGCCAGGCTACAATCGTGGCAGCTATAACCAGAACCGTTGGGGAAACAGCTACCGTGACGGAGGCTCTGATTCACGCAGCAGTGGATATAACCGCAGCCAGCCGTCAGGAGGAAGCTATAATCGCTCTGCCCCGTACAGCAAGGGGGCATACAACCAGGTACTTATACATTTAGAGAAATTAAATAACTGAAAAAAGATTAAATTTTATGTTTAACATAATGTCAAATACACGTATTAACCCTAAGAATTCTTCTTTCCCAGGGCTACAACCAGAGCTACAGTCAAGGATACAACCAGGGCAGCTACAACCAGAATTACTACAGCCAATACCCAGGATACAGCCAGAGCTACAGCCAGAGCTACAGCCAGACACCTGCCACTGGACAGACGTACAACCACCACCAGCAACAGCCACAGCAGCAGCAGCAGGCGCCGGCGCCACAGCAGCAACCGCAGAGCTACAACCAGCAATATCAGCAGGTAGGCAATGACGTATAAAACACTACCTGTCCCTGCCTTTAATGCAAATCAGCTGTCAGCTTGTAAAACAGGTCTACTGTAGTTACAATTGAACCCTGTGATGGCTTGGTTTATGTTAACAGTTTCAACGGCAGAAAAGAGGTCATTCAAAAGGATTTTTAAAAAGTATCTTTTATAAGTATCTTTATATTTGTGCTATAATTCGGCTGAATACACATCTTGTATTTGTAAACAAAGGAGCAAACCACAACCATCTTTTTGCTGGAGGTATTTAATGTTTGTCACTCATAAGATATACTCTGGGTGTTTATTCTTCTGGAGGTGATGCTCCCTGCCTACGAGAGGTGCAAAAATGGACATTTACAGGTAGTTAGAGGGGATTATATACATAGAACTGTTGGAAGACGTCCAAGGCACCCAAGCGTATAAAGAGTTAAAATCCTTGAATGTCTCATTGCGTTTGTTACATAAGATTCAGTAGCCGTGAGGTAATGAAGACGTTTTGACTCGATACCTTCTTGGAATTTTAAACTGAAGAGCAGCAGCTTTTTTTTCTGTTGGATGCTCTCATTCTCATTCTCATGCTCGTTCCTGCTTTCTGTTTCTCCCTCCAGTATGCTCAGCAGTGGCAGCAGTACTACCAGAACCAGAATCAGTGGAACCAGTATTACAGCCAGTATGGCAGCTACCCTGGACAGGGCAGCCAAGGCTCATCTTCTGGTTCCCAGTAGCTCCGCCCTGCACCTCTACCTGCATCCACCTGTGTCCTAAACCCTCTGACCTCTGCAGCAAGTTGATTTTTGTACAGTCTCACATCAAGTCCCCAATCATAACGGTCTCTGTCGGGTTTAACACAGTAGCCTTCATTCCTCACCAATCAGTGTACACTTAAAACTGTATACAGTTTGATGTCTTTTCATTTTTTTTTTTTTTTACTGAATGAAGTCTTACCCTACGCAGGGACTGTGAGGTGGTAGATGATAGGTATCAAAGCATTTAATGAATGTTATCTATTATGCGTTGAATGTGGATGTCTGTAGAACTGCAAACTCCACATTTGCTACAGATTGAAGAGGTTATTGTATATTTTCTAGGATGCATAGTGTGAAAAAGTGACAAGGCAGGATAAATACAGCAAGGCCTGAATAATTTTGCTTGTTTTGAGAAGCTTAACAAAGAACAAAATGCATGCTTTTTACCTTCACAACCCTTTTTCTCTTGCTCTTTAATTTTCAGTTACGAGTGAGCACATTTTATTTACTCCGATAGAATTCATACATCATTTTTTTATAGGTGTTGTTGATACTGTAGTATTTAAGCGTTAATTGAGTCTTTGATTGAGAAGAATATTTTGCCACTCCTAGTAGTTATGTGCAGTTTTTTTTTAAAATCCCTTTGTGATTGGTGTTTATTGAGTCCAGTAGTTAAATCTTGTTGTCAAACCCATTTTTTTCTACCTGAAATTGAAAATCTGACTGACCAGTTACCCAAGCTGTCTTCTTGTCTTTATACAATAAATGCAATTGTATACGCTGGTAGATGTTCATGTGTTCCTTTTTGTTTCTGCCACAAACAACACATACTGCATGATTCATCACTGTTGGTGTATTTTTTCTTATTTTCAACAAGATTGAAATTGAAGACAAAGGACCAAACAAAACAAAAAAAGCATTCATCTTAAAATAATATGCCATTTCTTATGAGCATATGTATAGTTCCAGTGCAGTCCTGCTGAACCTTGAGTGAACTTTAGGAGTGATTTGAAAAGTCAAATGTTGTCAGGGCAGGAAATAAAATGTTCTCCGCTAATATTTGTGGTGGCTGACTGATGCAAATGTTCTTTCACAAATACATTGTGATGGCAAGAGAAATCAAGAAGATTTTCCGGAGGTTTAAAAGACTAATCACATCATAATGTCACAGTTAATCGCATGCAAATATCCAATATTGGGCTTCATTTATTTGAAAAATCGTACACCATCGTCTGGCCTAAAATAACCAGAGATTAAGGGAATAGATACCTCATAAATGGGATGGCAATACCCGTGGTTTGCCAAATGACAAATCATGTCGTGGTGCACATATATTAACCAAGTCCAACAAATGCCAATTATACATTTTTGACCGCTTACTTTCCAAATTCATGAGAGGTGTCATATAGCTGCCGAAGTTAAAATGAACCAGACTTTCTTTGAGTTTAGTGTTAATTTCCTACCCTGCATTTTCTTCGTAGGGATGCACGATAACATCTGCACATGATCGGTACTGGCATGAAATTAACTTTTCTGGCAATGCAACAGGTCGATGAGACTTTGTGTACAGGAAGAGTTTAGTAATTAGTTTTAATACAGGAAAATGTTTTTGCAACTGGGGGAAAGAATAAATAAACACAATATTATTATTGGCCAAAATAAGTTGGAAAATGTTGGTATATTGGATGGTGGCCAAAGTTAATATCGTGCATCCCTAATTGCGTGTATATTAGATCAGGAACTTGATGTCTGTTGTCATTAATGACCTTGTTCATAGAGGTTGTGTTGAGTCTTAGCACCAGAGAAGCAAGGCACCTGTTCTAAAAACAAGACGAGGTGTTTATAAATTACAGTGGGAAAACTGATGTATGAAGCCTAAACAATAAACCAGACTAATGAGACTGACACAAATAAAATAATAAAAACATATCACAATCATACTTGAAACATGAGGGAGTCCATGTATATCTGCTGGTACTGAGAAAAAAATCTCATCAGTTCAGACACAGCTGTGTCGGACACGTGGTGGTGTCTGGATGTTTTTGTTCGTGAGGGGGAAATGTTTGACGATAAGAGCGCTCAGTCTGGCTCTCTGCTCTTGTCTTTGTAGAGATGCAGCTCCTCCATCTTCTCCTGCAGGAATGAAACAGGCATGGAGCTGCCTCGTGTTCTCGCTGGCAGTGTGTTGAGCTGGAAAAAACAGAAAAGACAAACTTGTCAAGAAAACTCAGCAACAATATTTTATTTCCAGTTTCTAGTGGGAAAACTCGTATAAAGGCTTGGTTCATTAAACATATGTACTTGAATCTTTAAAATAGTCCTTAAAAGGTGCTGACAGTGATCTGTGGGTGAACCTGAGTAACAGACTTTTCTGTCAAACCATTCACCTCCTGTTAAAAACTCAGTAAATACAACCAAAACTACGAGCTACTCGTGGAGGTAGTGGTGAGCTAACAGAGGCTATTTTCTCAGTTCTCTATTGTTTAGGAGAAAAAGTTCACTTTTGGAAAGGGCAGGCAACACAGAAAGGATTATTTTCTTAGTTGAATTTACTGTGCGGTGGCAACACCTGCACAGGAGCTTTATGAGGGGAATGAAGTGAAAAACAATATTATAGCCACAATTATACAAAGATTGTACAAACAGAGGACTTAAATCAGGGTTAAACAATCATAGAATTCAAATGGGCCGGGCTTTACAACCAGGAAATGTCATGTAGATGGGCCGGACATTTACATACATAAATACATGTACACATACATGGACACATTTAGTTTACAAATTCTGTCATGTGAGATTTATGTAAACTGGGCCACTCGAAGGTTGCCTCTGGGCCAGATGAGGCCCACAGACAGCCAACTGAGCGGGTCTACTTTAAATTATTTTCCCATAATAACAAAACTGTCTGTTACTTAGAAAACCTCAGTACACCAGTGGAACTTATTCTGCTTTGTGCTCGACATCTGTGGAAAAATTACAGTAAGGAGCGTCATTTAGGAGTAAATTTAAACTCCTAACAGCCCGTATGTGGTTGATTCATCTCTCTTGTTGAGTGAATCACTGCTGGAAGCTCTTACAGTGTTATTCCTCCACCTGTAGTCACTCTATGGATTTATACTGAAACTGATGTTTCTTCGGTTGCTGAGGTCAGGAGCAATTGTGATAAACAGCAACAAGGCACAAAAAAGCCATGATATGCCAATAAAACTCTGTTCGCAGTTACAGTCACCGTGCAGCGTCTCACCTTCCTGTCTGGGGACGCATGTACAAGAGAGTTGTGGTGGTTTCCCCTCTTGTCCTTCTTCTCAGGCGTCCACACCCCAGGATCCGTCTGAGTCGAGCGGTCTGACAGCGCAGAATCTTCTGTGTTATTTTTCCAAACCGAGGAGCCCTTGTTATGTTCTGTCTCATTGCTTTGGGGGAAAACAAACGCCTCTTCCTCTGAACCTGACAGAGAACATAAAAAAGTCAGTTTGCTAAGTTCAAGGTCATTTTAAAGGCAGGGTATTTTAGGTGCTAGCTGTATGTTTTGTATATGATGTGGAAAAGGACGTACTCCAGCTGTTGCCCTTGGTTCTCAAGTCAGGGGCAGGGGTGCAGGGGCAGGACCCTGTTGTGTTCTTGTGCTTCTTCAAACACTCCATTCCCACCAGATCTCTACAGTGTCTGTGACAGTTTATCCCACAGTCTGAAAAAACAGACCGAAACTTTAACAGACGCGTTAAAGGATCTACTTAAAGGATCAGTCCACTCAAAGAAAAAAAAAAAGGTCTGTGAATAAAGTGGCACAAACCAAATCACTTTGTCAGGTGGTAAGAAAATATATCTTATATATATTAAATATACTTTTTTGTAATATGCTAAACAGACTCTTCTTTTTGCTTGCAGCTTTCTTGAGAACTGCTCATCCGAAACTACTTCACACACGACACTGAATGTGTAGACTTATTAAAACATTAACACTTAAACTCAAATTACACCAAGTGTGAAGTGGACTGAATGAACGTTTAATAACACATCTGAAGAACATAAAGACAGAGCGATCCCTTGTTTTATAGTTATATACAGGGTATCATCTTGCTCTAATGAAGCTGATTACTCTTTGATGAAGACTGAGACCCTGTGGATTGTGATCTTACCTTTACAGTGGTAGCCCTGCTTGGTGACTCCCCACAGCTACAAGAGAGCAGACACGATACATGTTATTGCAGTCTGATTGGCCAGGTATATAAGACTAAGCATGGATACAATGGATACTCACAAAGCCTCCACATGTGTAACAAAACGTTGGACGTTTATACGTCATTTCATGGAAGTTATGCGCGTCTTTGAAGTTGAAGCCCAGCTTGGCACATACAGACATTCCCCTCATGAAGTAAGAGTTGATTTCCTCACGGCTGATTTGTCCTTCTCTGGGCAGAAAATGTTCCAAAGTGCAACACAACAGTGAGTAAGTCAGTTGAGGGTTTTAGAAACCATTCAACAGCTCATGTTGTTTCATGTTTTTCTCAGTTTTGCAGCCACAACAACACGAGAGGCCTTAGAGCATTGCAGCTTCCTCACCTGTCAGTTTCGTGAGTGCAGAAGGAAAAGGGGAAGTTGGCTGCTATTTTCTCAAAGTCCTCCAGCGAAATGTAGCCATCCTGATTCTGGTCGTAGTTTTTCATTACGGACTGCAGGGGGCAACAGAGCAATCAGATATTCAGTTGCACTCGTCAAGGAGCAGTTGGTTAGTTCTGCTTTAGACTGCCAAGTAATAAGGAAGTGAAAGACATGGTTTTGTTGCAGAGTCACATACTCACATCCACCATCTGTTTGACGTGTTTAGAGATGGTGTCAGGGTCGAGCCTGGGTGTGACCCCTGAACCCCACTCCGCCACTACAGGCGGTTTAACAGGAGTGACAGGCTGTGGACCGACAGATGCAGTGATGAGACACGAAGAACTGCGCATGTGAGAAACAGGAAAAAAAAAGTGCACACCCACCACATAACACGCTTCCCTAACGTACGGCGCTTTGATGTGGCTCATTTTGATGTATTTCAACACTGAGTCTGTGCTTTTGTTTTGAAGATGTTACGCCCACAGACAGTACACAAATGTCCCCCGTCTTGTGAAAAAAGGTTATAGCAAGTGTGAGCCTGATGGCCTGAGAGATAAATCAACTTGAAAGAGAGGTATTTAGCTCTACTGACCTGGATCTTGGGGTTCTTGGGTTCCTTGGTGTATGAAAGTTCATATATCTCATCCTCAGTGTAGTATAAATCTAGAGAGAGCTGAAGCATTAAAGAACATAATTTGAGATGTTCTTGTTGAAATCTTTTTATCTGAATTCTTAAAACACTCTCCCAGTTTCTGTGTCGTACCGTGAGCAGATGCAGAAGGTCTTTGTTGGCCTCGAAAGGCGGCGTGTAGCTGTGTATAGACAGCAGGTCGTTGATGTTGCTGTACAGATGCTGCAGCTTGCTCAGGTTGATCTTGTCCTCGTCGATGTAGTCCGGCAGGGCCTCGTTCAGCGAGATTAGATCCTTCAGGTGGACACCCAGGATGGGCACCTTGAAGCCGCTGCAGTCATTGTAAACCCGCCGGTAGTTGATGTAGTTGCTGCGTGAGGAGAGCAGCTCTGTCATCTCACTCAGGGCCTCAAAGAGGACAAAGATCAAGAAGGTAAAGATAAATGAGCCTGTCGTGTGTCTCTGTAGTTAGTAATTCGAAGGCATACTGTGCAGGATTTGTTGGCTGCTGTTTGTAAACACATCTGGGGCCAAATGTATAATCCACCCTCAAAGGTGGCTCGTGCATGTGCGTCTGTTTTGTGTGTTCATAGAGTCATTATTAGACAACCACCGCTGCCAATGAAAATGTTTATATGTCACTCAGGCAACAAATGTTCATGGATGAGGTAATGCATCAAGTTTTATTCACATTACATCTAGTCACGTTCGTCAACTTCTTTCCTCACTCTCTGACGTATCAACTGCTGTCTCCTTAGAAGTTATTACGACAGGCCACAAAATGAAAAACACCCTTGTCTTGATTAAATTACAGAACTTACTGTAAAAAAAAAGCAACTTTTTTTTTCTTCTTATCTCTCAGTGATCAAATGAGAACATTTTGTCCACAAAATGTTGAATACACAATGTGTGCACAGCTGGTGGCCTTGCATTAAGCTATATGTTCAATTATTATACTTTTGTCTGACTAAACAACTAAAAAAAAAAAAGAATTGATATACGGATAAGTCAAAGGAACCTGTGTTGTCCCCTAAAAGAAAACAAGAAGTGAAAATGTGACCTGCTGTATATCAAATAATTCTCCAATTTCCTGTTACACTTTCTATGATAACAAGTAAGTAAGTAACAGAAGCATACAATTATGAATAACAAAATCACACATGAAGATGTTAAAACCAAAAATGTCCAGGAAGGTGAATGATTCAAGAGAGAAAAGCTGAATTATGATGGCTTTGTGGCGAGGCAGCCTGACTCCGGTGTAATATCTGAAATACCTTAGTGATGTCAGGAGGCAGAAGGTTAGAGGTGTCTTTGAGGCGGGAGATTGAGCTGTGACAGAGGCCTCCAGTCACTGCCATTAGAGTGTTAAAGTTTTGCAGAGCACGGAGTTTCTATAGTGGAGAGAGCAGAGGGAATGACTGCGGGGTGTGAAACAGCAAGTCAGTTTCTCCCAAAAACAAAACCAAGAAACCAAAACAAATAGTTTTTTGTGACGTCCGATCTTTCGCCAGTTTACCTGCGCCACGTGAATGAACTTAGTGAAGACCTGGGCTCTCTGCTGGGCTGTGTGTCTGCTGAGGATCATCAGCTGGACCCACTGGGAGACTCCGTTACACATCATGACCGACCGCTCCAGCGCAGGGTTGTCCCTCACCGAGCCTCGCACCACGTAGCTGCGGTAGTCCAGGAACTGGCCAATCAGATCAGCAGTGGTCAGTCGGGAAACAACTTAATTTGTGTATTAATTTAATTTATTCATGTTTGAATAACTGTGACACTTTACACTGAGGTAATTCAATTCAAAGATGTAAAGAAAGGGTTAGAATCTAAAGATGCATTTTGGTAATTTTCAGGTCTGTTATGAACAGAAAAAAGAAAAGAGAGTATGGAAAAATATCTGTTTCTAGATTTTTGCCAGTATATACATAAAGTGATTTTATTGTATGGAAGCTGTGGCTTTTAAACTCCCTGTCACCACAAGTGTGAGCGCATTTTATTGTTAACATTCACACAGAGAAGAAATGATTAGCCTCCGCTTAGTCGTCGGTTAAAATGGCGTCACTTTCTTTATCAGGGTTATTATGAGACAATTACATCCGTATAACCGCTGGTACTGTAATTAGTATTTGTTCAGTTAAGAGTGTTATCACATCTTCTTTGCACTTTCACCTATTATGAGTGTTTCTTTCAGGAGGAGCAACTCAGGGCAACAGGATGAGGCCTCATGATGTAACAACAGCAAATAATAAGAGGCTGTTCACTGAACTTACTGAAACGTTACAGAAGTTCTTGAACTCCAGGTAGCTGAGGTGCTCAGCCATCTCATCTGGCTCCATGTGGTCGAAGATCAAAGACACCTTCCTCTTCTTCACAGAGGGTGAGGGTGCCTGGAATATGTTCACATGAGGGCTTCTAGGAAAAGAAAGCCAAGCAACAGGACAAAAATACTCGGTTTTTCTATTTATAGAAAACCTCTATTTTCTATTTATAGAAAAACTTGTTTGAGTTGTGGCCAAATAAGCAAACTATAATCCCTCCAGGGCATGGCTCACAGGCAGGAGGTGTCGATGAGCTGCGAGTGCGTCTCCTCTCCATCTGACCGGACGAGCGCCCACAGGTCCCCCATGGTCTGCTCCAGGCGGGGGTCTGCCTCGAATACCGCCGGGAACTGGCTGATCCACTGCCTTGCCACACAGCAGGACAGAAAGTATGTTTACTACCCGCGAAACAGAGCAGGATAACCTTGTCTATCACAGTCTGTCATACAGCACGCTCATGTGCCCGGTGTCCTTACTCACCTGATAAGGTGGCAGATCTGTGAACGCTTTGGTCCTCTCTTGTCTGAAGGACAATCCTTATAAGTGAGAGACAGAGTCAAGGATCTAAACACGCTGAGCAGATGTGGCACAGCATTACAAAAGAAAAAAAAAACACGCGCAGGGATATATATACTTTAAATCTGCTTTGTGGAGTGCAAAACAAAGCCATGCCTGTTTCCTGATCTGATTAATGAATGTGGACATGTGATTGGGAGCAGTGCACCAGTGGGACCAGAGCATTGCACTGAGTGACAGAGGAGGATATAGGGTGAGAAGTTTCTGGGCAAACATTTGAGATGGCACAACCCAACTGTGCATCATCAGCGTCATGTGGACCAGCTGGGACCCTCTGGGGCTGGAAAGCTTCCCCTCTGAATCTGCAACCAAAACAGAGCAGCACATTTTACATTAGGAGGATTAATGGGGCTAAAACAACAACATAACCTCGAGGCTGCGCCGATCAGCTGGTTAAGCAGTTCAGTTCAGTTCAGTTCAGTTCTACTTGAGTTGGGTTTAGATTTTCATATTGGTTTGAAATCTTTACATTTCAGAAGTTGGAGTTTGGGATTTGGACTTGTTTTACTTAAAAAAACTAGTCATACCAAGTATTCGATTATCAGAATAGTTGCCGATCGATTAATTTTTGCAACTCTTGATTATACAATTAAGTGCCATTGACAGAATGTTACACTAACTGGAGCAGTCAATGCCAGCTTTTGATATTTATCAAGCTCACATCTAGAATAAAACATTACTGCACATATTTCATGCTTAATACTATGATAAATATAAGAGGATTCTTTTGTATGACAACATAAAACTACTCAACATCAGTGTCTCCGTTCCTGCTCACTACCTGTGGACATTTTTATTATAATCTACCTTTGATGCTAAATATTCCATAAGAAAACTGTTTGATTATCCAGATAAACAAGGGTCTAACATTTAAACGTCATGAAACAGTTTCCATTCACAGTAAAGGTACTGTGATGGTAGCAGGACTGGATATTTTAAAACCTTCTTTAAATTGAACATAAAATCTGTGTGGTTGACCACATTAGGGGCAATCGGACATCGTGTTTTTGGAATTTGGATGAACTGACCAATGAAGAGAGTGAGACCACTGAAAGAGAGGCAGAGAGGCAGCGAGGAGAGAGATTTGTATAGTTTACACTGCATGGGAATAGCTCGTTGGCCTCTGTAGCCCAACAGAACAAAGCTTGATTGTATGAGACTGCCCTTTGTCTCCCTCACTCCCTCCCTCCCTGTCCGTTTCTCTCACCCCGGATCCCCCCTCATTCTCCCTCATCCCTCATTTATATAACCTGGTTGTGATAAAGAGTAAAGACACATGACAAACTTTGGGAACACGTGCAGGGACACACACTGACCGAAGCAGTTTAGGCAGCGCTGTATGAGCTCATCCAGGCTGGCAGCGCTGGCGCTGGGAGCAGAGCTGGGGCTCTGCAGGGCCCGGCTGATGTCCTGAGGACTGGGGCATGTATTCCTCCTCCGCTGGACCAGTTTGGGCTTCCTGAGAGAGAGAGAGAGACGGAGTGTCGGGGAGCAAGCGAGAGAGAAAGAGAGTCAGACACAGACGGGGAGAATAACTAGACTAGAAATAAGTAGAACAGAGTGTGGTGAGGTAGTGCAGGTCAGCATCTGAGGAAATGCAGCTCCCCACATCTGATAAGCTGTGCTACAGCGCTGCAGCTGTCTCAACCATCACGTACTCACAGAACAACTGAAAACAACTACATAGCGTTCTGTGTTTCCTCGCCCGAAGCTACCTGACAGATTGTAGCAGAACAATCTGGAAAATGTTCACTATTTGTCAAGTAAGTCACAGACTCGGACTTGTACTGACATTTCATCTCATCATCAAAAATCACAGGTTCAGGTTTACACTGAAAAACTGGCCCAGTTACAGACAAGTGTGCCGTATTTTCACTTGATCTGTGCTTTTAAAAGCTTCTTAAATTAAGAGCAGACAGATTTTGATGCATATATAACACATATCTTCTACCATGGCTGTTTTAACTCCTTTTAAAGCTCCAGTGTGTGGGATTTATTGGGACTTATGGGCAGGAGTGGAATACAATATGATGATTACAATCACAGCATATATTTATAAAGAGAACTAGATAATGAATGTAGAGGTGGTGCCTATTCAGTCCTATATCAATTACTGAGGAGTGTTAATTTGGCTGCAATCAACCCTACATGACACTAAATCCTACACACTAGACCTTAAATCAACAGCTAGTGAAGAGAAGACCAATATGTTATTATGAACACTGTAATTCCCTGAATGAGTTTAAAAAACTTGCGACACAGCTGTGATTATTAGGTGGTTTTTATAATTGGCCAATTTTTTTTTTTCGCATTGATGCGTGCCTTTCAACAGTAGTTAGAGAACACACTGAAAATATCAAAGGCTGAAAAAGTACACTATGATGTAACATTTGGATGGAGTCATTGCTATAATACGTTGCACACCTACAGCAATACTGATTTGCAATCCATTGTAATTTTTGAGCATTTCCTCTAGAAAGCCACTCCCTCTGTTTGTGGCACACCTGCTAGTTAAAGGTGTTATTTACTGCAATGTCAGGCAAATGTACTGTATGGCAGCATGTTAATACTGAGCAACATTAATCGTTGACAAGAACATCGTTAAATCTATAAGTGATGAATATATTACGGTTTTATCACCATGCTTTATCAAGAAAAGAAGGAGAAATAAACAGTTCTGCCGGACTAAATTGTTTATTTTCCTTTTTTTTTATCTGAGAAAGAAAGATAAAACTTGAAGAAGGTGTTTCAAGTTGTAAATTAAACTTAGTTTCAGGGATCCCCATTAAATCTCAATGATTCTGAACCAGTTATGTTGAGTCCTTTGGCTTTCAACGGTTATGACTGAATGACAAAATTTGTTTTCGGTCAGACATATCAATAATCACACCTTTGACCATACGGTGAAGTTGGTTTGGTTGTGAGTGAATCAATGAAGGTCATGGTCCGCTACTTTTCTGGAGTGTTAACACAGAGTTTCTCTTTCAGGGCTTTTCAAATACTTTGCGATTAACGCTTCCTCTTCAGATCAGGGACTCAGTTTAGCAGTTTTGAATTCATTTCACAATAACCAGTAAGTGACTCTTTTCGTATATCTTGCATTAAAACTCATATCTTTGCCTCAGTTTTGCAAAAAATAAACATTTCTATTCATAATTATTCCATAATTGAGATGAAACCAACATTTATATTAAACCTTGTTTGAAAAATATGCTAAAACTTTCAACTCTCTGCTCATATATTTCAGGTTTTTGTCCTCATGTGTCTGTAGTGACATTATGTACCATGTATGTATCGCTGTGAAGCTGTGTGAACTGTTCTGTATACTGCGGCTAAAGCGATGACATTACCAGGAAACGCTATGAGTTCAGAGAACTGCCGTCAAGTTCCCTGAATGACCAGATCTGCATCCCCTTCTCTTAACCTGCGCTCGTGTGAGCGGTTCATTTCCCCCCCAGCCCACTCATGTTCTCAACAGACGCACGCAAGCACACACGTTCAATAACTAAACATAAACATCACTGCCGTTCACAGAAATGAGCTTTATGTACAACACATGAGCGGACACTCATGGGCGCACAAATTCATACAGGCATACAGGGTGACATTCGCTCATCTATTTATACCACAAGCTCCTCTACTGTCTGTACGTGCTGTTTCATCCAACCGTCACAGTTATCACACCACACATTTCCCCCTCAGCCGTGCCTTGATTCAGAAACCCTGATGTCAGTGACGACCCCATCTCTCTGCACCCTGGCAGTCCTGCTCTAGGCAGCTGGTTTGAAAACCTGCTGGGCGACAAGAGCACACCTCTCTTCCTCTCCCTCCTCTTCGCCTCATTACACCGGCTGGCTGCTGAATTCAAAACACTAAACAGCACAGGGTGTACCACAGTGAGCTACTTTACGGTACAGACAGGTGAGCCTCACAACACATGAAGACCTTTGTGGGAAAAGAGAAACAAGCACACAGGCTGCCTGCATTAAAATATTATTGCCCTTATATTCTGATACACAATATAAAAGCACCTCAGACATGCATTAGAATCTAAATTTCATGATATATTTGACTGAATTCACAAAATTCTCTGGTAGGATCAGAAAATTACACCGCTTCACTGTAATGCAGCCTTTACAACCAGAAAAAGACAACACTTAAAACATATCACAATATAATAATATTCAAATCTTATGACTGCCAATATAATATTGAGATACTGCCCAGCCCTAGTTTATGTATAACTCTGCCACCTTTTATACTTCTACAGTCTCGTCCAGTGGTTGAAGGATTGATGGACATAGATTTTCTGACTGTTAAATCTTAAATAATGTGTACATGATTTAAAGGATAGTGTGCAAAATGTACTGGTGTCCTGAAACCTACTGAATACCCCTCACCTCACCCTCCCTACGACCTCAGCTTCTACACATTGATGTCTTACAGGTCTCTGGGCTACACTAAGATACTTCCAATTGACCTTTATAACAGTAAAATTTACATTTCTACATTATAACATTAATATATTTATATGCCTGTTCGTCTAAAATCATTTGTATAGAATGTTCTTTGCATATTTTCTTAATTCAGACCTTTCCCCACTTTAATTTCTTCATTTTGTACATGTTTTACATTTGTGCATTTAAAAATGTGCAAACTGAAGAAGTAAATAAACAAAAATGAAACAACTGAGGATTCATTTCGTGACTTTTGATAGATGGTTTTCTTATCTCAGTGCCCTTTACAACTCGTCATCTCCCTCTTTGACTCAGAGTGAATCCACTTCTGACTGTCAAAGCAGTCTTACATATGACGGGAGACGCTCGCTACTACAAACAGAAGTGCTGATTGGGAAATGTTATTGATGTCATGACGTTTGTCAGGGAATTTCCCCAAGATTGCTGAGCAGGTAACGCACAGCACAGCAGTCACTGATCTCTGTGTGGTGAGTCGAGGTAGCTCAAGAGACGGAGATCTGTTGGTAAATACACTCAGCATGGGGTGGAATCAATGCAAATCTGAACGCAGTTGGTGTTACTGTTACTGTTACAGCATTTGCATTCCCCTTTTCCAAAGAGTCATATCAGAAACTGGCTAAACAGATATAGTAGTCACCCCTCTTTAATGTAACAGTGCATCCCTGGAAACACATAAATGCTGAAAGTGCAAAAGAAAAATCTCCTGTGCATGATAATAAGGAAAAACAGCCTCAAAAAGGATATTTAAGTATTAAATAACTTGGGTCTAGGTCCATCATATCACTGATTTTAGTCTAGGAAGACCTTCTACACCTCCCTTTCCTCTCTGACTCTTCCTTCACCCACATTTTCCTCTTCCTTCATCCTTGCTCTATTCAAGCCATTCAGGAAACTGCTTCTCCTTTTTCTTCTTTGGAAATCCCCCTCTCACTCCCTTTCCCATCCGTGTCAGGGCTCCTGGCTAGAGATCCAGTCACCCCCCCTCCTTTCTCCCTCCCTCGCTCTCACACTGGCGGGGGGATATGCAAATTCCTCTCTTTTTCTTTCCCTAATTGATTAATTGAAGCCAGGGCCCTTTGAAGGCCTTGTTTGTGAGCTGCTCTTTTTCTCTCTCCTCTCACAACCTGCGTTCTTGTACCCTCCACATCGAGAGGATGCATCTACTGCAATGAGCCATTCATCCATTCGGGACAACAGTAAAGTCACTATACCAACCATTGTAGTTTACATTAAAATAGCAACATCTATTCACAAACGTGTCGGGCTATTTTGTGAGGGAGAAGTCATACGAAATGTTTGGGACTTCAGCCAGGAATCTGTTGGACCGTGAAGTCATACCTGTACCACTACGCACACCTTGACATACTTTCTCTCCCCCTTATGTTCTCTCTCTCTCTCTCTCTCTCTCTCTCTCTCTCTCACACACACACACACACACACACACACACACACACACACACACACACACTTATCACACATTATCTATATCAGTAATTCTGCTTAATTTTATCCTTTTTTTCTACAAAGCTTTTCACAGCAATTCTCGCAGTTTATTAACGATTTCTGAATCATAGCAAAAACCTAATCTTGGCCTTACATGTTGTTATTTTAACACCTGTGTCTCTAAACTGAGTTCAGTTTTCTGAACTGCTAGGTCCCAAACACGCAGCGCAGCACAACAGTTAATCAAACAGCGACAAATGCACTAATGAATACACATCTCAGGATCAGCTCTCGTTGAAGACGTATCCTCTAAAAGTCACAGTGTCACTCATTACATACTAACCCTGATAAAGCTAACAACGGGTAGCATCACACTACACTACTACACTACTCTTTGAAGTATATCTAATTGATTTATGTACTTATTTAGCATGAACCAGGGTTATATCATAACGAAACAAAGACATTGCCTTACTGCATGGATACTGAAAAAAGTATACGTCACAGAAATTCTGCAATATGCTTCGTAAGCTTATTTTGTTATACTTGTGTATGCAATTTATGAACTGTGCATATTCACTACACATACTTGTACAGGAGAGTTACAGATGTGGTAATACAAGTGCGAGTCAACCCTGTCCTCAACGACATCACCCCCTCTGCCCTCTCTTGCAAAATATCACCTGGCTGTAAACCATTGTGACTGGAAGATAATGGTGAAACACTGTCACATACAATTACAAAACAGAGCGGATCACTCGTCCCCCTTTCATCATGCGACACAGGTCACAAATACAAGATTTAAAATAAGTGCTCTTGCATTTCCCAAATAGAAATTCATGCATTTTTTAACAATGTGAATGTAGAAAATGTGAGTGATTTTGTGTTATGTTATGTTATTTCATGTTCTGAATGTAATGGTTTGGAGGTGGCTGAGTTTAAGTGGGAAATTAGCTCATGAATTTTCGAATGATTTGGTCATTTTGTGTCTCCGCAATGAAAAGTGACCCACAGTTTAGGCCACATTAACTTCTGTTGTGCTGACAGTGTGACAATATTGAAGGATGCCAGCTACCAATATTCAGAAACTGTAATTCCAACTACTGATTTAAGATAACCATGCCACTGAAGGTCAGTCCACCTTAAACTCAGGTGGTTAAGTCACACATAAAACACATCTGACTACCTTAACATTCAAGACACAACCCTGTCATTCCAGGCAATCTGATAAGAGCTGCGGTCACAACTTCAGCAGTAAAAAAGTGTCACCGAAAACTAAGGCTACTAAATGTGTCATTTGTCAGCAGTATCTTAGAAATATCATTGAACTGACATGTGAATGTAAATTAGCTGGTTAGGAGAGAAAAGCAGAACACATTTCCGTGGAAAGGTGAGCAGGCAGCACTCAACAGGCATGCACAACTGTTGAATGTCATGAGTCTGCTTGTGTTCAGTACACACAAATCATTTGAGATGTTGATATTCTTCACTGATATGCAGGTCAAACACATTAGCCGTGACCGTGTATGAGACTGTATGTGTGATATGTGTGTCTGCAGCCTTTCTTTTAACACAGAGCACTCTTTCTCTCTCCACTGCACACTGTCTGGATTCAAATAAAGGGCAGAAAACATACACACCAAGCGGAAAATCAAAACTAAATGCCCTCATTTCTCTTCAACGTGTCAAAAGGCTTTGCACAAACCACACTGCATCTCATAACCTCAAGGTTCACACTTTGCTGCTGCACACAAAACACTTGCTGCTGACACATACTTAGACTTGCACAAGACACCGAGCTGCAAGTGGGTCCGAGTGCACCAGACTCTCAGTTTTGATGCACTCTCTTTTTGAATTACCTCTTGGTCTTGTTCATTGCAGAGCTCTTCTCCTCAGCGGCACTCCTCCTCCACTGGTGATCCGCTCGGGCATCTGAGCGTGTCCCTACAGCTCCATGGTTGACCCTGCTCCTCCTCCTCCTCCTCCTCCTCCTTCTCTTCTGTGTCCTCTATGTGTTTATGTGCCCAGGACTGCAGGAGCAGGCACAAGATGGAGAGCTGCTGGGGGTAAGAGCTGCCCACCAACCAGTCATAGACTAGTCTAAACTCCACGCCTAAACCCTGCTTATCAAACCACTTTCTGTGTGTCAGCCTCCCCCCCCCCCTCTATATCTAAAGATATCTATCAACCACAACTTAACAACACAACCGACTCAGTGCTCCCTCCACCTGCAACAAAGCAGAAATGTTAAGAGAAAAAGCCTCAAACTGGACTGCAATAGCGAACAAAAGTAATCCACTTGTCCCTTCAACATAAACAAGTCAGCATCTTAAATGGAGGAACTGGCTCTGACAGATAGGGGAACTCACATCAGTTTCTGTGTGTGCGTGTGTGTGTGTGTGTGTGTGTGTGTGTGTGTGTGTGAGTGTACAAGGGGGAGGGGAGAGTAGAGAGAGAGAGAGAGAGAGAGAGAGAGAGAGAGAGAGAGAGAGAGAGAGAGAAGTGAGCACAAATGCAGTACCAATAGAGGAAGGAGGAGGAGAGTTAGAGAGATAGTGATGAGCAATCATCTAAGCACCATCAGTGTACTCCAGGAAGCGACATCTGCGGGTTTTTTTCAGAGCATCAACGCAGAGAGAGAGAGAGAGAGAGAGAGAGAGAGAGAGAGAGAATGAAAAAATAGGCCACACCTAAATGTCACTTTATGATGCAGTTTTCTGGAGTGTTGCCTGAACTTGGCAAGAGATTCAGTTCCTGAAAAGAAAATCCTTAGATGTCTGATAACATTGTTAAATCGTGACATGTGTCTCCTTACCAGATTTGTTCATCCAAGGTCTCCAATGTCCCCCAAATCACGTCCATCACCCTGATTTCTTCCTTTTCTTCTCCTTTTTTTTTTCCTCTGTCATTTCTCAGGGGAGCAAGTGATTACACAGGGAGGTAGTGTCTATGCTTGTGAATGTGGCTGTGCAGCTGGACAGGGAGACTCAAAGGCATCCTTGTTTTAATGCACCAAGAGGAAGAGGCGACCATACAGGGGACATTAATGTCCCTAAGTCTGCAGAGGTGGCTTCTTTTGCTGCAGGAAGCTGACTGGCTGGCGGCGAGAGTGGGTGATATGGCATTCAAAAGCAGGGAAAGATGCACAGAGCAGGAATCCTGCAGTCCTTGCACGGCAACTCCAACACACCTTAAAATGCATCAGGATTTGCATTAGAAAGGGAGCTCATTAGAGGACAGGGTGTATATGGAAATGTAACTGAAGAAAAAAAAAAGTTTCAATGGTCTTTCCTGGTAATGTTGTAATCTTACTGTAATATTAAGCAATAGTTCATTCAAACAGGAAGAGCTGCAATCAACTCAGCTGGTAAATCTAAAGACAGTTGCCACATGCTATGAGAAAAGAAAAGCTCTAAAAGGGCTAATTTTTATAGTAAATCAACACCATAATCAATATTTGGTCCAATCTTTTGTTTTGTGACAAACATGTTTATTTAACTAATTCAGGGCCTTGTTTGTTTGTCTGATGGCTTTTATTTTGTAATTTCTTATAATAACGGAAGTAGCTTAACGGTTGACCGTTACGAAAAGTAAAATTAGCTAAACAGTTAACTGACGGTTTGTTTGTTAAATTGTGACTTTCTTTGAGAAGTTAAAGTTTAATTAACACAGCGTACTTAATATGTTCTTAAGGATTTCGCAGTTTTTTTGTGTGATAAGTTAACTTTTGTTGTTGTTAGCAAACTAACTTGTATGCTAACTAGCCGCGTTAGCGTTAACGTCAATTAACGTTAACTGTCTTTTGGGGATATTATTTATTCTCCCTCTTTTGTTGTATTTAATTGTCAAAGAACCAGCCTGACAAGCTGTGTTTGACAACCTTAACAACCGAGACTTACCATTATACGGCTATCTTACGGCTCTGGCTGTTTTAAGCTAATTTATTGCTAATTCTTGATCATTTTAATGCCTGTTGGAGATCTATGACAAGAGATTCAGAGACCAGTTCTCGGTGTAATGTCGCCATCTTCAGGCGCGGCGTCGCAACTGCACATCAACGAAAGCAGATTCATGAGTTGGCAGAAAAAAAAAAACAGGCAACAGCAGGTCTCTTCTGAGTCAGGACTCATACTCCCAGAATTCATGTTAGTTTTGCTTCAGTGGCGTATCACCTCCTCCTCCTCCTCCTCCTCCTTCTCCGCCTCCAATCCGTTTTACCCGCTGGACGGAGTTGTATTCCTGCGAGCAGCGTCCCAAAACACCGTAATAGGCTGCCAGCTGCTGCTGCAGGGGGGAGATGGGCGAGAGGGCGAGCATGCTGAAGGATGCCAGATGGAGTCTAAGAAGGTAAGGATGTGTGAGTGTTTGGTGCACGTTGTCTGCTGGCTGGCCACCGTTTCTGATTGAGTGTGTGATGCGCTTTTTTCCGCTCAGACTTCCAGGTTTTCTGTCTGGTGCATCCTGCCTGATATGACCAGGAGGGGTGTGCCACTGACACCCAGGCAGATCCAGGATGCATCAGGCTGTCAAGTGCAGACACAGCTGATGGTTTTGTGATAAAAAGAGATAGTATCCTGTGTAGTCTCCTGCAAAACAATATTTTCTGGTCCTTTTATTCATGTGAAAAAAAGGGCTGAGGGAATTTAAATCAGCTGTAAGGGAACTGACAGGGAAGCTGGACGGACACCATGTAATATTCAGATAAATATACATGATGCTTTCCACTAAGGCTGCAAGATTAAATAAGAAAAAAATGCTAGTAATAATCATCATAATAATGATAGTATTTTTCCAAGGAAGCTTGTTTTGACAACAGTCCAAACACATTCTGTTGCAGTACGATTTCACAGAGATCAGCAGCAAATCCTTACAGATGAGAGGCTGAAACTGGCAAAGATTTTGGGCATTTTTGCACAATCAATCATAACAAATAAAATAAATTGTATGCTGATTAGCTCTACCTCTCAATAAAAGAAAGGGAGAAAGACAGAAAGAGTCACTCTGCCAGCATTTTTAAATCGAAGAATAAATGAAATGAAAAAGATGATTAAGATTATGTCTTGATGGTGAAGTGTCCCAACTTAAGGACCTCGCTTGGTTCGTGCACAGTCATTAAGATACATGACAGTTTCATCCATTTTAGATCAATATAAAGATTTTTCTCACTCGGCTGCACAGAAGTGACACTTGGTACTTTAACACGGAAGCATCAAATGATCTAAACATTTTATGGGAAAGTGCCAAAGTGCACAGAGCTGATGAAATGGTACCATCTGTGCACAGTGTCTCATCCTGTGGAAGCATCAGGTATATCCACTGCATTGCATGGGCCAGTCGTCAGGCTGAGCTGTGCATTGATCAAACAGATTGTAGGTTGGATATATAGTTCAAATCACCTGATCATCCAAGGCAGAACACGGATTATATTATTCACAACTTCCTGTTGTAGAGTGATGAAACAAAATGTATGATACCTGTAAAGTGTATCTGAAATTATCAGTCGCTTAACTGATGAATTAGCAGCAGTTTTTTTCTGCATCATATCATTGTTAAATAATTCAACTTAGCTGTTGTTCGGACAATATAAGTGTTCTGATTATTGATTCTTAATCAGCTACTTACTATAAGTAATGAACTGAGTTTTGACTCACTGGCTTAAAGTGAGTTTACAGTGATGCTGTGTAGGAAAAATGGCGAGTTAAGTATTTGAATCTGGATCATATGATAGTTATCAAGCATTAATCACACACTGCTGATCAAGCAGATCAGCTTATATATTGAGTTTTATGATTAAGCTTTTTTTTGCTTTAGATATATATACTCATGTCACAAATACTGAATTATTAGAACATTTTCAAAAATGTGTATGTTTAAATTTCATAATCATATTTATTTTAATCAGGAATACAGTAATAACACAAACTGTAGTAGCCTATTTAAACTAATTGGCTATTGTACACTAAAATTGAAATGTATAGTCAACTAATTGATTAGTTGATCATCGCTTCAGTCATTTTTCAAGCAAAACATTTGCTGATTCTAGCTTCCTATATGGCCTTTACACCAAATGTCTGACATTTGAAAATAACTGTAAATCGCAGCCCTATTGCACAGATCTCCCATCATGCATCGCTAAGAAATCTGTCCTGCATCACTCCTGCAGTGACCTGTTCTTGGTATATGACAACGTTAAACTCACACAACCTCTCCAGCTGACTGTCAGGTGACACAGATGTCTTAATTTTATCACATACGTAGCTCTGTGTGGGTGCAGAGCAGCTAATACAGAGCTAATGCACTTGATCACCTAATTCTGACGGAGTTTCTGTACAGTGCAGCTGACCTATTCACTTTGAAGAGTCAAGGTGTGTGTGTGTGTGTGTGTGTGTGTGTGTGCATCTGTTCTTACTGCACACTCCCAAAAGGCTAGTCCTCACCCCCCTTTCCTTTTATAGCCTCAGACATGTGGAAGGAGGGGTGGGATGTGTGTGTGTGCTGGAGGGGGGACAGCCTGTGTGAAGGAGTGGCCCACTTCTACAAACATGGCGGCATGGTGGGATGGGAGTCGTGTAAATGTGTAACAAGGTGCCTACCCCTCCCACCTCCTCTGCCTCCCTCCCTCCTTCATCTGCGGTTGGGGGATGCAAGGCGAGAGGGGAGAGGAGTCGGGGAGAGTCTCGCCTCCCGTCACTCTCTCTCACAACACCGTGAGAGCCACAGGACTCATGCTGTCCTCCAGCACACCCACACACACTAGCACTGAGAGCGAGACACGCTGAGAGTGAGAGAGGGTGAGAGAGAGGGGCACAGCACGAAGAGAGAGAAGGGGAGAGAGGGAAGGACATAGCAAAGGAGATAAAAAAATAAAACCTGAAGAGAGAAAACAAAAGGATTTTCTCTTTTTCTCCCGAGGAGCTGCTGCGAATAACCCTCGGTGAAGGATGGCAGAAGGGGGAGAGGGAGAGGAGGAGATTCAGTTCCTGCGAACGGTGAGTCCTGCTTACTCTCGTTTTTTCGGGAAGGCTAACCTGCACCGGCTGCCGGAGGGGAGTTTGGGGCTGGAGTAGAAGATGAGGAGTTACGAGAAGTGAAATGAGCAAGAAAGGAAACGAGATGCAATTAATTTATACCCTGTGTGATTCAACTCTTGACCTAAAATTAACTCATGATCTTCCAGCATCAACTTTATTCCTCCAGTGATTTCACAGTTTCTCCACTTTTAGCACTTTTGCTTTTCTGGCAGTCGATATTTAAGTCATATCTATAGTTGCAGTTCTCAGAGCCAAGGCCCGCTTCTGTATATAGTTGACTATTTTTGCGTTGCCCTGAATGTGCCATGACCTGCTTATTAGTTGCTCTCTTTAAACTTGGTAATTGATTTCTTTAATCTCTCGTGAGCGCAGAAATCCGGGGTTGTTAACCTACATAACGTGATCATTATTTTGATCTTTTCAGAATGCACTCTTCATTGTCTCGCCTAATCTCTTTGATATTACTTCCAGAATGTTCTTGGCTTAAGAATAGGTGGGGTAACTGTGTATGCGTGCATATGTGAGCGCGAGCACAGATAGATAGACAGGGGCTGGTGCATCTGTTAGCATCGTTATCTATTTATATCTGAGGAAAGTAGAGCCTGTCAGTGTGGGGCGAGGAGGCAGAGCAACAAGCTACTCAGAGCCTGCAGGGGACAGCTGGCCAAAAACTGCATGTCTTCCTTGGAGAAGCCAACACACAAGATATCCACGTCACAGTCTCAAAGGGGGGGGATGACCCTAAAAATGACCTAAAACGGCTGAGTTGTTGAAAATTGTTGTCAAAGCTAAAGAGAACGGAGATGGATCTGAGACATATACTGTATTATTTGGTCTGTAATATAACGTACATTTGATCCAGTTGGTGCTCTCTCTCTTCGTGCACCTTAACCTAAAGCAAACCACCTTTTGGACCTAAACTGATGTTATATATTAGCTTATAGGTTATAAATGCAGTGAAGTGTGACGTTGATTTATGCTAAATACTTGTCCCTCATATGAAAACATATTCAGGATGAAAAATGTCAAGAAACCCTCTATAACTGGTACCAGTAATCTAGAGTTGCAATGTTTAATCATTTAGTGGTATTAAGTTAATGACCAGCTATTTTGATAATCGATCCATTAGTTTGGGAACAAGATTCTTTGATTTCAGCTTCGTAAATGTAAATATTTACTGGATGATTGAGTGATTATTCGATTATGGAAAATTGTTGTTATTGCTTGTTATTTGCTTTACTTTATGACAGGAAACTGAATATCTTTGGCTCGTGGAGACTGAATTGAAAAAGAATCAATTAATCAGGAAAACAGATAAGAATAATCATTAGGGTTCCTACAAGATCCAGTGTTTCCATTTCGAGCTGGACAATATGTTGAGGTGAATGTAAAACTAATATGTTTCGGATAACGATATGAATTCAATATCAGTTTTTTGAAAGGATTTTATTCTTGGACTGCAAAATGATGTTCAAAACAATGAACTGAGTTCCACTTTTATTTGTTACATTAGACAAACAGTAATTAAGTATATAACAGAATCAGAAATGATTGTGTTGGTTTTTAATGACAGTTTGCTTGAGATAACTGATTTTATTGATGTTGTTGACAGCTTTAATTTGTCAGTAAACTATAATACCAAAGTAGTGCGAGGCTCGCGATTATGTGAGATGTTGAAACAAACGGGAGACGCTCATCTTTGCTCATTCCATTGATCTTTGATAAGAGAATCAACAAAATCTCCACTATGAAATGTAATTCTGTTAAAGTGGAGCTCTACTCAACAGCTACAGTTACTGTGATATTTACCCCATTGTCACTTTAATCTTGTTAGCTGTGAAATAATAGTTCAGGTACAAAAGAGCCCAGATAGCGGCATGCAGAAGGACCACAAGTAGATCATATTTACGGACAGGATTCCTGTGAAGCTTGTGGAGTCAGCCGACAATACCTACAAGATGATGACATTACAGAGACGCACAGCTGTTCCCTCTATTGCAAAACTATAAACGGCATCTTTTTTTGGCAAATTGGCAAATTAATTGTAAGACACATGGGCTAAACACTTTGAATACCTTCGTTGGGTTTGTCCTTTGGCTCAAAAAGCTCAGTTATGAAGGCACTATTAGACACTTCAAAAGGAAAAACAATACAGCACTATCTGAATTATTAATGTCTTGTGTGCTTCAATGGGTTTATCTTTGACACTGTCAGGGTCAGGGGTTCGATCCCCCTCGGGGATACAGGGCTAAAAATGTAAGTGCTTGTGGTGCTGTGAGGACCTTTGGATTAAAGCATCCACCGAATGGTCTGTATTATCAGGCTTTTAATTAGAGGCTAGTGATGGGAGGCATCGTGTGAGTCAGCTGTTTCTCTCTGCTGGGGTTTTTCCCTGAGTTATATTGGAGGTGGGAGGTGTGATGAGAGTGGTGTGTGGGCACAGAGGAGTTCTTACCTCACCTGGACCAGCAGGGGCAGCAGACTGCGGTTAAAGGTTTGCTGATATAATCTTTTTGCCATTACATAACCGTAAATCATGGCAGCTTACATCTTGTCTGTCAAGATTCACTTTTCAGCAGAGGTTAAATTCTTCTTCTCTTAAATGTTCTTCTAGAAGCCGTCACATTATCTAAAAAAAAAATTGGAATAAATGTCATTAAATCTTCCCAAAATACAGCCTTAGTGAGCTCAAAGCTCAGCACATTTTTGCAATTTTTACTGTGCACTGATCACTACAGCTTGCAAACTAATTTCAGCTTTTGTAGTCTCTACAGGAAAAAGACAAGTTAGCAGAGATCCGTGATGGGGGATCTATATAGTAGGGGCTGCAACTAATGATTATTTTCATTGTTGATTAATTGGCCGTTTAATTTTCACAGTCGAACACTTGATCGTTTGGTCTGTAAAATGTCAAAAAACAATTGAAAACGGCCCATCCCAATTTCCCAAAACTCAAAAGTGACGTCTTCAGGTTCCTTCTTTTGACAAAACCAACACCCAAAAATCTCAAGACTTTTGATTTACTATCCAAGGACAAAGAAAAGCAGCAAATGATTAATTGAATATCAGAATAGTTAGTCCTCTATTTTCCCACCAGCAGAGCACATTATGGCACAGATGACTGTGTATTGATAGCTACTGCTTACTAGCAGGTCCAACAGAGTAAAACTCTCTGGGCAATGAGGAAGAATGGTGTCTATTTACACAAAGTAAACACATCATGCAACATATGCTCCTTTTACTGTGACAGGCATTATAGAGTTTTCTGTTATATGGACTATGTGCTCGGTTTAAGCTTACTAAACTTAAATTCAGGGAAAACGAAAGCTTTTCAGAGCTTGAACAGTGGCTGCTGCATGAGATAAGACCAAGAAGGAAGGGTTAATTTATGGGTCGCCATGTGGAAACTGCTCCTCTTGGGACGGCTCCTCAGAAGTGCCCTCTTGATTGTTTTTAGGTCAAATTAGCTTAAATTTATGTTGCTGTTACACGAAAAATCCATTATTCTGTCAGTAATCATAACTTCAATCACAACTTACCGGCCAGCTGCTCTCTGTAATGTGTTCTCAGGATTGTACGGGGTTAAATTGTCACAAACATGAGCTCAGATAATAAGGCACATTCTATATTCAGTTGAAGTTTCGCACAGTCCATCTCCAGGATCGTGAGTATAATGTTGGAGCAAACTCACAAACTCTACCGTGGATTATATGTGTTGCCCTTCCCTGTCAAGGTAACTGTGAACATGTAGGTGTTCCTGCAGCTTGAGAAACCCATTGTTGTCTATTTGAGGAAGGAGCTGAAAAAAAACATTAGCAGTGTAATCCTGTCCTTTTTATCCCTTTCTCTGTTATTCTTCTTGTTTTTCGCCCCTGCTGGGAATCCTCTAAATAAGAAGAAGCGCTGTGGAGGTGTGAGTTTGAGAGTGGTGCGATGCAGTGTTGCCATCCCTTGGGGGTTTTGTTTGATAGTAAGAGAAGGAGAAAAAAAAAAGGAGATTAGATCCCGTAAATGCTGAATCCTTCTCAATGTCGAGACAGGGATCGTAGGGAAAATACTCCCGGTCTTCTTCAACACATCTCCTGTGATCATTTTCACATCACAAAAGGCCACACACAGATTACTCACAGTGCTGCTCTATTCTATTCACGGTTTTATTGTATTATTCTAAAATGGCCCAGGCTGTGACTCATACTCCAATAGTTGTACAGTCTACACTTGCTTGTGGTTTATGTATGCCACCCTCTGTACAGTAGCAGGTCATTTTTCCCCCACACAAACACAAATTAGATCACAGGTATCTAGTATTACCCTCCATTCTTAAAATAACACCTTGCAAGCACTTCAGCCCCCACAATGGCTGTCAAGAGATCAGCTTAGCTCGCAATTACAGGCAGTCTTTCCCCTTCTCTTTCAAAAAGGACCTATTACAACAGACTGCTGAAGTGTCTATAAACACACAAGAGTCGACATCAGGTGACCCAGAGTTTATACGAAGGCGCCGTTTCTCTGCTGGTGACGATAAAAGCTGCGTCACTGTTTCATGATGCCACGTTTGTGGTTTGGATCACACAGGCAAAGTGAGTTTGAAGGGGTATTCAAGCTCCAGTCTATAACAGCAGTTTCTTTTTATAGTGTGCCACTATAAGTCACACACTCTGGAGGGAGCAACCAGAGGAGTCAGTGTCCTATTTGCCGGCATCCTTTGGGAGATCTGATGTGTGTGTTCGTGTGTGTGTGTGTGTGTGTGTGTGTGTGTGTGTGTGTGTGTGTGTGTGTGTGTGTGTGTGTGTGTGTGTGTGTGTGTGTGTGTGTGTGTGTGTGTGTGTGTGTGTGTGTGTGTGTGTGTGTGTGTGTGTAGATAGTGGGTGTGTGTTTCTGTGCGTGTCAAGTGAACAGAGATCGTGTTCATTGTTGTGACAGTCAATTGTGGCATCTGTCAGAAAATGCAGGTCTGCAGGCGCCACAGTAGCTTTGTCAGACCTGTATGTTCTTACTGAAGCTCTGATTTAGTGAGTTATCGGTCAGAATGTCTCAACATGTAGATATCTTTCCATTTTCAGTTACATTTAGCCCAGTTTGAACGTAGATTTCAAGACGTATTTTGACCTGCTAACAGTCCAGTGCTCACTGGGTGGATGTTGGTTCTTGGCTGGCTTGGGCAGAATTGGAAGATTTTAGGAGTTTCAAGAACTTTTTTCCATTCTAGAATAGAAAATACTTACATATCACAGTCAAATCAAGACATATTAACATAGAAGCAGAATAGGAGCTACTTTAAAAAGCAGCACCTCCATCATCAAAAGGCAACAACAGGGGACGACATCTTCCAAATGCAGGTTGTAAAAACATTGCACTGCTTCTACAGGGTATCCTGACTGAATTCTGCAAAACTGTTAAGCCCACGTTTATCCCTGTCTCTCTCTTTCTTCTGCCTTTAAAATGTAATTTCTCTTTCTTAGATGGAGAGTTATACTATCATGTCTGGATTGCTTCAGTTTATATGAGACTGGCCAGGGAAACTCAAAACTGCTGTGTGACCTACAGTTTATTTTATTTTGCTTGTTTCTGCTGCTGTTTACTTGTACGGGGACACAGAGTCTCTCCCCATTTTTCACAACTGTCAATTTTACCTCCTGTTTCTGTTTCTGTTCTTTTACAAACACACACACATACACACACACAACACACACACACACACACACACGCACACACACACACACACACACACACACACACACACACACACACACACACACACACACACACACACTCCTTACATCAGTGAGCTACAGTAGCAGCAGACTTTCGGACGGCAAATGCCGGACAAGGGTGATGGAGGTCGGGAGGCTGTCAGTGAAGCATTAGGCTTTAGAAGTGCTGAGCCCCGGGAGATGAACACATCCACAGCGGGACAACACATGCACACACAACCACACACACACATACACACACACATATACAGCACCTGTTAGTCTGCAGCAGTTTACACAACAAACAGGTGGTGTCGTCTGCTTTCTCAGGCACGAGACAGAAACAGAGAGAGGGAGGGATCCTGTAGAAGCAGTGTAACAAAGTGACACAACTGTTATGCAAACTGGTGTGTGAGTGTGTGTGAGTGTGTGTGTGTGTTTGTGTGTGTGTGTGTCTCCTTATAACTCGAAGGATAATTATCTTACAATTCAAAGGCTTCAAAGTCAGGTCGGACATAGACAATACAGACTTATATTTAACAGTAAAATAAAATAAAGTCAGGTCAGATTTTGAACTACACACAAGTAAAAACATACCTTCTGTGAATATATACTCCTCCTTCAGTATAATGATACTAAATTATTCATACTTTGTATGTAATGATTTTTGTACTACAGCTTTACATTTTCGGCAACACATCGTCATGCCTAAACGGCTGAATAGGTCGATTGTCAGTGACTCCCAAATGGTTAATTTACCACATTTAGTGATGTAGGTGTGATGAAGTGAATAGTCTAAAACATGCAAGACCAATAGATGTGGTCCTTCAAAGCCCTTTAGAAGTGTTTTGTGGCGAGACACCGAGAGTTTACTTGATAATTTCTCACTCTCAGTACTTTGTTCCAAGATGCCATATCTTCCATAATATGTGTGCAGGGGGAGTTTTGTCAGAGAGGAAGGTGTTGGAGTCTATTTTGGATCCACAGTAGTTGTTTGGCTTCAGGCGTTTGAATTCGGCTGCAAAAATTACCTTGAGAAATTGGACGATATTTTTGCTGGAGCTGTAGGCACCTGGTGTTATGAAATAATAACTTTGAGAAAAAGTTGAGATAAAACTATGACGATGCACTGCGTGTGTTTTGTGAACTTCAGGGGAGGCTCAAGGATGTTTGTTTCAGTCAAACTCTTCATTTTAACTTTTCACATGCAAGAATTTAAGTCGCCAAATAGGTTGTTTGATGAATTGGAGGTGTTCCTTGTATTTGCCCCACATTTCATATTTCAGTGTTTCCAGTCCTATCTCCTCAGGTTATGTACTTTGACTCTGGGATGTTGCTTGTCTTGCTTATAAAACAGGAGAGTACATTGTCTACTTTTAAGGCAAATGGACTTTTTAGCTGTATGGATTTTGGATTAACGCCAGCTAAAATAGTTTATTTATAACAGTGTTTTCCCTTGAATCGCTGCCGTCTGCCAGACTTATCGTCTTTCAAAGGGCAGAGGCTGTTTAATGTTGGATGTCTGCTAGTTTGTTGCAGTTTAACTGAGCTGGAAGGGAGTTAAGTTGGTGTTGGCTGTCAAAACAAAATGTGTCAATGAAATTAAACATTAGTGTCTCTTAGAATCTGATTTGTGAATTATCACCGTTGAAGCCTTAAGTACCCAGTAGCTTAATTTTGGGTGAAACTCATAAAATATGGGACTATTTGCCATTTAGTAGATATTTTTCTTATCAACCTACATCCTTCTTAACAACTTTATCAAAAGTATGTATGAATATTTTGCTCTGTGGTCATTGTGAAGGTTGTAATCCAAATTCAGATTTATAAGCCAGTAAGCATTAATGTAGTTTCGAATGGCACAATTTTCTTATTTTTAGCAACTGTAATCTGCTTTTTAATTATTTAATAAATTAAAAGTAATGGTTAGTTAGTTTTTCCTTTTTTTCCTCATCAGAAGCAGAAGATATCTGCCAGTTTTCCTCTGCTCCATTGCCTTCCCTGTGAGCAAGAGAGTCTTACTCTTTATCCAAGTGAGACTTCTAAGTATCTCCAAGTGAGACCTCTAAGTATCTGCTGGTCAGCAGAAGGAGGGAATGTGATAGTGACAGGTGCAGCCACTTAAAATAGGAGGGGAGAGGAGAGGAAAGGCCCACAGCCGAGTGGTAGAGGTAATGGAAAGAGGGAGAGAAAAGAGGATGGCCATCAAATAATAAGTAAAGAGAGAAAGTCTGGGGAAGAAGAGTGTGAAACGATCAGGACAAAGACTACAGATAACGCTTTAAATGTTCTCGACACTCTTCTGTGTGCAGTGAGAGATTTATCAGCAATGACTCAGTGCAGCACAATAACTCTTGTGTCTCAAGCCACCTATAACATTTGTACTTCATAACTTATCTGCACAACTCAGTCATCCAGAGTACATTAGACATATAACTCAGAGCAGAGACACACATTCACAGAATCATCATTGGAATGTAACGACTCCTGAGTCACTGCAGCAGTGTGAGACATTTCCTCATTATATATAAGTTGTTATGGCGTTTGTTGTTCATATATTGGATTAGGTAATCGTTGGTTTGTTGTTTATTGTCCCACTGTCAGACAGTCTGCAGGGACTTCCTCTAATGTTGCAGCTACAAAAATCCAGACATGGTAGTGAGCATTTATATAAGGGAATGAAGTTTGCAGATCTGAAAGGTGAAGCCAATGCACAAGTGCCTTAAACCTGCCTTCTTCATAATGGCCAGCAGGCTGGGGGACTCCACTCGTTCAGAAAGATGTCTGATTGTATTTAAGCTAAATGACAAAATGATCCTACTTTTCACTTGATTTATTACCTCAGTTAAACTGTTTCCTAATGAATTTATGATCTTGTTAGTTTCAAATCTTCTTCAATGCAGCATGATGTTCATTTAGCAAATTATGGTCCCATTTAGAGTGGTATAGATGATAAAGAAGTCTTCTCAGTCAGATCCAATCAGGATATCCTCCTTAGCTCCATCTTCTCATCCAAATGGTCACTTATTGCTCCAAAAAACCAAGATGGTAGCAGCCATATTGCCAAACGCAAGTCCTCAAATGGTTGTCCACAAACCAATCAGTGATGTCACAGTGGGTTTACACTTAGTGATGCTCTGGCTATTTTAGAGGTGATATGTAAGAGAGATGGCGTGGTGGCTTTGTGTGTACTGTATCTAACCTAAACTCTCTCAGGCAGATCTTATATCCACACTTGACTCATTTCATATCCTCGGCACAGACTCATAACCCTTAATTAGGGATGCATGATATTGGATTTTTGCTCATATTCCTTTTACCGAAATTTTCCAACATCATTTAGGGCGAATGTGAGTTGAGATTTCAGAATATATGTACATATTTTCTTCAACTAATTGCAGAGAGAGTGAAGTCCCTCCTGTACATATTGTTATGCCTTCTCTTATTGTGATGCTTCACATGCAGACATACCAATGCTTTTCAAAATGTCCGCATTCTCTGGGCAAAACAAGAAAACTACTCAGTCAACATTTCATGTTGCCTGTGCATGATTAAAGCGTAATCTAATGGGCCTATCAGATCGGCAGAAGTCAATCTAATGTTTAATTTTTAAAGTCTTTATGGGACAGTGTGGATGGTGAACGGGTGGACGTTTTATCAGGACAATGCAAATGGTCTTATGAAATACTTTAGGCACTGATTCTGAAAAAGAGAGAGAACAGAGGACGGTTGTTTGGGAGATTTATTCCTGGAGATATTTTATAAGTAGAGGTGAAAGCATAAGTGAGAATGCATGATTTAGGAGAATGAGAGTGCCACAAGGCCCTTCAGACTGCAGTCTGTGATGAAGAATCCTGATAGTGCACCAGCTCGGCCTCCTCTAGTTTTCAAAGGGAAACCCCATCACCACTCCCCCCTCCGCCTTATTGAACTGTTTCTCTCCGCCACCCACATACTGTGCAATGTGCTGTCCCTCACTCTTTTTATGTCTGCAGAAACATAATCAATGGCCTGAGGTGGCCTGCATCAGCACACTTTGATGAGAGCATTGGGCAGAAATCAAGACTGCGAAGAAAGAATGGTTATATTTTTCATCTGGCGAGTGATTTGATGACTTGGCAGGTTTTCAGTGGAGCGGATGTGGCACTTTGTCAATTCAGAATTTTGAGACTGTGGCGTGAAAGTAAACCGTGAACTGAAACAGTAAGCGAATATTGAAATAAAAATATTTAGAAATCAATAATCAACTGAAATAAAGATTGAGATGTATTGAAATATTAGAAAATATGTACAAATTTTAGAAGGTGCACAAACTAGAATAAAAAAACGATGGACATAAATTTGTAAAAAAAAAAAAAAAAAAAAAATACCAAAACTTAATGATTACAAGTTGGTTTGTGTTTTGTCATGTTTTCTTTGGGTTTTCTTACGGGGTTCAAAAGAAAGGCTTACAACTGTGGATGTATGAAGAACAATGTTGTTTATTGTTACATGCAGTTGAAAGTCGTGCCAGGAAATGAGATTTTTGGGTGCTCTGACAATAACCGTGGAGGCAATACAGTGACTAAAGCCACTCGTCCCATTTTCACACTTTTAAATGTAATTTTTGAACAGTCAACAAATCCTGAATCAGCTGCTTACCTGCTACTAGAGAAGACAAACCTCCCAATTACAGCTAAAAATGTATCAGCACAGCTGGATGGTTGTGTTCATTCTTCATTATTGCATCAGTTCAGACTGTGTAAAAATGTCCCACACAGCAGGTTACCAAATAAACTGATCTTGTCTCTCTGTCTGAGGCTCTGTGGCCTCGCCCTTCTTTCTGAATATAAGGATATCCACCATAAACAGAAGCATCACTGCATGATCGCAAAACTGAACAATCTAACACTGTCTCTGTCAAACAACAAGAAGTTTATAAGCTTTGCTCACACACAGTGCTGTGCGACAAAATGTTATATCCTGATGTAGCTAATTTTATATCCCGATAACGATATACATCTCTGTGTGTCTTTAAGTGGTAGAAAAGATTAGACGTGTTCGAGTCGCTAGTAACAACTTGTTGGCTGCATGTTTTGCAGATTAAACCCAGACCAAAGCCAAACGATGTAATTCCGGTTCCCCCTTTTCGGCACAAATCTTCTTGGGGTTCTGCTTCTGTATCTGCGTCTGATGTAACGTTACTAGTAACGTTATATTCGTCTTCCATTGTGCTCTCCTCCGTCTCCGCCATGCTGCTTTGCCCCTGTTTACTTCCGAGCGACCAATGCCATAAACGAGTCCTTGCGGGATATATATCGTAATATCGCACAGCTCTACTCACAGATGTGGAATTACCCCTCAGCTCCCATCCTGCCCTACCCTATACTTGAGTAGAGCATGAGAAGATTGGTGGGGGAGGATATCTGTCAACATTTTGCATCCGTTTGCTTGTTTGCTTCCTGTGTAGGGCGGGCAGCGTGCCTGCTTGTCTGGGGAACCCTGGCTACCCTCTGTCTGCAAGTTCACGATCAGACGGCCCTAGAGAATATACAAAGGTGTCTGCTTTCAGGCTCTATCTGTGCCCCTGGCTGTAAATCTCTGCTGCATTACACACCTCTATTTTAGCACACTGGTGTGTTTGTTTGTGTTACTGTCTGCCAGTTTACATCTAATTGTCTCTACCTCTCCTTTTGACCCCGAACATCCACATAGCCTAGATGTTTCAGCCGCCAAGTCCAAACATGGTTTAGCTGTAACCCTACACCATCTATGTTAATGGGGCATCAACTGCGTACGCTTCTTTGCCCCCCCCCCCCTCTCCCTGCCCTTGTGTAAAATCATTTGGTCAGGGGGGTAACTTTCACTCTGTTTACCTGTCTTGGCTCCATCAGATCCGGTCATGTGAGATAAACAAATAATCAGGTGTTGTTGTTGGCCTACAATAAAGCGTCATGTGCACATCCTTTAAATCCTCAAAGCTGCCTCTATTAATATAAGGGTGAGTTAACAGGTTGTGTGGTCTCCAAGTCAGCTTTTCACGTGGTCTCATTGGAAGTGATTCACACAGTGTGACTTTTGGAAGGGCACAGCTCTGCATTTGCTCATGCACTTTACAGAGTACTGTTGTCTGAGTGTTGCCTGAGTGCCCTAACATCAGGGTGGAATAACAGGTCAAATACTGGCTGAGGCTTTTGTGTTTGTCTCATCCAACCACGAGTTTGCAGGTAACCAGTCATTTTTGTCAGACATATTTGACTGGTTAAATATTAAAATTATATTAGAAATTATTTGTGACATTTCTGCATTTAAATGTCACACTAACATTATCTCAAATGTTCAAACCCAGAGAAGTTTGCAAATTTAGTCAAGCATAACAGTGCGTTTTAGAATGAATTCTGTGGATTTGAAGAATGATGTTGATTCCTTGTCCTGCTTATTATTATAGTTTGGTGAAAGATGTCCTCAAGCCCATAAAATATCTGATTCTATAATATTTATAGTTTCCCATTTCCCATTTCAATGAGGATTTTCAGTTGGTTCTGCAGTTTATCAAAACCCAGATAACATCTTTATTGCTAAATATGGTCAGATCTTATTTTTAAAGCACTTTAAAAATGTTTACAAAATGATTTACATTGAGATGAAATATTTCTGCAGGCTCAGCACCCATGTAGTGCCTGAACCCTTCAGTTCTCTCACAGTCGGCTTCTCAGCCTTTTTCATGTTGCTTACAGAGGTGGAGTGATTCAAGCAGAGGAAGTCTGCCATGTGAGACGGTGGCTGTAGAAATAGATGGACTGCTGTATAACGTCGGTGCATATATCGCCTACGGTTGTCATCTGATCGCACAGCTTGTCTCGGAGCAATGAGTCACTCGGTTACTTCAGTCTGCTTTTAGACGCTCACAAGCTCAGCCCTATCTCCTTAATCGGGGGACTGCAGTCTGTATGCACTGTCCTCAAAACATGGCCACTTCAGCCCAATTTGCCCTTTCTGCTCTGCCCACTTCAGCTGAGCTTTTCCTGCCAGCTTATAACTTCTCTGCAGTGATGCCTCAGAGCAGTTGTGGCTTTAGCCCTGATAAACAAGGATCCATGTCACTGCAGTGTATAAAGCTACTGGTCTTAAAAGCTTTGAAGTTGTGTAAGTGGTACTGTTGTGTAAGTGGGAAAGATGCACCCCTTTAACATTATTGAGAACTCTTTTGCACAGTCTTTCTGCAAATTCTGTGAAAAAGTCATTTTTGTATAGTCCATCGACGGTTTTAGTAACACTGGAGTTGCCATGAAGTGGTGTTGCTCATGTCTGCAGTGAAGGAGAGAGGGCACAGTGCTCCACTTTCCAGAGTGCAAAGCAGGGAACGCGAGGACAGGACAGAGGAGACATTTCAAGGCTGAGAGGAGATAGATGATAGCCTAGCCAAAGGAAGAGGGGGCACACTTCAGCCAGCGAAACACTAGAGCCCCTGGGTTTAAGAGAGGAGTAGATGTTATGAGGTCACTGATCTGCATCACTTTCCCTTTTCCCGCAGTGTTCCACAGACATAGACATGCAAACATTCCGCCCTCGACCTCGCTTTAAAGAGCATGCCTATTCTCCTAAACACTAAGTCAAGAAACATCGGTGGTGCTGAATCACCAGGGCCAGACAGCGAGCAGGTCGAGAGCGAGAAGACAGTATAATTCAGGTGGTTGTTAGACGAGAGGGGAGAAAAGTCGGAAAAATCTTTCCAGAACTGTGGAGAGGGATATTACTCAGGTTAAGTGATAGATCCACTTGCATAATGACTGAGTAGAAGGAGCAGCTGAGAATGTGTCAGTGTCAGGTGTGGGTTTCACAGGGGAGGGGTGTTTATCGCTGTATTTACACCGCTCTCCGGAGGGTCCAAGCAGGGAGACAAGGAGCAACAAATTACTGTCTGTTAGCATTCTGCTTGTGTATTAGGTTGTGACTATCTATTGTGCCGGCCACTACTGAGAGAAAATGTTTGCAACTGTCCCTTTAGTGTAGGCTGTGATGGATTTCATAAGTAAAGCCAGTTTCAAGAGTTTGGTAATTGATGTCTACACAATGTGGAAATAAAATGGATTCAAACATATAATAATAACCCCATCTAGGTGATATTGAGTTTAACAAAAACATTTCTATCATTTAAGCAAATGCAAGCTAACACTCTGCATACATTTTGATAGTGTCCTGGTTGCACATCAACACAACATTTGCAAATTATTGTGTACTGCATAGTAGTGAGTACTGTGCCTATTTTTGTTTTATTCTGTATTTATGTGCTGTAGGCAGGTTTTCCTCTTCAGCTCTCCTTATGAGGTGTGTCACTTTAGTCAAGAAAAGGTCAGTAAACAACAGTGACTTCATCAAATGTCAAGTCAAGCTAATATTATTAAAGAAATGCTATACAAACACAAAACAGAGTTTGATAAAATATTTAAAAGCAGGCATAGAAAGAACAACCAGCAGCAAGAATCAGATCTAAGGGGAATAAGCGTGTGATTGAATGCCAAGATGAGTTGTAGCAGAGTTAGATAATGTGTGCCAACATGAAAGAACAGTGAATACATGTTTGATTGTGTTTTGGGTGCAGGATGACCAGATCGTTCTGCAGTGCACTGCCTCTGTCCTGAAAGAGCAGATTAAGCTATGTCTGTCCTGCGAGGGGTTTGGGAACCGTCTCTGCTTCCTGGAAACAACATCCAATGCTCAGGTAAGCTCCCGATAAGTTCCTCAATCTTTTTGTCCTGTGCTGTATATGTACGAAACCTTGTTTTAATCAACTGTGTTTTACCTGTGTGTTGTTTATATATTTGCAGAATATACCCCCAGACCTGGCCATATGTAACTTCATTCTGGAGCAGTCCCTGTCGGTCCGCGCTCTGCAGGAGATGTTGGCCAACACGGTGGATATGTCCGACGTAAGACTCAAAAAGAGAAAATAAAGAAATGAGTAATAGAGGAATTTTTGGAAATGGGACGGAGACTGGGATGGAGCAGGCTTGTCAGAGATGGAGTAGCTGCTGTAGAGAAAATGACTTATGAATGACAAGTAGTAGAGTTATTTTCTTCATCTTTTCTGACAGGTACAAAATGTACCTTCTCTTTTTATTATTTCTGCTGCACCTGTCTCCAGTCCCTCTCACAGGACGCAATCTGCAATTTGTTTTTACGTTTCGTATTTTATTATACTAGGTTTGATATTGGATTCTAGTCCTTTCTCTTCTCCTGTCTATTTTATTGGGTCTCTGTTGGTTACATTAAGATTGCAGATTGGGCCTTTAAACATAAATGTAATAATCCTGTTTGACTATGAAGCTCACCATAAAGCATATTATACATTGTGATCCCTCAGTCTTTGTGAGCGCTGTAGAAGGAATTATTATTTGCTTTTATTTTAGTATGATTTTATTTACCTGTTATCTGACATGCCCTCCCCTTCCCTTCTTGCTCTCTGCCAAGCAGGCAGTCGATTTGGATAAATGGGTATGTCTGTTAACATGTCTTTTTTCCTGTAACGTGTGTCCAAACCAACCTGGCAGCTGTCCTCGTTCTTGTCCTGTTGCCCACTGGATGTCCTATTGAATGAAATAGTGCTGTGTCATTCACACATTGCATATCTGTTTAACCCTCACGTCAAAGGTGGTGATCACTCTGTACACCTTTCATTATTTTTCAGCCACAGGCACTTATGAGTATGTCTTTAAATTATCCCTTTTTTTTTGCTGAGTTGTTCCTTGTCCTCTGAAAAATGCATAGTTACTGGTGAATAAGTAAGTTTTATTTAAGCTGTGGTAAACAGTATTTAGTGCACTTCTGTATTTTTTTGTGATAAGACAGCTGCATTTGTTCCAACTATTTTTTACAATAGCAGGTAAATCTAGCAAGGTGTCACAATGCATCATTCATTTGCTTTTTTATGCAGCTTTACCATTCATTGTTATACCATTATCATGAATATGACCTTAACCTGCTTAATGTTGTTCCTTTTGTTTCAGCACATTGCTCTTTGTTTGTCCTTGTCAACGTCAAACAAATTCCTGTTGCTCCTTTTTATACAGAATGTGTTTCATGACTTCTAAGTCTCTTTTGACTCAGCTTACCTTAAAGACTTTAAAATCAACTTTATGTTTCAAAGTGTCACATAGCTAAAATGCTGAAATGTTCGGTAGTATATTGTCTTTTCCAGTGGTTAACGAGAAAAAACATAGGTGATGTCAAATCATCATGATATTTTTAGCAATCCAGGTTTGATACAAGTCCCTCTGACTCAATGAGCATGAGCTTTTGTAGGGTCTCAACAATCATATTATGAGAAGTCATCAACATTTTGTCAAATTATGAACTTATGACACCCTCAACCATCCAGAACATGAGACAGTCAAAAGACGTTTTGTGTTTTTTAGTATAACTTACATTTCCAAGAAAACCCTCTTGCTTTTATGATGTTGCGACTGTAGATGAAAGCACAACGTTGATGCTCATCCTCTGGGGTCGTCAACAGTCATTTTGAGATTTGTTAGATATCAGAAACTGAAAAAAGTGGAGGAAAAGTGGGTGTATCAATGTAAGGTTTGTTTTAAAAGACAATAAAATGTAGTGCCTTGTTGTCAAACCAAGATGAAACAACAAGTGTTTTGACTAAAGCTCCCATGAATCTTCCATTCATGCTATCTGAATGACTCACACGCACAATAGTAGAGACTACAAAGAACACAACAACCCAATTTTTCCGCTATAGTGAAAAACAGAGTAGAGACACCTTGGTTCACTGTTACTGATGAATCTTCTGCGTTAGGAAAAACTCTATTTGCAGAATCTCATTAGCTGCATTATCGTGGCTCGTTTGGGCGGCTCTTGACCACACAGGAGTTGAAGGATGTGGATGAGCGAGGACTTTTCTAATGGTTAGCAGGAGGATGAGAATAGCATGGCACGCAGCCCAACGGAGGGTTCCACCCGCCTCTGTGGATGAGGAAACCAGACACCCCCAGAGCTCTGGACAGGCCTATCTCCCTCTTAAAACACACACACACACACACACACACATACTCTCACCACCTGTCGTAACAAAGCCTAGTGCTAATGCCGATCAGGGTTAATGGTGCTACCACTTGACTCACCTGCCCCTGAATCATCCTAGTGGATTAAAGGTGCTTAACCCTACAGACAGGCTTGACATTATCTTTCTGCTGGCTCGACCTGGCTGATCTTTCTATAAGTGTTCAGTAATTGTGTTTTCTTGTTGCATCCTTGCTGGATGTTGAGAAAAGGTAGGATGGATTAATGTTATGTTTGCCGTTGTGTAAGATACAATCTCAACATTTTTCTTTTTTT
This sequence comes from Diplodus puntazzo, assembly GCA_963678695.2. Lineage (NCBI taxonomy): Eukaryota > Metazoa > Chordata > Actinopteri > Spariformes > Sparidae > Diplodus > Diplodus puntazzo. The sequence continues at coordinate 4,734,178 of OZ023162.1, read as the reverse complement.
CTTTATTTATTTTGCACCGTATCGAACTTTGTTAGTGATATCATTGTGATACCTTGTCTGAGAATTATGATTCATAACATAGTTAAGTCTTAGTTACAGCACTATCTCTAAGCCGCTTTATTGCTTATGTGGTTCTTGTTTTGTAGTTTGTATATGTACGTAAAAAGATTAACCCAAACATTTTCTGTAGAGTTTTTGTTTTTGGATAAAGCCATTTATCAGTGATGTGGCGCTGTCCACAAATGAATGGTTTTTTGTCTACAAATGACTTACTTAAGTATTCTTCTCAGGGTTGTTCAGCGTTGTTTTTTCTCTCCTTAAAAATACAGTGATAAACTCTCAGCAATCACTCAACTTGCCACCTTTGTTCACAGTCACTTGTCCCATCCATCTCATCTGTCCCATCGTTCTTTTTCTCTTTATCTTTTCTTTTACAATTTAACAAAAAGAGTTTTATTGGTTCCCAAAGGATATGCCCGGACACGGACAGCCTATACTTACAAATCATTTGGAAAATGCACTGTACTGTTAATATAAATGAAATACAGCAGATGTATATCTAACGTACAGTGCTATACAACATTGGATTAAAAATACAGTCGCGACAAACAAAAAAGTGTCAGTCGAAGCTGATGTTAATGTGATGTGATACATTCATTATGACAGTTTTTGTTCCTGTGACCTCCAAACCTAAAATATCTCCATTTCCTTCTGGTCTGATCAAGGTATAATTGAAGTTTTGTTAGGCTGTTATGTTAAATATCACTTTATCTTCTCTTCCTCCAGTCGTCCCAAGGTGGAGGTCATCGTACCTTACTGTACGGTCATGCCATCCTTCTGAGACACAGCCACTCAGGCATGGTAAGACTGCATCAAAAGTTGGTTTAAGGAAAAGAATAAGCTATTTGAACAAAGGATGGTCTAATTCCAGTTTGCTTACTGTAATTTACATCCAAATTTGTATCGGCATTTTTAAAAATCTCTGTCCTGATTATAAAACTTTTTCCCCCAGTACCTGAGCTGTTTGACTACATCTCGGTCACTCACGGACAAGCTGGCCTTTGACGTGGGCTTACAAGAAGATTCCACTGGTGATTGATTACTGAAACTTGTTATCCCGCAGTAGCATTGTTGATTTGTTGATTGCACTGGCCTTCTCTATTCTCATACCTCCTATTGCAGTCCTTTTCTGTCATTGTTATTTGAGAAGTAGAAACATTGTTGTGATGGCGGTTACTTGTTGTTCTTGTTGCAGGTGAGGCATGTTGGTGGACCATTCATCCAGCCTCAAAGCAGAGGTCGGAAGGTGAAAAGGTCAGGGTGGGTGATGACCTCATCCTTGTCAGCGTGTCCTCTGAGAGATACCTGGTAAGGCTCTCTTTACTCAAAACACTTTGCTGCTACACAATGGATGATTTAGACATGTAAATGTCCCTAAACTTGATATTTTCATCCTGCTCTTGACCTCCGTCCTCAGCACCTGTCGTACGCCAGTGGAGATCTGATGGTGGACGCCTCCTTCATGCAGACATTGTGGAACATGAACCCAATCATGTCAGGATGTGAACTAGCTGAGGGTACAACACCGCTTTACACCTCTTCCCCAATGCTGTGCAGCCCTGGAAATATATGAATATATAAACACACATTGATAGACGTGGATGATCTGCATGTTTTATTGTTGTATTTTAAAATGTCAACTTTGAGCAGACTGGGTGCCGTCAGAAATCATGTGCCCTACAGTTACCATATACTGTACATAAAGAGAAATGTACTCACAGATACTGCGGTGTGTGTTCCTCCTCTCAGGGTTTCTGACAGGAGGTCACGTCATCAGGCTGTTCCATGGCCACATGGACGAGTGTCTGGCCATCGCTACCCCAGAAGAAGGAGAGGAAAAGCGCAGGTAAGAGGAAGCAGAGCAGGTCTGAGCAGCAAAAAACACCCTCTTAACCTGATTCAACATGACTGTTTGTGTCTAAGCCCTGACTCTGTTACAGGATGGCTCACTATGAAGGTGGTGCTGTATGCAGTCAGGCTCGGTCCCTGTGGAGGCTGGAGCCTCTCAGAATCAGGTGATTGTCCCCCTGTAATCTAAAATTTGTGCCAGATATGCTTGTTGGCTAATTTTTGTTATTTGTAATTTCTTTTGTGGGTGATAAGTCCTCAGAATTAAATATGTTTTTTCCTGTTGAAACCTTGCATTTGAACTTCATATGTTATAATTTTAGATATTAAAGGCCCTATTTAATAAGAAATTAGTGGGTTGTTAAAATCTTAGGTAAAGGGAGAAGAGGATTGCATTCAACAAAAGTCCCCACCATAATCAAACTCGATTACATGGACGTTGTGGTTACATGTAAATGTCCAGGCAGCAAGGACCCCCCACTTGCTCTTTTTTTGAGCGTCAGAGATATCTGTTGCATGTAAACAAGATGTCTGTTTTGTTACTTGTTCACACATAGTCTATAAATCAGTAAAATAATTGCCTAAATGATTTCAATTGCAAACACCAGGAACTGATTGTTATAATAAGTAGTAATTAAGAGGCTTAATCAGCTTTTTGAAAATCTGTTTTCTTCTGATTTCTGCCTGCAGCTGGAGCGGCAGCCACATGAAGTGGGGGCAGTCGTTCCGTATTCGCCACATCACCACAGGCCGGTACCTGTGTCTGGATGAAGAGAAGGGTCTGTTGGTGGTTGATCCAGAAAAGGCCAACACCAAATTATCTGCTTTCTGTTTCCGTGTTTCGAAGGTCAGAATTAACATTTTCTTGCCTTTGGTTTCTGTTATTGTGCTATGACTTCTTCTCTCAATGACCCCTTTTTTTCCTCCTGGATTCCCCTGAGCAGGAGAAGGTGGATGTGGCTCAGAAGCGTGATGTTGAGGGGATGGGCATTCCAGAGATAAAGTATGGAGAGTCCATGTGCTTCGTCCAGCATGTGTCCACAGGCCTGTGGCTCACATATGCCGCCCTGGATGCCAAAGCTGCTCGTCTGGGAATGATGAAGAGAAAGGTTAGGTTCTACCTGGTGGATCAAATAGGACAAACACTGTCTTAATATAGCAGTAGAAGTTGGTGCAGATGATGTGTATAAAGGTATTGCAGTGGTAATGTTCTGAGTCTCTCATTTGTAATGATTAATGATTTTGAAAGTCATACATGATAATCAATAGAATGTACTTACTGATAATTAGCAAGAATTGGTTTTATGTCTTTGAGCTACTTTAAATAGAGCATAGCTTTCCCAGTATCTTAAGCACAAGATAATCTTAACATTACAGCTGTTACATGACCAGCCACCAGAACGAAGGGATATCATCTGCAGTAAAATGATGTTTTTCGTATCCCCAGGTCATTCTGCACCAGGAGGGTCATATGGACGATGCCCTAACTGTGTCCCGTTCCCAGACTGAGGAGTCTCAGGCTGCTCGAATGATTTATAGCACTGTGGGCCTCTTCAGGCAGTTCATCAAGTAAGTAAATACATTTTTGAAAGTGGTGGTGTTGGTGGTGGGAGATTCCTCTTTGTGTCATGATGTAGTTATGCGCAGTGTTGTACTGTGGTCCTGTTTGATCTGAACTGTAAAACATAGGAATACAAATGTTACAAATGACATTCTTTGCCAATTTGTTTGTGTTTTTCCAGGGGTTTGGACTCCCTCAGTGGGAAGAACAAGTCACCAGTAGCTGTGTCACTTCCTCTGGAGGGGGTCATCCTCTCTCTTCAGGATCTCATTTTCTACTTTCGTCCTCCTGAGGAGGAACTGGAGCATGAGGAGAAGCAGACCAAACTTCGCTCCCTCCGCAACCGGCAGAACCTCTTCCAAGAGGAGGTGATCTGCATGCTGCCTGCACAGCCTCACCCACCCTCACTATCCACATCTATTGATTTTTACTGACTGGGCTTATTACTAAAATAATTTTGCTATGCATGTATCCATCCTTACATTGCTGTTTTCGTTCTTAGGGAATGATCACTATCGTGCTGGAGTGTATCGACCGCCTGAATGTGTACAACACCGCTGCCCACTTTTCTGAATTTGCCGGGGAAGAAGCTGCAGAGTCATGGAAGGAGATTGTCAACCTCCTATATGAGCTGCTGGGTAGAAGAACCACATATGTTATGAAAACACAAAGTACATATTAAATGCTGTCTGAACTGAATAAAGTAACATTATTTATCTATCTGTGTTTCCATTGAACAGCTTCTCTAATCAGGGGCAATCGCTCTAATTGCGCTTTGTTCTGTGACAACCTTGACTGGCTGGTCAGCAAGTTGGACCGCCTGGAGGCTTCTTCAGGTATCACATTTTTCTCACTTATTCACTGATACATCATGCACAGTGGAATTGTTTTTTTCAAGAGTTTGATCTGTTTTTAATAGAAATCTCCTCTGCACTTTGATTAAAAAAGTGTTTTATGTAGCTGTAGTTTAAACCATTTGATTTCTTTATAACTGATGTGTCTTAATTGTTCTATTTTTCTTTATACATTTAGGTATTCTCGAGGTGCTGTATTGTGTGCTAATTGAAAGCCCTGAGGTTCTGAACATCATCCAGGAGAACCACATTAAATCCATCATCTCTCTCCTGGACAAGCATGGAAGGAACCACAAGGTTTGTCTTTTCTCACTGCCAGGAAATTGGTGGATGAGTAATATTAGCCAGCTGCAAATTGATTGACTCCAGCTGGCAGTGTTGTCTGCTTTACCAGACACTATTGTAGGTGGTGATTTGGAATGTTATTGCACCCTCATAATCGTATTTGGCTCATAAAAAAAACTATTTTCTGGTTATGTAATTCTGATAGAAATTGTAGTTAGTGGATGAAAGTGTAAATTGTCTACCCTGCTCTGCCACATTTAGACAAAGAGGTGATTGTATTGTCTGCCTCCGCTAGGTCCTGGATGTCCTGCGCTCTCTTTGTGTGTGTAATGGTGTAGCTGTGAGGTCCAACCAGAACCTCATCACTGAAAACCTACTACCTGGTCGCGACCTCTTGCTGCAGACCAACATTGTAAATTATGTCACCAGGTACGTGAGTTGCTCTTAAGTTGCTGCTTGGTTATCAGGGCCTTATCTGTTTTCTTAACTTTCTTTTCTCTTTTCTCTTCTTTACTCAGTGTAAGACCCAACATCTTCCTGGGTACATGTGAGGGGTCCACACAGTATAAGAAGTGGTACTATGAGATGATGGTGGACTATGTAGAACCTTTCGTGACAGCACAGGCCACCCACCTGCGTGTGGGATGGGCTATGACCGAGGGCTACAGCCCCTACCCTGGAGGAGGAGAAGGCTGGGGAGGCAATGGTGTGGGAGATGACCTCTACTCCTATGGCTATGATGGACTGGATCTGTGGTCAGGTACGTTGGCTCCCATAAATTATTTGATATGCTATTTTCCATGATGCTGTATGCATTGTTATATGACTTCCAAATACCCTGCTCTGCCGTTCAGGTACTGTACCCCGCCAGGTGGCCTCGCCCAGTGCACACACCCTGGCTGCAGATGACGTCGTCAGTTGCTGTCTGGATCTGAGCGTGCCCAGTATCTCCTTCCGTATCAACGGCCACCCAGTTCAGGGCATGTTTGAAAACTTCAATGTTGACAGCCTCTTTTTCCCCGTCATCAGCTTCTCAGCTGGAGTCAAGTAAGTATAAAATAAAGTGCTGTTCTATGTTAATTCATTTTATCATTGTGCACGTTCACTTCCTTAATTAACAGTAAATAAATGGAACAATTATTAATGCAGTGCAGTTGCTTGCAGAGGGATTTAACAGTTTCTTAGGAGGTTGCTGGCTTTTAAAATGATGTCATTTGATACTCTAATATGTACACTACTCAAAATAAGTTAGGGATATTGGGATATTTTAGTGTTATATCTGATTTTTTATTCTGTGTATGTTTGGTACCCACATTTCCTTTGAATTTAATTGCATATCCATACACATGCACCCATATTCCAATATATGAACTATTTTTGAGTAGTGATTAGTGAATAGTAATACACAATGACTATCGAAAAGAATTAAAAGAAATAATGAACAACTGGAAGAATATTTCAGATGATTATTTAAGAGTCAAACAGTCCTGTATTTTGCATGACTTGTAATGCTTTCAATTGTTATTCTGTAAATGCATCAAGTTCTTACAATTATCTCCCTTTCCTTACATGGTTTTTACAACACTTACTGTGTTCTGTCCTCTATTAAGATTTTATAGCTGCTGTGTGTAATGATTCTTCACAGTACTGAGATGGGATTAGTGGTGAATTGACTGATGAGAGCAGGGACGGAAACACAGCCTCAGGAACTGGCACAGAAATTAAATCAATGTTTTCTTTATTATGAGTCTCATAAAGATCAAGGCAGTTTTGCCACAAAGGACTCAACTAGTATATAAAGATGTCTTCGTCAAATAGATAAAGACTTGGATTTATTCTGTTCCTGTTACCTCAGGGCACGGTTCCTCCTTGGTGGCCGTCATGGAGACTTCAAGTTCATGCCCCCGCCTGGCTATGCCCCATGCTATGAGGCTCTGCTGCCCAGGGAGAGGATGCGTATTGAACCCATCAAGGAGTACAAGCATGACTTCGGTGGTGTGCGCAATCTGCTTGGTCCCACCCAGTCCCTCACACATACCTCGTTCACCCCCTGCCCTGTGGACACTGTTCAGGTGAAAGCCCAAAACCTACAATCAAACTTTGATCCAGTCATTAAAAGATCTGTTGTATTAGTTTCTTTCTGTTTGCTGTCTTTCCTTTCTGTATAGATTGTTTTGCCGCCCCACTTGGAGCGTATCCGAGAGAAGCTGGCAGAGAACATTCATGAGCTCTGGGCTATCACCCGTATTGAGCAGGGCTGGACCTACGGGACTGTGAGTGTGAAAAAGATACAGAAGCAACAGCATAAGAATATTTATTTGACAACCTCCGATTTAGATTATATTAATTGATGTGTAACCTACAGTTGTCTTCCTACACAGTTCAGGGATGACAACAAGAAACTCCATCCTTGTCTGGTAGACTTTCAGAGTCTCCCCGAACCGGAGAGGAACTACAATCTGCAGATGTCTGGCGAGACTCTGAAGTGAGTTACTGAGTTTATCTGTAGAGGTCACAAGTTGAGAAATGTGTGAAGGTCAAAGGAGCAGTTGCATGTCCTTGAACACAGTTGTTGATCCCTGTGTCCTTTCATTATCCCACAGGACTCTCCTGGCTCTGGGTTGCCACGTTGGTATGGGTGACGAGAAAGCAGAGGAGAATCTCAAGAAGATCAAGCTGCCAAAGACGTATGACAGCAAAGATATTTCTGTCTGTATAAGCTAACTCTCTACACGATCTTTATATCTGAATATAAATTTGTCTGCCTCTAGCTATGTGATGACCAATGGATACAAGCCTGCCCCCCTTGACCTCACCCATGTTAAACTGACACCAAACCAGAACCAGCTTGTAGAAAAACTTGCTGAAAATGGGCATAATGTTTGGGCAAGGGACCGGGTACGGCAAGGATGGACCTACAGTATTGTGCAGGTAAGCATCCTCTTTTTAACCTTTAGTAAATCCCTTATTTATTTACTTTTATTTAGTAAGTCCTCCAGTCAAATCTAGTTGACCCTAAGCCATGCTGCCATTCCACTGTTCACAAATAAGCTGTTCAAAAATGTTGTATATTGTTTTTTGAAATTATGTATCAGTTTGTGTTCTGTTATGCTTCCCAGGACATCTTAAACAAGCGAAACCCTCGTCTGGTACCTTATAACTTGCTGGATGAGAGAACTAAGAAAACAAACCGAGACAGTGTTAACAACGCTGTCCGCACCCTCATTGGCTATGGCTACAACATTGAGCCTCCAGATCAGGAAAGCAGTAAGTCAGCTTACCTCATGATTATAACTGAATGTAGAGTATCATGCAAATTCTAAATTCTTCCCCCCCCAGCCATCTCCAATATTTCCAACTTTCTTAATCTTATCTGTCATCTTTTCCATCTTTCCCTACAGCTGGCCATGGCCTCGAGAATACTCGCGGGGACAAGGTGCGAATCTTTAGGGCAGAGAAGTCGTACGTTGTCACTCAAGGGAAGTGGTACTTTGAGTTTGAGGCAGTTACCACGGGGGAGATGAGAGTGGGCTGGGCACGTCCCTGTGTCCGCTCTGACACTGAACTGGGAGCAGATGAATTGGCCTACGTCTTTAATGGCAATAAGGTCAGTCCACATCTCTAGGTTCACCTTAGTTAAACCAGTGTCAGTCCGATTTAATAATGCTTCGATTGGGAAAATGTTTATCACTGTCAAAATAGCTAATAAGCTGCGTACATTTTATTCCAAAACTTTCCCAAAACTTGTAAACAACTGTGAAATGGATCCAGGCCAGTGAATCCACTTCATCACTAGCATTGATGTCTTTTATTTTTGTTTTTTAGTATAGATTTGAAGAAGTATTCCAAAAAAGATTAATTGATTTGACCCTTTCCAGGCTCAAAGATGGCATATCGGCAATGAACCCTTCGGCCGTCAGTGGCAGTCTGGTGATGTAGTTGGTTGTATGATTGATCTGACTGAGATGAACATCATGTTCACACTCAACGGAGAAATGTTGATCAGTGACTCGGGCTCGGAGATGGCTTTCAAAGACATTGAAATTGGGGAAGGTAAGAGTTAATGTTAATTTTACCTTACTGATTGATTTGAGGTAACATAAGTGAACAACCTCTTGATATAAGTTATTTAGCTTGAATAATTAAATGTCAGTTTATATAAAATACTAGGAAACCTTCACAGAAATTAGAAAAATGTGTATTACTTTCCTGGTTTGTCATCCCTCAGGTTTTATCCCAGTGTGTGCCCTTGGACTGTCTCAGGTTGGAAGAATTAATCTTGGTCAAAATGTCAGCAGCCTGCGCTACTTTGCCATCTGTGGCCTGCAGGAAGGATTTGAACCTTTTGCCATCAATATGAAGCGAGACATTACCATGTGGTTCAGTAAAAGTTTGCCCCAGTTTGTGCCTGTACCAACTGAGCACAATCACATTGAGGTAATACCGTAGTGACACTAAATGTTTAATGAAGAGAGAACTCTGAAACTGGATCATTTATTTATCTTTAAACATTGTATCCCAGGTCTCCCGTGTGGATGGGACTGTGGATAGCGCCCCCTGTCTGAAGCTGACCCATAAGACCTTTGGCTCGCAGAACGCCAATACTGATATGCTGTTCCTCAGACTGAGCATGCCCGTCCAGTTCCATGAGACTTTCAAGATCCCAGCAGGCACCACCCCTCTCACCCGTGCCCTCACCATACCCGAGGAGGAAGTGGTAGTGGTAGAGCCCGACTCAGAGTTTGAGGTTTTGAAAAAGTCTGCCAGCCGCAAGGAGCAGGAGGAGGACAAGAAGGAACCGTCTGTACCTAAGGAGATCTCTGTGGAAAATGAAAAGGACACTATGTCAGAAAAGGGAAAGAAAAAAGGGTAAGTGTTGCCGTTTGTGGAGGAAAAAGCCACCTCGAATTAAAAGTGCAGATTATTATGTAAAGAAATCATCCATGCTCTCTGTAAAACAAAACATGGGTGAGTGAAGAGCATCCACACTAATTGAGACTCTGTGGAATTGCTCAATTTGTTTCAGTTGTGATTACTTTTCAGCCTGCAGGGAGTGTCAATTTAAAACTTGCTGTCGAATTACAAACTGTGTTTTAAACAGCATCATGTGACTCTTCCATCCATCAACAGCTAGACTCAACTCAGCAACTTTTGCCCCTTTGTCTTGAATAAATCTTCTGTGCACAATAGATTCTTCTCCAAGGCCAAGAAGGCTGCAATGACACCTCTCGCTCCTCCTCCTCCTCCAACGGTGCCCCGTTTGGTGGAAGATGTTGTTCCTGATGACAGAGATGACCCTGAGATAATCACGAATACCACCACAGTGAGCTATTTAACCTCTGCTAATGCAAAACTTAGATGTCAAAGTTATCCTTCTAATTAGTGCAAAGTCCACAGATCAGGCTGGCATGTTGCTTCATACTACTAAAGTTATTGGAGTATCTGTTTATAATCCAGTATTACTGCCTCTAGATATCTCAATCAGATGTTTCCTTGTATTAGTCTCATTTTCTCTTTTTATTTTCAGTATTACTATTCTGTGAGGATCTTTGCTGGGCAGGAGCCTTCTGGTGTGTGGATTGGCTGGGTCACTCCTGACTACCACCAGTATGATCCAAGCTTTGACCTCTCCAAGGTGCGCTGTGTCACTGTCACTGTGGGAGATGACAGAGGCAACATACATGACAGGTTAGTCTTTACCACATTTCAATGGTATTTTATGAATTTTAAGAGCAATGTCTGTACTTCTAAATGGTAAGACTATGTATTTATTATTTATTGAATATTGTTTTAAAGTTATGTGACAAAGTCTAGCTATTTCATTAACACACTGGAGGGACAAAGGACAAGTAGCAGTAAAGAAATACTAATATACATGGTTCTAATTCTAACTAACAGTGTCAATGGCACCTCGATCGTAGTTGTCGGGAAGATGAGAGGGTTTCTGTAGCTAATTTGACCCCTTAACTAAGTAATAGTGGTAGTGAAGCAAAAAAGGAAATTTGTACTAACTTTCATTTTCTGTGGTATCCCACAAGGTTCAATACTTGGTCCTCTTTTTTTCCCCATTTAAATTTTTTGCTAAGCTTTAAAGGTAAATAGCTATTAAAACGGACGACTAAAAATACCCGCAGGACATCAAATCCTTATTCAGAGAGTTAACTTGTTAGAAGCGTCTCACTGTGTGTGTGAGTTTTTTTTCCATTTTCTTCCCATTTAAATAGAGATATATAGATCGATACTTTGTATATACCGAGGGAAATTTAGACATCATGTTGCAGGAAGTTAGGACATCTAGCAGCATTTGTTTTGTTAATTTCTCTCTGCACTCTAAGGCACTTTGGATCAACTGTGTAGTGTTTCAACTTCAGTATAGAAAAAGAGGAGTTATAACATTGCAGTGCATTTGCTATTTTTCCTGCAGTATGAAACATAGTAACTGTTACATGGTGTGGGGAGGTGACCTAGTCAGCAATCAGCAGACCCGCTTCAGCCAGGAGGACATGGTGGTTGGCTGCTTGGTCGACTTGGCAACAGGTCTTATGACTTTTACAGCAAATGGAAAGGAGATTAACACCTTCTACCAGGTAAGAAAAGTTACACATTATAGGTTGTGTGTGTATTTGTATCAGTGTTTTTTAGACTCAAGTTCAGATGAGTTATGAAACACTGCAGAGCTGTAAAATCTGAGGTGTTTCATTTCAGGTGGAGCCCAACACCAAGCTGTTTCCTGCTGTCTTTGTTCAACCATCCAATCAGAACATGGTGCAGCTGGAGCTGGGCAAACTCAAGGTCAGAAGCTACTTTTGCGAACATACTACAGTAAACATTTTTCTCTGGAAGTAATTGTTTCCTTTTTGATTTAGATTCTCCAACCAGCTTGCTTAAAATATTCTTCATGCCCTCTTCCTCTCATAGCCGACTCAGATCAACATCATATCCCCAAACTCATGTTGGTTGTTTGTCTAAATGGGCCAGTGCATGTCAGCCAACCCTCGACCTCGGCCCTCTCTTACACGAGGGACCATGTGTTTCTGGGATAAAAATTATTAATTAGTATTGACTTAAGATTTCAAAGGAGAGATAACTAGTCCATGGACACAAAGAGAAAGGTTAAACTGAAATATAACATTTATTAAGTGATTATTTTTATTCATTGTAAATGTGTGTCATGTGGTTCATCAATAAAGTCTATAAAACCACACTGCTGACGAGAGTCTCTGCTGAGCTGAACATCTGCTGTATTATTCTGGAATCAGCACCTTTAAATGTCTTCTTGTTGTCTTGTTTTTTATCCTTTTTTTGCTCTTTCTCCCTTCAGAACATCATGCCCATCTCAGCAGCCATGTTCCGCAGTGAGCGCATGAACCCAGTCCCTCAGTGCCCTCCCAGGCTGGATGTACAGATGCTGACCCCGGTTATCTGGAGTCGTATGCCCAATCATTTCCTCAATCCAGAGGTGGGAAAAGTGAATGAGCGGTTGGGCTGGATGCTGGAGTGTACTGAACCTCTCACCATGATGGCTCTGCACATCCCAGAGGAGAACAGGTCAGAGGCAGTAGCCACAGCAGGCAGACTGCAAGTTACCAGCATTTTCCCACAGTGCATTGCAAATGATTCAGTTTGGTGAATTATTTGCACGCTAGCAACCCGAAACTGAAATAAGATTAAGATTAGGAATTTGCTTTGCTTTGTGATCCATCACTACAACATAATGCATTTTTACAGAATTATGATAATCGGTCACCTGCGTTAGCTGATCAGATTTGATCTTTGAGTCTGTTTTTGTTTCCCAGGTGTATTGATGTCTTGGAGCTGTCGGAGCGCCTGGATCTGATGAAATTCCACTACCACACACTCATGCTCTACTGTGCTGTGTGTGCACTTGGCAATAATCGTGTGGCTCATGCCCTGTGCAGCCACGTGGATGAATCCCAGCTTTTCTATGCCACCGAGAACACCTACCTTCCTGGACCTCTCCGCAGCGGCTACTACGACCTGCTCATCAGCATTCACCTGGAATCTGCCAAACGGGCACGTCTGGGCACCAACAGGGAGTTTATCGTCCCCATGACTAAGGAGACTCTCAGCATCCATCTCTATCCAGATGAATTCAAGGCACATTCTCTCCCCGGCGTTGGCCTCACTACCTGCTTACGGCCCAAGCTACATTTCTCATCCATCAACTTTGTTGGCACAGACCCTGATTTATACACCCTTAGTCCTGTTTTCCCCCTGCAGGTAAGAGACAAGAGAGTTGAATTGGAAAACAATTATGACATTGAGTATCCTTTTGCTTATTTTTTATCATGTATCAATTTCTCTCCTTAGGAGCTGAAGACCAGGGCGATTAGCATGTTAACAGAGGCTGTGCTGGATGGTAGCCAGGCCATGCGGGATCCAGTAGGAGGCAGTGTGGAGTTCCACTTTGTTCCAATCCTGAAACTCATCAGTACGCTGCTTATCATTGGCATTTTTAATGATGAGGACTCCAAACACATCCTCAAGATGATAGATCCAAACGTATTCAGCGGAAAGGAAGAGGAGGAGGAGAAAGCTGAGGAGGGCGGAGCTGCTGAAGGAGAAAGTGAGGAAGCAAAGGAGGAAGAGGAGTCCGAGCTTGAGGATGAAGGGGTCGGTGATGAGGAGGAGGAGGAGCTGAAAAATCTAGAAAAAGAGGAGAAGGAGGAAGAAGCTGAGCCTAAGGAGGAGGGAGAAGAGGACGAAAAGCAGGAAGAGGGAGAGACCAAAGTAGGAAAAGTGGATGGAGAGAAGGCGGAGGAGGAGAAGGAGGCAGAGGCAGTGGAGGCAGAAGTGAAAGATGAGGAGGAGGGTCCAGAAGAGGGATTACTACAGATGAAGCTACCAGAGTCTGTCAAACTGCAGGCGAGTTTGATATTTAAACATTGTCAGCTGTTCGTGCTGTAGATGTGGGCACCTGCACAGAATTCATATACATATATTCTGAATCTGTTTCATTTTATTTATACATGTATTTTTACAAATAATACATCTTAAACTCTTAATCATATCTTATCTACTTCTCTCAGATGTGCACACTTCTGCAGTACTTCTGTGACTGCGAGCTGCGACACAGAGTCGAAGCCATTGTGGCCTATTCAGACGAGTTTGTCAACAATATTCAGAGCAACCAACGTGTCCGTTACAACCTGTTAATGAGGGCCTTCACTATGTCAGCTGCTGAGACTGCACGAAGGACACGCGAGTTCCGTTCACCACCACAGGACCAGGTACTTGGATTTTGATAATAGCTCTCCTATGAATCATTCTGAATGTGTGAACTGAAATTTAGAGGCAAAGCAACATGTATTATGTCACATGTAACATGGAGAACACAAGAACAGCAAAGGAACACACATTATATGTTAACAAAATATGTTAATTGGGTTTATCATTACTGTGTTCTTCTTAAAGGTCCTTTTACTGACCAACTTCAAGCAATGTGATGACGACTGTCCAGTGCCTGAGGAGGTGCGGGACACTCTAGGAGAGTTCCACAATAACCTCCTGCTCCACTGTGGTGAGAAGATTTTGCTTTCTCTGCAGGTGTGAATTAGTTTTTATGTTAAGTATTTTTGGGTCTTAATGCTCAATTCACATTTCACATAGGTATACATATTGAGGAAGAGGCAGAGGAGGAAGAGGTGGACACCTCACTGAGGGGCAGACTCCTCAGTTTGGTCGACAAGGTCAAGAACTTGCGCAAGAAGGAGGAGGAGGAGAAGCCAGAGGTTGAGGAGGAACCAAAACCAAGTAAGAGAGACAGTGAAGTCACTCCTTAAATATTTAAAGCATTTGTTTGATTGTCCACTTCAGTCCAAAAGCAGTGAAATCGGCCTTTATAAATCTAATCTAACACATGATATTATACAGCAGTCATACTGTACCTCTCTGTATCTGCTCAACAAGGCACCCTTCAGGAACTGATCTCCCACACCATGATCCACTGGGCCCAGGAGTCGTTCATTCAGAACCCTGAGCTGGTGCGTCTCATGTTCAGCCTGCTCCACAGGCAGTATGACAACCTTGGTGAGCTGATCCGAGCACTTCCGAAAGCCTACGCCATCAATGCTGTGTCTGTTCAAGACACCATGGACCTATTGGAGTGTTTGGGACAGATTCGTTCACTGCTTATTGTTCAGATGGGCCCAGAAGAGGAGCGTCTCATGATCCAGAGCATTGGGTCAGTGTGGGGTGATGATATATACTTAATGTGCATCTGTAGTGGTGACAAAGGTGGGACATGTGAAATTGATCTAAATATTTTAAATTTTTATTTCATATTTTTAATCAGTTCTCTATTTTTGTTAAATGGTGGTCTGTGGGTTTTCATCCTGCCCTAAAATCTCAGATCTATAACTAATATCCAATGTGTTTTAAGAACTTCCATTTCAAATTAAGTGAGTAAAGAAATATGACTTGTGTTTTTTATGTGATACTTTTTAGGAACATCATGAACAACAAGGTGTTCTACCAACACCCCAATCTGATGAGAGCTCTTGGTATGCATGAGACTGTCATGGAGGTGATGGTCAATGTGTTGGGCGGAGGAGGAGACTCTAAGGTAACTGTGATGATTTTCATTTTTCGGCTTTTTGGAGACTTCATTTCTTAGAGCCAACAGGAGACAGAACTGATCTTTTTACTTTTTCTCTTTAGGAGATTCGATTCCCCCAGATGGTGACCAACTGCTGTCGTTTCCTGTGTTACTTCTGTCGTATTAGCCGACAGAATCAGCGCTCTATGTTTGACCATTTGAGCTACCTGCTACAGAACAGTGGCATCGGCTTGGGTCAGTATCACCTGCCACCTGTTTGCTGTACTGTAGATAGGACAAACTTTTAAGTTCTTATTTTAAAAAGTTTATATTGAGATCAGACTCTAAACTGTCCCTGTCATCAGATATTCCCTGAAAACTTACTAAACCTATTCCTTTTGAAAAATATAGAGTGATGATACTGTATATTAGGCAGCGATGATACATATAGGCTCACTGTGTTTGTTTTAAATTTGCAGGCATGCGTGGATCTACTCCTCTGGATGTGGCTGCGGCTTCTTGCATTGACAACAATGAGCTGGCTTTGGCTTTACAAGAGCAGGACCTGGAAATGGTTTGCGAAAATTACAAAAAAAAAAAAATTTACATGAAAGGACCACACATGAAAGGATACGATGGATTTGTTATCTTATAACCTTCTTTTCCTTCACATGCGTGGTGATATAGGTGGTGACATACTTAGCAGGCTGTGGGCTGCAGATGTGTCCAATGCTCCTTTCTAAGGGCTACCCCGACATCGGCTGGAACCCCTGTGGAGGAGAGAGATACCTGGATTTCCTTCGCTTTGCTGTCTTTGTTAATGGTCAGCACCCTCATGTAATGATTAGATTTGTAGTTTAGAGTTTTGAGTAACTGTCGCTAACATTTGCACACCTGCTCCTCACAGGAGAGAGTGTAGAGGAGAACGCCAATGTTGTGGTGCGTCTGCTCATCCGTCGGCCGGAGTGCTTCGGCCCAGCCCTGAGAGGAGAGGGTGGTAACGGTCTGCTGGCTGCCATGGAGGACGCCATCAAGATCTCAGAGGATCCAGCAAGGGATGGACCCACTGTCAAAAAAGACAGACGCTTCATGTAAGTGGTAGCACAGCAGGTATGATACTCGATGCATGCAGGCTTATTGACCTCTCAGTTTATATTTGCAAACTTTGATCAAGCTGCATAGTTTGACTCTACAAGTAGCAATCTGGACTGACTAAGTAATGGACATCATTGTGTATTGTCTTGTTTCGTTTAAAGCTATGCTCTGACAGGCACAAACAGTTGTGAAACAAAAGATGTTCTCTTGATTGGCAGGTTTGGTGGTGAGGAACAGCACGAGGAGAACCGTGTACATCTGGGAAATGCCATCATGTCATTCTACTCAGCCCTCATCGATCTGCTTGGTCGCTGCGCCCCTGAGATGCATGTGAGTGGGACAGATTTTCACACCATTACTTTCTTGTAAGCCTCCAGGCACATTGGCTCAGTATGTGGTTGAAGAGCAGTGATTAGTCTCTCACTATATTTCTTAACTGTCCTTATCCACAGCTGATTCAAGCCGGCAAGGGTGAGGCTCTAAGAATCAGAGCCATCCTCAGGTCTCTGGTGCCCATAGAGGACCTGGTAGGGGTCATCAGCTTGCCTGTGCAGATTCCTGCTTATGGCAAAGGTTAGATTATATGGTCACACCTGGGAAATATACAATATTTTGGCATATTTGGGCATTTTCCTGCACATGTAATGTTTTCTATCTTCACCACAGATGGTCAGATTATTGAGCCCAAGATGTCAGCCAGTTTTGTGCCAGACCACAAGGCATCCATGGTGCTGTTCCTTGACAGAGTGTATGGTATTGACAACCAGGACTTCTTGCTTCATGTGCTGGAGGTTGGCTTCTTGCCTGACATGAGAGCTGCAGCCTCTCTGGACACGGTGAGTAGGAAAAGACACATGGGAGAAATCAAATGGCAAGATACATGTTTTCTTCTGTCAACTACAGAAATGTCTGTGTTGATGTGACTTACTAGTTATCTGCGTATCTGAGTATGGAACGAAGTGTAACTAGATTTTCTGTCTCCCTCTTTCCCATTAAAGGTGGCTTTCAGTACAACTGAAATGGCCTTGGCACTGAACCGCTACCTCTGTTCGGCTGTTCTGCCTCTGCTCACCAAATGTGCCCCACTTTATGCTGGGACGGACCACCGGGCCATCATGATCGACTCCATGCTTCACACCATCTATCGCTTGTCCCGTGGCCGAGCCCTTACCAAGGCTCAGAGGGACGTCATTGAGGAGTGCCTCATGTCGCTCTGCAAGTCAGTTTTCATCCCCGTTTCTCTGTTTAGAAAGAAAATAATGATAATTGGGCATCCGAATGATAATGATAGTAAATACATTTTTAAATGTTATTTATTAAACCTTTATTTATCCTTGAAGTCTCTTGGTATCTGTCTTAATGGAAAAATTGTTAATTGAGAATACATAGACGTATGAACACAGACAGCCAGTTTGCAACATTGTGTTCTATGTAACTGGACCCTGAATGTACATAAAGCAGTATCACATTTTGAACATTTGCATTCCTAATGAAGCATTTTGATGACATTTACAGATACCTGCGACCCTCAATGCTGCAGCATCTGCTCAGGCGGCTGGTATTTGATGTGCCCATCCTCAACGAATATGCAAAGATGCCTCTTAAGGTTTTTATTGCATTTCTTATTATGTTGACTAGAGGAATTTAAGGAATAAACCAAAATGTATCATTTATACACACAATCTACCCAAACTGTGTTTAAAGTTAAGTTCAAGCACTCATTTGAAAGATTGTGAGAAAGTACATATAGCACTAATCCTAACCTAGTTGTGTTTCCATTTGTGATTCAATTGTTTTAGCTGTTGACTAATCACTATGAGCGCTGTTGGAAGTACTACTGCTTGCCTAATGGATGGGCTAATTTTGGGGTGACCTCAGAGGAGGAGCTACATCTTTCTCGTAAACTCTTTTGGGGAATCTTTGAATCTTTGGCACACAAGGTAAGAGAGGAATCTCCCGCTTTCCCTCCACGCTTGTTATTCCGTACAATTACAGAGGGTTGCAACTTATGACATTGACTTCTCTGATGTTATCCGAACTCTAGAAATTTGATGCAGAGCTCTTCAAGATCGCCATGCCCTGCCTCTGTGCTATAGCAGGAGCCATCCCACCTGACTATGTGGATGCCAGCTACTCCTCTAACACTGAGAAAAAGGCCTCTGTGGATGCTGAAGGCAACTTTGATCCTAAACCAGTCGAGACCACTAAGTGAGCAGGAAAATACAAGGCGATATAAAAATAGTTCACAATGGTCTATAGAAAACAGTTTAAAATCACATTATGATAGAGTTTTAATACTTGTATGCCTTTTAATGCAAAATTATGCTTTAAAAATAACAATGCCACACATTAACCGATACATTTCATTTGCAATTTTTGGGTTATTAAAAGCTAATAAAGTTGTGAATTTAGGTAAAGGTAAATGTTTTTTATATCCTATGCAGTATAAAATGTGAGTCGATCTATTCACAGCACAATCATCCCAGAGAGGCTGGATGCTTTCATCAACAAGTACGCAGAGCATACTCATGATAAATGGGCCTTTGAAAAGGTAAATTCAACACGTAGATATTAAGTCCTGATTTGTTTTTTGAAATTGTTGGTACATTGTTATGTTAATTATGTCAATGGTTCATTCTGTTTTCTTAGATTCAGAACAACTGGACCTATGGAGAGGTGTTGGATGATAATGCGAAGACTCACCCAATGCTCCGGCCATACAAAACATTCTCTGAAAAGGTAATGACTCGTAACCTTCTGTGTGGTCAGAATCATGATAATGTGCACACATATACAAAACTGAAACTGAAGCTTATTTATTAGCCAAAATGTAAAACTAATATTCCCGAGCCAGGAACATTGAATCCCTCATTCCATGTTTTTTAGACCTTCACAGTTATTTGTATTTTTATTGTTAATAGACACCCAGTTAATTTTGAAACCTTCTTGTCTCTGATTTTCAGGACAAGGAGATTTATCGTTGGCCCATCAAAGAATCCGTCAAAGCCATGCTGGCCTGGGAGTGGACCTTGGAGAAAGCCAGGGATGGGGAGGGAGAGGTCGAGAAGAAGGCCACCACCACACGCAAGATCTCCCAAACTGCTCAGGTACGAGAAGGAGGAAGAAAAGTAAACTCAGAATTCTGTTTATGTGAAGCTCAAACACTTGTTGTGTTTTTCTTTGGGGATCAATAAATGCTCATCTTATGTCATCTCATCTCATCACATCTTCTTTGTCTTCAGGCTACTTATGATCCCAGTCACGGCTACAACCCTCAGCCAATAGACATCGGAGGAATGGCTTTGTCCAGAGAACTGCAGGTATGTATTTTTCCTTCAGCCTTTGCAAGAATAGGTCTCATACTTTGGTTAGATGTTTGACACGAGCCTGGCTGTTTAATTTATTTGTTTCCGCTCCCCGTGCAGTCTATGGCTGAGCAGCTGGCTGAGAACTATCACAACACATGGGGCCGGAAAAAGAAGTTGGAGCTGCAATCCAAAGGTAAGAGCAGCTCTGTTTTGTACATACTTAGCTGAGAATTTTGTTTCTAGTGGTGGCTAGTTTGCAGTCTGTTGAGTCAAAAACGTACCTAATTATTGCTTCTTCTAGGCGGTGGCACCCATCCTCTGCTTGTGCCTTATGACACCCTGACGGCTAAGGAGAAGGCCAGGGACAGGGAGAAGGCCCAGGACCTCCTCAAGTTCCTCCAGCTCAATGGATATGCTGTGACAAGGTAAACAGAGTATTCTGATCATTTCACTGAGTTATTAAAATGATGAACTTACTGAGTTCTCTAAATGTTTCTCCCTTTCTTTATTTTTTACTCTCTCTTCCCTCCTGCTCTTCTACCTCAGGGGCCTGAAGGACATGGAGCAGGACATTTCCTCTATCGAGAAGCGTTTCGCCTACGGCTTTCTCCAGAAGCTTCTTAAATGGATGGACATCGCACAGGAGTTCATCGCTCATCTTGGTACTGTTTTAGAGAAAAAGCTTCTCATGGGAGCAGCACTTCAGTGTGTATTGTTTACTTCAACTTGCACGTTTGACTGAGAGCTTACTTACTTTTATCTCTGTTTTTAACAGAGGCCGTGGTTAGCAGTGGTAGAGTGGAAAAGTCGCCACATGAACAAGAGATCAAATTCTTTGCCAAGGTGAGCTGTTTGATGCAATATTGTGTTCTTCTTTTGCTTGGCTGCCTCGACAAGGAAGTCATGAGTAGTAACAGATCCATGCCACCCTGCTGCAATTAATGAACACTGAGAGATGGTCCCCATTTAATGGGTTGATAGTCTGTTTCTATTTCATCCTGGGTTGTTTTTTTTTATAGATCCTCTTGCCACTGGTTAATCAGTACTTCAAGAACCACTGCCTTTACTTCCTCTCTACTCCTGCTAAAGTCTTGGGTAGTGGAGGACATTCATCCAATAAGGAGAAGGAAATGATTGCAAGGTATGTGCAGTAAAAATGCAGAAAAGGTTATTTAAAAGACTGGTTTGATCTCTAAAATATGTGACTTGAACTCTTGCCATTTACCTTTCCTTTAGTCGTACCCACATGTGACAGTGTCTGTCCTCTACCTCTTCCATCTCCCTTCATCTCTCTCCTATTGAGTGATGTCCCTTATTTCCTTGACCTCCCTTTTGCTTTCTGTGTCACTACAAAATATCTTTCCTGCCCTGTTTCCCCTTACCGTCCTCCATCCTTCTCCCTCCTCTTCCTCTTTTCTCCTCCCACCTCAGTATCTTCTGTAAGTTGGCTGCTTTGGTGAGGCACAGAGTATCTCTTTTTGGTAAGGAATCTGCATGGTGGTGTTATGCCCCGTCACCATCCCCGTCCCTTTCTATCTGTTTTCCTGTCTAATTTATCTTTATTCCTCTACCTTCCCCATTTGTACAATATATACTAATCAACATTGTATCACAGATTCACATATAGTCTATTGTCCTGTGCTCTCATTCCCTCTGTACTGGATCTCTTCATCTAACGCTTCTCTCTCTTTAGCTCACCTACTGCTTGGCTTTGATGTTTTCTGTAACCTGGGGTTAGATGCATACAACTCTGTAGATCCTAAAACTAAAAGACAGAATTATGCAACTGCATTATTTTCTTTGAATTTAGAAAGTTGCACGTACGCCTGGTTTTGTTTTGTAAATCATAATCATTGTGTAGCAGGGCGCATGTGCACAAGCCTCAGTTCCACTCCCCAATTTAGCCGTAAATGGATGCAAGACAAAGAAAGTTTATTCATTTAGTATCATTCAGACACAAGGCTGTTCAAAGTGCTTCACAGAATCATAGTTTCACATTAAAAATAAGATATTAAGAGAATATTAAAATGTGAAATTTATACCATAAAAAATATTAAATGCCCTTTAACCCCGTTATTGTCATACTTGTGCCCTTCAACCTCTCATCAGACCCTTCAAAGGTCCGAAGAAATGCAACTTTGATTTGACATTTGACAGAAGATCTCAATCAATGAAATGAGCAGTTAATTAAAACAATCTTTTACTTTACTTTTTACCTATGTTACATTATCGTATATGTAATCTCTGTTTATGTCGGAGAGGCATATGCATGGTTTTTGTGTGTGTGTTTATTCATCTGGCCCCAGCTGTTTTAAAAGTTGTCTTTTTTGCTTTTAAGGGCTAAACTCAGATTGTCACTCATAACCAGGAGTGATTTGAGCATGAGTGTCTGTAGTGGCATCAGCAATTTTAAATTGTACTGCAGCTTGGTGATATGTTCTCATCCTGACCTATATGAGGCAGTATACTGCATGCTTTATCCTCATTCTCCTTCACCACCGTATATGTTTAATAGTCAGTCACTCTTATGTAACCAGGGTTCACTAGACACTGACAAGCATTTCACAGTGAGCCTGTGCACTTTAGCTCGGCGCACCACTACAACATGGTACATGATGTCAAAGTGCACGACTGTAACTGATTCGCTGCTTTAAAATGTGCCCACGCAGGGAATTAAATTAGAAATCAGAGCATGTATCACAATAAAGGAATATATGGGTTAACTATTTTCTTAAATCTGTAATAAACATTATCTGTGATGGTGAATGGTTTGAATGTAATTTTGAGTTTTTTCAATGTTTTATAACACTTCCCTGTTTCCTGCTTTTGATGTGGAGCCTTTCAGATTATATCTGTTCTCTTCATTAAATTGAAAGTGTGTGTGTTGAAAGTTATAGAAATTGATTTTATAGTAGGAAAGCTTTGACAACACATCTTTATTGTGCTGTTTTCAGGAACAGATGCAGGTGCAGTGGTAAACTGTCTGCACATCCTCTCACGATCACTGGACGCCAGGTAACTCACTGTCTATTGGCAGGATGAAAATAGAAACAGACCACAATTATTAGATTATATGTAGCTTTTTTTTTACACATTGTTTGTGTCCTTCTTTTTAAGGACTGTTATGAAATCAGGCCCTGAGATTGTGAAGGCGATCCTGCGTCAGTTCTTTGAGAGTGCTGCAGATGACATTGAGAAAATGGTTGAAAATCTAAAACTAGGCAAAGTGTCCAGTCGAAACCAGGTCAGGCACAGCACCATACTGTGTTTTTCTTACATTGCTGTACATTTTTCTTATGAACTGATATCCATATTTGTGTATGTGTTGTGTTCATATAGGTAAAAGGTGTATCCCAAAACATCAACTACACCACCGTTTGTCTGCTACCGGTCCTCACTACACTGTTTGACCACATTGCCCAGCACCAGTTTGGAGATGACGTCATGTGTGAGTGAAGTGCTTCTCTCCGCTGAACGAATGGTTCATCGTTTGTCCCTAACTGACTAAAATTGCAATGCATCTCTTCTCTTTATCTTCAGTGGATGACTTGCAAATATCCTGCTATCGTTTAATGTGCAGTATCTACTCTTTGGGCACTGTGAAGACTCCACATGCAGAGAAGTAAGTAGAGTCTGCTTATGTCCAAGAAAATCTAAAAACATATGGCGAGTTTCCTCGGCCAATTTGCATTTATGTGGAATTTGATTAACACTCAAGTTGATTTGTTTGATGGGAAAAATGCATAAACATCCTCTAACAGGAAAAAAATAATATCTGCTCTAAAAGATTGATTTGTACAATGATTTTACTTGTTTTGATGTGACGCTTCATGA
Source organism: Diplodus puntazzo (assembly GCA_963678695.2). Classification (NCBI taxonomy): domain Eukaryota; kingdom Metazoa; phylum Chordata; class Actinopteri; order Spariformes; family Sparidae; genus Diplodus; species Diplodus puntazzo. Next base: position 4,710,775 of record OZ023162.1, on the reverse strand, counting down.
GGATTTTGTGGTATTTTTCTCCTCTGCAGACAGCGACCAGCTCTTGGCGAGTGCTTGGCCCACTTAGCAGCTGCTATGCCAGTGGCTTTCCTTGAGCCAACGCTGAATGAGTTCAACACGTTTTCTGTTTATACCACCAAGACTCCCAGAGAGAGATCCAGTGGGTTTAGCATTCTGCCTTGTTTTTCTCCCTAGCACAACATTACATTGATTCCTAATTATTAGAATGTGGTTATGATTCATTTGTTTCCTTACCTTCCTTCCTCTCTCCCCAGTTCTGGGTCTTCCAAACCAAGTGGAGGAGCTGTGTCCCGACATCCCGGAGCTAGAGATCCTGATGAAGGAGATCCATGACCTGGCTGAGTCTGGGGCTCGCTACACAGAAATGCCCCATGTGATTGAGATCACCCTGCCCATGTTGTGTAACTACCTCCCTCGCTGGTGGGAGAGGGGCCTGGAGAATTACCCTGATTTGGAAGGTCAGATCTGCACCTCTGTCACATCCGAGCATCTTAACCAGCTGCTGGGTAGCATCATGAAGATTGTGGTGAACAACCTGGGTATTGATGAGGCCTCCTGGATGAAGAGATTGGCAGGTCAGTGAGCAGTAGTTTCACAATAAGCCAGGAGATTTTCACAGCTAAACTTACACTTTTTTAATCTTACATTTTTCTTATGATCCTTTATAACATTGATTTAAATCATATCTACTTAAATATGTGTCTTACTGTATATCCTGTATATCCCTTGTCCAGTGTTCTCCCAGCCCATTGTAAGCAGAGCTAAACCAGAGATGCTTAAATCCCACTTCATCCCCACAATGGAGAAGCTGAAGAAGCGCTCTGGAAAGGTGGTGGCGGAGGAGGATCAGCTGCGCATGGAGGGCAAGACGGAGGTGGACAGTGAAAATGGGACCATTCGAGATGAATTTGCTGTGTTGTGTCGCGACCTGTATGCTCTCTACCCGTTGCTCATCCGCTACGTGGACAATAACAGGTAACTGAACTTACCAATGTGATGAGCATTACTGCTGCATCATCTGTATGAGCTGTATATAGCTAATAATATAGATACTCTGACACAATTCAATCTATAATCAATGGTCAAACGTCATTAGTATAACATGTTTTAGGCTCACACAACCATGTTTGTGTTCATATTATTTCTGACAACAACAAGAGTATACCTTTCCAATTCTTGACTGTGACTCAGACTTTGATTCATGCACTTATCTTTTTCTGTAGGGCGAGGTGGCTCACCTGTCCAGACCCAGATGCAGAGGAGCTTTTTAGGATGGTGGGAGAGGTCTTCATTTACTGGTCCAAGTCCCATGTGAGTTCTCTGTTTTCTGTGATGTTCTTAGTTTTTTATTTTTTGCGATTTTTGCCTGTCATTTGCCATCAAACCTTTGGCTTGTCATTACAGAACTTCAAGAGGGAGGAGCAGAACTTCGTAGTGATGAATGAGATCAACAACATGTCCTTCCTGACTGCTGACAGTAAGAGCAAGATGAGCAAGGTGAGAGTGGACAAGTAGACAGATGGTCGAGTAAAACATAGCCTGTTACTTAACAGTAATTAGATGTCTTATTCGCTTACTCCATATCTTGAGCTGTAACTCATTAAGGAACTAAACTCTAATAATAATTAATATTTCACTAACACCACCCATTCCAAGCAGGGAAAGATTCAAGGAAACCCTTCTTGATTTATTCTCAGCTGCTGTTTCCTTTCTTTCCTTTAAGTTGCTTTGGATAAGAAAGTCAGGTAAATTATTATTCTGTAAAAAATAGTGATTTTCTAGAAATGTCAGAGTAATAGTTGATTACATAACTAATAACATCCCTTCACCAGGACAATGTGATAGTGTTTAGGCAGTGGTAGGAGTGTTGCTAACTGTGTTTTCTCCTTATATCCTGTGTCGGGGTTGGACGCTGGGCCACTAGGCCGGAGATGGAGAGGTTAGACTGTGTTTGTGCACGAGCGCTGTGCTGATCGCATGGCACCCTGAATCTGAGGAGGCATTTCATCAAGCTCTCCCATGGATTACCACACTTCTTACACACAGACCCCAACATTCACACACATACATACACACATACAGCGCCATAAACACATAGTTACCGTCAGGAAAAAAGACACGATTAGAATAAGATATGATGCGATACAATCTTTTAATGATTCCCCAAAAGTGGAAATGTCGGTGTGACAGCAGCACAAAGACAGAAATGAGTACAAGTAAGGGCTACAGAATTAATTGAAATATTACTGAAGTCACAATTTGGCCAGGTGCATTATGCAAATTGCAAAAGCTGCAAGGTCAAATGTGTGATGAACAGCAGTATAAGAAAGAACTGTAGGACTGCAGAGATGCTCTGGCCTCCAAATCTTGTTCTTCAGATAGAAGAAAACATGTATGTTTGTTAAAGTCCTCCACAAATGTCACATCAGCATTATTAAAAAAATATTTCTTTTCTGTGAAATTTAGAATCGTGATGCAAAAAAGATCCTTCCCACTAATCGTGAATCATAGTTATCATAATATCTAATCAAATAATTGTACATTTATTTTTTTTGCTAACTTTTGCAGCCCTGGTACAGATAAAAAGAGGAACTTAAGGAAAATATGATTAAAGTTTATGAAAACAAACACTACACTACTCATACAGCGCCCTCAACTAGAGTCTTATTTAAACTAATAGACAATATAATAATAGCAATATCATTAAAATGCATATCTGTGGGTGAAATGATTCTGATGTAGATTTTTATTGAAAATGCTTATTAAGAGTATTTTCCATGAGTGGGACGTATGTGTGATTATCTTGAAGTAATATTGAGTGTGAGTGTGTGCGTGTGTTAGCGATGTGCGTCTGTATTTTCACGTGTGTGTTTGTATGTGTGTGTGAGTCGGGGTCTGGAGTCGCTTGATGAAAGCTCTTTGCAGTAGATCGTAGTGGCCTGAGAGGTTTCATGGTGCTTGGCTAAGCAGTTGCGTATTTAATTTGGAGTGAACGCTCCTGCAGCCGAGCACCATCACCCGATTCTCTTTGATTAATAAACAGTTTGCCTCTAGATCGTCCCTGTTGGATACAACTGCGGAGCCGATGCTACTGTGCCATCTGTGATCTTAAAATGTTGATGTTGACGCTTGGATTTTTTTCAGCTTTTGTGGTAAAGATTCCTGCGCTGGTGGACTCTTCTCTTTTCCAATATTAGCACTGACTTTGTGTTCACTACTTGTTTACACCAAAAAAGCTATGAACCCTCCCTCATTGTCACCATTAGATCCACTTAGTCCATATATGTAGCATATGTTGCTAGCTGGGTGTTGGCGGAAACTGGAGCTAGCTTGACATTACCAGATAGCTGTCATCATATTTACTAACTGGACTCGTTCCTTCATGTCTAATTCATTGACACCATTAAAGTGTTAAATCATTGAATATCTAATAACTGTTTGATGTTTTTCCATGGTTGCTGTAAGATAAGTAAGAAAAACCTCCTCTCCTTGACTATCAGATGGTCATTACTGTAGTGAGCTTCTGTTACCTGATCACCACAACGCCTCTCTCTGCCCAAAGAGCAGATGTATCTACACACACACACACACTGAGGGCAGAGAGGGTGCTGTGAGGCCAGACAACAGTCGGTAATGAGCATTGGAAGCTTCGGGACGGGAGTTTATGAGAAGAGCTCCAGGGCGATGGAGCTGACCCCGTAGACTTGTGCTGTGGCCTCTGCACTACTAACAGTGAGGCTGCATTGTGTGTAAAGACGGTAGCTGATGCAGCAATGAAGCACCTGAAACACCAGTAGAAGTTTTACTAGAAAATGTAGTTGTTGGTTTGTTTTTATTTCAGCTGATGAAAAATCACTTTCATTGAATCGCTGAGTCACTTTATCAGCATGATAAAGCAAAATGTTACTCGGCAGCTGGTTCAATCTCCTGTGATTTATTTTAATCTCACGTCATCACTCAAAAGCCTCTGATGTCACGAACATATTTTATGAAAAAGGAAGCGCTTGATGTTTGTGGCACGGTGTATGTAAATGTCACAGTGAGGCATCAGTCTGAACTCGTCTTTCTTTCTTTAGTCTGGAGGCTCAGAGCAGGAGCGTACCAAGAAGAAGCGGCGGGGGGATCGCTACTCTGTGCAGACCTCCCTTATCGTTGCAGCGTTAAAGAAGCTGCTTCCCATCGGCCTCAATATGTGCTCCCCTGCAGACCAGGAGCTCATCAATCTTGCCAAGATCAGATACTCACTGGTACTGTAATGTGTTTCAAGCCAACTTGTTGACTCTATTTTGTCCTACCACAGGAAAACTGGCACATTTTTCGTTTGATTTATTTAATTTATAAAAGTATGTGAAAATGATCGTATAAAGTCACATCTGTTTACATTCACAGAGTTCAGTTATTTTTTCCTTTTAAAACTCAGCCTATTGTTCTTTGCTAAATCCTAATATGATTTTGATTGTCTTGAGTAAAAGATAAAAGATCCTTGTCCTGTGAATCTTTGGTCTCTTTCCTTGTAGAAAGACACAGATGAAGAGGTGCGGGAGTTCTTGCACAACAATCTGCATCTGCAGGGGAAGGTAGGCAGATTCTTAAATTGTTTTACATATTGAAGAAGAAAACAAATATGTATAAAACACCAAAAACACTCATCAGTATCTTTTAACACTTGGTTCCAGGTGGAGGACCCAGCTATGCGCTGGCAGATGGCTCTTTATAAGGAGATGGCAGGAAAGGCTGAAGATGCAGAGGACCCTGAGAAGGTGGTAAAAAGGGTACAAGAGGTGTCTGCTGTCCTTTACCACATTGAAGTGGTGAGTAGAAGACACAAGCAAATAAACATATTTAAGCTTTAAACTTAAGCTTTTGTAAATATTTTCATGAACAATTCATTCAGTGGACATTTTTTTCTTGCTATAGACAGAGCATCCCTTCAAATCAAAGAAAATGGTGTGGCACAAGCTGCTGTCCAAACAGCGTCGCAGGGCAGTGGTGGCCTGTTTCAGGATGACGCCTCTGTACAACATCCCCACGTAAGGAATCTTTTCACACTCAACAACAAAACAACCTGTTAAGATCAGAAGGCGTTACACGTGCCATCACAACCCTTCTGAATTAAGTTCAAATTATGTATTAAGTCTTAAATATCGGTCCTCACACAGGCACAGGGCAACCAACATGTTCTTGGACGCCTACAAGCGCAACTGGTTAGAGACAGAGGGTTACTCATTTGAGGACAAGATGATTGATGACTTATCAGTAAGTCATCCTCCCTTTAATTCTGAGTCACACATTTAGCATTAATAGCATATTGTCCGGAGTATATAGGAAGGTTTTATTTGTCAAGATTCATGTTATCTCCAATGATTAAATTAGAAAGCCATGGAGGAAGAGGAGGAAGAGGAAGAGGAGACTGAGACGAAGCCTGACCCCCTTCATCAGCTGATTCTTCATTTCAGCCGTACAGCTCTCACAGAAAAGACGTAAGAGCATCTGTCTTTTCTTCTGCACCGCACCTTTGTCACCTGTCTCTGAGTAAGACCCGCTGATTCCTGTTCTGTGGTTTCTCTTTTCAGTAAACTTGACGTTGACCATCTCTATATGTCTTATGCGGATATTATGGCAAAGGTAAGACAGCAACACTTAAACTTTGTTTGAATTTGCTTTTGAGATTATTATCAGCATTTCATAAAAACTTTTTATTACAACGTGCGTTTTTAAGACTCAGGTTGCTAATTTTGTGTGATGTCTCATCTTCCTCTAGAGCTGTCACATTGGTGAGGAAGACGAAGGGGGAGAGCAGGAGGGGGAGGAGCCATCCTTTGAGGTGCGACAGACAGAGATGGTATGGGGGGACCAGGGGAAGGGGACACAGGGGAGTCAGCGGAGAAGCAGCTCCCCACGCAGTGATCACACCAGGGCATCACACTCAGCACACCCCCCCAACCCACCTTTGCTACAACATTTCTCTTTTTTTCTCTTCCTGTCTTTTCTCACTTCTTCACTCACACCACTTGTCTATTTCTTGCTATGGTGGACTGACCTGTGCATGCCTTTGCTGGACTCTTCCCACCAGTCGTATCAATGTTGCGGACTCAATTTGTTTTATTTGTTAAATTGCATGACTTGAGTGCAGAGAGATGGTGCAGCTAAAGACAACAAAATGAAACCCAGGTCAAAGCAAAACCACTGAGTCTTTGCCAGCTGCATCATTTCATGAACATAATTTCCAGGTCTGATGTGATTCTGAATTTTTAGGAGTTGATTGACTAAGTGGATCACATCTCACAAGACATTTGCTAGAAATGTTTTGCCAACTAAACCATTTATATCTCATGGTGCGACAGGGCTGGGGAGCGATCCCCTCGTCTTTACATCTTACATATGATCGCTCGGTTGTGCACACAGCCCTGCTCCACAGACACACCACGCTGATTTTCCCAACACGCACTGGGCAAAACGCATTACGAGGCTTTTTTTAAGTGGCAGCACCTGTCGTGACGAGTGTGATTGGATCTATCACAGAATAGCTGCTAAATTCAGCAGCATATCAATACATTTGCAGGCCTTTTTTTTTTTAACGCCATGTCAGTGCTACTGAACTATAAACCAAAAACTGCAAGTGATTTTTAAAACGATTTTTCTTTCTTTCTTTTCTACTTAAATATGACTTAACCAGCACAAAACCTACACCGTTTATAGGGTTTATAGTGTCTAAAAAAACAAAAACTTAGTAAATCAACTCCTTAATATGGTGATTTTAATGAATATCTCAATGATTTGTTTTGCCTTAAAGCCAGATTTGGACCTCGTATTGTTGCCATAGAGATTCATGGCTTTTCCTGGAGGGTGGTATCGCAATCACTGCACTGCAGCTTTCTTAATGTACCATAATAATCGCTTCGATGTCGATTATAAAGATTATTTTCATGTAATGAACACTATTACTATTCCTTTTTGGGACCTGTTATGTGCTCAGAAATGTGATGTTGCTATCCAAGACTTAATTGAGCAGCTATTTTTGGAAACTGATGACAGTTATCAAGCGAAGCCATGCAGAACATTTCAGTAACAGTAAAACCAGCTCTCTTGTACTGATCTTGTGTGTCTGTGGTAAGTCTCTCCTAGACTTGCACCACCTCTTTCCCCCCGACTCACATCGTCCTGTACTCACTCGCTAATTGGTCTGTGTTCACCTTTTATGGACTCACCTGGTAACTTGAATTCAAAATCTAACAACTGACAAGAGTTAACTGATTTTGTTTGTCTTTACTTTGAATTGGAAAACGTCTCCCTCTCTGTGCTCACCAAGGACTACAGTAAAAGCCTGCACAGTCAGCCGAACATACACCGTCCCAAGCACAAGCACACATTCATGCAAATACACACTACATCATTCACACACCCACACTAACACACAGACACACACACACACTGACATACACACACCCATAATCTCATATAATCTCTTTTAACTCACTGCAAAGACACATCATTTGCTCGAAAGTTGAGCAGAATCTCTAACTGGAGAAAAAGTTGCTCTGTAACTTTTAAAAGCACAGTCAGGCTTACGAGGGAGGGGGGCGGAGGGAGGGGTAGAATCAGTTCTGGGTGCTTTGGGGTGGGGCTTCATGCATGGTTTGCAGTGGGTGGGTCAAATCTAACCTCTTTTGTCAACAGGATGGTTGTCAGCAGCTTTATTCTATCATTTGTAGCAAAGAGAGTTATGTACTGTAGTTTAATGTAGGACAGTGAAGAGCATTGAAGAACAGTGCTGCATTATCTAACAGCATTAAAGACACATAATATGATATGACAGTAATGTAATAGTGAACACTACGATTACACCCGTGTCAAACCAGCAACACAAAAAAAACTATAAAACTGCATACTGTATATTACAGTACATTGTATACAAGACTTGTTATGTAGCTTCAAGTAAGTCTGAAATGATTATCGTACAGGAGGCTTTACAGGATTCCAGTACAGTAAAGTCCCATAATTAAACTTAAAAACACAGAAGTGGAGGTAGTGTAGCTGTAAGGCCTTTAGATAGCTGACACTCAGTTGTATTGTCTGAAGCAGGATGTGCATGCTGTGTTACTCAGCCAACTACTGTTGCTTACTTGTATGAATGTGTGAAATGTATGTTTTTTTTTGCTCTTGGAAGAAAAGTTTGCTGCGATCGAACGTTTGCTGGCTCTGAAAGATGATCAAGAACTAGATTAACTGTTTACATCACTAATACACATTGTGTTCAAATGGAAGAGTGTGTGTGTGTGTGTTGCTATATTTCTATGTCTGTGAGATTTCATATGAGTTTTAGTCTTTTAGATTTTGGGTTTTCCATCAAAAGAGGAAAGTGCTGCAGCCAGCTCCTGAGCAAAATTATGATTTTGATCAATTTACATCACCAAAACAGTGATTTTTTTAAACAATAGGTTAATTTAGGACCTTGAAAGGAATAGTTAAGCATTTGGACAAATATCAATGGTAGCCATCTTGGCTACAGTCTAGTTTATTACCAAGAGCAGACACAGCAAGCTTGACTGTATCTTCTTAAGACATTGTGATTTTAGTTGTCGCGGCTATTTCTTCGTGTACATCCGTGTTTTTGTTCACACAACATCAGGGCCATCTGTATGTGTTAGATACTAGAGATACCGTAGTGTCCAATCTGGCAACCTCACTATGAGGATGAATCAGTAGCTATTTCTCATAAATAACTTCATACATTTAACGAACCCTAGAGTCATAATATAATGCTAACTGAACTCGCTGACTCTATTTTTATCTGGTATTTATGCTAAGTTAAGCTTTATTAGGAATGTTATTGGGTGCAGTCAATTGGTGGTCATAATTAGGACAGAGGAGGAGGATGTTTGTGTGTTCGTTTGTGAATGAGTGAGTGAGTGAGTGCGGGGGGCAGTGCAGCCTTTGTTGACAGGGTTACAGCTGTGTCCTTCCTGCTCTGCTCCACAGGAAAAGGAGATGGAGAAACAGAGGCTTCTGTACCAGCAGTCCCGTCTACACAACCGTGGGGCTGCTGAAATGGTGCTGCAGATGATCAGCGCCTGCAAAGGTAGCTGCTGAACCCACTCACGCATACGGACATGCATACTGACACACACGTTTTTGTCACTTGTATGTTGATTTGAATCATTTTGCTGCTCTAATCTTAGCCGTAACTGTTTCATGCCTAATTTCCCCTGAATGACAAATTGCCCATCTGGACAAATCTGGAGCAATTATATTTTTGAGCCGTGTATTATTGTTCTCCCAAGCCCATTATTTGAAATGTTAAACCAGAATCGGATCAGTGGTGTTTGAGATATTAAAGAGAATTATGGCGATTTTGGACCTTGCTTCAAGAGGTGGATTATGAAAATGGCCCAAAAATAGTGGAGAGGTCATTCTCCCATTTTTCAGGGTACATAGATGTAAATCAGCTTTTTAGATACTAGCATTGACTAATACAATGTACAGCTTTGTGTGACAAGATTAATAAGTAGTCAGATATATGTTTGTATGTATGTTTGTGATGGTAGAGAAGATCTTTCTCTACTTTGATTTCATTGTTGGGTCAAAACCTGTTGGAAACCACCAATGTGTGGCTTTATTTCAGGTGAACCTGGAGCCATGGTTTCTTCCACACTCAAACTGGGAATCTCCATCCTCAACGGAGGCAACAGTGATGTACAGCAGGTACTGTAAAAAGACAACGTGCAAGTCTTATGTACAGCTCTTATTTCTCAACAGTATGAGCTCAATCTTTGTAGTAGATTTCTGTTGACAGTAAAATCTTCCTGTCTGTGTGCAGAGAATGCTGGACTATCTGAAGGATAAAAAGGATGTGGGATTCTTCCTTAGCGTTCAGGCTCTGATGCAGACCTGCAGGTCTGTGATGCATTTACATGTTTTTTTGACTATATATTGTGATTGACTGACAGCAGAGACAGGCAGTATTTCAAATAAATGTATTTAAGATATGTATTGGATTACTTTTAAGGATTTTGTCATTTGTATTTTGCGTAGCAGAAACAAAATATATTATTATTTGTCACAGTACACTTCAAGAGCTCTTAAATGCATATTTGAAACACTAAAACACATTAATTCATACCAGTGCGGTGCCCGTTCAAAATGTATTGCTTGGCCTCTGGTATTGGTCACTACAGTTTTCTTGAGAACCGCTCATCCGACCTACGTCACACCCCACACTGATGCAGGATGATCAAAACGTTAACACTGAAACTGAAATTAGATGATAGTTAAGAATAACCAGCACCTTTACTTCAGCCTGGCTTGTCGCTGGTATCTCATGTACATGCGTCAGCTGTTTCAGAAGTCATGTTAAGTAATGTTTTTGTTCTCTATAATATACGTTTCGAAATAAATATATACCGGGGGACATTTATTGTGAAGGATTTATAGGAAATATTTTTATCTCCAAATTAGCAAAGCTTTGAAAGTTTATTTGTATTTTATTTGATACATTTGATAAACAAGGATTTGTGATTTGCAAACTAGATTTGTCATCTTTTTGATGTAGTCGTTCTCCTCCCTGCTGACTGAGTGTTTAATGTTGACAGCGTTTTGGACCTGAATGCTTTTGAGAGACAGAACAAGGCAGAGGGACTTGGGATGGTTTCAGAGGAAGGCACCAGTGAGTATGGTCCACAGCTTCCTACTGACACACACTACTGTATGTGAACGCACTGTCATACACACTGCTACATTCACACACACACACACACACACACACACACACACACACACACACACACACACACACACACACACACACACACACACACACACACACACACACACACATTTGTTCTCCTACTTCATTTTGCATTGGTTTGTGATATAATCTGACATTTTTCTAGTTCCAGTGTGTAGTCTGTTCTTTTATGCATTCGTGTGTGTCTAAGTGTGCCCGTTTGTGGATGCCGGGTTGCAGGTATGTTTTCATGGGAGTGTGTTGTTGCCATGACTCTTGTATAAGTCACAGCATTTTGACCGTTGATGTATGGTGATGATCTGTTTATCACTCACTGACAGCCATGAGATTTCTGGACTCACTGCGTCTCTCTTTGTCTTTCTCTCTCCTACATCTTGTTTACTTTGCCCATTTCAACCCTTTACCCCTCACACCTATGTCCCACCCACTGTCAATTTGCTGCTCTCGTGGTTCTCAGATAAGAAGCTAGAACGTGGTAAATGAAACTTTGCTCTCATATATTTTCCTTCTTTCTTTCTCTCTTTTCTGTCCTCTCTGTCTCTATTAGCTCTTAACGACCTGACTAGTCTTTCCCTTGCTGTGAATTTAATATGCATTTCATTTCACACTCAAGGACTCAATTAAATGAAACTTCAAACTCACTGAAACCTACGCAATCATACATATGCTGCTGTAGCTGTACTTGTACTACAGTATCGGTATTTGTATCTTTGCGTTTTTCCTGTTAAAGTGATTTTAAAGTTTGATTTTCATCCTTGAGTGTTTTACCACAGATCTACTGTAACTCTGACACACTTGTGACTGATCAATGGGAAGGAAAGTAACCTAATTCTTCCTCTCCCACTCATGTAGATCATAGAGAACTACACTGACCCAGTGTCCTAGAAACTCTGAAATGAATTGCAGCAGCAGTCAGGACTCTCTAAGCTCTGTATAGCTCTTATTCACATTATTCAAATATAGTTGGTTTGGCTGTTTTTTATGGTAATTTGTCCAAGGCTGACCCACAAAGCTGGATCATCTGTGAAAAACAAATGCACAAACGTCCTTGCATTCCCTAAAATGCCCCCTACGTTCTGCTTATTTTGATTTAATCCTCCTTGATCACGACAGCGTCATAGGATTTTCTGTGGAAAATCAGGTCACAACATTCAATTGTGGTTTTGTTGTTTCGAAAACCTCAACAAGGCAATCTTCCAAGTCAGCAGGGTGCATTAAAGTAAACACTGGAAAACATTTGCTGATCCTGAAGATAGCACTGACTTTCCCAATATTTTGTCTTATCAGGTAGGATATCATTAAGTAAAACATAATTGGATAACATAACTAGAAAACAGATAAAATAAAAGATCTGTCTAGCTAATTCCACGTAGTTTGAGTCTGTTGTATGTGATCCTGCACCTTTGCTTGCTATGGATACTACAGATTATTCAACTATAGTCACTGTGATTATCCTCGGGACTGTGTCCTTGTTAAACACTAGAGGAAAATATGATGCCCATAAACCATCGCAACAGTTTTGCTTTGTTTTGTTTTTGTACCGTCACGGTTTAGTCTGAGCATGTTTGTGCATTTTTGACAAAGACTGTCTCTGATGGCATGCTACCGCAGGACAATAAAATGTGTGTTTGGTAATGAATGAGATTTAAAATGTAAAAAAGTGCAATATTTAAATAAAAAACATAATTTCACAGTTACTACTGTAGTGAATAAACTGCCTACACATACAAAAAAAGCTACTTACTTGCTGTAAGAAGATAACTTGCCATTCTTTATTTTCCACCCTGACAACAGCTGGTAGAAGCTGATTCTGCATTTTAGTGTAACGAGTGTTTTCTCCCAAACATCCATACTCATATTGCTGGAGTTTGAAGAGTTCAGTAGATCTGTCCCGCATGAGCGTGTGCCTTGAAGTAACTCTGTGTTTCTGTGTTTCACCGTCTACATTTGTGTCACAAGTGTTTCCTCAGTTGTATTTGTATATATGTGTCATTCCCTGGTTTCCTGTCTTCATTTATTTGTGTGTTCCCTGTCCATTTCAAAGTGATGTGCTAAGTGTTTGATCTGTTTCCTTATTGAGCTGTGTTGAGTAGAACAGGAGAGCTAGACAGAGGTAAAGTTTGGATGAGGTAAACAGGAGGAAAAACCAAAAGTTGCTTTTGGTTTTTCCTGCAGCATGGAAGCTTCAGCCTCCACTTCCTGCTGACAAATGGACTCCAAGGTCTCTGTGGTTTTACTAAGATATTCTAATGAAAGAAGGGAAGTGGTCTGAGGTGATGTACCTACAGTTTTACCGTTTTTGTAATGTCCATGTGTGTACACACTTACACACAGTCACTCACACTCGCATAAAATCATGCATACGTGTAACAAAAATACACTAATCGATCTCAGTGTCATCACACACATTGTACTTAAGTTTTATTTACTGTTGTACATGAGATTTTTGTAAATTGAAAATATTTTAATGCTAAATCTAAAATATTTTACTGCTAAATCTCTTGAGCACTTGAGTATTTTACAAAGTTGAGTGTGTATCAGTAGATGTAATGTTAGATATTCATAATCACATTTCATCAGTGTCGTTTCTTAATTATACACTGTTGATGCTTTATTCTAAAAATCTAATCTAAATACTAAGATATTATCAGTGTATTGTTTTATTGCAGGAACCTTCTTGTTCCTTTTAGCAAAAAACTCAATATACATAGATAAAAAGCAATGAGAATTGCATTTTGCAGGAAAAGTAAATTAGAATTTGTAACTGATTTTGTTGGTAACATGTTTTTTTGTTCTTTAATTTTTTGAAAATCTTTTAAGTGATATAACAGATTTCTTGCATGACAGTATGAGGAAAATGCTCAGATTTATAAAAACTTGAGTAAGAAAAGTTAAATACGCTGGTATTTTCTTATATCACACCTAATCCCATGTGCTTATTTGTGTTTACCACTGCGTACGCTAACCGAATAGCACAGCAAAGTTACATATAATCCCCTTACTGGGGCGGCTGAAAGCTTCTTCTACACTGGATTAATTTTCTTTTCCTGTGTTCCTCTGCCCAGATGAGAAAGTGATGGCGGACGATGAATTTACGTGTGATCTCTTCCGCTTCCTCCAACTTCTTTGTGAGGGCCACAATAACGGTGAGTCTCTTCACCAAACACCAGATGGTTTAAAGTGACCTTCCAGCAACGCTCGCTTCCTCACACTGTACCGTTGGAAACAATGATCCCACTGTCCTACATCTATCTTGTATGTGTAGTTATGCTTTGCCCGCTGCCTGGAATGTGAAAGATAGATACTGACATTTAGTGTCTGATGGTAGAAGAAGTAACCCAACTCTGTATTTGATTACCATTTATGAGATTGACGTATTTTTTTTTTTCAGATTTCCAGAACTACCTGAGAACTCAGACAGGCAGCACCACCACCATCAACGTGATCATCTGCACGGTGGACTACCTGCTTCGACTACAGGTCAGTCTGATCTGACTCCCACTGATTTCAGACCATAGTCTCCTTTCTGATAGATTTATATAGATATATAGATGTATTTATTGTCGTATTGTCTTTTTTTTCTATTTCTTTCACTAAAGACAGATCTATCATTTATTTTGGTCTAGTTCTATAGTAATAAAGAATTCCAAAGTAACATCATGTTTTTTTTTCCTCCTCCTTCCTGCATACAGGAGTCAATCAGTGACTTTTACTGGTACTACTCAGGAAAAGACATTATTGATGAGCCTGGTAAAAGGAATTTCTCCAAAGCAATGACCGTGGCTAAGCAGGTCTTCAACAGCTTGACTGAGTACATCCAGGTGAGAGAGCTTTCTGTATGAATGATAAAAGGGGACTCCACGGGTCCTGCTGGGGCACGGGTTCAGTTTCTGGTTAGCGACCCTCCAGCTTAGTCGTCAACAGAAAAGAAAAGGCAACGAAATAAAGGAATTCTATTTAACTATCACTGTAAAATGTACTTTTCGAGATACATTTTAATGTTTGGATATGTTTAAACAATTGACAATGAAGCCAGATTTAAAACTTTTGTCCCCACTGATGTTTCAGAACATTAAATTTGAAACAAAAGACAATGTTTAAACATATATTTGATTATATACATGCATACATTTCCAATGCTGTGCTCTTGTGTCTGTCAGGGTCCATGTACTGGTAACCAGCAGTCTCTGGCCCACAGCAGGTTGTGGGACGCCGTTGTGGGTTTCCTTCACGTCTTTGCTCACATGATGATGAAACTCGCTCAGGTAAGAAACTTCCCAGTAAATGTTAATTTTAAACCATTTTCTAGCTGAAGTACAGAAAATTCAGCACTTGGAAATGGTCCAATGATTTGTTTGTCGTATTACAGTTCATGAGGTGAATCCAAGCAAATTGCAGATTAGACGTTGATAGATTTCCTTATGGCACATTTTAATACATTTGTCGCCTTTACTAATTTTGTGAACTGTTTCTCTTGTGGTTCCTGCAGAGTAAAGTATGTATTCATTTGATTTTTCTTTTATCTAATGAATTGGTTTCTATGTCTCAACTAGTTTTTCCCCTCCTGTCAATGTTTTGTCAGACTGTTTCTGCCTCTTTACTGAGCGAGTTTATGTAAAAGACACATGAAGGGTTTATATTGAATATGACAGGGTTTTTTTTTTTACATTTTGTGCAACATATATTTATGATGCTGTAGGTTTTAGTTGGTGTTTTTGTCTTAGTTACCACATTCATTAACTGTGTTAGTTGTTTGAATTTAATTCAAGTAGTCTCTTTACTTTCACTTTAGATTTTGGTTCTAGTGTTTTGCTTTCTGAAACCTGCACAAACCATAGTTATGACCTTTGTAGAAAAAAAGTTATTAAATACTGGTTTTATAACTTTTCCAGGCGGCTCATACTTAATGGGAATGTAGATGTGCGTTCTAATTGAATTAATCGATCATTTTACCAGATTCATTGATAATAACGTGGATTCAGTAAAGGTGGCAGAAACAGTTTGAGAAATAAAACAGATACTCTTCTTCTCTTACTCTTTAATTTTCTCTCTGATTCTATATAATACAGTTAATCCAGTTGATCTCATTTAAGTTTATATTTGTTTTATAACACTGACCGGTGCGTAAGTTTTGCTTGTGCTTTGGACGAATGTGTGTTCGCTTTGATAAATGTGTGTCTGCAGTCTGTAACTTGTTTGATCTAACCAGCAGCTGCAGTGCTTCCCACTCAGTCTAATCTTGTGTGACAGTGTTGATTACTACTGATGCTGCTGTTCAAAATCTTTGTGTTTCTGTATGTTGAATATCTTTCAAATGTTGTTAGGGTTTGTTGAAAATAGCCAGTTAGACTAGATTTCACGTCAGCACTTACAGAGCAGTTATGTCAAGATTTTTATACAGACACTGCATTGTTACATGAGCACTGAAAATATGTCATATCTCGTATTTTTGTATTGGTTAAGCAGATCTGTGCTAAAGTATCAAAGCTAAACTTTAAAAGTGTTCGTCCGATGATTAAAATTAGATGTGAACTGGCAGAAACAATAGAATTGAGTAATTGAGGTAACATTTACGTAAAATATGTAAATACGTATCCAGGCATTGACGAAATGAATTTAAAAATGATGTAAAAATGTACGTGGATAACATTTTTATTTTCATGTTAAACCTCGTTAGATGCACCCCGATCCTGGACAACGTAACGGCGTAAGAATCTGTGTCTCTCTGCCGTCTCATTCAGAAGTCCTTCATACTCTTTTTATATATATCTCACGCTTTATTGTATTATTCATGACGCAGCTTAACACCCTCATCATTTACGTTTGCCTTTTTATGATGTATTCTCTGGTCTCATTGCTTTTTGTTGTTTTTCTAACAAGCCATTGAGTCAGTTAGACATTGTTCCTGAACGCAGGGATAATGTGTAACCAGCACAGTAAGAGAGTGTTTGAACAAGTGATGCCTGCGAAAAGATTGAACTATCACTAAATTACATGGAGAATTTGTCACCGTTCAGCTGCATTCTGGAACATTAACATTCTCTTAATGTAATATTTTTAGCGATTAAATATATTACATGTTGTTCCTTGAAGCATCTAAACGTCTTGCTTTGCTTCTTTTCATTGTACGAAAACACCAAACGCTGTACGTTTGGTGTTTTCATATTTGCTTCTTTTGTGTCATTGAGATATTTAAGGTACAGTTTAGGTATCGCTGTCATTTCACAGCTGGCTAATGCTTGCTCATCCTGAAGCTCCTTTCTCCACCAGACTGACAACCACGTCAGACTGTCTAAAATAATTGCTGCTCTTGTTATCGGCTGGTGCAGGTCTTCAGGACTGCTTAGATCAGCGTCTGCAGATGTGTGTTCGTCTTCCTCGCTCCCTTCCCGTGCCGCAGCCACTTTTTCAGATAAAGGGGAAAGGCGGGGCTTTTCTAGCAGAGGCCTTTTCTTTCCTCCTCTCATACCTGCCTGTGTTTCCAGGTTCTTCACATTAAATGTTATATTTGTGATGTTAAAAATGCACATTCTTTATTTAAAAATGCAAACCCAGGATCATTTCTGGAGTAGAACGTACTCTGAGGTAGTGTCTCTCTCTGTTTTATCTCTCAGAAAGTTAATTAAATTGTGATACATTGTCAAAATAACATTTTTTCAGCCAGTCCACATATTAAGAATATTGTTTTGTCTGCTGTTTGTTTGTGGTTTGCTCTTTGATTTGGCTTTGTTGCAGGACTCCAGTCAAATTGGACTGTTGAAGGAACTCTTGGATCTGCAGAAGGACATGGTGGTGATGCTTCTGTCTCTCCTTGAAGGTATGTTGTCTATCCTTGTCGAGAGATTTCCTCGCCTTTCTGTCACTTGCTTACAAGATGTTTTCCATCTTCTCTCACTTTGTTCTAAGGCAATGTGGTGAATGGCACAATTGCCAGGCAGATGGTTGACATGCTGGTGGAGTCCTCGAGCAATGTGGAAATGATCCTTAAGTTCTTCGACATGTTCCTCAAGCTCAAGGACATAGTGGCATCCGATGCCTTCCGAGACTACGTGACGGACCCCCGTGGGCTTATCTCTAAGAAGGACTTCTCCAAAGCCATGGACAGCCAGAAGCAATACTCTCCTTCAGAAATCCAGTTCCTTCTGTCTTGCTCGGAGGCTGATGAGAATGAGATGATCAACTTTGAGGAATTTGCTGATCGTTTCCAAGAGCCAGCCAAAGACATCGGTTTCAATATCGCCGTTCTGCTCACAAACCTGTCAGAGCACGTACCTCATGACACTCGCCTTCAGAACTTCCTGGAGCAGGCAGAAAGCGTCCTCAACTACTTCCGCCCTTTCCTTGGCCGCATTGAGATCATGGGAGCCAGCAGGAAGATCGAACGTATTTACTTTGAGATCAGCGAGGCGAATCGCAACCAGTGGGAAATGCCACAGGTCAGGGAGTCCAAGCGACAGTTCATCTTTGATGTGGTCAATGAGGGTGGCGAGAGTGAGAAAATGGAGATGTTTGTGAACTTCTGTGAGGACACCATCTTTGAGATGAACATTGCTGCGTCTATCTCTGAGCCTGAGGGAGACGGTGCAGAAGAGGAAGATGATGAAGAAGAAGAGGAGGGTGGGGGAGAAGAAGGAGAGTCTGCAGAAGGCGACGAAGGCAATGGAGAAGGAGAAGCTCCAGAATCAACCTCAGCCTTCGCAGACTTTCTGAAGAGCGTGGTTGACTTCTTCAACATGTTCACCTTCCGTAACCTGCGACGTCGGTACCGCAAACTAAGAAAAATGACAGTGAAGGAGATGGTGATCGGCCTGGCTACATTTATCTACACTATTGTGATGGGTATCCTGATGTTTGTTTATAGTATCTGTAAGGGCTTCTTCACACTCATATGGAAGGTGCTGTTCGGTGGAGGCTTGGTGGAGAGTGCCAAGAAGATGACGGTGACAGAGATCCTAGCCAGTATGCCAGATCCCACACAGGACGAAGTTCACGGGGATCTGCCACCTGAACCAGGGGCTAGAGAAGTCCAAGACACAGATGGAGGGGCAGATCTATTAGATGCTGTGGGAGGAGAGGAGGAAGAGGAGGACAGCGAGGAGAGGGAAGGTGGACGCCTGCCTGGTTTCAATACTCCCGGGGGACTCGGAGACTTTGGTGAGACGACAACTGAAGAGCCTCCAACTCCAGAGGGCACGCCGCTGCTGAAGAGAAAGCTGGTGAGGTGTTCTGTATGATGTCTGCTGCCGTTTAATGTGTAAACTCTCCATCAATCAGTGTATTGACAGCAAGTTATTATTATTTCAACAGTTGGAGGCCGCAGGGGGAGGACAAGGAGAGGAAGCTCAGGTTCAACCAGAAGAAGAGGCTCCTCAGGAAACGGAGAAAGCAGAGTAAGTCATCAACATCAAAACTGAGCTTTTGGCTAAAGATAGCATGTCAGGCTAATATCAAACTGCACTCAGTCTTGGTGTTTATAGAAAGGTTTTCTCCATGGTTTACTTTTCCAGCACCGAGAATGGAGAGAAGGCAGAGAAGGCGGAGAAGGCAGAGAAGGAGGAGAAGGCAGAGCCAGAACCTGAGGTGAAGGAGGAGGAGCCTGAGGAGCTGGAGGAAACGGCTGTGAAGACCAAGGCCAAGAAAGACAAGAAACCTGCAGAGGAGGGCTTTGATCTGTGGAATGAGCTGGAGATTCAGAGGGTTAAATTCATGGTGAGCAGCTCTTTATTTAATTATGTCGTTAGCCAGCTCATGGTTCATTGTCGGACATGAATGAAGTTTGCTGGAAATGCTCAACCAGTTTTTGAGGGATGTTGGACTGGTTGTTACTCAGAAGTATTTCTTTAGTGCACGATGCTCAGGCAGTAGTGTTTATATTACCTAAAGCATTTTCAAATGTTACCTCCATGGACTCAGGCAGTGAATTGTTGTTTTTGTACTTTGTTTGCGCAGTAGTCAAGTCTTAATCACTGCCTCTCCACCTCCTTCCAGAACTACCTTTCTCGCAACTTCTACAACCTTCGGTTCTTGGCGCTGTTCATTTCCTTCGCTCTGAATTTCATCCTGCTCTTCTACAAGGTCCGTGCATTTTAAACTACATTTCAGTGACACATGCATAAGTCCAAGTGTTGTGCCACTGTATTATTGTAAATGTCATTAGCAGTAAATCTGGTAGGTAGTATTTTGAAGCATAATGTCAGAAAAGGCATTAATTACTGCCGTTCTTTATAGATATATTACCATCATTTTTGAAAATGTGTTTTAATGTCACACAAATAAAACGCACCCAAAAGACTTTCAGGGCTAATTTTGTGTCTGGCCCTTCAAGGTATCTGAAAGTCCTCCAGGCGAGGAGGATTTCGAAGGCTCTGGTCTGTTTGAAGGCTCTGGCCTCTTTGAAGGCTCTGGTGCTGAGGAGGACGGGTCCGGATTGGATGACGGAGGTGGAGAAGATGAGGAAGAAGGTCCCTTGTATTACTTCTTGGAAGAGAGCACAGGCTACATGGAGCCAGCCATGGCTTTCTTTGGTATCGTCCACACCATCATCTCCGTTCTCTGCATCATCGGCTACAACTGCCTCAAAGTACGTGGAGTTTAATGCGCTTTGTTTCACCAACCTACATTTTAGTGTCTGCTCGTAGGTTTCATGCTGGTTGTCTTATGATCCTTCAGGTCCCTTTGGTTATCTTCAAGAGAGAGAAGGAACTGGCCAGAAAACTGGAGTTTGATGGTCTCTATGTCACTGAGCAGCCTGAGGACGACGACATCAAGGGCCAGTGGGACAGACTGGTGCTCAACACCCCGTAAGATAGATTGATTGATGGATTATAACACACCAGACCTCTTCTTTATCAACAAATCTGCCAAAATGTGCTTGAATCTGGCTGAATGTTGTTGTCAAATGTTTGTTTCTCTTTTATTGCAGAACGTTCCCGAACAATTACTGGGACAAGTTTGTAAAAAGAAAGGTGAGTTGTGTTACTTCCAGTCAAAATGTCAGCACATTGTCAGTGTTCTTACAGTGGCGCGACATCTGCACGTGATTTCCAGGTGCTGGATAAATACGGGGACATCTATGGCCGTGAGAGGATCGCAGAGCTGCTTGGTATGGACCTGGCTTCTCTAGACGTCAGCGCCATGACACACGAAAAGAAACCTGAACCAGACACCTCAATGTTCAGCTGGTATGCACTGTGCTGTACACACTTTGCATGAACAATTCAGATTTAAAGTACGTGATGTCACAGAACAAACTGGTTGTTCTCTCTTGCAGGATCACATCTATCGACATCAAGTACCAGATCTGGAAGAATGGTGTTGTTTTCACTGACAACGTGAGATAAGGCAGCAGTTCATGCGTATGAGTTAGCAGTCTGTTTTGATTACAGTGTGACTGACAGCCTCTGTTTTAATCTTTTAGACCTTCCTCTACCTGGTTTGGTACATGTTAATGTCTCTGCTTGGACACTACAACAACTTCTTCTTTGCCTGTCATCTTCTGGACATCGCCATGGGTGTCAAAACCCTGCGCACCATCCTGTCCTCTGTTACCCACAACGGCAAGCAGGTCTGCACACTTCCACTATAATGAGGCATCACGAGGCTTTCTGCACAGCTGTTCTCCCATCAGAGAGACGGGAGAAACTTGTACTAATGTCTCATCCGTCTGTTCCTCACAGCTGATGATGACAGTGGGTCTGCTCGCTGTGGTGGTGTACCTGTACACCGTGGTGGCCTTCAATTTCTTCCGCAAGTTCTACAACATGAGTGAGGATGAGGATGAACCAGACATGAAGTGTGACGACATGATGACTGTAAGTGGACGGCAGAGATGGAGCATGATTTAGAAGAGGTTGATTTGTGTGAAAACATCATTTTGCCGTCTCTTTCCTGCAGTGTTACCTGTTCCACATGTACGTCGGCGTACGTGCTGGTGGTGGCATAGGAGATGAGATTGAAGACCCAGCCGGTGATGAATACGAGCTCTACCGAGTTGTGTTTGACATCACCTTCTTCTTCTTCGTCATCGTCATCCTGCTGGCTATCATCCAGGGTAGGGTTCATTATGTCGTGATTATTTTCTTAAACAGAAGTGCTACAAGTGTGCAAACACTCTCAGCTCCCTAAACAAACTTTAACTTTGCTGAGAAGAACTCAAATCTTCAGACTCGTAAGATATTCTGTCTGTCTCGCTGTCTGTCAGGTTTGATCATTGATGCCTTTGGAGAGCTGAGAGACCAGCAGGAGCAGGTCAGAGAGGACATGGAGGTAAGATAATGAGTTTCAGTGGGATTTAACTGGTCACCTTTCTTAATCCACCTTCAGTTCTCCTTCAGTTACACGGCAGGAATGTGTTTAATCTCACCTGTCCGTTCTCCCTCCAGACAAAGTGCTTCATCTGTGGAATAGGAAGCGACTACTTTGACACGACACCGCACGGCTTCGAGACGCACACGTTAGAAGAACACAACTTAGCCAACTACATGTGAGTGCGGTCTTTTGAATATCATGCTTATGTGTATCGAACAAGTGAGTTGCCTTAGCATTAAACATGTCTCATGTCTGATGACGACTATGACCAATATTTGGGCTTAAATAGATTATTTGACCCCTCTTGTCCTCATGAAAACTAACTGTGAATAATGTATTTTCTTACCTTGTTTCCCTTCTGTCTTTCAGGTTCTTCCTGATGTATCTCATAAACAAAGATGAAACAGAACACACAGGACAGGTCAGTAAACATATAAATGGAAACATGACATTTTTTAAATTGCTACATGTCCAGAGAAAACAGAGAAAAGGGGCTGTGGTGAACATCAGCATAGTTTCCCTTCAGATGTATAAGGAAGATACATATAATTTTGGTGTAGCGATCCTTTTTGTCTTCATAAATATCTAAAATCATCCTTTTTTCTTTGTCTTCTTCCAGTTCTGCCTCGTGCTGTAACTTGTTTCTGTCTCTGTTTCAGGAGTCCTACGTGTGGAAGATGTACTCGGAGCGATGCTGGGACTTCTTCCCTGCCGGCGACTGCTTCAGGAAGCAATATGAGGATCAGCTCGGATAATGTCCGACATCGTTAATATGCATTTGAAGGAGAAGGAGAGGAGAGGAGGGGAGGGGGGAGGAGGAGGGGAGAGGAGAGGGGAAGATAGGAATTTAATGATTGAACACGTCTACGTCTTAGTTTCGTCATTTTGTCTGCACATTTCTCTCTTCTGTTGAAGCTATGCACACTTTGACTGCACCTTTGTACAACCTGAAGCAGACCGGCGATGGAATAGATTTGAGAAAAGCAGACAAATAATATCAGAGAGGCATAAAAAGAAGCCAGGGGCCTTTTTTATTCCACTATGAATTCACTACATGGCCTTTTTTGTGTAAGATATATACGTAGATTGCCTTGCATACCGATGTGTTTACACACACCGGGCTCTTTCAGTCGCTACTGCTGTAAACGTTATAGTGCCTATAGCAATGTCACTGCTTTAGCTATCAGATGGTTGAGATTTTTAGCTTTAACACTTTAATTTCAGATTATTTTTATTGTTGGTAAGGTTGGGGTTGTTGTTTTTTATGTGGCTAACTGCCATTTGTTTGTTTCATTTCTGGTTTCTGGTGTTTTTCGGTGAGAGAGCGTTTGATTCAGCAACTCACAGTCGTGTCCTGAGATCCTTAATAGAGCTGTGAACAACTTAGGCCGCCTCTCACTCCTTTTTTTTCCTCTCTCGTGACGTAGAAATTTCAAACAAGCTATGACGAATGTAAACTCTTGTCGGACTGACTTGCCAAGATAATTAGCGGAGTACCATCTGCGTATTGTGACGTATGCCAGTGTGAAACAGCCGTATAGACAGACCCAGTTTGCACTCTGAAGTCTTACAAAGCGTCCCTGGATGTATGTGGTCTCCACTGGTGTCTCTGTGCCATATAAGATAGTGATGATTTACACACATACACACAGTATAGGAGGATGCCAAGGTTTATTTATTTATTGTTTATATGCAGATCAACTCTTCAGAAGACGACCGTTTTAGCCCGTCTGTATTTCTGGCCAGCAGTCTGTTTTACAACACTTTATGCACAAATAAGTTTTTGTCAGTGCATTAAAATAAGTAATGAATGTATTTAATGTATACATTTTGGCCAAAGTGTCATCTGTATAACTGAGTCATATTTAGGCTGCTTACAGGCCTTTTGATGAAAAGACATATTTTACATAAATCATAGATACATATATTTATTTTTCTTTAGGGCTTTGAAGAATATAAACGATCATGCTACTCTCGTCGGACACGAACGAGTCACGTGTCCTGTTTGTGAACGGTGAAGAGAATCCGTCTCACACTGAAGTTAAACGCCCAGTTTGCAGTCAGGAGATCAAATTAGCTTCTTTTTTTTTTCTTTCCTCCGCTAGTTAGGATTTTATGATAGATATTTTTAGGAATCCAGCATTTTCAGTTTATTTTTTTTTCTTTCAACCCAGAAAAGTCACGTGTGATGCGTTGATCTCAGACAGTTCTGTCTCACTTACGCCTCCTACAGATCACGTTACAAACTCACCAACTCTCCATCTTGTAATTAATGTAATGACTCTGACAGAGGCAGTATTTTGTGTGCTGACCAGTCTGAAAATGCGTATTTGCTGCCGCGGTCCACACGGAGCTGAATGGAGATCCCTACTTTGCACCTGACTGAGTGTCCTCTGACTGAACCCTGTGTTTCAATACAGAATAAACAGATTATTTTAAGGAGAACTGGAACACGCGTCTTACTGTGTGCACGTTTGTGTGTTTGATGTTGTTGTTCCAGCTTTGTGAGGACGAGTTTTACACAAACAAGTGTGAAGACAAACATTCCTCAAAGTGTAAGAATTTGGTTTATGCTTCAGTTAGTTGTGTATTCTGGTACTTCTGGTATCTTCACCACATGTTAGAGGCAAATACTTATACTTTTAATCTCACTACATGTTTATGAAAGCTTTGGTAACTAGTTACTTTGCAGATTGCCAAAGCAGCACATTTAAATCAATTCATTTTAGGAGCAATCAGATGTAAATAAAAAGAAAAAACACTGATTCAAGTAATCCAATAATTGGACTAATACTTTGCAGATTCATAGTATAAAATTATGGACATTAATGTGAATCTATGTATGATTTATTTTCACTTGTACCTTTGATCCATTTAACATCAGATACTTTAAGACTTTTACTCGACTATTATTCACATCAATGAATTTCACTGTTGCCAAAGTCATATTTTAACATGATATTACTTTTATTAAGTAAGAATTAAAAACATCAGCTTCATGCTTTGTGAGTCTCCGACAATGGTCAGGATCTTTTCGTCATTATCTCCATAAACATGCCGACAGACATGATACAAATATTAACACTTTTTGAGATTTAAATAAGAAAGAGACTTTATAGTTTATTGGATTAAACATTCCTCTCTCCAGCGTCTGTGTTGTAGTTTCTGGGAGACTTTGGCAGAACTTTATCTTAATCAAATACCAACAGTGCAGCACTTCAAACCTTATCGGGAGCCACCCATGTATGAATACCGCAGCCTTTGTTGAAGAATTTGTTGGAATCACATTCTGCGTCCTTGGAGTACTTATAAAATCACTTAAGACACGCTTATCTGGGTTATAGATAAGGATTACTCGTGTTTGCATTAGGTAGACCGGCGCAGTTGGGTATTTTATGAATCATACATACACGCCCTCGTACAAATCTCGTCAGGGAGTAAAATTCTTCATGGTTTGGGGAATAAATGAGGCTAAGAATGATACAAGAACACCCCTAAACACAAATCAAAATAGAACATGGATAAAACTGGAAGGTTTGGTGCATGTAAGAGCAACTGAAGTACTTGGAAAAGTAATTTAGAGAAAACTGACTGCAGAGAAAATTATACATTTTGGTGCTTCAGTTGCTGCTGCAGTTTGCCATCATGTTGGTTTTCCGTTCCACGTGCCGCACACACACACACACACACATACATACACACACACACTGTACACACTCTGTCTTTTGTTGTAATGTGCCACTCCTCTGCTGGGTCAAAGGTGAATTTGCATCTCATGCCTCTAAAGTAAACATGGTGTGGGTTTGGTACCCAGCGCTGCCCCTCCCTCATCATTTGTATAAAACGAGGCCTCCGGCAGAGATTAGCTCCTGACACAGCTCTCCGGATTCCGTCCGCCGCGTCGCCTCACCGACTGCCGCCATGTCGTTTGTCGCTCCTCCTGGTTATCAGCCAATCTACGGCCCTGTAAGTATGGACAGGGATGAAGATCTAACCATCAACAGGAGCAACAGTGCTGAAAAATGTTACTCTATCTGTATTTCACAGGACTTTTACTCATGTTGGAATTGTTCTTTGCTGTTGGAAATGTGTCTTACGTGCATCATGCAGTGTGGTTGAGTATTTTTGTGTCACTTGAACAGGGAATTCCTTATCTGGGGCCCATTTATGGAGGCCTGAGGGAGGGAGTGTCCATCTACATCCAGGGGTCCATCCCCGAGGACATTACCAGGTCAGTGAGAGGAACATAAATCTGTTTGGGTGTAAAATCAACTCCTCATCTTTGAAACATCAGCTTCCACTAACTGGTTAAACGCTGGTGTGTGTGTCTGTTTGTGTGTGTTCAATCCATATTATATAAGAAGTAGGTAACTGTGTTATTAGTTTTATTCAGTGGGACATTTTTTTAATCTTGTGAGCAAACCGAGGGAACACCTTGTGTAATCTCACTCTGGGTGGAGCAGGTTTCTTCACATCGTTGCATATCAAAGCCGACTCGTAACACAGAGCTCCACTTTTATCGTTTGTTCTTCTTCTTTTCAAAATAGTCACATCCGCGTTGCCAAAGGTAAATTTACAGGCCATTAGCAGACAGAGTCAACACTCCACATACGCTTCCTTATCTTCAGCTCCTTTGTTGAAAAAATATTTCTTGCACAGTCCTCAGGCTTCCACAGTTTGCCCCACCTTTACTGTTTGCACTTTGACATTCAACCACCTCATCAGTCACCGCAGGACGCGATGATGTAATGTCTCTGGTTTGTCCGCAGGTTCTTTGTCAACCTGCTCTGCGGAGAGGCTGAGTCCAGCGACATCGCCCTCCACTTCAACCCTCGATTCGACGGCTGGGACAAGGTGGTCTTTAACTCCTGTCAGAATGGATCCTGGGAGTCGGAGGAGAAGATTCGCAGCATGCCTTTCAGCAAAGGCGAGGCCTTCGAGATGGTCATCGTGGTCACGTCACAGGGCTACCAGGTGAGACCGACCACAAGTCCACAAACACCTGCCAACTGTTTACTTTAAGCCCCCTCTTCACCATTCACAAGAAGATTTAATTACATGGTTTATAACACACTGTAATGCAGCTGTAGGGGGTTCAGTATTTGTCAACAATTCTGCATGAAGACAGTTTTTATATTATTACAAATGTGTTTTACTATATTGTCATTCATCATCTGTTTGCACACCGACCGTCACCTTCACCTGCCCACAGGAGGAGTTGCAGTTATCAAATACATTAATAAATGATTATATCAGATTACAACTACATTACAGTGTGGTGTAAACCATTTAATAATGCTTCATATTGTACGTGTCAGTTCCTATTTTGTCAAAAGTGCCCAAAAGTCATTCTTGTAAAAATGTAGAGGAGTGGAAGTAGAAAGTAAAATGGAAACACTCAAGTAAAGTACAAATACTTCCAAATTGTATTTGAATTTAGCACTTATTAGATATACTTTGTTAATCAGAATCAGAATCAGAAATACTTTATAGATCCTTGAGGGGAAATTGCTTGTTTAACAGCTGCTGCCATTCAAAGTCCCAGAAATATGCAGAGAAATAAAAAATAAAAAACAACAAAAACAGAACAAAAAATACAATCAACGTTCATTCTACTAGAATATATCCATTTACACAGTGTGATAAACAATGCTACAGTTGGAATATGCGTTATGCACATTGTGTGTCTTAATTATTGCACATTAGAGTCGTCCTTACACTGGGACTTACATTCCCTCCCCGGCTGTAGTTCACTCTGCCTAACATTGGAAAATGTCTTGTTGCAGATCAGAGTCAACGGGAACGACTTCCACACCTTCGAGCACCGAATGCCTGTGGAGAGAGTTCGTGCGATGCAGATTGCAGGAGATGTTTCCATCCAGACGATTAACGTCATCGGGGTGAGACTCACTGCTGCAGCACCTTTGTTTTGTTTCCTGTGTTGTGTTATTTGTAGTATTGTCAAAAAATTCTCTGTTATTACCATGTTTAGTTTGACACTGTTGTGTCGTCTTTTCAGGGAGGAATGGGAGGAATGGGAGGAGGAATGGGAGGAATGGGAGGAGGAATGGGAGGAGGAATGGGAGGAATGGGAGGAGGAATGGGAGTAAGTAGACCTATTTCACTTTGTGTTTATCAATTAAATTCAACAAAACAGTGTGCAGGATTTAACATGTTCACTACTTTTTGACAGGGAGGATATCCAGGAGGTGGCATGGGGGTAAGTTACTTTTGATCGTCTGTCATTGAATCGTTCTTTAAATATTCCTGAAAATATTTTGGAATAGAGTGAATACATTGGCTTCTTCCTACGGATATCCAGGGAGGATACCCAGGAGGAATGGGAGGAGGAATGGGAGGAGGAATGGGAGGAGGAATGGGTGTAAGTATACTCATGAGATCGACAGCAGTCATTCTTTCAGATAGTTAAACTGAATTAAATACATAATTAATCACTGTTTACTACTTTACAACAGGGTGGATATCCAGGAGGTGACATGGGGGTGAATAATTATTTTCTGCTCTTCACCAGTGCTCAAATTTAGGTTCATATATAGTTAAGATTCTATATATATAGGTAATAAATCATATTAAATTGTGTTAAATTATGTTCTTGTTCACAGGGCGGATATCCAGGAGGCATGGGAGGCGGGATGGGGGTATGAAATCATTTCATAATTCAGATTTTATTATCCGTGTGCACTTTGTAAGTGTAGGTTTTATAAAGTGTGATTGTTTCTCAGTAAACGTATATAAAGAGGACTGTGGCACTGATGAGTTGTACGATGTGTTTGTCAGGGAGGATTCCCGGGATCGAACCTGCCGGTGAGAAAACTACACGATACAGTTTGCACGCTCTGTGTACACGTGGTGTTTTCTTACTTGTGGTAATCCGATTTAAATTGTGTTTCTCCTAACAGGGAATGGGTGGACAGCCGGTCTACAACCCTGTGAGTAAAATGTGTTGCAGATTTATTTCGCAGTTGCAGATCGACGAGCACTTCCTGTGTTAAAAGTCTCAGCGAGGCCTCGTGTTGTTTTGGGCGTAACCACGAGTATCACACTTTTAAAATAAAGAGTTATATACTGTGTAACCAATCGTTAACCGTAGAGTTTTAGTTTTCTTGTATGATTAATGGTTTGTTTTCCGCTGTGTGTTTTCAGCCGGTGCCGTACTCCAACATGATCCCAGGAGGAATGTTTCCCAAGAGAACCATCATCATCAGAGGCATGGTGCCCTACGGAGCAGACAGGTGTGTGTTCGGGCAACAAACGTCCACGCTGAGCGCTCATAAAACATATCGCATGTAGCGTGTGAGTGCAAACAGATGCATCTCAAATTGTCTCCTGCAGAATGAGCATCAACTTCATGGTGAGCAGGTCCCGGGACATCGCCTTCCACATGAATCCCAGGGTGAGGGAGGGGCTGGTGGTGAGAAACAGCATGATCGGAGGTAACTGGGGTCAGGAGGAGAGAGAGCTCAGCCTCAACCCATTCATGGAGGGACAGTACTTTGATGTAAGTCCTTATAATTTAAAAAAAAAGAGTCAATTTCTCTGTGCTTTTGCCTTGTTTTACAGCATCTTGACTCGCTGTGTCTCGATATTTCTGTCTTTGCTCCTCAGATGTCAATCCGCTGTGGAAACCAGAGATTTAAAGTGTTCGTTAACGGGCAGCATCTGTTCGACTTCTTCCACCGCTTCCAATCCTTCAATGAGATCGACATGCTGGAGATAGAAGGCGAAGTGCAGATTTCCTACATCCACTTCTGAGACCGCACGCGTCCAAACTATACTATTCTGTACATTATTCAGCTTTTTCACGTGCTCTTCAGTTGTTTCGGATGATGTGTTTTTCATCTCGCTGTGTCTGTATTGTTGGTTAACTGGATTAATACATAAACAATAACACGCACAACATGTATGAGATTGATACTGACGACGTCGGCGCTCAAATCATGATGAACACGTTTATTTCTTATACAAAATACTGCAGGTACTGTATAAAAAGTTGTTTACAAAACATGACAGTGACAATATAAAGGCAGTTATGGTACAAGTCTTCTCCCGATTCAACACAACGAGAGAATCACAATCCACACACACGTCTGCTGTGTGTAGATCTACTCACAAATACTGGCTCTCTGAAGGCACTGAGGGGTAAATTGTGAAATTCTAAGATTTAAGGCTGAATTGACAGTCGGCACGTGCTGGAATCTGCTTGGAAGATCAGTTTTTCTTGCTGTTCAGAGACCAAAATGTTCCAAAAACACAATGTCTGCGTTCAAACTGGTAAAATACATGTACAGACCAAACTGGACCAGAGCTTCAGTCGCAGCTGAGGCTGCAACTAACAGTTATTTTCATTAACAATCAAACAATCAGTCGACACAATGCCAGACTTTTTTTGTGAAAAATGCACATCACAGTTCCCCAGAGCCCAAAGTGACGTCTTCCAAATGCTTCTTTTGTCCAACCAACAGTCCAAAACCAAAGATTTTTCATTTCTTTTCATAAATGACACAGAAAAGCAACAAATCCTGACGTTTCAGAAGCTGGCAGGCAGCAAATGTTTGACTTTTTTGTTTGGAAAATGATTGAAAAGACGAACCAAATATCAAAATAGTAGGCAACTAATCGACAAATCGATTTGGCTACAATGTAAGACTATCACTGGGTATACAGTACCAAAGGTTTTGTAAGAAAAAAAGCACACTTTATCTTAACAAGTACTCTCAGTAATGCTACAAATATAAACTGTGTACTGTTTGATGTAGTCGTACCTCTGATGTATACAACTGAGAAACACAGCGCCTCATTCAAACAAATACTCTCCCAGAATGTGTGTTTGAAATTGGCCCGCTCCAATGACAGAATTATTAACTAAAGCAATTATATATATATATTTATATATATATATATGTACAGTATATGTATAAAAATAAGTGCATGCATGATGCAAAGTTGCAGCTGACGCTGAGGTTTGGACGATCACACTTGCTGCTCCTCCACTCGGCTGGAAACAGACTTCTATTTACAGCGCTAAACCTCGAGAAACACAAATATCCCAGAATAGGAGAGCGGGCAGGATGATGTCAGGTGACGAGGTTAGTCATGTTTCCCAGTCTTTACTTTGCTCATTTACGGAAATTCGACGCCCTTGGATGCATTCACAGGCTTTTTCTCTCTCTGCCTTTATGAAAATACATGTTGGAGTGATTTCATGAGAGACGTCTGCAGGATGACTGACGATGTTCACCAAAGTGTAAAAAAAAAGATATACAAATTATAAACAAACATACATCGATATAAAAAAAAGAACATTAGTGCAAAGTTGTAGGAATACAAAAATCAGCATGGAAAAAAAAATTACAAAATGTGTAATAACACTGTGCTTGAGCCAAAAGCAAAGGCAAGGAGCTTATCCCGCCGTTTGCCTCAGGTAACTCCATCATGTCCGTACCTGCCCTCAGTCCGTCCACCTGCCTCTGATTATTTCTACCCTCTTCGTTCGACCAGTACCTGTCGAGCAAAGTCTCAGCTTCCTGAGTTACGACAAAGATCTGTAGGATAGTTGACTCGGGACTCGGTAAGAAAAGCGTTTCCTTTAGAGAGCTGTAAACGTCTCACGGTGCTTCAGTGGAACTCCTGGAGAAGAAGACGCAGGAGTTGTTGGAGCGCTACATGAACTACTGCAGGCTTTGATTCAAACGAGGGTCGTTCCACACCGTCACACCCAAGACGTCCCGAACTGTCACATGCAAAATTTCCTGAACCCGATGAAAAACAGACTCGATAGGTATCACGAAAGAAAGAAAACCTTAAAGTCAACACAGAAATAAAACCGCAGGATGAAATATTACAGCCAGAATCTGCTACTTTAAAACATGTTTAAAGGAGTAATATTTGTTTGTTTTTTTAATATATATATGCAATGAATATTAACACCTTCACACAAAAAGTATCAAGGACCTTCTTGGGAAAACCTAAAGTCAAAATTTTTTTTTGTTTCATTGGTGTTCAGGACAAATTCAACCAAACCCGGTGAGAAAAAAACCCCGGCTGAAGCTTAAACACACAAATAAACACAGCTCAGAGGGCCACATTTTAAAAATTCATAACTTGAAAAACATTTGGATTAGAGCTCATTAGAAATCAATGACATGAATCGGGAGGTCGCAGGTGTGTTGGTATGGAACGAGCCACGATGGAGGCTCTCATTCAAAAAACAGCTTCACATGAAAGTCTCTAAAGCCGGCGGTGGAGTTTTGGTTGCCTCTTTAATTGATCAGTTGTTGTTGCTGTGGTGAACCTGTTGAAAGATTACAGGACGATTACATCTGTCAAAAACCAACTGGAAGGAAGAAAAACAACCACGTCGTCGGAGATTTTGGCCTGAAAAGTAGTTCATTGTCCTTCATAGACCTCCATCGATATAACCGTCCCCAAATCCTCAAGCTACTTTTGCTCTGCGTTACATAGGAGCAGGATTCAGGTGGATTCAGGTGGATCCAGGTGGATCCAGGTGGATTCAGATGGATCCAGGTGGGTGAGGTTCCCCCATGTCAGCGCTTGCTCACTGTAAAGTTCGAGCTCCTGAGTGTGTTTGGTTGTTGATTCAGTCTGGCAGTGTCTGAGCTGGTTCACAGAGACATTTGATTTCTTTTTTTTTTTTAGCTTCATCACTCTGCTGTGTTTAGGTAGGTTGGTATTTTATTGCTAAAGCGAACTGGGTGCTATTTCTGTGATTGTGCTGCGGTGTGTGTGTGTGTCGGCAACAACATTGTGCTCTTAACTCGTTCACCTCACTGTTGTCTGCACATCAACTTTCACTCTCGGCTGGAAATGTGCTCATTCTAGTAGAGAGGCGGTGGATGAAGGGAATAATCCTTCACTTCCTTGGAATGCCTTCGGCTGTGTGTGTGTGTAATTGTGCAAAATATGAACATGGGGCACATCAGGTGTCTTACAGTCGGTGGCACGAGGCTGGATCTCGTTCTTGGACTGGGGTGAGAGGCGGCACACGTCGGCAGCGACCAGTCTTGTCATTTTTACGAGTGAAGTTTTTTTTTTATCACTGCCAGGGCATTTTTCTGGACCCGTCCCTGTCCTCCAGCAGCTCGACAGTCGGGGTGGGAGCTGGGGTGGGGTTCGGAGTGGAGTGGCAGGACGGCTGTAGAGGCAGCGTGGCTGTGGAGGACGACACCGGCATGTCCAGGCTCTCCAGGGAGTCGGAGAGGGCTCGGTTGGTCTCGTGCTGGGGACAGAGGACGTAGCGGTTCGGCTGGTGGACCTCCACTGTGGTCACAGAGTCCAGGCCCTTCAGGCAGAGAGGGGACGGCCCTCCGATGGGGTCGCGGCCACCGACGGCCCCCAGCTCCATGGAGGACTCGTCCATGTTGACGTACAAGATCTCATCTGGGTCCTGAGGGTCCGGCAGATCCTCAAGGGCCTTTTCCAGCTCGCAGCGCAGGGACTCAAAGGACGGGCGATCCTTTGGGCTCAGGAGCCAGCAGGAGAACATCAGGGCGTAGCTGCAGAGGAGGAAGAAACGTTTATTGTAGGTTTTGTTTTCATCAGGAGGTCCTTCAATTAATGTGCGTACTGACAGTATTCTTTCATAATTTTTCTGACGATAATCAACATGTAAAAAGATCCACAGAGAGTTTAGGCAGCTATTTAAAATTGATCTCTGCGTGTGTTGTTACTTGTCATGTTATGGTTCTTGCAAACTTCACATTTTCTAGGAACTCGCCAAGTTGGTAACACTAATCAAAACTCATGCACGACTCCTGATGATTTTGCATGAATGAATGCAGGAGTGTGTCGTGAATTCCTGCAGCCACACTTTCTATATCCTCTGTTAAGGAATGTTAATTCAGTGGTGCTTCATACACGCATTGATGTGCATCATAAAGTTTATTTATGTACGTATTTATGTTTGATATATAAATGTTTGCATCTAATTTGTCACACGCGCACATTAACGCATATACTGGCCCACAAAACTGAACCATTTAATAGCATCAGAGGTTTTAAGATCACGTGAACGTCTGTCCGTTCTGCTTTCAGAGCAGCTGATCGAATTCACAGGTTTGGAATAAAATTCTATGAAATTAGAATCCAGCAGATTTGGTCGCGTATCAACGAATGTATAAAGTAACTTAGAGTTAATGTTCCTTATATTTATGTTCTATTAAATGTGAACTAATCACTTACAGTTGCAGTGGATTGCATTCATTCATGCATTAAATCACCGTGACTTGTAAAGCAGTTTGTAGCTTCTAGACTTGATTGCTTTAAAGAAAAAAAAAGGTACTTCATGAAGTAAAAGACTCGATTCCTGTGTACTTTGTGCGGAATGTGGACACTCACATGCAGTCCAGACAGTCTGGAGGCTGTTTGAGACGGTTTCCTTGTCTCAAGTAATCATAAATCTCACTGTTTTCCACCCCGGGGTACGGAGTCTGACCCCGCGTGGCGATCTCCCACATGGTGACGCCGAACGACCACTGACAGAGACGGAACAGAAAGGAGTGGGGAAGAGGGAGAGAGAAAAGGAAGGGAAGGGTTTGAATTCCTTCAGGATTTACACACTTTGCCACAAACATGAATCTGGTCAAACATCAGCTGTGGAAATAACACGGCCGTGTTTGTCACAGCTTAGTAAGGAATGTACAGAACATGGTCTTTAATGCTTGCACTGTAGGAACACTTTCACATGGACATGCAAACCACAGTGATATTACCAGCTGTTACTGACTAACATCTGTCACAGATGTTGCACTGCAGCTTCGTCTTCTTGAAGTTATCAAAACATTCCTCAGGTTTTTGAGAGTAAATATTCCTGGACCACCTGGAAGTTTCCCCCCAAATTCTGGACTAACAACACAGTAGCTGAACTAACCACGTCACTCTTGGTGGTGTAGACTCGATCGGCCAAGCTTTCGATGGCGATCCACTTGACCGGCATCTTTGAGATCCGGCCCTGCCTGTAGTAGTCCCCGTTGTAGATCTTCTTGGAGAGGCCGAAGTCGGCCACGCACACGTTCATGTTCTCATTCAGCCTGAGGAAGAGAGACCAAAGTGTTACAGCGGAAGTCGGCATTCAGGCAGAGGTTTGAAAACGTGTACTTCAATATTTACTTTGATACTTTATACTTCTGCTTCTACATGTCAGAGGTAAATCTCAGGAACCGAGAGGGTAAAAAAGTGGAAGCAGAGTTTGTGCTCACATGCAGTTGCGAGCAGCGAGGTCTCTGTGGATGAAGTTCTTGCTGCTGAGGTATTCCATCCCTCGGGCGATGTCGGTCATAAACTTCACCAGCATTTGTGACGGAAGGTACTGCAGGACAAAAAAAGGGGATTTCAGTCACACACATCCAACCTGAGCTGTCGTTTACCTTCTGCACAGCAGAGGGCGCTAGAGCTCATCTCTTCAGCCTGAACCGAGCGCTCCCTGCTCCAGATACCAGCAGCCTCCTCCTGTGGGACGAACGCAGCTCAGCACCGCTGTGTGTTTGAACGTTTGCCCGAATCGTGGAAGTTTCAACATTCTGCAGAAATCTTGTTTTGATTAGGCATCGTGTTTCTCAACAGGGACTGTGTGTTTTCCAAAGAAATCATCTCATCCATTCTCGAGTAAAACTGCATATAGCAGAAGATGATCTCAGAGTGTGAGTGCTGCCAGAGAGGCGTGGATGGGGACTGTAAACGAATACGCTACGTCTTTGTTGACCTTTGGATATCATTCTGCTGACAGACACTCGTGAACTTCTACACCCTGAACCCATTAAGCTGTTAAGCGTTGTGGGACCGTTTGCCTGTTTGTACGTGTTGCTGACTCTGCACATCTACGGTTTGACAATCCGACGTACCACAGGACAGTCGCCCAGCCTCGAGTAGAGCAGATAACTGTGCAGGTCTCCGTGTTTCATGTAGGGTAGAATGACGACAGGGGAGGGGTAACCTTCACTCTCCACCGTCTGCAGACACACACCTGCAAAAACACCACAGCTCAGTATCAGACATGAACGCGGCTCTACTCTTAATCTCAAAGCAGCTCAGGCTTGAGGTTGCTAATGAGCTACGGCGGTATTTTAAAGGTTCAGTTGACTCAAATTACAAAAGAGTTTAGATATTTTCTCACATGTTTATGTTGCCGTTTAATGTTTTGAATGTCATTGTTTACAGGATAAGTTGAAACAATGAGAATTTTGCATTCTCCTTCACATCTGAAGAAGCTGAAGGACTAATTTCTCTTTTAACGATTCTTTCTTAGCAGCTACAGTGAAGATTTCATAAAACAAAGATTTCATGTTTCTTAAAACAAAAGGTGCAAATACCGTCTTTTCAAATCAATTTGGGGTCTCAGGGCTGCCAGAGACTCAAATTAAATCCTCATCTACTTCAGTTGTTTTGCTTCGAAGCCCCAAAAAATGTTTTGTAGAATTACTTTCCCAGGCAATTATCATTTCTGGGTGAACTTTTACTTTCATCTAAAACATATTTCTCTCCTCTGTTTCTATCTCAACCCAACAATCTGGGACAAGTAAGAGAAGAGTGACTCACCTAGAAGCCGCATGACGTTGGCGTGGTCAAACTCCTTCATGCAGGCGGCTTCACGAAGAAAATCTTCCATCTCTGAGCGAGTGCAGATGGCGACTAGAGAGAGGAGAGCGCAGTGGTGAGACAACGTGGTTTTGTACAGCTCGTATAGATGTTGCCAGGGTAAGAAACACACTTTTATTTCAGAGGCTCCTGAATTACACAGACAGACGCTTGTTCTTAATCCATAAAGATTCATCTTTTTCCTTCTCAAATATGGAGATGTTATGCAATTGTCTTTATTTTGGCGTGACGGTTTATTTGGGGTCGACTTCTCCTGCCAGTGTTTTCAGCGAGCTGAATCGTTGTCTGTTTTCGGATCAAAAACTCAAATCCCCTCCCTGACCCCGCTTAATTTGGATGCCAGAGGGCAGTCTATCAAAAAGGCCTGTGTTCCCCCAAAAGACGAAGGGACTCATTGTGGCGACTGCTGAGCACTTTTGCTGTCTACTCACTCTTCATAGTCTTGACAGCGACTTTGAGAACCGACTCCTCCTGAGTCAGCAGTCCTTCCATCACAGAGCCAAACTCTCCTGGAGAAAGAAATGAAAACACAATCAAACACTCGAGTTTCGATGCGACAGCGTTAAACGTTTGAGCCAACAGCGCAGAGCGGTTCGTCACCTGACTTTACAGAGCACATGTTTGTGAACTGTTACACTGTACCCAGGGTCAAAACATATTCCTGTCAGACGGCAACTACTTGAGATAAGTGGAAAGAAACCCCTTGGCTCCCGCTGATAAGCCCTGACTATGTACTATGTACCAACCTTGATATGAAAGTGTTACGCTCTCCGGCACTCACTGTTCTGATACTTTAGTTTGGTGGCAGACTGACGTTGAAAGGCCTGAAGGATCTTTATCTGAGAGCCATCCTTCATTTACATTTCGTCCCTTGAATCCCAGAATATCTCAGGCTGGTCAGGCGGTTCCACTACTTGGTTTCTCGGTTCCCCCATCTCTTGTCTCCTTTTGCAGCCTTAGCCTAAAACTTCCCCTTTCTGTTTCTTCTGAGATGCCTTTTGGGACTTTTTTTTTTTCTAAATTTCGCTGACATGATGTGAATGTCTCTCAGGAAGTGCTTGGCTTATATTGTCACAGCGCTTCCTGATGAGCCGCTCTGTAAACACTTAACGTCACATATAACTCTCATTTTCAGGATTATATTGTTGTTTTGGGTGTCTGACAGAAGATGTTTAAAGGCTTTAATGTTCAAAGAAACACATTGTCCTTCTCATGCTGTCTGCCGCTGCAGGATCTCGACTTCCACATCGGCTCTGTTTGTGTTTTTGCACCGACAGCTGCACTGAGAGCGATGACTGTATGTTTGTGACGTCACAACCTTACAGACGTCTCGGCGGCTTTTTTTTTTGAAGGCACAGTTCCTGAATACAGGCTTTGTGCATTCCTTTGTGGGTTGAACATGTTCCTTCTTTCATAAAAAAAACCTGAATCTGCTTTTATAATATAAGACATTGAAATCTCACTTTCTAAAAATGTGACCTTTAACTCCAGGCTATCCTCGAAAAGGACACTGACATATATTCAGAAAACAAAGCGGTACCTTCTCCCAGAGTCTTTCCCAGGGTCAGTTTATGCCGATCCACCATCACGTCTTGGAGTTTCTGCTTCAGCTCATCGCTGATGCCCAGGCTGTTCACTGAGGAGGAAAAATAAGGAATTTTAATGGGGCCCGAAGCACTTTAATGAACAACAAAGAACAGGGAGAGAAAAACAGCCACAGATTGTAAAACCACAATGCACAACACAAAGCCAAAAACAAAGTGTTAATAAACCCTGCCAGCTTGAATAACAATGAAAACACGACCAGAACTGAACTTGTAAAACTCCCTAAAATAAAATGTTCATTAAATCTTCTTAGTTCTCCTGTTTTTGTTTATGCAAAAATGAAATAACAGGCTCTGACATTACAGTATTGGAATGAGTAATTATTTCAGAAATTATTAAGTATGTTCTGTTCCAGTAATACAAAAACTAGAACATCTGAACTCCAGTGCTGCTGAACAAATAGTAACAAACACTACAAAAGCGAAGCCTAATTTAAAATTAACAACGACACTAATGTGCAGAAAGTGTCTGACACGGAGCCTCCCGTCTTTCAGGTGTGGGGACACATGAACACACATGATCCTGCTGAGGTCAGAGGAGATTTAAGCTGATTTCCTGACTTCCATCAGCCAGCTGGCTGTCATTTCTGTGAGCAGACGTCCACTCTGTTTTCACATCTGGGCGCAGGATACGACAAGGCTACGACATGCTCAGAGATCCCGCTCCAGCTGCTTCCACACTATCAATCTGCCACGCGTCGGGACCACGATGTGCTCAGTCCACAGGCATGTCCCGACACATGCTGGCGTGACCAACTATTAGCCAATGCGTGCAATAACCGGAGCCCAAGGGTACGACATTACCCTGAGAATTGGCCAAAATTACCGGTCAACGTCAGCGGGATAAATCCCGATGAAATCCCTCCAATCTGACCTCTTCCTTTATTCCCAGCGCTCTTTCCTCCATTCATACACGGTGCACGCTATCTCTGCATCTCTTTCTCCTGGCTGGTTTTATTTTACGCACTGAATGTGTTTTGTTTTTGCTTTTTTCCCTGCAGTTTTGCCTCTCCCCTGGCCTCTTTGTGGCTGCGGCAAGCTGAGACTTGAGTATGAGGTCTACACAAATATTGCGTGTACACCAGGGACAATGTCAGGGCTTGAATGTGACCCAGCTGTGTGAAATTTGAGCATGAACGCTGTGTTTACAGGTACGTATCTTTGTCTGTAATCATGGCGACCTCACAGGAGCTGCTGACTGGTGATAGCACACAAACCACTGCTTTATATTCCACTTTTGTGGGTCGATGCTTCACGTAGATGAAGGTGAAATGACCTCTTCACACCAATCAGAGGAGTGAAACTACTCGAGTCTCTTCAACCTGTCAAATGTGCTATCTTGATTTCACCTTCCCGGTCACACCGCCTTCTTCTGCTGAAATGTCGCCAAGTCAAGTATAACACGGTTGTTCTCGCCTGATTGCACAGGGCATGACTTCATTGATGGATTTACTACACGTCTAACCGACAAAAGAGATAAAACGCTACACAGAATAAGGGGCACGCTGTGTCAGCTGACTGAACGCTCCAGGACTGTTTTTACGGCGGAGGGGAAATGAGTTAACCCTTAGCTGTTCGTGTTCCTGCCTTTAATCTACCAAGTCAACCATTCCTAACTGGGAATGTGGAGAATAGCTCTGCCATTGCGTGCAGTCAAACGTTTCCTTGCAGGGAGCCATTGGATCCAGGCCCCGGGGGAACGAGAGGAGATGCTTTGTATCGCTGTCTTTCCTCGGGGCAGAGACAGGTTCGGGCATGCTGAGAGACGTAGTATCTCTTACTGCTGTAGGGACAGTCGGAGGCATCCAAAGTGTCGTCTTTCTGAGTAACATGCAGAGGCAGAGAGGGGAACTCACGTGTTGCCTCTGTGGTCCTGCGGCTGTAGGTACGGCGGGCGCGATACCTGACCACCAGCTCTCCGCTCTCCATCATGGGCTCAAACGCCTCTCTGTAAATGCATCGTACAAAAGACAGCACGCATCACAATGAGAGGTCACTCTCAGCAGATGTCTAAACACAGCTGAGCACATGGCACGGCTCCATAATGCTTAAGAAGGACTTTCAAAACAGATGTCTGCCGATAATCCAAATGCTGCAGAATGCATGCAGAAGTAA